>JBBDHG010000009.1:11325000-11925000 GCA_037951165.1 Lophius americanus
ATGCACAATTTAATATTTCCTTGTGAATCAGGTCTAAGTTGAAAATCTCCCACAAAATGTGCGGATGCTTGAGGAGCTTTGGACCTCGTACTGTTTTGACCTTATTGCGAAGCAATACATCAACATCATTACATTGCCTAGTCATTTGAATAATTCAGAACGTCAGTGAAAGGATGGACAGCTGGAGTTTAAAGCCAGCTGCTTCCTGGAGTAGCCATTCAACAGTATAGATGCAATTAGATTCCTTTTCATTTAAGGTCCTTTTTTTTATTTTCTCCAAAAAACAAAAACGTTTCAAGACAGTGAAGGCCAGTTCTTAAAACACAATCACCAGAATCCCATTAGTGGCTCTGTACCGAGGCTTCGTAGGAATTAGCTGAGCATGAAACCAGGAGGATTGGGAGGACATGAGGTTCTTACCAATATATTATTATCCCATAGAAACTCAGCCATATTATGGAATTGTCATTGCGTCTGCCGCAAATCCTTCATGTTAGAGCAATGAATAAAAACATTTCATGGATCATTTTCAAGTTATACCTTCATAGTCTCTAGCACGAGGAAGAAGGGTATTGGTTTTCTGACACTACGGTAGAGCTTTGGCTCCAAAAGTCTTCGGGGCATGATTGCTAAACCGTTGGACTGATTTAGTTCAAATTTGATCTTTCTTGTATAGTTTACATTTTATTCACTAGAGGGAGCTTTTCTGTAAAAAACATTGACTTCCTAACTGTTGTTCCCATTTAGTCCAAATTCGGTGCGTATTTGTTTTGGGTAGATCCATCCATTTTTATTGTAGTTTACTCTAACATTTCACATTTTACCGACTGGGGGAGCTTTTTTTTTTCTACCGTAAATTAGTTTTTTCTGGCAAAATCTTGCATTTAATTTGAAAAGTTTAGCGTGTGTGTGTCATGGCTCTAAAATCCATGTCTGTTTTTATAATTTAAACAACGAAAACACTTAAAATTTATAATTTGTTTTACTTCCCAAAGAACAAAGGACAGTTAAGAAGAAGTTGATGGTGGCCAGTTGCAAATGGTAATCTGGCCATGAACATATTTGGAACACTTCATCAAATGTTGTTTAATGACTGAGTTTGGGATTGGCAATTTGAGTAACCCTGAACGTGGAGCCCAGAGGGTATTTTAATATGAATAAATCACATCAATTGAGATGACATATTATACAAAAATAATAAACAATGTTAACAGCAAAACTTTGTAAAAACTAATCTGTTTTCTGTTTTCCTGGGCTGGTTGTACGAGATTATGTATTCACAAAAAACAAAAATGGTTTTAAAAAAAAAGTTGATAACCACCTGGTTGTGGTAATAGGTTGAGAGATAGAGTTGAGTTATTTCAGTGAGGATCATTGTAGTTTACCAAATCCATAAAAGTTGGATACTGACTTTTTATTCCTTGCTACATGTCTAAAATACAATTTTTTCTTAACAATTTCTTTTTGAGATATCTTGCTTACAATGTTAACAAACTGCCAAAGAATACTGCCTATTTATCAGTGTGGCAGTGTACTGCCTATTTAACTCACTGGTTGTCCTAAACAACCTCATCGCTTTCTGAAATCTGATGAGGAGATATCCATCCCAGCGAACAACAGAAAGACGCTGCCTGTCACGTGTTGTATTGAAAAAAAAAATAAGGAAAAAAAAAATAGAGAATCTAGAAATGAAGTGAGGTTTATAAAGCAGGAACCATCTTGTAATGTATTCTGACATCGATCAGCAGACATCCATATTCTAATTGTAGGTGTCACTAGTGTGCTAGAGTACACGTTGATGTAAATACACATGTAACACCCAGTGAAAACAAAGCTAATAGTGTTCGAGGGTTTTACCGAGACTTGTATAAAACCTAAATAAAATAAAAAAATTGAATTCCAAAAGAAAAGTAGAGCTAATGAGTTTAAGGCGGGTCCAGATTGAGAAGTAAATGTTCATGCCAATGGTTTCCGTTGATTGGGCTAAAGCTTAATCAACACCGGGCCTTCTTTTTAAAGGCCTTTTTGAGGAGGAACTGTTGGGTGTTGATGTCAACAATGTACTCAAAAACAATCTACTCCATATACTCACATACTCCAAATCTGTGATTATTCTTTTTAGACATTATTTTAAAATATATTGCCTATGAATTCATACGATGCAGTGCCAGCTGCGTTAGAGTCAGTCACATCTAAACTCCACTTCCAAACCATGATATCTTATTCTTTTCCATGCTATGGGTCTTATGTCTCTACTTGGTCCCAGGCTACTAAAGCGTAGTGCATGTCAGTTTGTCTTTATTAAGCAACAAGCAAGTTTAATCAATAGTGGGAAAACTGTATGCTTTCTTTTCTCTAATGTGCCATTAAGAGCCATTCAGAGTGACTGAACAGTTGTCACCCAAAGTGGAGAAACACTGAGCAATCAATGATAGTTAAGAACTGTAATTTATCACCTTGCCACAGCAGAGGGTTTGCAAAATCAGCCCTACTCCTTGTACAAGTGAATGTGTAGGGGGAAGCTTGGGTGATATGGTGGCTAAGGCACACAAGGGTCAGGGCCCAATTACTCTTCATCTACTCCTCCTCATCACCACTGGCAGAAGCACAGTTCAATTGCACATTATCTAAGCATATCAATAGTACCGAATTAAAAGTCATTGATTTTTTGCAAGTTTTTTTTTCACTTTGGTCAAAAGAAAGAAGAGAGAGCTGATGTCTTTAAATGGGTAAACTCTAGCTATAGTGAACCAGATGTATGGGAATGTGAGGAGGGATGTTTTGTTGTTGTTATAAACCAAACTTAGACATTTTTCTTAAATTTATAAGCAACAACATTATAAGACTAAATTTGTTGTGAAATTTTTGCCAATATGTAATTATATCCCAAAAAAGTCGGGGATGTTATGAATTGTCTACGCAACTGCCGCAAAAGACTGCTAATGCAAATACTTAATTTTAACGCGAAAACTCTAAAACTATTGCATGGATCATTTTCAAATTTGAACCATAGAGAAACGTTAGTGCAAGAATGAAATATATTCATTTTGGGAGCGATGGGTTGTATATTGCCAACACTAAGGAGAACTTTAGCTCTGAACATTTTTGAGCCGTAGTTTTGCAACCGTTGGTCCCATTTAGTCCGGATTTGTTGCATATGAATCAACTTGAGGAGATCTCTCTTTTATACATCCTAATTTACTATAATAATTATTATTTTCGTCACTAGGGTAAGCGCTTTTACAAATAATACTGTTTTTTGGATTCAAATTCTCAACCGTTGATCTGATTTAGTGCAAAAACTGGTGCACATAAAATCACCCAACGAGGTCTAACTTATATTACTCTAGTAGTTGATATTTTACTCACTAGAGGAAGGTTTTTCACAAAAAAACATCTTCCTGGCTATAAAATCAGTAAGAGTCCATTGTAAGCAGGAGTGTCTATGATGGCCAGAGTAGACCTTTGTGTGAAAATTACCCAATAGACATAAATATAGATGCAAGCTATCACAGATCAATCACATTGTGCATGAACAGTCAGAGTGACCATAATAGGAAATGGTTGGAAGAGCAAAAAGAGAGAGAGAGAGAGAGAGAGAGAGAGAGAGAGAGGGAGAGAAAAATTTCAATTTCAAGAGCATTATTATTTTCATTAATCATAGCCCTGCCATCAACCTATCCTTATGCCTTAGTGAGGGATCTATTATACGCTCCATTTAGCCTCAGCCATATTACCTCATATGTTTTCCTGGCTGACCAAATAAGACTTAAGAGATAAAACAATTTACTGTTCATTATGAGCCATGTCACTGGAATCAATCTATTAACCTGTGTTAACTGGGATGGCTGGCAAGATCTCATGACAGTATTGGAGAAAAGAAATGGATATTTATGTTTTGTATGTCTATGGTCGTAAAATGAGTGGGCATTTAATTTGCCCCCTCCAACTGGGTGGATAGCTTTATTTTTCCAATGGCCCAACTCGCCTTTAAGCAGCCCCTGACCTGTAAAAGATTCTAACAAATTAGCTTCTATTGTCAAGCCAAAGGTGCCATCAATGGGGAGACGGTCCACTGCACCTAAAGTATGATGGTAGAGGCAAGCAACAGAGCAGAGAACCTTGACATGATTGAATTAACCCTTTGTAGGAAATGTGCCCATAAGGATGTGGTGGATGGTGGGTTAAACGGCTGAATTGTTTGTCTCATATGACCGTAAATAGATGACACTGTTTTGAATTCTACTTCTTCAACACAAGACCCAAGGGTGTTCGTTTCTAATTGAAATGTCACTATTCACGTCAGAGTTCGATTGTAGAACACGAGATCAGAGTTTTCAAATGTGTCAGTCGATCTGTGTGCAGCTAATACTCACATATGAAAGTATAATGTTTACCTTGGATACCATATTAGCTTAGCATACTAACCTTTGCTATTGAGCAGTAAACATGAAGTGCCAATGGTGCTGTGTTGTACACAACTGCTGCCTAACAGCTGGTGACTTTAAAGGACATGGCAAAGTGTCCCTAATGAAAGTCAAGTTCTTCCTCCTCTATGTTTCATGAACGATTCTACAAAATATCTTTGTCGCCCGACCATTGTTGCTACACCACCACCACCACTGTTGAGATATTTCACTCTTGAAAAAAGTAGAGGTCGTATCTACAGATAACACTCAATGTGTACAGTGGATTCAAAGAGTGACCTTTTGGAAATATGAAAAAAATACCGGTTTGATAAAATAGAGCAATGTTAAAAGAAACTACAAATATTATTAAATGGGTCTCCATTGTCATCGCTGACAGCAAGGGTGTATATCCGTAAAGCCCCCAATCCCCCAATTCGAACTAGCAGTTAGGAAATTGTGTCAGAGTTTTGTTTTTTTTTTTGAAAAAGCTCCCCTTAGTGAGAAAATAGGAACTATGAGGATAATACATGATATATTTTAGATAGATCTCATTGAGTGGCTTCATATGCACCAAATTTGGACTAAATCGTATCTACGGCTGAAACATTATGGCCCAAAAACGTTTGGAGATAATGATCACCCTAATGTCAGAACAATGCAATCAACCTTTCCCAAAATCACAGTTCTTCCGCACACTAAGGTCTATGTGGACGTCAAATTGTGTTAAAAAAGAAAATGATCCATAAAATAGTTTTTGGCTTATCGCATTAACATGAAGAACGTGCATTGACGATTATTCTATAATACTTTTCAGGGATATAATTAGTTCAGCTTTTGGCTACCTTTGTGACCCAATCAGGTAAGTAGGTCATGTTGACGTTCAAGTTCCCACGAGTAGGGTGTTCAGAGGGAGAAAAGCACGCCATGTCCAAGTCAACGCTTGTTCTATTTAGGGATGACGCTAACATTGTAAATTCGTTCCACGCATTGACATATTCCAATCCCATGCAAATTATTGTTTTAATTCCAGAAATACATTAAAGCTCAAGTTCTGATCTTAGTTCAAGTTCTTAAAATCCACTACAGTGTTAGACAGGTGTAACAACTGCTACCCAGCATGGGTACAAAAGCAAGCTGTAACTGATCTTCATACTTCATTTTCAAATTCTTTAAATGTACACCGTGTGTAGAGTGCAAGAGGCAAAGCATTGTGTTAGCAGTGTTATAGCTCCAGTCAGAATGTACATGTATATCTAGGTGTACGTATATAGATGTATAAAAATATATATACATATATTGTTTATATATAATGTTTATATAAACATGTCTATAAGATGTCCTCTTACATAGTATTTCTTCATTTTTTGTCACCTTTGATACCTGTGTGCTGGAGCTGCTGCAACGACTAAACTTCCCCTTTTGGGGATTAATCAAGTTTTCTATCTATATCTATATATTTGCATCGTGATCTTTGTTGAATGCATTCAGCTAAAGCGTAACTTTTCCAATTGGGAGGTGGGCGTTGTTAGAGTGGGTGGATAAGGAAATGAATGTGAAAAGAAAGTAATTTGTTAGTTATCAAATGGAAATATCTATAGCTATATCCAATAACGCTATAGATGCACAAAATATACGCATTTAGAGATACAGAGGAAAGTATATTATAATAAATGCCTCCAGGCACACCCGTTCATGTGGTCTCAAACTATTTAAAACAGTACCTATTGGCTATCTTTGCTCAAATGTTGAGAAAATACCCGTGCAGAGTTTTGCATCATTTAAGTCATTCAAGGGAGAATTTTGCATCATGCGAAAGCTTACCAGCACCAAGATTCACCAAACACCACGTGCCTGGATGTCAACAGGACCCTGATGTAGAAGTGGAGAATGATTATTGAAGCATTTTGTATCCGCTCGTGATACAGTGACTATTGATCTCCAGAACCATCTGTGACTTATTTGTGACTCCTGACAAAAGGCAGTAATTGTGCTCACTTTGCTCATAGTTGGTAACAGAGTGAAATTGTAAAAAGAGTAATATGGAATATATATAACATATATAATCCCTGAATATTCGCGATAATCGCATGTCTGACAGGAATAGAGCGGAACGAGTTCTGTGTGAATAGAAACGTGTCTGATTTGCCTCTGTTACTACCTCCCAAGTCTTAGAGGTCGAATAGCTCAGACCCATTAAGCCTCCTTTGTTTGAATATCAAGGGAGTATAAATAAAAGTGCACTAGCCAAACATTGAATAGGCTGTATAAAAAAGGCTAAAGATATCAGTAAAAAAAAAATTATGTTGAACTAGAATAACTTCATGAATGTCTTCCTAAAATACACGAGACTCTATTAGGAATCCTGCTTTCATTTTGCTTCTTGAAAGGAATTTTGAACCGGGATTTTTACATTATCATATTTTTCAATCAGATATCAACACCTGTGACCATCATGGAGACAGAGGTTTATGAATATGTGTAGATCTTCAGGCTAACCAGGAGGTGGGGCGTGGGCGTGTGGTCGGGGAGATATGTGATTATTATTTGTTTAAGTCAAGACTGATATCCGGAAGACTTGGAAAGGTCAACATGACATGAAAAATAGATTTTGTCTCTTCGGTGAGACCAAGCCACACACCACTGTATGAGTCACTGGTGTGCCCCCAGGACGTTGGATTATTGAGGAATCTGGTTGTACTGGTTGACATGAGGCTGTCATTCACCCACCATGAACTCATCACTAGTATACAACATACACCCTGTCAAGGCACTGATAGAAGGTTTTTTCTCTTTAACTGACTAACAATTACATGGAAAACCAAATGTTGTTTCTGGTTATGAACTGAATAAATGTCTATGAAAACCAAAGGAAGACAAAAGATCGTGTCTGGCTGATTATTAGGCTATCACGATGTGTAAACACCATTTAAGACCAGGATGTTAGCTGCCTCTAGGCTAAAGTGTCAGATGGTTTACCCAAGGAAATGTATGTACCTTATGGCTTTTGCAGCAGCCAAACAAAGGGGAAAAAAATAAATAAGAGGAAGAAAGGATTCCATACCCCAGTATTTCCTTCAGGGGTCTAAAAGTGTGGAGAGGACAATGGGGTCAGAGCAACTTCATTCCTATCCTATGTCCTAGGAGACAAGAGAAATACACCAGTAAAATCTAAGTTGCCTGGCCTTTGGCTACCACTTTGCTCCTAAACAATAAGCTGGGGTACTAGTACATGTCGACTCCTCAGGTGGAAAAAAGGAAAGGGAATAAAGTAGTGTGTTCAAGAGACAGAGAATTAGAATGGAAGAAAAGCAGAGAAAGGGTTATAAAAAGTATGAGTACCAAATAATTGCACAGCTAGTCAGGAAATTTCAATGAAACAAACACATGCTTTATATTTCAGCTCAGACAGGACAAATTCTAAAAAACCTAAATTACGTAAAGTCGATAACCCACAAAAGAACCAAACTTATTCTATAGTTGTAAATTTTACTTATAAAGAATATATATGCCATAATTCATTTGCAATTTTTTTTAAATGAACTGTATGCAATCTGGAATTAGTTTTTTATAAATCCGTGCAATGAAACCATTTAAAGTCATACACAATTTGGCAGGAGTGAATCGATGTGAAGATAGACAGAACATTCAAAACTTAAAAAGTTTATTTGTATTTGTCATTCCCTCACAACACATTCATTCATTCCAGAGGATAATTCGTTCAAACCAACGACTCGCAGTATTCGCGCCGCTTTACTCACGCCATGCTCTCTTTGGATCATTCACATCACTCATGCCAGTAATACAAACATGCAAGAGGGATAAATACAACTAAGTTTCTTTCCATTATTTATTTACAACTAGGTTTGTTTCTGTTATCAACCACGAGCAAAGTAGACACGACTGCTGATTAGTGTTTGCTGTAGAAGTCATAGATGTGTTTGAAAACCAAATGTCAGCGGGGATTCAGTCAGCGAAGAAGCTGCCCTTGGGAGCAAGAAAACAAGCGAGTGTGGGTAAAAAAATTTTGGAAATTGGAGGTGAGATTCTTTGGTTTAGAACAAACTCATGCAAGGTAAAATGAGCTTCAAAGGCTGGAGAGTTTAGCTTAGATTGACGGCACCGTCAGCTCCAGGACGTCGCTTTCACTCACTACAGTCAGATTACTGAGATAAAAACCCAACATGTCTGTTAATCGCCATAGATTCAGTGTATTCTTATTCTGTCATATAGACTTACTTTCCATCAAAACATGTGGGGATCACTGCACAAGGCTGGTTGCTCATTGAGAGGTGTTTTGTGATGAGGTAAGAAAGCTGGGTAATGGGAGCTAATCACAAGCACAAGACACATTTACTATTTTAGCAAAACCGCAGTCATTCCCTTACCAGAACCAAATGTATTTACTGGTCTAAAGCCTAATGAATTGTTGATACTCATATACGTCTTCACATGGGTTTACATATTAATAGTAGACATCGTCCAAGAAGAATTTTTATCAGTCGAGTATAAAAAAGTGTTTACATTTTTTTCCCTAAGTCTCCATTCGAGATTTAAAAAAATTACAAATCAAAAAATGTGAACAAAATTTAATATTTCTAGTGTCTGCACTCCTACACACAAGAGAAAATTTGCAGTTTAAAATCCATGTATACATATATGTAGTAGCTAATAGAAACATTTGAGCCTCAAATATAAGGGTTGTTGCAAATAAGATACCAATTCTGAAACATCCCACTCATCTTCAAAGAAGCAGCACAAAGGTTCTACACAATCATCAAGGTGGGCAACCAGGATCTTCTCCAGTTCTGTATCTGAGGAAATGTGAATTATGGCTATTTTCTCTTTTATTCATACTAACAAGAAAAGTCACAATGATGTTGGCCCCTTTGTCATTCTGGACAATTCATGATTTCATACTTTTATCAAACTTTCGTTTGATTTTGTCACAATTAGCACATGGATTCTAAATTAACGGGTAAACAATTTAAAGGAAATTGGAATCAGTTTATCCTTGAGTCCTAATGTCATGCTGCGAGCCATATAAAGAGGGTAATACTGTTAAACTGTGAGGCTGTCGCCACCACGAGCAGCTCACTCGTCAACGATGTAATCACTGTTAGTGCATTCTTAGCATTTGACTTGTCCACACTGTGTGAGTTTAACGGTGTTAATAAAAGCACTGCCATCCTACGGATTTTTTTAGATATAATTACAACGACGGACAGCGATTCTGTGTCACCATATATGCAATGTAGAACGAGTCAGATAAACAGAGCAAGAAAAAAAATGAACACATTTTACAACATGCTCAAAAAAAGTAATATATGAGGACAAACATACCAATATGTCTAAAACACTGACAGCAAAATTAGGCCAGGCTTAAAGGCAGGTCATTTGCCGCATAAGCTCCCTGTAAGATATTGTCCAAAACATGAAGCTAGATATTTCATCCGTCACATTCAATCATGGTGTTTAGTAAAATTCAGACCATCGCCAATCTGTATCTCCACTGAACATCTTGGATGTGATGATTAATTTATACGACATGTTTTCATCATCGGGCTTCAGATACAGATGCTTTTCACATTTCCCTGTGTTTCCTTTCTTGTGGCGAGTCAAACACTACTACTATTACTATTATGGTCTGTTTAAGGCTATTTGCCACAAAGCCTTCCAACAAAATGAAACTTTGGGTATGATAATTCTTGGTTAGGTTTAGGGGGAGAACATTTGTATGAGTAAGTTTAAGCATAAAAAAATCTGTTACATTTAGGAAAAGATTAGCTTTGCATAAAGAAGTTTTCCTGGTTAAAAAATATTTGGGCATCCAAATAGTAAATTTTTGGAGCCATCCCCATTGCCAGGATTAAATTCTACCTTCATATATGTAATTTTACGAAATACTGATATGATGGGGTCTGCTATGAGCAGTCAACTACAAATAATCCTGTTTCCATTTGTCTTTTTACGCTTCCTTTCTTTACTTTTCTTCTGATCAGTTCGATGATGATTCTCTATTTCATGATTATTGTATTCTGCTTTCACATGTTCTTTGTTCTGTGGCTGTGGAGTCATTGTATCATGTTTTGTGTTCCTTGTGTTATTCACCTGTGTGACTCTCTATAGGTTCCTCTCCCTCTGATTGCTTTACCCTGTGTCTAGTTAGTTTGTGTCTCATTGTCTCCTATTTTCCTTTGTATAAGTATTATTCTGCGTGTGTGTTCTGGATCATTTGGTGTCATGTTCAAGCGTTTTTTTCTCCCCTCAAGTCCCCAAAATTCTTGATATGAGCAAGCTTTCTTGGTTTTTAATATTTACCTGTGTTTTAGATAATAGAAGATATATTTATATATATAGTATATAGTTTAATGTGTACCAAACCTGTGTTGCCTGTAACTTTTTGACTCATCTCTTATATATAATTTTTGCCTCATTGGACTTCTCACATGGTACAGACCCCCGATTGTATTTTGGACAATGTATTAAATCCCTGAGTTGTATCTGGCTTGTGTCTGCACTTGGGTCTTCACTCCGTTTGTTGCTTAAATGCTCCATTTAGTGGCCAAAAAACCTATAGGGACTACCCATAATGGACAAATTTGGACAGCGTCAGTGTTAAATGGTAACAGATGTTTCTAAGGAACAGTGGAAAAATTGACTGTGTATAATGAGAGAGGTTTCACACAGTAATGTACTCGAAAAAGCCTTTGAGCACTCACCATTTGAGCATCTTTCCTTTGTTGTGTTTGTTTAGATTTGAATAAACCAGCAAGAAGAAGCAGAATTAGCATCTTGCTGGTGAGCAAAGTGGAGCATTAAGCAGTTGAGGAGATATTTTCCTCCAATTTGTTGGACACAGATTAACAGCGGAAAGAAAGAATAAATAAAATAAATAAATATGTTATAAGGATGTTGAAAATTACTTCCAAAGTGGATGATGAGGTTACTCAAAGCTTGCTGGGTGCGTAGGCAACTGACAAATATATGGGCTATTATTTCCAAGGCATTACATGCAAAATGAATTAGAAATAATGTAAATGCCTGCATTAGTTAAACTTATAATGTACTTGCCAAGAAAATATATTCAATATCTTGGACATATCGATAATAAAATTACAAATCATTTGCCCAAGCATGATTATATAAATTGGGAAAATAAATCAGATTTGTACAATTATTTATTGATGATTTTTTTTATTTCATGGAAAAAGTCCATTTCAATTATATGAGCTCAACTTTTAAGCAAATCATGTTCTTAGAAAACAAATTGACCCTTATAAGACTCTGTGTGTGTTTGTGTCTCTCTCTCTCTTCTGTTTAGCATGTTTTCAAATGTTTATGCCGAATAAAAAAAAGTGTCTTACTTATCGATTGTGGTGTCCCTCCAGGACCACCTTTGGCCCCTTACTCTTTATCATACGCATGCTGCAATAGTTCATACTATATAAGGGTTCAGACAAGTGGTGCACATATTTAAATAAAAAACAGTGACTCAAAAGGTGCTCAACAAAACAGCTGGGCAAGAAATGGGTTAAATAAAACATTGTTTCTACCATCCTTGGGGTACCCTGCTCTTGGAACAAATTTACATTGGACTTAGGTTTAACAGCAAATTGGTAACACTGTTGGTCCGTCGTGTGAACCCCAGAAGTATTTAATAGAATGTGGAGGTTCTTTCATCATGACAGGAAAACTCACACTTGTGGCCTATTATCAAACTATGACTCGCATGCCTTACATAAATAACATTCACAGCTTCAGATTTCTTTACTTCCTGTTGTCCTTCAAATTTATCAGCCTTGTATTGACACTTTTTGATTCAATGAAAACACGATTGAAGGTGTGGTGGAAAATCATCACAATAATAAGAAATAATTATTATAATTTTGATACTACAAACCGTCATATCATCAAGGAATGGAATAAAAGTAATTGTCCTTCTGCAACACTGAGCTCCACAATAAAATCTTGATGTTATGTAAAACATACAGTATGTACACAGGTGCTACCAATGCAATATATGTATGTGACACATATGTTTTTACATGAATGGATGTAGCAATGATCATTTGCATACAAGCAGAGATTTACATGACCACATGAAGAAGTTATCCTGATAATGCAATGCGTATAATAAATGTATAAGTGACAAAACAACACATATTTAAATGAATAAAAGCTCATCTCACTTGCTTTTTTTTATCCCATTTCATCATGGCTTAAGTTCTCCCTCAAACCATTTTCACTTGATTGGAACCTTAATTATTTATATAAATTACATTCTAAACAAACTTCCTAAAATTCCTAGTCTAGAATTAATTTTGCTATAAAAATGCTATTATTTCCATTAGTGGAATACCTCATTACCTCAGATTTCACCGAATATCTCCTGAATTGCTGCTACAGTCCATTTCTGTTTAAAAATCTCTTCGTTTCTTCCACTTCAAGTGGTCATTCCATGACTGACTCGGTATTTTTGCTTGGGTTTATTCAAAAGTAAATTACCAGGGCAGTAACCAATACTGGACTCACCTATTTGTGTGTTTAATTGGCCATGCTGTCACTGGAGTTAATTGGTTCTCTGAGTCCAGGTAGTTACTAAATGTTTGGCAGCATTAGAACCTCGGCACTTTTCCATTAATGGTGCGTGAAATGAAATGTTTGATACTGCAAATAAAATCAGTGATATTCAAGGATGTTATGGTTGGTAATGTGTTGAAACTGCCATTTAATGGGTCCTGGAAGATTGGGGTAGTGTCAGCCGGAACCGCCTGGGCCCTCTCCTGACATTGCTAGTTGCCTCTCCATTCCCTTAACGACTGTCTACACTGATTACACAGACCCCCCAAAAGCTTAAAGCTGGGGAAACAGTCTCTATTAGTAGTCAAATTAGAGTCATTAGCATATCCCACTTCATTTTGATGCAATGATTATGTTGCACAAAATATAAACCTTATAAGGAAAATTACATTCAATAAGTCGGTTCATGAACAAAAATTGCCAGTTCAGTTCAGGAAATAAAGGAAGATTCAGCAACAGTAACAACACTATGCTATCTGTAATTCTAATCGGATCATCCTTGAGTCCAAATGGACTCTGAGCCAGATTTAAGGAAATTCCCTCAAGGTGTTCCTGAGATATTGTTTTCACAAGAATGGGACGGATGGATGGACAACCCCAAACGTTACGCCTTCAGCCACAGGCATAAAATTGGAAAAAAAATGATATGGATAAGAAGTGCATAGAGAGTGAATGTCTGAGAGAGAGAGAGAGACAGTGAGATGCACAAAGCAGGGAGAGAGAAGGAACATCTCAATCTAGCATTTTCAATTGAATGTAATCCTTTTGTAAAAATAAATAGTAATAATTCATGTAACAAAGCTGATGGATATACTTTATAATTCACTGCTACCTTTTCCAATTGCTGGAATAATGAATTTAGGTTAGGAAATGCTTAAATACTACAATTATACAGTTTTACCGTACCGTCAATGTAGACTTTGGCGTCATAAACTTTCCAGACCTTTAGTAATCCAACCATAAGTGCCAACCACTACCGGCATTGTTAACCAGATGGATGCTGGCGGAAACCATACTAAAGTTGGTCAAGTGGCCTATGTTGAGTTGTATGAGAGATTGGGCACAGAGGAGGCAGAGAAGGACACGTACAGATTGACGAGAAAGGGAGATTGAGATGGGAAGGATGTGCAGCAGTTGAGCGTAAGATATAAATGGAAATGTACTGAAAAAATGAGGAGAGTGTGAGGGCAAGATGGAAAGAGTACTTTGAAAAACATATGAATATTGAAAAGGAGAGAGAGAAGGGTGGAAGATGTAAAAATTGTAAATCAGGAAGTTCAAGGCATTAGTGAGGATGAGGGGAGAGCAGCTTTCAAGAGGATGATGAATGGAAAGATGGTTGGTCCTGATGGCATACCAGTGTAGGTATGGAGGTGCTCAGGAAAGAAGGCAGTGGAGTATATAACAAGATTGTTCAAGACTCTCATGGAGAGCGAGAGGATACCAGGAAATGGAGAAAACGTGTATTTGTGCTGATTTTCAAGAACAAGGGTAATGTTCCGCGTAGTAGCAACTACAGTGGTATAAAGCTGATGAGAATCACAATGAAGACTAGTCTAGAATAGTAAGAGTAGTTGAAGCGAGGTTAGGAAAAGAGTTGACATTTTGCGAGCAGCAGTTCGGTTTCATACCACCATGCAGATGCAATGTTTGCTTTGAGAATGCTGATGAAGAAGCATAGAGAAGGCCAGGAGTTAAATTGTGGATTCAGAAAAGCGTACCATGGAGTCCTGAGGTTGGAATTGTGGTATTGCAAGAGGAAGTCTGGAGTGACAGAGAGTATGTTAGAGTGGTAGAGGATATGTATGGGAGCTGTAAGTTGTGCAGTAGGACAGATGGGTCCAATGTGAATATGGGAATGCATCAAGGGTTAGCTCTTAGCCCGTACTTGTTTGCTAGGGTAAAGGACAGACTGACAATTAAGGTCAGGCAGGAGTCTGATTTGAAGAAGGTGCAGGAGTTTAAGAGCAACAGGGATAGTGGAAGCAACAGGGATAGTGGAAGCAACAGGGATAGTGGAAGCAACAGGGATAGTGGAAGCAACAGGGATAGTGGAAAAGAGGAGATGAAGCGAGCGAAGGCAGGGTGGAGTGGGTGGGGTGGGTAAAACTGTGAGGAGTTATCTATGACAGAAGAGTAGCAACAAGAGTGAGGGGAATGGTTTACGAGGTGGTATTGAGAGCAGCGCCGCTGTATGGTTTAGAAACGGTGGCTCTAACCAAAAGACAGGAGGCAGAGCTGGATGTGACAGACTTGAAGATGTTCAGTTGTTCTTTGGGTGTGGCGAGATGTACTAGATTAAAAACCTAACACCTCAGAGGGACAGACCAGGTTGGACGTCTCGCAGACTAAGTAAGAGAGGCCAGATTTAGTTAGTTTGGACACGTGAAGGAGGGGTAGTGGATCTATCGGTAGAAAGATGCTTGAGATGGAGCAGCAAGGCAAGAGAAGAAGGGAAACACAAAAGAGGACGTTGTTGGATATTTTGAGAGAGGAAATGCGGTTGGTTGGAGTGACTGACAAAGATGCAGAAGAGAGGGCAAGATGAATTATACCCTAACGGGTATAGTCCAAGGTAGAAGAAGTAGAAGACGGTATTCCCTTTGTTGCAAGCAATGTGCAACAAAGGGAAAGCCAACCCTCTGGGTCTGCACTTAAATTAACATTATTTCTTAAATTAACATTATTTCTTAAATTAACATTATTTCTTAAATTAACATTATTTCTTAAATTAACATTATTTCTTAAATTAACATTATTTCTTAAATTAACATTATTTCTTAAATTAACATTATTTCTTAAATTAACATTATTTCTTAAATTAACATTATTTCCCACTTCTTCTTCATTTCCCCAAGATCTCAGTGAAGCAGATTTTGTGTAATCCAGTTTACAGACAAAATAATGCAGATAAAAGCTTTACTTAATTTGTCAGAGGTTAAAATAAACAATAATTTTCATAAAAATGACCATAAGGGTTTACATAAGTTATACATCTAACAATATGTTTTCTTTGAGGTTTAATTTTATTCTCTAAGTAGTGACAAAAATATGAATTGTGATGGATGTATGTTTTGTGACGTAGGGAACAATACTAATCATTTTATTTCAATATTAAAAGAGAAGGTATCCTACTTTGATAGATTATATGGATAAATGTCTAGAAATATAACATTGATTTAGTATAGAGATATACAGTAATGCAGTACATTTACTTCTACATATAGTTATATGTCAAGTAATTGGAAAAGCAAGAATAACTGAGTAATGTGAGGATGTGTGTAATTCTAATTCTCATGACAACCCTGACAATGATAAATGGTGAGAACAAAACAGAGCTTTTTCTGCGGGAGATGGATGACAGACATGTTTTAATGAATACACGTATGTGACAGTATCAGGTGAGCATGGAAATATGACCTCAATCATTCTTTACAAAGGTTATGTCCCTCTTTCATAAGAACATCCTAAGCAGACAGTCTTTTGCTCTGTAATTGATTTCCTTTTTTTTGACACTAAACGGAAACAATCAAACCTCTCCAGTGAAATGCAGAAGATCAGACTCTTTCCGCTTCAGCAAGGTTATTTCCATCTTCCATCCTGACACAAATTTACATCTTTTTCTTTCTCTCTTTTGAATATGTATGGAATGGCATGGAAGCAGATACTTATTTTCGGCCACTATATCGAGATAATAAACTCATTAGCACAAGAAAATAAGCCACTGTTTAGTCGGGATATGCAAACGTTTCCTAATGTTAGTGTGAAAAAACTATTTACTGTTATTTTCTTTCATCATAGATCAGGAGTCTAATAAATGGATTAACTGAATTAAAATGAATAGCATCCCCTCTTTCTCTTATTTGTTACACCTCGCTTAACTTCCGGATCATGTGACACAGATTAAAACCTTAAACAACATGTGAAAACAACATATTATACTTGAAATTTGCTCAGAAGTTTCCGTTATTGATAAATAAATCAGATTCTACCTCAATCATGGTTTAACACAGGCAGAAAATTGCTTTTGTAGCTGCTCCTTGACTGGTGTGTTCACGTGGCCATGGCATCTCCGGAAGTTAATAAGCATGATTTTCCATTGGTGGTTAAAAGTTTTCTTAATGGGAACCCGACTATAAAGACATTACGGCATCATTATGCCATATTTTTTTTTTACTTAATGATACAGGCTTTTAATATCACATAAAATAATGTCATTATTTTATATATCCTCAACGATTAGGACATATTTGACCTAGGCAGGTCGCCATTACTAAAGGCGCATTGCATTATGATTGATGACGTAGAATGGTTGATGTTGCGCTGGACTGTAGTCGGTTGTTGATGTCGGTTGGTGATTTAAGTATTCACAACCTTCCAAAGAATAAGAATAAGATAAAACAGTGGGAAATCGCCTGAGGATGTTGACAACTTCCAAAGGACATCTGTGTTCGCATCACGTCTCTCCTGATGCATCTGAAGCATTTAGTCGACCACATCTGCTAAAAGAGCGTACAAGTCACGGTGGCTACAAACGAAGGCTAAAACGAGATGCTGTGTTCACAATATTTCCATACAAGGAGACTAAATGCCACTGATAAGCGAGTCATAACTGTGAACGAAGCGGCAAAGACAGGAGACACCGGATACTCTCCTGCTAAAATCGGAACCAGCTCACGGATGCAGAGAGTCTGAAAGCGGACTATCGGACACGAATATGACCCTGGAGGATCTCATACAACGATGGTGTGATGTATGTGCTTACCTTGAACAGCTGCTGACAAAAAGCAGAGCTCTTTACAACAAACGCTCTCCTTCATGGTTGCCATAGCAACACACTTCCCGTACGGACAACAGCAATTGTGTCCCACTCTCGCTTCATCACGTCTCTCACCGTCTTTTTTTGTTTGCTCAGTTTGAGTAAAGTTTCCCAAGTTGTCCTTGTTTATGTCGCGCTCCGGTTCAAATTGAAAACGCTGGACTGATGACATTTTTAAATGTGGAATTAGGATAAGCAGTTCAGAAGCCGGCTAGTGCAACTATTTGACGTCACTACGCAGAATGCATTGCAATGGCGACCTACGAGTTAAATTATTTTTTCAAAATCAGTACAAACTACCTGATGTAGAGTAAATTGAATCTTGCATTTATACAGTTTATACCGTCAAATAGGTTTAAAGCATAACAGTCTTGACAGCTTTGGGTATTGTGTATGTTAAGCTCATTATTAGGTTCATTTGTTGTTTTTCATCCGCTGTTTCTAATATTTTTGGCGTTTTGCTTAACTTCTGGTTTATTTTTTCGTGTGGCCATGGCAACAATAATACCAGATCTCATTTTCTAGTGAAAATTAGGAAATGATCTTGTTATCATGAGAAAATGGTCATTGCTTGCTTCATAATAAATAGATAATTAACTCGTTATCACGAGATAACGCCCAAAAATATTTATCTGCCTCCATGGCCGTTCTCGGCTTCCATAAATGCGCACAACAAATTCACTACTCTGATTGTCTGCTAAAGAAATTCATACTTAAAAGTAAACCAGACATGTATGAAAAAGAACAACTGCAATTTTGAACTATTCAACCTCAAAATATAGTTGAAAGGGAATTTAGGCTTATCTCTGTAATAAGACCTGAAGTCAAACCCAGATATTTAGTCAGAATTTTGACTGAAACTCCCCAAAAATGTAGATGAAGAGATAATATTTACTCTCACGGAGAGAAAACATATCTAAAACAATTATTTACATTCTTATTACATAATAACTAAGAGCCAGCTGCTCAAGAACAGGATTGAAATGTGTTTTGATTAATCCACAATTATAATTAGAAGCTGTTCCATAATTACTTATACTTTAATCTCTAATCGAAAAAATGTAGGCCTTAGCTGGATGTGGCGATGCAGTTAATATCCTTTAATTTTGTTTCGATTTTTATAAAATATCTTGATCAGATTTAACAACAAAAAAAAGTAACATGTAATTGCTTATCGAAAAATAGAGACACACAATCAATGCATAACTGCATGTGTTAATATTGTAAATAAAATGCATGAGGGAAAAATAAATGAGTATTTGGTGGTAAAGTTCAAACTGATAACAGCCCGGTCATGTCTTTGATTCCATATGAGGAGCACAGGCTAAACAAACAATTATGAAAACACAGCTGCAGTGGCACAGGAATGTTATTCATGTAGTCAAAGATATTTTTTAAAGAAATTATTTAGTCTGTCAAATACATCTAAATCTTGTATATTTGTATACGGGGAGGTAATGGGTTTTACATGCCCCTGGTTCAAATAGCAGCGGATGTTTCTTGAGAAAAAAAGACCTCTAACCTGTGTATAAAGTGGTAAACGTGCAGGCGAGAACACCGGTCTGCTCTTTGCGATAAATATTCATTTGCTGATGACTGGAGCCGATAACCAACGTGTCGTCAGAGGTTATCAGGGATGCTGCCACATTTGGATATATTTTATCTCGAGTTTATCCGTTATCTTTATAGCTAGTGGCTACCGCAGAAATCAAAACGGCAGAGATTTTGAATCAAAATGAGATTGTACTTAGTGAAATCAATACATCTTTCTCTTCGTAACCTTTTGTGCAATGCACGCTGGATGATGCCACATTTTCGTCTGCTTTTAAATGTTAATCGAGCATTTTGTATAAAGCTTGAAAGTTGTGCTCGGTGTTCATCTCACTAAAACGTCTGACTTATCTGTAGCAAAGAAAATGTCAATTGTGTCAGACCAAACTGCGTCATCAACATCAATATGTTGCATTATATATCAATAAAATACATAGACAAGGACCTAAAGGTTGAAAGCTAAAGATTATGAGATTATCAACTTAAGAGCCATTGCCTGCTGATTTGTTTGATGACAAAGCACCCGATCCCTTTCTGTTGATTAATAAATGAATGAAGTAAATATAAATTATATTTTACATCTCTGACTCTTGCTGAGATAATAAAAATGTGATTAATAAAACGCCCAACAGCTCTCAGATTTATTTTATACCTTTTTGCCAATTAGGCCTTTGAAGGTGGGACCTCTTTAGAAAGGGGCTTTTAGATTAATCATATTATCTGCAGGTTCTGAAACAAGAATAGTTCTTGACCTCCTCTTCCATAAGAATCCATTATCTTAAACTATCACAGTAATCCTGGCTTTGGGAGGGGAGACAAGGAAGCAAGAATCAAGCCTAATAGATAGCAAATAAGATTAATCTATGATCTAAGTGCCGATTACACTTGGACCTGCCCTTGAACACTCAGGTGTAACCTTGAGATCTGCATCCACTCTTAGCCAGCAATTGGATTGAAAGTCCCTTAAGGGCCTCGGGTGGTGGAGGGGCACTTTGCCAAGACCTTACCCCCGAGAGATCAAAGGCCAAGCAGCTTAACCCTTACAAAACCGAAGGTGTTAAATATCATAGATAATGGCTGGTTATAACAAACGCATGGAAATAATTTATCGCCGTATCCCCCCTCTTTGTCACCGGGCAATACTTAAAGCATATTTTGAATTCAATTATGCATCTATTCACATAAAAACAAATCTCCCATAGATCCATTACCTGAAATTGATAATGTATTTGTAAACGCAAACATTTGAATTCCAAAGCGTTGAGCTAAAATTAACAGCATTAATCATAACGTTTAGATCAAAGATAAACATGTTGGGATTTTTATTTTGACCGCAGAAGCATAAAAGGAAGCAGCAGGTCTGTGCTCTGAATAATTGTTTTGTGATGGACTGTACGTGTTTAACATATGGAGATCAATATAGAAGACTTTCACTCAAGGTTCAGATCAGCAGCACGAATGAACCGTAGACAAACACAGACTTGTGGATCGATGCTCCTCTCAGTTTGACTCTGGGGCTGACTATTTGATTAATCTAGCAGGACGGCTGAAGCGAGCGCCGGCATACAACAGCTGATAGTTTCATGCCATTAGGATGGCTAGAGTAATGAAATTTCATTTAATTTGTCAGGAAGGGAGTGCTAATGTTAAAAAGCTTTTGGGTAATAAAAAAGTCTTGAGAGATGTGAAGGAAAGCCTTAAGTAATTACTCTGTGTATCTTGGGTCCTCATGATGGAATATTTACATTACTGTCATGGAGGTCTTAGGAGTAATTAAATTAGCGAGGTCGGTAAGCTTCTTATTCGTACATTTTTCTAGCCTTTTTGTGAAAGAAAAGACTTATATGTGAACAAAGCCACTTTTCCTATTGATGGAATTGCTTTGGAGTCGAGCCACGCCACGCAGGCTCAGTGAGCCACTGTTATTTTATCACATATAAAGTAAATGTCACCTTTACCCTTTTGAACTTGAATCTGTGTGGCAGCTTCGCTAAACCTTTTAAGGCTTTCCAAAGATATGCGGTCCACTCTGGTGCTTTGTTATGCAGTATTTGCTCTTATTTGATTTTGATTTTGTCAAATTAGGACATGATGCTCTGCAAGATTGACGGCATAAATTAAAGGCGCTGTCACCACGCTGGGCAGCACATTGTGACTGACAACTACAGGAGTTAAGAAAATAAATAGCGAGACAAAAATAATGAATGATATGTATTAGAGTGGGAACAAGGTTAAGCAGAATGCTATCGCAGTTTAAGCTCCAAGGGTACAAGCTCCATGATGGTGTTAAGAAAGGTCTTCAGAACAAAATAATAATAAATCCAGCAAACTGTGTGTTGCGTCTGACATCTCTATCAGGGGATATCAGCATCCTTTCTCACTCTACTCCCAGTTCTACCAAGACAGATGTGTGAAATGGCCTGAAAATGTATCTGACCGCTGGCTTACTCTAATGAATAACTTCCACTATAGGTCTTGCAATGTAAGCAGAAAATCCACCTTGCAGATGCTGGAGCTCTGTCATGAATCTAACCCGACAGCCGACATAATATAAAGGCGACAACACTTGTATGACTTCCATTTTCTTTGCTATCTATTGATTTTCAGTTAATAACGGAGGGAAATACTAAACGTCTGTGCTGAGTACCTAATAAATCCTGTCTGAGCTTTTTTATTGAGGCGAATTTAATAAAAGCAGTGGGCTAGGCATGGGGATTTGTCTCAGAGAGAGCAGACAAAAAACAGGGATGAGTGGAGAAGGGTAAACCCAGATACTAAACACACATTGGAGTCGGATAACCATGGTAATTTATCCGTCCATTTAAGGATGCTATGTTCTCCATTGACATTTAAGAAAATCTTTAAGAAAACATATAAATATTTATGTTTTCTTTCGATTACACTGGAAAGGTGGTTCATGCGAAGTTGAAAGGCTATGGCCGGATTTGCTCAGATGTATGCAGCCACAAATTATATGATATCTGATCAAATTCCCAGAGGCCTGAGTGAAAGCAAATACGCTATTAAAAATAAATAACTAATGACATGACTACAAATAGTCACTAAATGGTGAAAAGCATCTCCCTTCAGGGTGAAACATGTCAACCAATGCATAATTTGTCCTCCTCAAAAAAACAAAACACTTCATTAACTCATATGTGGTTGCATTTAAAAATGAACGCTACAGAGAAAATGTCCATTTAATTTATATCAAGGTAGGAGGACTGCAACACTACCTCTATTTCACCCTCAGCTAAAAACAAGTAGACGGCCACATAGGTTGTATGAAGGTAAAACATCAGCCATGCAGTCATCATGTCATTTGGTTAAGGCAGGGGTTAACGGGCAAAAGGTCTCTATGAGGACTAATTATGTGTCTGTGATGAATCAGCTTGCCTACAGCACACTAAAGCTCTCAACACATTCCTCAAAACAAAAGAAATACGTAAAATGGAGGTTGAGGATATAATTTCTCATTCATGTATATTACGAGTGCGTATGTCATTGTCATTGACTTCTTGACCATTTAATATGTTCCATATTACATGTATAAAAGCAATAACTGCCCTTTTTCATAATCTTATCCGACAGCAGATTTTAAAAGCGGTTAATTTTAAGGATTCAGGATTACGTTAGATGGCTAAACTAATAATATGGTGTATAATTATTAAAAAGTTTTAAAAATAAATCATTAAAAAAAACACACCAATAATAACTCTTCTGTGGACATCATTGCATCATCAGCTAAGAGCCTTAATATGAGGATTTTCTTTTTATTTCATAAGGCCAACATAAAAACCCATTATTGTATTGGAACAGTCCCTTAACCGGTAAAAACACAGTTCAGCCACATTTAAAAACTATTACAATGAATACACTTCTACCTTATTACACTAATTTAACTGAGTTTAATAGAAGTAATAAAATATTTAAGTCAAAATGATTGATTTGTGACTTAAATTTGAAAACACCAAAAACATGATTTTGAACCACAGTAAAATAGGAGGACTTAAAGGGAAAAACAGACAAACAAAAAACAGACTTTTCCTGATTTTATTGACCAAATGTATGGGGCAAGAACCGACCCGTTAAACAATGGGTGTCACACTCTTGCCTGGTTGATTTTACACCTCACCTACTTCTTAATAATTTTGTAAACTAACCCTGAAAATAAAACTAACTATAATATAGCTATTGAGCTCCAGTGGACCATTTCCTGTCCTGTGCCAGCTAACGCTGAACAGTGTCATCTCCAACCTGCCATCAGCCTTCTCCATCCCTCTGCTTAACTTCAACTGGACAATAAAACCTCCTGCTCCTGGGTCTAAATTATAAATGGAAGGTAAACAGAACAATCCGGCCAACATTGACCAGATACCCTATACCACGTATTATCCTCGGACATGAGCTAACTCTTCGGGAAATTTTGGATAACCTCCAGCCAGTCTCCTCCAGAGTCTCCGAGCTCCCTAATAACCTTGCAAAGTCAACCGACCACTCCCCTTCACCGCTCTCTGTCTCAGCCAACAAAGCCTCCACTAATACTCGTCTTCATAACTCTGAGAGCTGGCTCCTCTCAATGAATCAAGGTCCATGCTCAGTTTCTGAATTCCCCATTGAGTTCCGTATTTTAGTTGGGACACAACCCTCCTGCTTAGTCTGTTCCAGGAACACCAATGCCACCCTACTGTGCCCAGCTGTCACTGGTCCCACATAACTGTGGATTTCACCATCAACAGCCCCTCTTTCCAACTCAAGAGAACAAAGTGTGCAACATAGAAAAAAATGTATCTTAGGAGTTAACATTTACTAAATCTTCATCCTTATGAGTATCCGGTTTATAACCGAGGTTTCCTTCTATTAGTTTTATTGAATATACATTGGGTTTTTTTTTTATCACCATTACATCTCATCTGTTGTTATTATACACTGCAATTAGACCACCAAATGCATTAGTTTGATTATTTAGGTAACATTGTAGCTAAATAAGTAGAGGTTCTCCCCAGTTGAAAAGGGTTGATTCCTTTGCAAACAGCAGATTCCATTCATAATTTTCTTTAAAGGAAATCTTTTTTTGGGAAAAACCCGTTTCACCTAATAATGAATTAAGTACTGTTGAAAAGTCTTAGTGTTAAACGTTATCAAGTATAATTAGTGATTTAATGGGGAAATTGAAAGCTTTTTCAAGGCACTGCTACATATGTAATTTCCATTACCGTCTAATTCCCCTCTTGGTCTAATCCCAGAATCGCCCTTGAACAGACAGTTCACCAGTTCATCGCAAAGCTCAAATTCACATTTGGGATTGTTAGAATCCCGTTTAGCCCGCAGCCTCTCACGCCTCATGCTGCGAGAAGACAAACTACCACCAGGAAGGTATTCAGACGTTTCTGAGACTCCAAGTCTGAGGTGGCAAGTCCCAAGCGATTTCACATGAGTTATTTTTTCTCTTAATAATGACCCTCCAGAGCAGCAGCTGTTCATGCAGAACTTGTGGTACGAAGCATGGCTAATAAAGGGATATGCATGTGTAAAATCAGTTAATTGTCAATTTAAAACAAATGAAACAGAAGCTGGGGTATGAAATAAAGCATAGTTCTCCATCTGCAAGTCCTATTTATCATCTATGATGCTTTCAAGACATTTTTTATTTTTTTATGTTTTTTTCAAATTTGTATTTTGTAATGGGGCCCAGATATAAATTTTTTTTTCCCCTAATGTCAAATGGTTATGTATAGAGAATACACACTTTCTTATGGTCTTAGCCCAGTCATCGATGACACAACACATGAGAATTTACATTTATTTAAAATAAATAACATGGAATTTCAGACCTATATCAAAACATTTGCAATCATGGTCTGTTGTATCACAGTGTTGTGGTTTGTACACCCACCATCCTCCACCCCGACCACCTCCATTACATTCCCCACACTTTAAAACAACACAAGTAAACATAACTAAAAAAACAATTATGTTGCGTTCTAAACAAATTTGGCAAACCATTTCAACTGGAATGGCACTTAGTAGAGCAGATACCCTCAGCCAAAGCTCAGCTATCCCCTTTAACTCAATCAAGCCTTATCCAGAATTAAACAGGGCAATAACAGCCTAAAGGCTGCTTTAGTTGTAACAGCAATTTAATCTGGATCCAAATTATTCCATGGGATCCACACCAAAATTTGATAGAGTCTATTCTGGCGCAAGGCCTACTCTCCCTCCAGAGTTTCATGGAAATACACTGGCTTCTTTTTGTGTAATCCTGCTCCCAACAAACAAACTGGCTAACCAAAGGGGGAAAACATAAACCGAGGTTGGGTAATAATAGAAGGATTATTACACAATTGTAATAATTGCAACATATTTGTTGAATTATGCAACAAAACTCAATTCTCGGCTCTTTTAAGATGTGGCTCAGATGAATCTTCTTCCGCTTGTGAAACTTTCAACTTGATAGGATCTATTGAAAGAGAGAATCAATGAATCCCAAAGTTTAATTTTGGTGATGAGCTGTTTGCACCACTGGTTTGAAATGTCAATGTTTTTCTCAGGAAAATCTATAAACAGCGATGTGCAGATTTTTGCTATTGATGTCTGGCCCAACATTATATTTCCTTTTTATTCTTGGAATCCTCTGGTGTAAATTGGTTTAAAATGAAATTAAAAACAGATTCCTTTGACTGAATCACGGCTACATAACAATGCCTATTGAATGATATCACACCAGTGCTCTGCGTGTGGACGAGGTTTGACTTTTGACACGATAATAGGGGTGTCTAATGTTTTCCATGCTGTCTGTGTTAGGCATGTTAATATCAATCTTTTATCAGCCCCCTTAACATATCAGTTGATCTTATCCTGTGTTCAGAGGTTAATGTGCTCCAAAACCATCTTAGGTTATTATTTTATTCTTTTCTAGTTAGCTTCAACTGCATGTTAAATGTTCCAGGGTCTCACATATCACACATCAATGCCTCATTCCTCTCCTGCAACATGGCAAGCTCTCTTTCTTTAAACAGAATACCTAGCCGGACCACGGTGGAAAAAAAACAAAAAATAGCACCCTCCAAATTCAGCAGAGAGTCATGGGGATTTCCAATGTCATGATTCATCTTATGGAAACCATAATTATCCATCCTAAACTTTATATAGAACCAACTTATGTCAGTGAGCAACGCATTAAATCAAATAAATAAATACATATATAAATAACAAAGGTTTTTCTGTGGTTAAATATGGAAATTCATTTTGAACTGATGGAAACATGCAATTCATAACCATGTTTTTCAGCGACTTAAAAAGGTTCTTTCTTTCTTTTTCGATTTAGCAAACGAAAGGTTCACTATTTGCCTAACTTAAATTAATCATCCTTTTCAAAAGATTTTGGAGGTTGCTTATCTATAAAAAGTTGATTTATTAACATTGTAGCGATCCAGGTTTTTCTAAGATGCTGCACCGCCGTTCTCA
Source organism: Lophius americanus (assembly GCA_037951165.1). NCBI lineage: Eukaryota > Metazoa > Chordata > Actinopteri > Lophiiformes > Lophiidae > Lophius > Lophius americanus. The sequence goes on from JBBDHG010000009.1 coordinate 11,351,827, forward strand.
ACATTTGCCATGCCTCCCTTTGATTACTGCCCTTTTGTCTGTATGAGAAAATGCCACTCAGGGTCAAGCCATTAACAGACTACCCTTGCACTGGCTACATTTTCTCACCATTGAAAGTAAGAGCACAAGATTAACATACAATTGATTCAAGGGAAGAGGGAAACCAGGTATACAGCCATGATAACCTGCACAGGTCAACATCAGTGATGATTACGATTATCAGTAATTGCAAATCCTTGCCAAGTGCAAAAGAATGAGCATGTAGTGTTTAGACTAAGCAGTTTATACTGGAACAATTACAAAGCAACACAAATGGTTACAAACCATGTGCTCTTTGACTTTTCCTCTCAATACTTTTCATGCAGAGTGATAACATTGTCTACATCAATGGTTTTCAACCTCCTGCGTTAAAAGCTCCGAGGCAAGCTTTTGAAAGAAATCCCACACACAAAGTTATTTTCAAGTTGAAAAATAATGTTAGTTTTATTTGTGCCACCCTTAAAAGTAGGATTTATAGGGTTGAAGATGGGGCGTTGAAACGTGTAGACAGCTAAATACGTATAGTCATATACATATATTATTTCAAATGTGTCATTCAAAACTGGTAAAAACCTTGATCCAATGATGGTCAAACAAAATCAGCATTAAAAAGCTAAAATACTTGTTTGGAGGATATAGTGCTAACTACTTAGGCATAAGATGAGCTGTAGAAAATTGAAAGGGAGCCTTTATTTGGCACATACATATATATATATATATATTAATACAAATTATACATTTTTATAATAAGTTATATTATAACAACAATTACTACTAATAATAATAATCAATATTTATTTAGAAATCTCAATTTCCTACAGTCATTACACTGTGCAAAGATTCTGAAGAGATAGAAAACAGCGCATCAACTTTTGATCTTTTTTCCGAAAACATAGTCTCAAGTAACTGTGCGGAGACACTTCGCATGACGCAGGGGTTTGCGGACTTTTCAGGGATGACAGTGTAGGCTTAGTTAAAAGAAAAATAATTCAGAGCACTCATTTTCTGCTTATTATTCTGGGTAATCAATTTAACGACACACACATCTTGAACATACGTTGAAATAAAGTGCATTGTTTCAGGCCTAGTGTTTATACTGTAGCAGATTAAAAAATAATACAGTAAAAAAGGTCCACAAAGAGCTTGCGTTTGGTTCGAGGAGTATGACTTCATTTTTAATAGGGCAAGTGAGTAACGCAATAATTTCCTGTGTTTTAAAGCGAGTAGCCCAAGACCTTCTCCCTCTACTCAGCTGCTATTATTCTGTCAAGAGCTGCTGTGTTTTTCCGAGGAAAGGAAGTTATTTCATTTCCACCTTTTGTCTGCAACTGAATGCGAGCGACGCTCTCTCAGCAATATTCACTTGTGTCAACTACCCTCTCCATCATAACAAAAATATACAACCTTCCTTTACCCTATAATTGTAGTTGATGCCAGAAAAATAGGAATTTCCTCAATTGGTTTAGTTCCTCAAACAAGAATTTGCTGTTCTTTTTCCTAGTTTCAGCTGATTCTTAGGTTTCCAAAAGGGGAATCACAAAGTAGATGTAAGATAAATGTTATGTAGACTGGACGGTTCAAAAAATCTATTTGGTTTAGATGGGCTGACCCAAAAATGTGTTTCGAGGAAGTTCTTACCTGCCAGGGGAAATCCTGAGCACCAACATTAACTAAAACTAGACCTATCTTGTTGTCCCCAACAGCCAAGGAATATCCCAGCAAAGTCCCCAATCCCCAGCGTTTTAAAAGCAAACTCCTCCTTTTTTCATTCAAAAAGTGCCTCATATATGAACTAGTAGATTAAAATATGATATGAACAAGATTAATCTCCTCGAGTTGATACACATACACAAAATTTTGGACTGAATCAGATCAATGTTCAGTCAGTTTTTTTCAGTCTACAGGGTATAAGGTTTAAAAATGATCCATTAAACCTTTTTTGAGTTATGACTGAAACAGTCAGTTTCAGTCATAAGTGTTTTTCATAAAATAGCTCCCTCTAGTGAGTAAAATATTACCTTTTAGAGAACATGTGATATAAACAGGAAGGTGTTCCTTGAGTTAATTGATATGCACTGAATTTGGACGAAATAGGACTGACGTTTTCTGTAAAAAGCTCCTCCTACTAAGTATACTACAATCTATTAAAGTTAAAAAATGGTGTGTATAAGATAGATCTCTTCTAGTTGATTTATGCGCCAATATGCACCAAATTTAGACTAAATCGATGTACGGTTGAGAAATTAGGGCTGGAAAAATTTGGGAGTTAAAGTGTCCCTTAGTGTCGGAAATATACAACAGACAATTCACACATTCCATCAAGTTGTTCCTCACACTAAGGTCCATATAGGTATCAAATTTCAAAATAATCCATGAAATACTTTTTGAGTTATCGCATTAATACAAAAGATCTTCGGCCAACTCAGCCACACCGCTGATAATTCCATAATATCACCCACTTTTCGGGGTTATAATTATGTCACACTGCGAGCTGAATTCATGCTTTTTCATCTCACACACACACACATTTGGAATTAAAATATTTAGAATGGAAATTGGTGAAGTGTTTATAAATGAAAGAATATAATTTAATTGCTTATCGCATTCGAGAAGATGTAATCGTTTGTCAGCCAGAAAATCTTGAATTCAAAGATTATTCATCAATAACGTGTTGGAAGGGCAGCCGAGAAACAACAACATGGAGTCTAGACGTTGTTGTTGGTGGTGGCGACTGATAACAATCCAGGGACTGGAGGGGCTGAAGCGGCCACTGCAGTGGCGATATTTTTCAAGATGCTTACTCTGGGTGAGGTGGAGGGTGTGCATAACCGAATCTGTTTCAAGAACACGCCTATACGTGTGGATCTATAGCTATCTAAATAATGCCAACAAAGACGTCTTTCTTTCAACACAGGTGGAACCGCTCCAACTTCGTCAAGTGAGAACATGTAACAACCAATGACCCTTCAAAATAAAAGCAACTCCGGTACTATTCAACCACAGGAAACGTAACAGAAATTAGAGCCCTTCAACCGTCAAAAATGTTACACTAGACTGAAAGAACACAGAGCATGCTTGGGGGGTTTGGATGACAGAGTGGTACGAGAAAAAACTACAGCAAAAAGTGTGCAAAGTAATGGTGGTCCTGAGCCTTTGTTGGAGTTTGGCACAAAAGACTAATAACATTTGAAGTTGATGCTTAGAATGTAGTGTAGTCCAGCTGCTCATTCACAGGCAATAATTGCTGTTATCACTTACATATATTATTATGGATTATGGAATTGGGCCGTGCACTCCCACTATACCGTACAACAGCTTGCATTTTGATCTATGCACCTGCATACAAAAGAACTATGTATAATATGTATAATAGCGGTGCTTACATCTGGAACTGGATGTGGCCTTGCTATCACTGCTTATCTACATCAAGAACCTTATAGGTATGATATGTAAAGTATATATTTCTTACAACTATATTAAGCAAATGTATAGCTTTTAAGCTTAAAGTCCAGCGTATGAGTAGTATTTAGCACATTTTCATCATCTTAAGATTGTCAGTCCTTAGCATTCATAATAGATAGTTACTTTCTATTGAAATCATTTTAACTGGACAGACGAAAAATGCGGAAAACACAAATGTTTATTACATTAACAGGTGGTATGTGGTAAGTAGTTCATCAGAAAATCTTTGGTGCTCAGACACTTGTATTTTAGGGGCATCGGTCTTTCAGCATTCTATATCCCCTCTTTTGAGTCTGGATACTGGTGGTGGTGGTAGATGATTCTGCTGAGACTGATAAATGATGAGGAAGATAGATTTGAGGGGGTGCGAAGAAGCAGCATGAAAGATCAAGAATGGAAAGTCATATTTAAAAAAAAAGAGAGCAGCTGATAATGATATGATAAGCATGAAAGAGTGCCACCATGATTGGACGGATGCGGCCCACGGAGAGAACACAGCTGATGTCAATTGATGCCACAGACCATGAAGCGAGTAATTGGGACTGACCATGTGTAAAAGGTGAGAATATTAAAGTGGTTTGAGCAGTGACTGGGGTCCGATTGTGCAAGGGGATTCCAGATCAAACGGCAGATGGTCCCTAGCTGGAATCAGTCCTGTAATATTAAGAGATCTACATATGTTATGGAAGTACATAACATATGTAGATCTCTAAGTCCTTTATTTCTACTTCTGATGTAAAGCATGAGTTACATTTTTTAATTGAGTAACATTCAGTTAAATATGAACTAAATTTGACAATTTGGATAATGAATGCTGTCATTGAGGTGGAGCTTAAGCTTGTGGGGATAGATCTGGAGAAGTTAAAAAAGAGTTTAAAAAAAACACTGTATTAAATGGTGGGTATTTTTGGAATCATATTCATGTTATAAGATAATAATCTCAAATAATACTGTGTAGTAAATATCTTATAAAAATGACAGTATGCCGATCCAGAAGTATGTATTTATATTGAGGCATTTTGTGATCTCCCTGGGAAAGATAAATACGTTTTATCTTACAACGTATTTGTAAGAAGTGCTCTGTGACAAGATGTATGCATTTGGGAGAAAGGAAAAGTATGTTTTTTTTCTCCAACATGGGTTGGGTGCCAGAGATAATTGAAAAGATTGGTGAATGGGTCCGAGTTTTGAAGCATACCTGTGTTAATCCTGCTCGAGATTCCTCTGCTGAAACTGCTTGTATTTACATATGCAGAGGATCCCGCTGTTTTCAGCGCACCATTGACAAGACAGAGCAATTAATCATCCCCAAATACTCCTGCCGCGCAACAGACGACCCTCACAGAACATGCTGCCACAGAGGGTTTGCAGGTGTGAATCAACTCGCAAGAAAAATATTCAGAGCCAACCTCCTCCTCAATCTGTCTTGTTTGTCACAACACGCTCTATATTCAATAGATATCATATGCTTCTCCTGCAACATTTTAAATAGGAGATAATTTAAGTGATAACTCCAATCCATTAAATGACATAGAAACTAGTTTCAGAGATTTGTAAAACAGTATAATCTGCATAAAATGTGACATTAGGGAGATATAAATACAATGGCCTGTAAATGTTTTCGCTCCTCACTGTCAACTGGAAAAATAAACACTGCAGGAATTGAGGGGTTTCACACTGATTTAATTGCCGCCTACATGAACCTATGATCAATATTATGTGTACCTGTAAAGGTTTTAGCTAAGTGAAATGGGTATTTTAAATGTTCAAGGTTTACTATGTCTTCATTAAAGTTTTAGATAATTAAAATATTTCTAAATTTATTTTGAATGTGTGTCAAATTGTTGTCTTAGCCTGGGAGGATGTGTACACCCACCCTATCCTGGCAGGAATGGGTGAGAGGCAGATACGTACTAACTGGGCTTGAAGAGCTCAGCTCAACCGGAATATGATGTTGACAATGGCAGTAGAATTGCAATGCTTTTATTGCACACTATTGGATACTCTCAATCCCATCTCTGCAGTACTTTTGCACACTTCATCATTAGCATAAGTTTGGCAGTTACCTCACACCAGGCTCATAGGGATCCCCTGTTACGAGGAAACCATAAAACCAGTAGCTGTCACTATATTGTCTTTACATTGTATTGCTGCTGGTATCACTCGATCTCTGTTTAGACTTGATTTTAAAATGCATTTTTGGCGATCAGATCATAAGCGGACAGTGAGACACATCACTGTTTACATCTGTGTCTATCATGCAGCTCCAAATGTGTACAGCAGAGTGCCTGTGTTCAGATTTTCCCGCTGCCTGCATCACTTCCACTATAATGTCGAAGGGCTTTGTCCGTAGTTATCATTCACGTAATTTTTTTTAGCTACTAGCACGGACTACCTAACAACTCAAAGATGTTTCACGAGCTAATATACATGTACGAGCTATTCAAACTGTTGACAAGACTTCTGGTAAGACATCTTGTTTTGCATGTACTCCAACCACATACACCCTCCTCTCTGTACATTTTTCCACCAGTCCTGCGCTTCCACACACCAAGTCCAGCACTGATGACATATTTTCCCATTATGTCCTTGTTGGGGAGGCATCAGGTTCACACAACATGTTTACACAACAAAAAATGTGTAGTCAAATGCGTAACAGACCCCCTGGGTTGGAGTGGTTGAACCACAGTGTATCTTGATGGTCGTTTACACTTGTATTTAGTAATGTGTTTCGCGGTTGTGGTCCAATCGCCCAATACGAATTTTAAAACCAAGTCTAAACAGTGTCATACTGAGAAAATTGATGCCTCAGATTCAGAATTATCTGATTCTGGAGTCTTTCTTTTTATAGACCAAAGTATTTTGTGTGCCTAATTCAACACTCTCCTAATGTAAAACTAATAATAATGTATACTTACTAACTAGTTATATGTAGAGTCACAAGTTGGCATTGTGACATGGGGAGGTTGCATGTGAGTTAAATTCTTAAGTTAGCAAGGCTAACACGGCAGATAAAATATACGGAATGTTAGTGTATTATATCTGTTTTATTCACAAAATGAGGCCACCTTAAGGTAGCCCTATTACTGCTTGTGGAAATGAGCACGGAGCTCAACTTTTCATGACACCTGAGGGACATGAAATGAATGAGCTGAATGAGCTGAAAAGGGCCATAGAGATGCAAAATATATTTGATATATTTCCAAAGTTCATCCCCTTGACATCCCCCTTTTTTACTTCATACATTCTAAATGATCCTTTTGCATTCATTCTAGATTATTACAAGTGTTGTTTTTTTATCTATTTCTTTGCATTATACTGTAACAGTGATTTGGTTTTCGACTATGTGTTCCCTGAAAATCAGTATTATTGACAATGGTTTCACAACTACTAAAAATTTCATAAACTAGTAGTTTCAGAAACTACTACTTTAAAATACCGATATAAAGATTTAATACATTTTTCAGGTTTCCATGACAGCAAATCAGAGAGAAGACTGTTGTTGGAAGAAAGTAAGATTGTTGAATTTGGATGAAAACAATCATGTGTGTGTTCTCAACTAGAGAAGATAAGAAGATGCTGAGGAGTGAGCTCTTAAGGTACCCTTCATTGGCCTCTGATTTATTTGCCTTTTACGTTCTTTCTGGCGATTGTGGAGATTCAACATCCGCAGGCCGCTGGGAGGTTCACCTTGTTGCTGAGTTGATATATCAGCTGTCCATTCTTTATATTTAATGAGGACATCTGATCTGGATCACGGTGTCCTACAATAGCATTTATCACCATGTGAAAAAAAACAGTTCTTCTGCGATCACCGTCTTCGTTTGTGGTCCAGGTCATGTTAGATAAATGACACACCTAATTTTTAAATGCTGCCCCTATAGCCTCTATAGCCAAGAGCTATTTGGAGTACTCAGAATGACACTATTGGTTGTATGAACATCTTATCCCAGGATATTTAATTTCCAAAGCAGATGTTAGACCCCAGCTGCTAGAACGAGATCATTTGTATGTTTATGGAGGGAGCTCCCAATTGGCTGTTCTGATGATAGTTACGTCTTTTTTTTTTTTTTAAATTAACCAGCATCATTGTTAAATATGTTTTACAGTCTCTTCAACACTGATGCCCTTAATGCAACCTAACATTTTGTTTCATTTTTTCGACTAAAAAAAAAAATCTGGTGAATTGTCTGGTGATTATTTCCTGACCCAGTGCTTATAAACAAATGATAATGTTTGAGTCGGCAGGAGGATACATTCTGTACATTCTACATTCTAGATTTTGGACTTGGCTAGCGCTAGACTGATTGGTGAGTTGATATTAACTCAATGCAGACATGCAGTACTATGAGTGCATATGGTGATTGAAGAAGGTATGACAGCGATCAAGAAGAGCATTACAAATATATGAGATTTGGAATACTTTAAACAAGGTTAAAACAAACTGCAATTTCTAGAAAAGGCAGGTACTATGAACAGGACGCGATTGTTGCAGTATTTTTGAATCACTTGGTGGGTTCACATGGACGGCCTAATTCTGATTAGATTTGGAAAAGACGTCTAATCGGAAAGAAAACGCTGCATGTAAACACCCCTTTCCCAATGGAGAGAACCTTTCCGAATGAGATTTCATTCCTTTGCAAAGAGGTAGTCTAGGTCCTTTCGGAAAACCTTTCCCGTTGCCAGTCGCTGCATGTAAACGCTGTATCGGAAAGATTTCTGTTTCAGTTGTATCTGCGCATGCCCAGAGTTGTTTTGTAATGCTCCGGCTGCGTTTTTTCTGCGGCGAGACACATTTTTAATATGGTGACTTCAAAACAGTACCTGTCTGCATCAGAGAGTCATTTATTCATTGCAACTTTGAAATAGTTTAACATATTTGGCTGGTTAAATGGGCGAACTTCACTTGCTTCTTACTTCACTTCATTCACTTCCGCGGATGCCCTCTTTGTCATATTCTTCTTCTGCGCGCATGTGGGCGGTTGGCATCCAGCTCATCGTAGCATTATCGATATCTTATGAACTGGAGTGTGGCTCGTCTGCGCATGTCAGAAAGCAGCTTCCGATTAGATGAGTCGATGCATGTAAACACCGAGACAGAAAAGATCACAGGTCATGTAAACAGTCGACCGACATTGCAATTCAGAAAGGTTTAATTCGGAGAGGAGAAAAGTTTCCCATGTTAAACCACCTAATGAAAAAGTAATGCTGCACTTTTGTTAGGTTGAAAAGATATTCACAGACTCAAAATATATGTATCAATAACTCATTAAGACTCCCCCCTACCACAATGTATCCAGCTAAACTCCTACTCATCCACAGAGCCTCCATAACCGGGGGCCTGGTTCCTACCTCACGCTCCTCCTCCAGCCTCACACTCCTCTTCGCTGCCTCTGCTCCTCTGATGTCAACCTCCTCTCTGCACCACTCAGGACCAAGCACCAGACCAGGGGTGACAGAGCCTTCTCGATTACCGCCCCCTCCCGCTGGAACTCCACAGCCAAGCACATCAGAGACTGCCCTGACCCTTCAACATTCAAATCGCTACTCAAGACTCACCTACTCAGATCAGCTTTTAATGTTTAATCAATACTGTGTGATAGACAGTCAGGCTCTAAATTTAGATATTCTCCTATGAAACACAGACAAGAATTGTTTTTAATACATCTGTGTGTAACTAACAAGTATTTTTGGGTTTTTTTTGTGATGACTCAGCGACCTTGTCTCAGCCCTGTTGCGGACTCTAGTCAAAATGATAGTCCCACAGAAACCAAAATCACCAGGAGTATTCCATTGATCTGGTCATGCTTAGAGCTCTGAAGGCTGTATTATCCTCTCTGGGCCTGGCCTACCTGTAACATTATCTGCAGGCATCTATATGTGTACAGTAAGCAGGAGCCTGGGTAAAACAGCAGATCCACTACAGTGAAACGTGTTACAGTAAAATGAGAATATAGAGCTTACTTTCTTTCTGTTATTTTCAGATAAAGATAAAATTAAATCAGAATAATCAGATCTAAACCTGCAGCACACATTGTGTATGAGTGAATATGACATCAACAACAGTATCATCGCCAATCTCTGACTATGTCCTTCACAGAATGGCTGCACCTCATTCTCAAACTCTGACCAGTACAGGCGCAGGTAACATCATCTGTGACAAGTGAAAGAGTAGGCAGTCCACGAAAAAGATAACTCAAAGGAGATTAGTCCCACACCTGACCTAGGAAGAAAAATGTAGCATTATCTGCTGAAGGAGAAGCTTGTCAGAGTCTAACAGGTCTTAGCTGACCCCACATCTCCCCATTTCTGTTGAAGGCTTTAAATTCTCCCCTCCCAAGTTCAGAGTCGATTTGTTATCAAATCAAGCGTCGAGTGTCTGATTCATTGCTATTCAGCACTATGGCTGATTTATATGCAGGATGTAAAACAGATGCCTTATGTGATACATATTTATGGTGAGCCCTGCTCTCACAAGATTTATTATAGGTTCTCTCAACGGGGCGTGCATGAGCTGTGCTATGATGACTTGTATTTCCTCTCAGCTGCCAATGACAAACTCATTAAAAGGAGGTGTGACTATTAATATACATTGTAATACTGACAGCTCCCAATTTATAACCCAAGTGCATGTTTGGGGTTTCTTCTTTCTGTGCCTCTCGTGTTGGACGGGGAGTAGTGATCTTTTTGTATCTTAATATACGTGCACATCTTCATGGGTGTGCATATGTGTTATTTTATGGTTAATGTTTGGATGTCTACACTACCTGCACCATACAAACACATATTAGACTCGAATACCACTTTTGTTCTCTCATTATATTTCATATTGATTCAATTCTTGTAGTTCCTTTGACATCCGAGCAACGTGAGGACTAAACCAAAATATGTCAAGTTTCAGTTTACTCCTGTCTGAGCCGCTGGTAACCTCTCCAACGTATAAGAAAACACTACCGCATAAATGGATTTTTTAATCAACTTTAGCTAGTGGCCCACCTCTTATTTAGATTTAGTGGACTTATCATTTATCTGTTTATTTCCCTAATCTAAAGCGGAGCTTTCAGCTTCAAATTGTCAAAAACTAGGACAACTAAGCTTCATATTTTTAAATATATATATATATCATACATATTTGTATACATATATATGTACCCATTTGAACATATATGGCTGTCATTCAGTTAAGGTAGAAGTGAACTCTGGCATCTATATCTTATCCCAACCCTCTGTATTGTGCAAGCATACCCCTAAAATTAAATGTTACTCATTAATAATCTCAAACAGTCCATATTGAATCAACACTATTCCTACTAAATCAGCAATACTCCCATAGCCCTTTCATGTCCTGCTCAACTCGACTATTGTTTTTTTCTAATTGAAAAGTACTAAAGTATTTATCCTACTTAAGCTCTGATGAATCCACTCAGTATGTATATATATATATGTATATATATTTATTTCCTCATATTTATATTATATATATCTTTATATATATGCATGTATATTTATGTATATGTTGTATATGTGTATGTTTATATGTCTTTAATATGTCTTTAGTGTGTATATATATCTTGTATAATTTCTATTTCAACTTGTATTCCCCATTAGTTACTGTCTCTTTAAAAATATTGGAGCTTAATATAGACCACAATTATAATAGTTAGCGCTATAGCACTGCAACACCCTTTAACGTACCATCACATTATGTTCATCCAACATTGGAATTACTTCTTAATGCTCAGGAGAGGTATGGGCCCCATTGTTTATCTTTTTCTGCCTCTTCTCAAACTTTTCTTGTACTGATATAATACCACGTTCACGTCACATGGAACTTGCTGTAATTACCAGTTTCCTATTTGTAAACATGTTCCGAGTCATAATTACTACTCTGGAGTCTTCGGAAGGCTCTGATGAATTATGGTAGTTAAGTTCCTGAAAATGCAAACATGGATTCAACAACAGCCATCGATTCTTATACGATGGTAACTTTCATACTGACAATGTATAACATTATATAATCAGCATGTAACTTTCCATGTATTGTATTTTTCCATAAGATGTAGAAAACAATGAAGATAATGCTGTATGATATCAGCAGGGGTAAAGGTGTGAGCAGGTTGTCATACCCTTAATTCTAAAGAAATGGCAGGAGTCAGACTAGGTCAATAGAAAATATATAATTTAATGAATTACATTCCAAACACTCCAAAATATTAATCACAAAAGTAACAAAAAACAAATAAGTCACTAAAAAAACATTTAAAGAAAAGTGTAAACATGACAGCAAAGTTGTGCAGTGAATAGTCCAGATGCCTCACTTGTACACCCTTTACAAGTTGTGAGTTGCCTCCGTGATGAATTCATGACTTTAACAGCGCGTACTCCGACCTTTCGTCCAATGCTAGCTTGCATTGACTCCAACCCCGTCGTGCCCCCACCGGGATTAGCAGAAAATGAACGCATGTATTTTCAAATTCATATTATCTTCATGAGCATCAACATTTATAACATGAAACAGTAAGACATGACTCAATTAGAACAAAACTGGAACATTTCATTGTTCAAAAATTAACTGGTTTGAAATTACAAATATTTATTAATTGTTATTTCTTCTCTTCTTGTTTGCATGGGTTCTCTCCTTGGACTCCGTCATCCTTCCATCCTTACCTGCCCTCTACCACAATAGCTGAACTGGTTTCTCTAAATTTCAATTTGGTGTGGAAGTGTGTGTGTTTGTCTCTACTGCCGACTATATGATGAACTGTTTTTTAACCTTAAACAAAAGCAACCAAAAAAACTCATAACGCAAGTTTTACATACTAATTCCATTTACTTAAGAAAAGAAAAATCAAATCCACAGACTGATGACTGGACATTCTCACTTTTCTGGTAGAGAGCAGACAGGATGTTTCCCTCAATTCTGACCCTATGATAGCAAAACATCTCGATAAAATTACGCTGCCACAGTGGTATATTCCTAAAAGAGTCTTACAAATACTTGGTTCAGAATCTCCTGTCAAAAATAACTCCTGACACTCCTTTCCACCCATTCCACCCTGCTTCTTCACCTCTTTTCCACACTCCCCTTTGAACAGTTGACCCCAAGCCCTTAAACTCCTGTACCTACTTCACCTCTATTCCTTGTATCCTCCCATTATGCTTGCTTCCCTTTCATTTACTCACATGTATTCTGTCTTGCTGTAACTGACCTTCATTCGTCTTCTGTCCAGCACAGGTTTTCTCCAACAGCTCCCTGATCTCAATTCAGAACACAATGTCTGCTGCGAACATCATAGTCCACGGAGACATCTGCCAACAACATCTGTCAGTTTGTCCATCAAAATAACAAATAAGAAAGGGGCTCAGAGCCGATCCTTGATGCAGTCCCACCACCAGCTTGAAACATTTCCTCTCTACTACTGCACGCCTTACTGTCATGTCCTGTACCACTCTACCATACTTCTCTTCCTCTCCTCATACAATACCATAACTTCTCCCTACTTCTCTAAAGCCACAAAGACACAATGCAACTCCTTCTGACCTTTTCTGTACTTCCTTCATCGGCACTCTCAAAGAAAACATTGTATCTATAGTGATCTTTCGTTGCATGAAACCCTAATGCTGCCCACAACTTGTCCCCTATATTCTTAAGCTAGCTTTTAGCACTCTTTCCAAGATCTTAATTGTGTGGCTCATCATCGTTATACTTCTGTAGCTGCTACAGCTCTGCATATCACCCTTGTTTCTGAAAATTGACACCAGTAGATTTTTCCACCATTACTCAGGCATCCTCTCGCACTCCAAGATCACGTTAAGTAATCCATACAAATACTCCATTGGCCTCTCTCCTGTTACCTCCACTGATATATCATCAGGACCAACTGTGTTTCCATTTTTCATCCTCTTCAATGCTGCTCTCACTTCCTCCATACTAATCCTTTCAGTTTAAAGTCAATTACTCTCATATTCCAACAGATAGTTGTGGAGATAAAAAATATCTCTTTTCCTTCTTGTAAGTTTTAGTGAAACTGACCAACTGAGGCTTTGCTTGACTGAGTACCTCAGACTTTATGTCAGACTTATTATCAAATATCACCTGATATTTGATAACTTTTATCTTTCGTTAATTCTTCATTATCTGCCTCTCAAGATTAATATTATGTTATAATTAGGTCAAGTTAAGTTTCCTCACAAACTACAGAAGCATATTGCATTCACTGGTGAATATATAGCCCTGTTTTTCATTCATCCAATTTAATTTCATGCAAGCGCGTCACAAATGTTTAGTTTAATCCAGTTGTACTTTGGTTTTGGCTTAATACACTCTACATTACTTTCCCCTTTTATTTTTCTAAAGCTGGGCTTGGATTGCCCATTTGACATTGGATGGAATTAATTTAAGCTAAGAAGGTAGTTAATTGATTCAACCATCCTCACATTATGATGGACGGCCATGCTCAACACAGCAAGACTGCCTTCACAACCTGCCGCTCGGACTACTGCAATGGCGTCCTGTCCCGGGTACCAAGCAAGGCCCTGGACAGGCTCCAGTATGTCCAGAACTCAGCTGCCACGGTTCTCACCTGAACCGAGCCCTGGCAGCACATCACCCAAACCTTCATCCATCTTCACCGGCTCCCTATAAAATTTTGCATCATCTACAGTCCTCCTGATCTACAAATCCCTCCATACTCTTTTTCCCCGGTACCTCTCTGACCTCCTCCACCCATACACCACATCCTAGAGTCTCCGGTCCTCAGACACTGCTGTTCTCTTCATGCCCCACACCCCTTCAGTGCCGCAGCCCCCACCAACCGGAACGCTTTCCCTGCCAACATCCGCAATGCTACACATGTTCCAAAAACTCCTGAAACACAACCTGATTACCACGGCCTAAAACATCACCTAACTCTGTCATCTGACAAACATGCCCCTTTTAGTTAAATTGTTTTGCTCATATGTTCTCCTTCTATGTAAAGCATCCATGACGTCTCACAAAAGGCCCTGTATAAATCTAAGTTGTATAATTATTATTAATACTTCACCGCATCTATTGGTCTCACCTGCTTGCCAACCTACAGCCGACCTGCTGCCTACTCATAACATATGCTCCCGCTCATCCACTCATTTCTGCCTCTCAACCAGATCTTCCTCTCTTCATCGTCCTCATACCCCTTTATTCATCATACCTCTTAGTTTGGGTCATTGTCCCGGTTTCATATAGAAAATCCTAAAAATATGAGTTCCTTTGAATTAGAAATATTTGAGCTGTAAACTCAAATAGAGGCCAGCATTACATTTTAATTCTTGACCAGTAGAAACGGCTCACTCAGAATGAACTGAAGGAATTGGTGCCAAATAGTCATAAATATATCAGCCCCTTAAAAACAGGAAAGGCAGGGCTACAAGAGAATAGATAAAAGCACAATTCAAAGTGATTTTAAAAATCACTTTGAATTGACATTTCTTAAAAGCATTGCTTAAAAGCGACACTTATCAAAAGCGACACGGTAAATAATGTGTGAAATCAACAGTAATTTACTGTGTTTATGCACAGAAATATATTTTATAAGAAGTCACATAACTGAACACAAAGCTGTGCATTCAGATACAAAAATTAACTAGTTTAACTGTCACTATGAAAACTACAGAAAAAATTCACAATTATAGACAAGTACAGTTAATAATATTTTATTGTGGGCATTCACAGTAAATTATAACATTTGTATTTGTTTTCATTTTATTTGGATTATTTAGTGCCATCACATTATCACAAACAATAGAATCACAGTAACTGATAAAAAGCAGAAAAGATTTAAAGTAAATTATCACACACAGTAGATAATTCCAGTACATTATAATTATTATAAAATCACGGTAACTGTTCTTTATACAATACTGTATAGACTTACAGTAAATGATCACGTCTGATAGAAAATCACGGTCAAAGACAATATACTCTAGAAAATAGAAATAAATTATCACTTACATTCTAGAATTCCAGTATATTATCAAATACAGTAGAAAATAATAATAATAATAATATAATTATTAATATTTTTTTACCCCCATAGAAGTAATCATTTAAAAGTTGACCTATAGATATATTTAAAGCACTACCTTTTAGACATTTTAGACGGTTTGATTTTACTCTATAGTGAATTGAAATGCCAACTGTTACCACTCTAACCGAGTACATTAAAGCATAAATGTAGAGTAGTGTGAACGGGTTTCATGCACATATCACTCCCAAATGCATACCAGCATATCGCCATCTCTCCCTCAGCCCACACTTGAGGTCTTTTCTGTTACATGACCTCTTGAATTTGAGCACAGGGGGGACTCTAAGCGTCCCTGAACGAGAAAGCCCTCAAAAAATCTATAGACCAGATGTATGATGTTATATGGTCAAACTGGCAAACACAAAAGGTCTAAAAACAAAAGCCATGAATTAACCAAGGGCTTTCAAAAGTGTGTTTTCAAAACAGCCTAGCTGAGATCTCAGAAGACTCTACTCCCTCTCAGTCACTCCCTCACTCCAGCCCCGATCTCAGAATTACCCCATCCTGCCTTTCTCCCTCACTCGCTACCCCCCTCTTTCTCTGTCTCCTTCTCTCTGTCTAATTCTCTCTCAGTGCCACCCCCCGAGACTAAAAGCTTAAATAGAAAAGAAAAGACACCATTTTTGCTAATTAGTTGAGGACTTAACAGGCGCAGGATATGCTGCCTTAGTTTTTCATCTGCTGTCCACGGGCTGTCGACTGTCCTGTGAAGTTGAGCCTGTGTGGCTAAGAGAAGAAGAAAGAAGCAGGGTAGACACACACAAATGCCTCAGCGGAGATCCTGAACAGGCCTCCGGTGGGGGTTTAGCTCAAAATGGGGACCAATCATTAGTATTTAACATTTGGGAATAAAGAAGTCTTAACTAAAAAGTGCAAATGCCTCAGTGGCCCACCTCCATCTTTAGAAATGTTCAGGGGCTTTTTTAGAAATCAAAGACTTCATCAGTTGTCTGTGTGGAGTCTGCTTGTGCACGAACAACCGACTTAAAATGATGATAAAAGCAAAATTAAATACATTTTTGGGAGGATGTTGAAATTTATACCTACCAAATTGTGAAAATTGTAAGTTACTCTCTGTGGGATTTTTGCAGTGACATAGTCAAACCTCACCCTGACACATTTCAAACCCCACTCAGTCTGGGTAATACTAATACACAATTATTAATATGTCTATTTAGTTAGTTAATGCTAAATGTTTGACAACCCATTCTCATTCAAATTTTTTTTAGTTGAGAAGAATTGTTAACTCTGCTTTCGGGCCATGTTTTCATCTTCTCTGCATAGCACACTGTAAAAATAAACAAAAACAACCACAAACGTTAAAACACATGAAAAACATATGTATTATATATATATATATATATATATATATATATATATATATATATATATATATATTTTTTTTTTTTTTTTTTTTTTTCTTGTTTAGACTAGGGCTGCAAAGAGGGAATCAACAGAGTTGAATAAGCAGTTGTTTCGAAAGACTCCCGCAGTAAATTCCCGCAGGAAGAGAAGGGTTAGAAGAAATGGCCACGAAACTTACAGCAGGGGAGTTAAGACAGGAAGTCAAGGGTGAGGAGAGAGAACCTGAGAGTCAGAGTTCAGCAATCACTATAAGAAAGAGGCAGAGTGTATCCGACATCTAACTTCAGCGTTTCTGCCTCAAAACTGTGTGAGTAAATACGATCTTCTCCCTGATGATGGAATCAGATAAAATAAATATCAGTGGTAGAATTATTTTTTTTATTTTTTTTTTGGCTTTCCCTAAAAAACTTGCCTTGAAATCCTTTACTGGGTTTTATATTGCTCCCTAAAAAGAGCAGGATAAAGCTACTCAGGCTGCTAGCATTCTCAGATACTCTCTTCAAATGGGTGTATTTATCAGAGATGTAAGACACACATGCTATAAAACCAAGGGCACCAGAGAAATTCCTCACATGATCACCACAGCCTCATAACTGTCAGGGACCAAAATGGAGGCAGTGCCGTATGTCAGTTATATGGAGCAATAACCAACTTAAAGAAGTGTGATAATAGAGTCATTTACCTGGACCTGAAACACTGCCACCCACCCTCTTCTGCAGACTTACACACACAGACACATACAAACACACACACACACACACACAAACACGAAGCTCTCTGATCTTTTACTGTAGATAAAATACTGAATAAGATGTTATCTTTAAATACTTGTACATTGCCAGTAATTTGCCAAACAGTCGCTACATTACATATGAGCACCGCATTTTGACATTTATAAAGTACAATAACACAATGTGAAATTAGTCACATATTTACAATTTCTATTATTTTTATTAAATTTTTAAAGTGTCAGTGGTCTGCAGGATTCAAATTTGTATTTGCATTATTACATTTTTCTGAGCACCTGCCTATGGGCGTGTATCATACGGCGTCCAAATTATGCGAAAGTGATGTAAAACAAACCTGCTTCTTTAAATATAATTAAATGATTGGAGAATAAATAAGTTATTTTTTGTCCCAAAGACATGCATCAATGAGAAAATGTGTTAATAGAGAATGACAAAAGAAGACCCTTCACATAGGTGTACTGGGGAGTATACGGTATCGGACCACTGGCGTTACTGCTAGTAATTATGTTATGTCAGTGTGTGAATGTATTGTTGTTCAGTTTGTTGCCATGGAGTGAACCGTTCTCGTCACTCACAAATGTTGAACAGCTCAGCACATTGACTTCTGGTATTTGAATCGGTAATAGATTGCTGAGGTAGGGGGAAAAAATCCACAAACAGTAGCTAAGGCCGCATGGATTAATTGTGTAAAGTGACTGAGGAATCACAGCAGCTCCTGATCATGTCCTAAAGATGGAATAAAACTACCAAACCAACCTCTGCTCTGATAGCAGTCACTCAGTCTTTTACGAATGAAGTCATTAATTATGACTGATTATTCATTATTGAGCACAGTGGAGTAGAATCAGAAGTTCTTAACTGAAGGAGTAGAAAACTGCATCCTGGTGTATTCTTTTTTGTTCATTTTTTCTTCCCTTGCGATTGTACCAGTGCAAATGGAGCACAATTTAATAACAGCACAATCCGGGAGAGTGTGTGAAGGAGCATGTGGTTCAGGAGTCGGGCAGGATTATGCTTTGAAATCCTTTGATACGGGAGCAGCGGGGGCCACTTGAGGCAGGGCAATTGCACAGACAGTGCAGCGGGTCTCCAGTAGAACTATGCTTATTTATGTAATCATGCAAGAAATATCTATTCTATTACTGGTAAAAGCATCTAAGATGGGAACTCCAAGCTCCTCTTCACCCTGATTCAGGATCAGAATAACAGTATAACTGCTCCCCCTGGTGTGGTTAGCACCACATTGCCTGGGAGAATAATCTGTGGTGTAATTAGTATGCACCCTGAGGTCAAAGAACTGACTTCACAGGGATGCATTTTCACATAATGCAGCAGCTCAGTAGCTTTTCATTCACAACTACTGACAGCCAGAAAATATTGCACCATAGTCTACGCTTCACTGAAGGAGACAAAAAAAGTTCTGTCAAATCACAGTCAAACTGTCATGGTATATATCTCTTACAGTGATTTCTGCTTACATTTGATGTTAGCGAATTAACAGTATTATCAGGGGATCCTACACAAGAAACTCACTTTTTTCGTCCTTTTTCCCTTCGTCCCCCCTTCCTACACACAATCACACACACACGCACGCACGCACACACACACACGTACACACACATACACACAAACACACACACACACACACACACACACACACACACACACACACACACCCCTAAAGAAAACTAATCTGAAGACAAAAATGTACTCCTTATAATTCAGAAAGCTCGTAAATCACAACAGGTTAATGCTCCTTAAAACCCCTTCAACGTCCTTTAAGCGTTAAATCATCACTTTGTGGAGGGAGTATGGAGAACAGACAGGGGAAAGGAAAGGCGAGCTAAAGAGATAGTGCTGTACTTTTTCAAATTTAATGTCTGAGAGTGTATGTGGATCCAGCCCTTCAGTCAAATATGTTGCCATGCAAGGGATTAGAGGTCGGCGAAGCACTAGATCTTGACCTGCAAGCCTCGGAGCCTGACTGAAACCTGACCTAATACCAGGTGTATGCCTGTGGGTCAAAGCGTTGGGAAAGCATGCAACAAAAGACAACCCCTCGATAAAACCCTCACTACTCCAATTAACCATTTCAACCTTGTTTTCAAACCCTGAAATAGCCCCTGCAGCTTACAAGCACTGGTTTGCAATGTGAGACGCAAAGCCTTGTATTTCCTTAATTGGAGAAGCCCCGCAGAAATGTCAACTAAATGAAATGTGTAGAGTGTATATCCTAATAGAGAGAATGTTAATGGCATGCTTACTCCCTTGCACTCCCACTCCCCTCCATCCCCGGCCCGGCTTTGCTTTTACTTTCAAAATAATTTACTGCACCTTTAAAGCACACCGTCATCTGCAGCCAGAGACCCATAACTGTCATGTGAGTCGATCATTTACCCAGCGATCTCCTAAGTGTTACGTGTTAATGGGTGGAAGCTGTAGAAAACATAGGGAAATAACTAACACATACCGAACCAACAGATCATTTCTACAGAGGGGAAAGCTGTATCATTTCATAACACATTCAGGACTGTGGCGGTTAATCACGCTTCCTGCCAAGGGGACTGCCATATCTCAAGAACATGTCAGAGGAGAAGTCTTTAAGTATGCTCGTATGGGACTCTATAACTGAGTGGGATTCTTCTCGCAGGTACATTAGTTGTTGACACTAGGGAATTGGAAACATTATATTTAGCGGTGACAAGGTTAATGTAACATGATGTAGGCCTGTAGTATTTGGTGCTTATTTGTTGCCATAAGGTATACCTGCTGTTGTACTTATTTATGTCTAACTCATGAAATTGAGAATTCCATAGATTAAATAATAATATACACATGTACACAGTTCCATGTTGAAGCAATTCCAGACATGAAAAAAAAGTACATTCCCTACATATGTTCAGAAATCTATAAACAAAGACTCAGTAAATATAATCCTGATTGTTTCAATATTTATTTTGCATTCCAGAGTGAGTTGACCAGTTGGCTTAAATTGACTACACTTGAACAAGCCCGCAACTTGCCGGTCTCAGAGGGTTATTAATTGCTCCAGCATGCACTTGCACATTGTGTTTGGATAGGTGTTTCTCCTAGCTAACAAAAAAGCCTTTGTATGGCTTAACTTTCATCTGTGACTCAATTTAGGAAGGAAATGAGAGTAAATACAAAAAGCCATTGTCTTTCTTTGGAGCCACAGCTTGAGCTGAAGATGTTACACAACTTTACGGTATCTAGTCTTTCATATGCATTGAAATGTTTAGCTATGATGAAAAACAAGCCAAAGATTACGTAGTCGGTCAAGATAAGGATGCAGTGCTGGAGACAAGTGGTAACAGAGCACCGATGATGAAAACTGGAATCGTCAAAAGCATACAAATTTAACATTAAGCAGCATTTGAACATCATGTTGCACAATAATGATAGAATTAGGACCTATTACACATTAGTAAATGATCTATTAGTATGCACATATTTTCTGCTGTGATGAGTTATTGTTTTAACTACAAAAAAATCACAAACTGGTGAGAAATACTCAAATACAATTTCCTGAGCTAATTCAGCTCATTTGGTCAACTTGACAATCCAAATTACAAAAAATTATTCAGATAACGGTATCTTTTGGCAAAAATTCACGTGTATTTATGTGTATATACATACATTTATATTTATTTGTAATTATTACACTATATATGAGTACATGGAAACCGGGAAATACATCAAATAAATCAAAAAAACCTTTTCAAAATCTCAAAAGCACACACGCCGCTCAGACAGCTTTCCTCTCAAACTTTGTGTTCACAGCCTGCATATTTCTCACTCTCTCACCTCTGCGTGTCTCCCACCCCGCCTGCTGCTCTCATTCCCTGAACTTGTCTTGGAAAGGGGTTTTCTAGTGAGGCAAATTCCACCGTGCACTTGCCAAGTGACCCATGACCATGGGCGGACAAGGTTACCAGTCATGACTTTACAGCCTCTTCTGCCTCCCTATGAGTCTGCTCGCTCCTCGGCCTGAAATAGTAAGTCAGATACTGTCGTAATGAAAAGCCCAAAGCCGAGAGGCTCAGGACAATCCTGCTGCTCTGATGCCCTCCAGGCTCAAGCTGACAAAATCATCAAGACAATGACAGCAAAGTATGAGAGGTGAACAAAACTCCAACGGATGCTAGCCAGCGAGGGGAGCAAAAGGTGACAGAACACAGGAATCTACAGACTAAATAAAAGTGTAGTTTAGCACCCTTAAGAGTTCTTTGTCTTTTACAATGCACCTGCGTGGTGAAACAATAGTTGAAGTAGCTAGAAGAACTTTCTATTACTCTAGACAATGATACGTGTATTAATAGAAACAAGAAACTGTAAATGGCACAATGAAGATCATGGATGTAATGAAAAATGGCTTTTGATGGCAATAAATGACTACTTTTATTCTGAAAGAGCTAAATTGTTCCATATTTCATTAAAACAAGGGTTTGGTTGCACTAATGTAATTGTAAAAGGGTTTAGGATAGCATGAATGTGTTTAGTTAGTTCAAAATAACTCTGTTTAAATAATAATGAACGTAACTGTTTTTAGTGAATGCAACATAATTGATCTCAGTACATTAAAAGCAGTTGTTTGAATTACATGACTTTTTTACGTTGAAAGAACTAGATAGCATCTTTGGAAATTAAATGTAATAGTATTAATGTAATGGTAAAGGTTTTGGGAATGACATAATTGTGTTTATTAAATGCGAAATAATTGTTTGTGGCACCTAATTAAGGGGATTTGGTTACATTTGCTTTAAAATATTTATAAATTATAATACATTTCTTTTTTCCCATTTATAGTGTACTTTGCTCTTAAACTGTTTGATTCAAATCCATTTGTCTGCTCTTTAATAATTCTATACAATTTAGTTTTCGTGGGATGAAAGGTGGCACCTACCATTTGTAGCGATGATGATGTTTCTTTTTTTCTTTTTTTTTTACAGTTTTTACATAAATGTGGAAACAACTGCATGTCCACATTTAGTGACCAATGAAGCAATTGGAATACATCCAATTACAATTATCTTTATTAAAGTGTGCAATGAATAATATGGATTCCTGTAAATGGTTGCAGCAGGAACTATTTTTTAACACAGAGAAAAATGTACCAGCAAACAGGAATTAATGTGCATTGAGATATTATTCCTATAAGCCTTTTTTAAACTTTAATTATTAAACCTTGGTGTCCGAGCAACACTGGGAGAAGTTTTTTCAAAACGGGTCTTTCGGTAACAAAAACAAGAAAAGAAAGAAAGGGAGATTTGGAAAGAGTGAGAGTTGGAAAATATATAATTTAGTTAATAAATCATTCTTCATTTACATACTCATATTATAGTCAATCCTTTTCATAATTTCCAGTACCATTCCCTTGTAATTACAGAGCTGGTTTACTGAATTACAGCTGTACCAGTATGACGCTAAAGTAACAGGAAGTTGAGTATTGCCGTCTACAGATTAAAACAAACTTTCAAAGCTGTGACTGTCCACTGGAGTTAAATGATCATCAATGTAACTGTTGCCTTGCGGTTAAGCAGGGAAGCTGGAGCTGGATAGCTCAGTGGGTTACACCTCTGACTCCGGTGCAGGAGACTGGGGCTGGAATCCCAGTCAAAAGAGGGCGTGGCAGAAATTCAGTGTGGACACTTAGGCAAGGCGCTTAGTGCTTCCAGCCTACCAAAACCACATCTGGTGCCAGTCCCGGGAGAAAGAGCCGAAAGAAGTCGCTTGCTTGTATTATTTTTAGTAGTTATCAACATTATTATTATTGATTTCAATACATTTTAGATTGAGAATACACGTCAGCGACACAACTGTGAGAGCTAGTGAATATATTTTAAATTCTAGTTTTAGATATGAAATTATGACAACTACATTTAACAATTAACAATTCACAATAAATATTTATAACATTTTGTATGTATTCATAAAAAATCTGTCCATGTAGCAAACACAAAATTTAAAACAATGCCATTGTTAAATAAGTGGCCTCACTCTAAAAGGCCGTATACCTAAACTTACTTAAAGAACATTAGTGTACTTAACTCATTTATCTCTCCCCCGCCTCCTTCAACTCATGTAATGTAAGTTATGTTAAGTAATGTTTTTGATTTGCCCCAAGAGTCATAAAACTAAATTCACTTGGGCAAACAAAACTTGTAACATTGAGTTTATGGAAAGAACACAGATTCGTCATTAAATATATTAGTGTACTTGACTTGTTTCTCACTGTTCTGTCCATTCAGACTAGCTAGTGGAGTTTAGTAAATAAAAGTGCGATAGAGTGTTATTAACATGATCACTCAAATGTAAATAGAGTACAGTCCATTGGAGCTGTGAAGTTAGGGATTAACTAAGATGATTGCAAAGAATATGTTTGTTAATATGTTGTACACACCGATCCTTAATTTTATAAATGTTATATCAACAATTGTATGACTGTTGAAAAGTGGAAGGCTTTGTCTTCTTTACGGGAAAGTTTACTTTAACCATCGTATTACAACGGTAGCTAAAACAAAAGCTTTGCTGGGTAACTGGGTAAGCTGAATAGTACACATCATTGGCAAGTGGGTAGAGCGGCCATCTCCCAGTTGGAAGATTCATAAGTCAATGGTTGAATCCCAGTGGTCTACATGTCAGAGGGTCCTTGAGCATAGAGACTCTGAACCCTAATACTTCTTCCCATGGGCCGCTGACTGCTCCTGTGGGTCGTATGTAGAGAGATTTTGTCGCTATGTTGTCCTGTGTATGACTGAATGTGACAATTAAAGGTCATATCCTTATTATTAAGTCAGCCTTACTCACTTAGGTCGAAAACACTTAGAAAGAACAAGTTAATTTCACTTGTTATTTTTTAAGTTGGAAGGACTTCACAAAATGTAGTGAAAACAACTTAATATTGATAATTGATAATCTCAGCAAGTATATATAAAGTAAGCAAAACTTGATACTACTAGTGATATTTAGTAAGCTGTTTCAAGGCCATCGGTTTCCAAGATTTTTTTATTTAAGTTAAGCTTGCCAGATTTTACAGGGCTGGAGTGACATTACTTTCTGAGTGGAATGGCAGTGTTCTCCAAAACACAAAAAAATTAACTGGCTTGACTTTACTGACTGTGACACTGCCCATCATATTGATTTATCTTTTTATGGAAGGTGCCGGAATGCCATTCTGGACTATTCCTGCCGACTTTATCCCCTGAGTAAAATTGAGCGACAGTAATGGTTGTTGTAAACTCACCATGCTGGAGATATACTGTTAAAGTCAGTAAAATAAAGTAAAACCACCACATGTAATGAAATGCACCTTTAAATACTAGGTCTATCAGGAATGCTGATTTTGTTAGGAATACTGAAGATGCATGCAGGAAAAAAGGTTTGTTAGAAGTTTAAACCTCACTTTGGCAGGATGTAATTGAATCATGGAATCGGCACATTCTGACATATTAACTCCATCCTCCTGTGGAAGTTTAAGCCTACTTATTCTACTGAATACAAGTACAAGGTTTAACAACACAGGATGCATCTCATGCCTTTGTTTATGAGCCCCCGAGTTAAAAATCTGCACAGTCCCCATACAAGTCTCACAAGCTTCGACATACAACCATCAAACAATGCAATTTTTTGACAGAAGACGTATCCTACAATCTACAGGGTTTGGGGGCAAAAACTATTTTCCGTAATATCATTCATGATTACATTTCGGCTGGTGTGTAATTACCTGAAACTAAGAACCACAATGCTTTCATTAGCTTGCGGTGAGTCGTTTACATCTGGAGAGAGAGAGGGGGGCTCCTCCCATGAAACCATCATGTTATACCGCCATGGTTCAATAGTAGCCCAGCATGGAGGGACCAAACATTGGTGCTTCAGAGGGCTTTTTATATGTTTTGCAGTGTCAGTGGCCATAATAATAAAGTAGCCTCGGATGTATATTAGCATGGAGCCTCAGAGCTTTGGCAGCATTGACCAAACCAAAAACAGGCAGAGGGTTACTGTTGTCTAACATATTGTCTTGTTTTACTATAAGACCACTGGGACTGTAAATATCAGAAAGCCTACAAAGGGGATTTAACAGTGTGAACCATTCAACGTAAATGGGTAAGATCGACTGAATTTTTATGGCTGTGCCTGAACAGAACTTGTACATACCTGCACAGTACAAGTACATACCACTAATACACCAGTGTACTGTTCCACAACACATATATCTCATTCCATAAGATTTTGTCACTTTGGAGTATTTATTGTCCTTTGCTCATTGCTAGAGAAGGATGTTAAGTGGCAACAAATAAATCATTTTCTCCCTCCTGAGTTATAAGGGGCAAGGTTGGCTTTGGATCACAGTCGGTCAACTGTGCCATGGTTTCTCTACTCTGGGTAAAAGTATGGCTTTCTACCAAAGGAGGAAGATCACTATTCACCCACACCATACACTGACTATGAATCAGTCACATTATGACTGTAGGGCTCTCTTTGCTCATTGTGGTTTCAAACATTTTTCGCACAATAAAAGCCAAACTGGAGAGGAAGGCAGGAAAAAGCGGTAAACAAGCTGTTGAAGGCAGCAATATTACTCCTCACTCCTCAGCCCCTCGTAGACCCTGTAGGTCAACATCTTAATCTCTTGAGTCAGTTTTTCAGACAACAATTTTTGATTTTTTTTTCCTTTTGCATCCCACATTCATATGACAGCATTTTGAAAATGGTCCTTGGTACGTGTATCAACAGAAATGGCGGAGAACAGCCATGGAGGCAGATAATTATCTTTGGCCATTATTCTGTGATAACGAGGTCATTATCTTGTATTACGAGAACAAAAGATTCATAATGAAATATTTGCCGCTGCCCAGGCAAAACCGGAAGCGTGACCCGGAAGCTAA
Organism: Lophius americanus; assembly: GCA_037951165.1. Classification (NCBI taxonomy): domain Eukaryota; kingdom Metazoa; phylum Chordata; class Actinopteri; order Lophiiformes; family Lophiidae; genus Lophius; species Lophius americanus. The sequence goes on from JBBDHG010000009.1 coordinate 11,378,410, forward strand.
ACAAAGCGGCAAAAGTATGAGAGAAACAGTGGATGAAAACAACAAATGACCTCAACTTAAACAGAACCCAAAGCCAGAGCAATTTGGGTGCATAATACATCATTAAGAAAACTTTTATTCACCAATGGAAAATCGCACACATTAACTTCCGGTTTCGCCGTGAAAATGTGTAAACAAGAATGAAAGAGCAGCTATTAAAGCAATTTCTGTCAATGATTAAGCTTAATTTAAATAGAATCTGATGTGTTCATCCATAATGGAAACTCCTTAGTCAATATTTAGTATAATTTGTTGTTTTCACAGTGATCAAGATCTAATTCTGAGTCATTTGAATGCGTGACCCAGAACTGAAGCGAGGCGTAAAAGGTTCATGCAAATACCATTGTTGTGTCATTGTCAGCTTCTGAAATTGAGGTTAACATCGTAGCAGACAAAAACGCAGTAAAGTACATATAACAAACAAAATACGTGTGATGTGTTTGTGGCTCAGAATCACAAACAAACAGATGGAGCGCTAAATACAGATTAATATTAAATATGTATTATCTTCAATAAACTACTTCCATTTATGTTTTATGGGACCAAAAAATTAGACATCAAATGATTAAGAGATAATTACAAAAAATGATTCCCATTGAACCAAGTCACACTTACGTCTGTTTGGAATTTCATTGTCTTTGAAGATTGCCTCCAGGGGGAGCAGAGAACCTCAAGGAAATGTTGTTTTTTATTCCTATTTCATTTTTGTTATTTTTAAGAATCAAAGACGGGATAAAAAGGAAATGAGAGAAAGGTAAATAGGCAAAAGTAACAGCTGGCACAGGGATGGCATAAACAGCGTGTGTGAGGTTTGTGCATTGGCATTTGTGTGAAAGTGTGTGTGTGTTTGTGTTTGTGCGCATGCGTGTGTGCGTGCACGCATGTGCGTGTGTGCGTGTATGTTTTCCTGAGACTATGATATCCTAGTCCCCTGGGGTGCACACCCTGTCAGAGAGATCATAATAAACTGTCATCTATACAGCCAGGGGCCACAGTACCACGCTGGTACTGAGACCACAGGAAGACTGACAAACTAACTGACTCTATACTGAGACACCAGCCTGAAGACGAGCATGAACAGCTTCTCTCCCCTTAACAACAAGGACACTATATACACTATTTGCTGTAAATTATATATATACATATACTACAATATACTATATAGTACTATGATGTAGATAGGATGTAAGTGAGAAACGTTTTCAACTAAAACTGGATATTTATCATCATCATTTATCTTTTTTTCTTTGTTAGATGTTGTATTACATTAAATTTGTTTTATCTACCTAAAAAGCAGGAGTGCATATGCTGTTGTGTTTGGCATGTGGAGCGCATATTGCCTATAAATGAATTTAAAGAAGGGTTGCTTATAATTGCTGAACTCCCTTGACCTTTCAGACACATCTCATGCCTTAAAACTGCAGTGATGTGTACTGAGGATAGAATGGCTGCGTTATATGCTTTGAATAATACACAAAACATTTATATGGATTTAGTGAGGCCGCCATGTGAGCTCTCATGGCCCACCCACTGTCCCTCTATCTAACAAAAACAAGGAATGTCACTTGCAGGCATGGGGGTCAATTGTACACGCTCAGTTACTGCAGTGTCATGTGAGATATTTTTCACCAACCAGCTAGCTCTCAATTTCATGGCAAATTTCCTCAGCGGACTACATCTGTTTGGGGAATGTAAGCGAAGCAGCATGGGGGATATCTCCCGGATTAAGTCTGCTCATCAGTTTATCATTCATCAGACAGCAGGAGTTTTTAGTGCATAAGAGAAAGAAAGGACAAAAAATCCCTAATTTTCAACAGCCATACTTTCCTTTGTACTTGAGGATTAACGACAGGGCTGAGAGAACCTGATGAGTTTAAAGCTTCAGAGGAGAGCAGGGTGAAAGAAAGCCAGATCAGAACAGAGATACCATTAGAGAACCTCATAAATCAAGAGTGCTTATGGCGGGGGAATACGCTGTTGAAAACCATCTGGACTGTCCAACCTCAACATTTATTTTGAGCTGTCTCAACTGGGAATATACTTTTAAGGATAGAATTTAGTCCAGTATGACTACTATTAAGGAGGCAAACCTACTTTTCCATGTTATCTCTTCAAATCCAATGAATTAAATGGATAACTTTTTGGTTTCAACCTTAAATCCCCAAATAAATATTGATTGCACATTGGCCATAGGAAAATTCAACATTCAAATTTATATTGGTTTCTTATCACTATGCTATATTGTCTTCTTCTTTCGGCTCTTCCCATTAGGGGTCCTGGATCATCTCATTTTGAATATTGATTTGGCATTGGTTTTACATTGGATGTCCTTCCTGACAAAACCCTTCCTCTTTATCGGGCCTTGGGACCGGCACTAAAAGTACACGGACTTGTGACCTCTTTGTGGCTGGGTTACTATGCCATGTTTATTACCAGAAAAAGATTATATTTGAAGCTTTCCATAATCGCTATGTCAGTAAGGAATGATTTGTTATCAAGGGAGGAAAAAAGCCAAAGACGGACACAGAAACCAAGGTAGAAAAGGAGAACGGGCTTTGACCCTTTGGAGAGAGTACCTCTGATGAGTTTAAAGATGTTACTCCATCAATACGGATTTATTTTCAACTAGATCTGCTTATTTAACCAGTTGTTTAAGGTCACATGGGGATTTTTATGATTGCCTCTTATTTCCAGTAGCAGCCATAATGCTAACGATGACCAAGCTGCTAAAGCTAGCTGGGGGCTTGCACCTAGTAAATAACTAAGAAGCCACTACCATATGTATGAAAGATTATCCTTTTCAAATTTAACCAAGAATAAACGTGATACGTTTAGTTCAAATCTCAAATTACACAACTATCTAATAGAAACAACAAAGGTATAAATTATCTACTGATAAAGCCTCCGGACAAAGTATAGATTTATCAGAGGCTTCCATTCAGATTTGGTAGCTTTTAGACGAAAAAAAATAAAAATAGAACCTTTAATGAATGCAGTTGGCATATTTGGGTTTACAACAGTAGTTCTTACTTAAGAATAATTATTCTACATAAATGGAGTCTTGGTTGTGTTTAAAATTCCAACTTGTTGGAGGACTACAAACACATAGCTTTTCACAATCGCTGTCTGAACTCTTCACACAGGATTTTTATTGACAGGTTGTTGCCTCCATTTCATTGGGCTCCTCCCCTCCTCCCTCCTTCCTCCGCGCCCGTCAAGTATGTGGTACATTAACCAATGATAATTACATTAAACGGAAGCAGCCAATTTAGGGTCAATATGCATGCATAAAAGAAATAGTATCAATAACATGAACATAAATTTCCCCCGTCTACAAATGATAAGTCAAATAAAACAGTCCAATAGGTTTTTTCACCTTAATTATCCAAATCACTCTCTGCACAGAGTGTGTGGCACAGAAGAGACACACAATTCAAGTACAAATCACTTCCATATACCCTGATGGGCGATTTAATAATCCAAAAACTTTATCCACAATATCCGTATGTGGCAAGTGCTACAACATGCTGTTGGTTTTTTCAAGTGAATTATACAAGTCACTAATGGTGTTTAGAACTGAGACCCTGTTATAACAAAACATGTAAGAACAATAAATTACCTCCTAAAAGTTTAATTCATAAGACACTGCTGTGCATGAGAGACTAATTATTGGTGGTGTGCCTTATCAACATCACCACCACCACCACCGAAGAAAACTGTGCTTCTGTTTTCATGGTTGTCTTTTCTGATCGAAGTATTGGCGCAAAAACTCTAACATTTGGTTTACAGAAAAAGAAAGTGGTGTTTTCAAAACATTTTCCTCTGGAACTAGTTTTCCGGCTGTTGCTGTGTAAATGAAATTCTAAAACAAAATCACTTAAGGTTACTTTTTTATGTGTGATACCATTGTAGTGCCAACTGTCCCTTCATCACCAGGTTTACCCCCGAGTCGTTTCACTTTTATATCATTGGAGGTGTATAATTTGCTCCTAACGTCCCTCTTTTAACTTGTAGGTTTATGTGATGAACTTAACATGGTTACAAGGTTTGTCCTCAGGTGTCTTGACATGAGAAGATGATTTAATCCTTCCTCCTGGTCTCCTGCTACTGACTGTTCTTTTGGGGAAGCTAGTATTTTTGGTTGTGTGTGTGTGTGTGGGCGTATGTGTGTGTGTGTGTTTGTGTGATTCTCAGGATTTTTGTGTACTGGTCTGTCTGAAAATGTTTGTTTGTTTTAGTTTTATAGTTTCAGTTGTAAAGATGCTTAATGTTTTAACGATCGCCCAGAGCCAGCATAGTTTTGGTATTTACTGTTACCAGTATTTTATAATTTGATTAATTATGTGTTCGTTGCCTTACATAATATATTTTTGTTATTTACTGATTTATTCATATAAATACACACATGTATTATCTGCTGTGGAAGCCATATCTCAGCTTTAACATTCTCTGTGTTAAACTGGTTAATGGTGGTTCATGGGTAAATTACAACAGGGTGACAGTGGTAGTCACAATTGCATCACAGATTTGTACAATTCCATCCCTGACCACCTCTTGGGTCTTTCTGTGTGGAATGTTCTTGTTACCCCTGTTTTTGCTTGGGATGCCTCTGGACTGCAGCTTCCTTCCTTGTTCCAAAAACATGCAATGTAGGTGAATTGGTGACTTCGCCCGTAGGTGTGATGTTGAGTGTGAAGGTGTTGTCTGTCTCTATGTGTCAGACCTGTTATGAAAGGATCTTGTCCGGGACAAACCCCGCCTCTTGTCCATAGTAAGCTGGAATAGGCTCCGGTATTCTCATGACCCTGTACAGGATAAGCGTTTACAGAAAATGGATGACGCTGAGGAGTCTCACACCCAGTTCCTCTGGTCACACATAAAAAAAATTGAAAATGACAATTGAGTCCTGTCCGAGGAGACTGGACAAAAAAGCAGAATTTACTCCTCATTGAAGTCAGCGTGCCTCATTTCTATATTATCAACGCATTTAGTCTGTTTTTCAGTTATAATATCTCAGCAACTTTACCAAAGCAGCCCTGAGGTCAGAAGAAGTGTTCAAAAACAGATATGTAAATCTCAAAGATTACTTACGCCAAAAACATGTAAAACTTTAATAAAACATTCAATAAAGATCTCTGAACTAAACTGATTTCTTTCTGTCTGGCTAAAACACAAATCTCTAATTGTATTCTATTAGTATTTAACTACTCGGCCCTCAGCAGGGACGGAGGTATGACTTGCTGGACCTCTCGCAGTTCTATTTGAAAACGCCCAGAGCTGGACAATAGCTGCGCTCCTACCAGGCCCAAGAAAGAGCCCACATTACCTATTCTGCCACCAACATCACGTTAGTCAAGGTGACACCTATTCCTCTTACTAAGATAAGTGTGACTCCCTGAGGCCTTCACAGGCCAGCCAACTTCCTGCAGACACCTCTTCCTTTCTGCACTTCCTGATGTTATCATAATCCGGGACCCTGTGTGGACCTTTGTGGCTCATGGCCTCGTCTTCCGTTAGCACACGTGTGCGTCACATTATCTGCTGAGAGGCCAAACTTCACATCCTGTCAGGTGGGGGAGGGGTTATAAAGCAATGTCAGGAACAGGAAAAGGAAGTGGACACAACCAGGATTAGGTGAGAGAATGGAAGGAACAGAATACAATATCTATCCTCCGTGTCCCTTCAATAATTTATAAACAACCATGTCATATTTTTGAAAGTGCTAAAAAACAGCACTATGTCAGTATGGAAAAGACAGTCTGTCTGAAATCAAACTGACTGACCCCATGGCGAACAGTTTCAGGATTCATTGGCATCATACCAGTGGAAGTAAACTGCTCTAGTCAGACAACTCTAGATTTCCAGTCCAGTCGACTCAGTGGTTAAATAATTAAAAGTAGAACAAATACTTCTTTGTGCTTCTTTGTGCTGCTGTGTGTGTTTGTATGTGTTGATGTTGGCCAACACTTGGCTGTAGTGTGAGTGAAAGCCAAGCCATGAGCTTCGTCTCTTGCTTCTGTACATTTAGCTGGGCTTGGAGCTCTTATTTCAATGGAAGCCTAAGTAGAGTTTGACTTTGAAGGCTTTGATCCGGAGGCAATGCTATGGCATTTGACTCCTAGCTAAAAAAAAAGCTGCATGTCAGACCTCTGGGGTCACTGGGATCATTTAACACAGTTGAAAATAACCAATGGCAACCCACGATTTGGGGAATCTAAAAGAGGGCTGACATTGGCAGGTGCCCTGAGGTGGAATAGAGACAGCTACAGAGCAGGTCAGTGACCTTGGACCACAGAGAACTTCTTTTTCTCTTTCAATGTTTTTTTTTTTTTCTTTTAAACCCGCCGGCCTGGATTTACTTAGTAGAAAGGTCCGTCTGCTGACACTGGTGAATCCAGTAAGTGTAAAAACAGTCCAAATGGTCTGCAAAGGCACTATTAAGTCCCAGTTTTCAAAACCTTTAGTAAAGGTTTAGTGTAAAGACCATAAACAGAATTTTTTTTATAAAAATTTTAAAACTTGGGAGTTTAACCACCATGAAATATTTTGTTGTAGTATACATCAAAATATATAATTTATGTATTTATATATATAAATATATATATATATATAACATTGAACCGCTTGTGCAATATATCTTTAATTACCCTTTAAACTAAACCCATGTGTATCAATTATGAAAGTTTAAAATAATAACAAGTTAAATAAATTAAATCATGGTGTACAGGTAGGCCAGATTTGTAATAAGAAATAAAAACATGATAACAGAGGGCACATGTAGACTTTATAAACATCCAAGAAGTGTTTGAAGAGTAAGTGAACTAACATTAAACACCAGCCTGACCCTTCTCACGCAAGGGTTAACTGTTGAGCCTTTTATTATTCCTTTACTAAATAGGTTATCTGTTCGCCCGTTTGCTGGTTTGTTTGTCAGCACGATTAGACAAAAACTACTGGACAGATATCCCCAAAGGTTGGCACAAGGATAGAGCATTTGCCAGGGAAGACCAGTACATTCTGGTCATGATCTGGTTTAAGGTGCATTTTCAATGCAAACCTACAGGTTGGATTTCTGAAAAAAGTTGTGGAAGGGAAGCTATGAAATTTCAGTACGAATCCAGATAGATGAGGGAAACTTTTTTAAAATCTCCACAGCGCTGAAAGATACTGCCATACTGAACAAATTTGCAGAAACTTTGTGGAGCGGGCCAAACAAGCCAAAAAGACATGTTGGATCGTTTTGCCCAGGTGGAATGGAGGACCATAGTTTTAGCTGTTTGTTTAGTTGAGTAACACATCAGTTCTGACTATAGTGGTTTATAAGTATGGGGGGTCTTTTGGACTGAATCCATATTCTTATTACCAAGAAATAGCTTTGATGGACAGCGTAATTGTTTCCAAAGCTGTAAATGAACTGAGCGATTCCAGAATGACCATCTGGGATCACATATGTTGGGTCAAGTCCATCCATTTAACTGGTTCTCTGTCAAATTGCATCATTAAATTATGAAAATAATTTTCTGTAGTTTACCTCTATTCTTAGGTATGAATATACATCAATATATTTTCTTACACTTATTTGGGGTCTAAGAGTGGTTTTTCAGACATCCTTCCCCCCGGTAACACTCTCCAGCTTACCCTTGAGTACCCTGAGGCATTCCTAGGCCACTTTAAATATATAGTCCCTCCAGCGATTTCTGGGTCTATTCTGGGTCTGCTCCCAGTTTGACATGCCTGAAAAACCTCCAAAGGGAGGTGTCCTGGAGGCGCCCTGATCAGATACCGGAAGCACCTCAACTGGCTCCGTTCAACACGATGGAGTAGCTCCTCTACTCCAAACTTCTTTCGAATGTTTTATCTCCGCACTTTATCTCTTAGACTTAGCCCAGCCACCCTTCGAAGGTAGCTAATATCAGCTGCTTGTATCCTTGACCTCATTCTTTTGATCACTACCCAGAGCTCATGACCATAGTTGTAGGTTTAAACACAGATGGACCGGTAAATTGAGAACTTTTCCTTACGACTCAGCTCTTTCTGCATCACGATGGACTGATACAACACCTGCATTACTGCTGATGCTTGTCTGAACCGTCTGTCATTCTCCCGGTCCACTTCCCTGCCTCACTAAGAAAGTTTTCTCCGGGGTTCTCTAGAGGGGGCTCCAACCCAAATGCTGAACCTTTGGTTCAGAAGGTACATTGCGGATTCTGTCTTTGTTATGAAATGATCGACCAACTTTATGCTCTGGCAGGATGATCCCATCCTGTTTACATGTGTTTTTGATGTCAAGGTGCGGAGAGAACCGGTTATGGGGACTGAACGATTGAATCTCTGCTGTTTGCAACTGAATGCGATGCAACTCGTTTAGGAGTCAACACCTCCAAATCTGAGGAAATGATGGAAAATGGTCGACTGTCCCTTTGGGACTGGGGTCGAGTTTCTGCCTCAAGCAAAGGAGTTTAAGTATCTTTTTGATATTAGAAACAATTCATGTAACACAATAAAACATAAATTAACATAAACTTTGCCTTATGGTAAAAATGTTACCATAAATCATATTAAAAGGCAATTTTCACACATCTACTATAAGTGCTGCCTTTTCTTTATAGTAAACACACTGAAACACCACAATACGCTTAAACCAGTGAGTGTGAGAATATACTTATCTCAAAAATGATGGATCAAATTTTCAAAATCTGGATGTATCTGGGCGTATGTGTCTGGATGAACATGAAACAAGTTTATTTCACTTAATCTATTCATAACTTTGGCATATTTCTTTATGTCGTATATATTTTGTGAGGCAAGAAATATAGTAATATAACGCATGAATAATATATGAGGAAGCCATAGAGCTTCATTCACAGAAAAATTAAAATGAATACGACATCAGAGTCATAATTTTACAGGAATGAAGTTATAACTTTATGTGAAAAAGGTCATGATTTTATTAGAATTCAATTGTAATAGGCGATGCATTAGACGGGAAATATTAGAAGAGTGTCACCAGTTTCTAAATGAAGATGGTGGAGCAAAAGGATTGAGGATGAAAATAAGATGAAAAAAATACATCTGAAGACCCCATGGACCTTTTTTCTTCTGCCACGATCAGGATAATCCTTTAAATGATGCTCCATGAACAGCAAAAAAGCCGGTTTGTTGTTTGTTTAATCCACCACTATTGTGTTGTGGGGTGTAATGAACATTACGGGCGACTGTAGAAGGTTTCAATGTTCAAACCCCTAAAACACACAGTAGCCCTGACTCAAATGCTGCCCCACAAACAAGTATGTGCACTATTAATGGTGCCAATGGTGCCAATGGAGCCTTTGGACTCGACTACAAAGACTCCTACCCCTACTTAGTTTTGCAGTCAGGGATTGAATTGTCATCGATGTGTCTCAGAGCCGCATCTGGTGAAAAGCTTACATTATATTCTGGTTGTATGTATTAAGGCTGATTCATTCATTTTCGATTCAAGTGGACAGCTAATTTTTCCTCAAAATTATTCAACAAGCATAAGTTTTCACAATTCCATATCCCAGCTACATGATACAGTTGTTACTGGCCAAACAATTAATATATTAGGATTTTTCTGTCAGAGCGTCATCATTGTGAGTACACAGCAACAAATAATTTGATTTGTTGGATTTGTAATTCATTTGCATGATAGCTGTGTCAATTTGCACAAATATGTTTTTCATTTCTAACAAATACATTTCTATACAAACACAAATAAGACGCAATTTTTGTACATATAACACAAAGCTGAGTGAACCTGTTTTTCACAATTAACGATCTCTAGAAAGATTTAGAAATACTAAATGCTGTAGAGGGTGAGGCGGCATCTGAAAGAAAATAGTGCCCAGTGTAGAAAGGAAAGGAGAGACAGGTCTACACATAACAGGAAATAAGGTAGAAAAGGTTATTTACCTAACATTGATCTGTTGTAGCGTTAGCAGAGCTTGCCCTGTTTTTTCTCCTGTTAACCTTTAACCTGTGTGTGCCCACAAATGATGGGGGAGTCAATTACCAGGTGTGAGTTATGGATCGAAGGAATTACCACCAGCTCTGTCAATGAATGCTGCCTACGTACAGCAGATGTGGCCATGGAGACTTCTGAGCATCAAAAAGGGGTGGAAGGGCGATTTTATGATGCACTGAAGTGTTCCTTTGTTAAAACTATGGCTGGTGATGTATACAGGTTTACTTAACTTATCCCTGGTTTGTTCAGAATATACACGCCCGTCTGAACAGAGTCTTGGGCGTCTTAAATGTCAGGATTTTAAAATAAGTCACCTTCTTAGCCTACAACACGTCACTTATATCCAATAATATGTTTTTATTACGAGAACACATACAACGCACACTGAAGTAAGTACCAGTGTGAGAAGTTATTTTACCTAAACATACCGAAGCCTTTAAGTTGTCTAATCTTAGGTATTCTCTTAAATATGCGTGATCTCAGTTTATCCCAGCTCTAACCTATAAAACTTCAGCAACTACATTTTACGTTTACTTGTAGTTTCCAGGAACAAATGAATAATTATTCTAATTTTATTTTAATTTCAGGTTCCGCCATTCCACCCGCAATCAGGTTCAATAATAGAATGCAAAAACAGTCATAGGTTTGACTGAGACTCTGCTGTCTATTATATGCTGTCTATTATATTCTCTACTTACATGAAAATTCCCCATTAGAGATAACTTTCTTTTAAATTGGATTTGGCCAAAAAAAAAAAAAGAATCACCGTGACCTAATTGGGGTATCTTTACCTTTTTCTTCTAACTGTTCATGAACAGGGGAAGAAAGGAATAGGAGCTACAGTCTGTTTTTGTTTGTTGGCCCTGTGATCAACTGCCACCTTGTCCAGGTCGTACCTGTCTCCAAAAGTCGGCTCTTTTAGGCTCCAGGCCTCCTAGATCCTAAACAGCATAAGCGGTAACAGAAAATGAATGAATGAATGAATGCATGTCTAATGAGACAAGGAAGCCATTAAAATTGATTTGACACCATGACTCCATGCATCCTGCATACAGAGGCATATTGGACTTGATCCCAACATGTAATTTTCAACATACTGAGAGGGAAGGCGGACCTCTTTTCCCGAGCTGGTGCGCTGTCACCTGGCTTTCAGAAGCAACAGCATTTGATTGTTACTTCTTCACCACAGTCGAATCAGGAGGTACAAAAGAGTGGATCCATCATCCATTTGTGAAAATCACTGGAAATAATGCATGTAATTGCGGGATCGTCCGGAGGTTGAAAAGTTTGTATCACGTAAAATCTTTGCCAATATTCTGGAACAGAGTCAAGACTGAATTTCCTAAGACCATTACTAAAGAACTGAAAATATCATCCCTGTTTTCAAGAAGATGCAGTATGCCAACAAAGTGGGGTTCTCTGCAATGAATAGAACAAAATCATTTCAAAATTGCCGAATAGATGATAGAGATATATTATTATTGCGGTCATAAACATAATTCATTAACACCCATAATCCACTTAAGGATCCATATGAATACTATAAATATTCTAACCGTCTGTTGTCCAAAAAAAGGGATTTTGGGGACCCTTGATCTAAAAGAACCGTCGTTACTGAAACATGTCGACTGACTGCTTCCTGGAATCAAAGATATCTTAGATATAAAATGGGAGACTCGGAGATCCGGATGGAGCTCAGGTTGGAGCTGCTGCTCCCTTGCATTAATAAAAGCTAGTTGAGATAGTCTGGACATCTGCTCAGGATGGATATAGGATGCCTCAATTTGGAGGCATTTCAAGCACGACCAACTGGGAGGAGACCTCAGGGTAGACCCAGAACTCGTTGGAGGGATTATATATCTCACCTGGACCGGGAACATGCATGCCATGGAGTGCCCTCCGTAGCCTGCTGCCACCGTGACCAGTGCCCGGATAAGCAGAAGACATTGTATGGACGTGTAATGCGGGTATGTATATGATCATATGTTAGTTGTCTTCCTCGAGGAGCCAGTGGGTGGGCGTGGCAACGCCTGGAGGAGCTTTTATCTGTGACGTATGAAAGTATTGGCTTGTCTTGTTATGTTTTTCTGTTTATTGCTATTGAGTTTTGAGGACCCCCTCGAAAACGAGACGGTTTCATCTTACAATAGTAAACTTTTAAAACTTTATATGAATGTAAAATTTAGGACATGACTAGAAGTAGCCTCATGGAAAAGGGTTTTATACTGTCGACTACTCGTGCAATATCAGCTAAATAGGAGAACCGTCCTGAATGTGGCAATGAGCGTTTTTTGTGGATACTCAAATGCAACATAAACAAAATAAAATGGTTTTAGTAAGAGGACACTGCATACAGAAGGGTCATGGTCATCAGCCACTGAACCTGGCCGTAGACCAGTGAGCACATACACATATTCATCATGTCTCTTTTTAGACCATGAAGATGGCACAGACCTGATGCACTGAACGAGGAACTGTTTGTTCTTCCATATGCCAGTGCTTGTAATCGCTTTCTCAGTAACTTGCCAATTTTTTCCCATTGCCAACAAGGGCCACATGTTTCCACAAAGGAAAATCTGGCAAATGGTACCTTAATAATTTTACAAATTGGGCTTCCATATGAAAAGTCCCAATACCACCCAAGTCAGTAAAAGTGTCAATTGGTTTTAGGGGTCAATGTTGAGCATAGTGTAAAGGCTCATCAAATTACCTTTACATATGGAAGTATTATTTTAAAACATTGTTTTTTCTTGCCTGTGGTAGGTATCCACGAATACCTGACACCACCAACCTTACATCCATACACAACATTATAGTTTTAGTGTTAAGACATTTTCATTTCAAGATGCGGATTTCTGGTTTAAACTCTCACTGGTCTCACAGGGTCACCAGGACTGCTAAATAAACATTCATTGGTTTCTCGGGTTCACGAGCTTTCCTCCATGTTCTCTAATGGAAAAATTATATGTTGTTCCATGTTTGTTGTCACACTCCTGAATTTCATCTAGTAAGACAAAACTGGCAGCATACAGAAACTAAATTTTGGCAAACATTTATGGCAAACTACTATGAATATTTTAGCAAATTCATCCCTTGCTGTGTCACAAAGGTCATGTAAGCCTATAAAAAAGGGAAAATATTTAAATATATATATAAATGTCCATACACAGGGGTTTGCTGGGGCACCTCTAAGAAATCACTCCACTGTGCATTCTGGGTACTCATTTTCATGGAGGAAGTAGACCCAAGGGGTGGGTTGACCCTAAAAGAGGCAGGATATTTGTTTTTTCCTCCTGAACTTGGCTATACATCTCACTTTCTAGAGGTTCCTGTCCCACTCACTCACTCTCAAGGACCAAGCCAATCTCCCTTTGTAAATAGAACTATGTTTTATAATTCCCCCTCTCTCTCAGATGACCGTATCAATAATGCAGAGGAACCGCATCTGTCCGGGGCCATAAGATTATTTCTCTGATTTGGGCTGACAGTTATGGTAATAGTTTGGCAAACAATCTACTCCAGCAACAATGACCACGGAATACAGCTGTTTCAGATCCAACAGACTGCAGAGAGGCCCATGATTGATTGCTCACCAAGACTCAGAGTCAGGCAGTTCAGCCCCCCACATCTTACTTTTGCCTCGCCACTCTGATAATGGAAAAATTCCTTCATTTTCAATCTTCCTGGGAACTGTGATATATTTTAAATCGCCATGGGGCCCACTTAAGTTCTAAAAAATCTCAATGCTTCAGCAGGCAAATGGCCATTTTTTAAAATAAAGTTATGAAAAAATATTTTTAGCGCATACTAAAAAATCATTAGCAAATGTAATCATATCAGAAAAGTAAAATTCACATAATTCTCATATAAGGATTTGGTGAGAATCATTATCCATGAGCGGAAATCATTTATACCAGTGTAAGATTTTATGGCCATAACCTATAGAAACTACAGAAGAGACAATGATATAGATCAAGGGTACTCAAATACAAATCTTAAAGGTCCACAAAAAAAAATTTCAACGAGTCATAGGTCCATTCATTATAGTCGGTCAAGCCAAAAGCCATAATACTGTTATTTTCAAAGTAAAATGTTCTTTTCATTCAAAACAACAACAAAAATACATATTAAAATAAATAAAATGCCATTTCCATTTTGACATGAATTCAAATAAATACTCAAATAACACAAAACCCTCCATAGAATACTTTGGTAAACAAATATATCAATATCAATATAATATACAATATAAGTGTAATGAAAAACTATTTTACATTTTGTCAAACACTGCTCTTTAATGAGAGAAAAGGCTTCTTGTGCCTACCCAACACCCACGCCACTCTGAGTTAGCACTCAGTTGCTTTTTGTTGTTATGTCCTTGACCCAGTAACATCCTATCAGCGCATCGTTGGCATGGAGATGACAGCCCATTTACATGTGCTGACCAAACTTAAACACACACTACTGGTGGGTTTACATGGGACACTTTTCTTCTTTCCAAATTTGACCTTTCCGAATTGCAATGTCAGTCGCCTGTTTACATGACCTTTGATCTTTTCTGACTTGGTGTTTACATGCATCAACTCCCCTAATCGGAAACACTTTCACACATGCGCACAAGATCCACATTCACGTTCATAAGGTGGTGATAATGCTTCGTTGCCTCAGATGGGCAGCTCGCGGGCACGATGCGGACCCATACGCGGGCACGATGCGGACCCATAGCCGATGCGCCTATTGAGGGCCGCTGATATAGATGTTGGTATCAGATAGCACAGTATTATTTTTGTTGTGTCTGCCACGATTGTGTTTATATGCCCTCAGGGTTTCACAGTTTAGAGCATGAGGCTAAATTATCAAAAGTTAGTATGCAGACTTTGGGGTTTATTGTAAAGGATTATGAATAATCTCTACTTTATTCATGCATCCATACACAATCATACAACGCACGGCTCTCTCTGTATTTTATTTCTTATTTCTCTATCGTGTGCATCTTAGAGAAATGGTGTGCAGTGTATTTAAGTGTATTTAGCATGCTTGTTCAAGATGGAACATGGTACATTATAATTCCTATTTACTGAGTAATCTTTGCTGTAGCTACCTCTAATATATTGACTTAAATGTATACTTTAGACAAAGGATTTAATGAAAACTAAGTCCATTATCAAACATAGATTATGTTTTGGCTTGAAATGCGTCTGACTTTAGATGCCCCTGTGTTCACCATGTAGCCCTTTAATGTTAAGCATGACAGAGTCAGACTTGCAGGCTTCACATTGTTTGTGTGAATAGTTGGTATCTAAATACGTGTGCTATCGAATAAAGAAGCTCATTATTTATTAATGACACAAAAGCTGTAACACCATTTGGCTAATATAAATTTGCATATTTATTAAAAAGGTGACACATGTGATTAATAGCATTTGTGTCACGTGTGGATGAGGAGAAAAATCGTGTATCCTTGATCAGCAGAGTAGCTTTCCAACACTGTTGTCTATTGGTTATGTAATATAAACCAGATTTGGGACAGTACTGTACAATATGTTTATTACAACACGTATCAAGGACATCTATTATGTAGTAGTTACAGGTGTAGTTGACTGTTGTGAACTACGAAACACTGCATGGAAACGTTGGCTTATCTAGCCTTGATTCAAAGGCGAAATATAGAAAAGAATAAAGAAACCATCTCGACGACAAGGACATCGTCAGATAAGTGGAGAAGGGCAGTCAGAGAGCTATTTAGAGTGACGGTAAATAGCCTTTTTACCATTCTAGCTACCCCTGCCCCCCTTCACCCGTTTAGGGATGGCATTAGAGACTGCACACTGACATACATTTTTTATAGCTTCATAAAGTCGTCCAATGACCAGGTCACCCTTCTCATAACTAGGGAGCAGAACGCTTGAAAAAAGCCATTCATCACCATGAAAGGGCCTGCTTGTCCAAGCGCCTTCAAACATGCACACAGTCTGGCAAGAGACGCTCAGCACAAATGCTAACGTACTTTTGCCACTAATGCCAGATGACCTTCTCACATCTATTAGCGGGCTGGCTGACGCAGAGGGCAGACACGAGCCCCTCTTGTCTCCTGCAAAGATTTCAATGACAAGGAATAGAAAATATCATGCATGTTAATGGCTGTTGCCACCAACAAAGCAACCTTTGGATTTTTCAATTTTTTTATTTAATAAAACAAGGTTGGTGAATAAGAAATAATCCGGATTAATCACACATAGTTATTGCGCTGAAAAAACAGGTGTTGATGTAGAGGTTCAGTTGGAGGAAATATAACAGAATAACATGACACGCTTTTTTAAATGTGTCCCCTTTGATTTGGCGAGCCAGAAGGACCTCCGGTGTGGAATTGGAACGCCCCTCACAGACAAACCATCAGACCACCAAACCCCATTAGTGGGCAATTAGTGACAGCTGGTGGGTTGTCAGCTTGGTAATGGCCTCAAAAGGAGTACCCATGGAATACAAAAACTACCAGTGATGCAACGGTTTACACCTTTGTAATGAAACTCAAACTGCAGTCTGAAAAGCCACGAACATTGCTGTCTTTTTTTTTATACCTACGAGGTATACAGCATTTATAAAACCCTTTCTATGTCTATGACACTAGATGTTTAATAGAAAAAAAGCAGCAGGATGAGAGCTCCGCATGTTGAACAAAGTACATGTATATAAATGTATATTTTCAGGTAATCCTCACTGCTGGCAAAGGTTTTCTATTTCAGTGCTCTATCAGTTCCTCCTTTTGCGGGTCTTTCATTCCAGAAGCAAGGGCTAAGCTGTGAGAGGCACAAGAGATGGACAGGCAGAGTAGGAGAAGAAGAAGAAGGAGGAGGAGGAGGAGGAGGAGGAGGAGGAGGGGGTTGAAGTAGTTTAATAATTTATTTAAGAGGGAAAGAGAGCAGCCAAGGGGAACAAATAGTGTTTCTCCCTGAATCAAGCCCTTCTGACCCCAGCCCTGCGTACCTGAAGCCCAAGCCCCATCGCATTAGTGAAATTCTTATTTGATGGCATTTTAATATTCTGCCTTGATGACTTTTTAGCAACATTTACTTTCGGAGGTCTCGAGCGCTTCCCCCAGAGGAAATGAAACATGTCAAAACCCATTACGAAAAAATCAAAATTTAAATACCTCAGCCGTGTTAGCGGTAATACACACAATCCCCACCGCTCAGAGGCAAGGCTCACAAACACTCATCTGCTTGCTGGCTCGTAATGAGTCTGTTTGATGGGTAAGCGATTTGTGGGTCACAGAGCATACGTTACAGATCCAATTTAACCCTTGATTGCTTGTACTCTGGAGGACCTGGGAAAACGTGTTATTGAAATTTAATACCAGATCATTTTTTTCTTCCTCCCATGCAGGGAAAAAGGTATGCTTACATGACTCCTTCGATGGCCTGTGCAAATGGGGGAGGCGGTGGGAAAAGCAGCCAAGGAAGAAAAGGGAGAGAGAAGACAACACAGAAAAACAAAGACAATTTTATGCATGAAGGTAAGCTTTGCCTCATCTGCAGGTCTTGCTAAACACCATACCAATTAGCCCCTGAAAGTGCTACACTGAGCACCAACTCAATTGAGGATGGGTTTCCTCATGTGATATACTGTTTGTTTTTTGCAATTGGCTGTCAGCTGTCAGTGTTTCTGTCCACGGAAAGACGTTAACTGATTCAACCAAGGTTTTCTTACTCTTGCGCAAGGACAGCGTTGTATTATCTGTCAGAGTTGAAGTACATTAAAGGAACCCTCTGCAAATGTATTCTACATATTAACATTCTTGCCATCAAAATAAAACAGCTTATATTTGAGCTAAAAGTATTAAAAAGATGACTCGTTCTCAATATATTTGTAAATCCGCATTCTTAAAATCAATTTGGCTGTTATCTTGTTCATTTGCGTTTCCTAACACTTTCTTTTGTTTTTTTGTGGAACATTTTACACAACACATATCCATGGTAAAAATAATAAAATAACAATGTATCCAAAATAATCAATTATTTTTCCAATCATGATGGCTTATCATAGCCAAATCAATTCATTCAATAGCATGTTTTATTGTCTTTCCTATTTTATTTTTTCAATCCTAATAATGTTTAAATTTCTGAAGATTTTTTAAAGAAGAAAAGTCTAACCAGACGACATAGATTAGAAATAAGCCACCGGCTAGGAATTTTCATTGTAACACATATGTATCTTGCAATTGTTGTTACAATGTTTCTTTCAAATTGTTACTGACAAATGAATGGATAAAAAATAAACTTATGAATAAAAAAATAAGCTGCATTGCAAAAGAGTAAAAAGAGAAAACTGATGATGGAGAAATTTCCTTAGCAGCAGTAGCCGGATCTGCAACACCACTCATTTAAACGTTCATAACCGTTGATAGGATTGTCATCTTTGTGTTTTTTTTTAATTGTTTTAGCAATTGATGGCTTGTTTTTGTGTGCTAAAGAAGCATCCTGAAGATACTTTAAGCTTCTGATCTTATTGTCCCCAAGGGGAAATTATTTTCCACAGCACTGTACATGTGAGATCACACATTAAGCACACAAGAACAAAATGTCATGACAGTAGGACAGCAAAAATAATGACAGCAACAAATTGACAACATCAGAGTATGGCCAGCAATCCACATTCTGTTTTTTATATCGCAAGGCTTACTGTTCAAGGCGGTGATAACCGCAGGCATCAGGCTTTTCCCAGAGCAAGCCCTTCTGCACCTCAGTGCTCTGTACCGGTGCCCTGAGGGCATAATGGTGAGTTGGTGGTTGAGTAGGTGTTTCCTGGGCTATTGAGGTAGCAATGTGTGCTATGGCTTTATTAATATACTGAGCTTGTACGTGATGAGTCATTACATTATTAGTCACTCTGAATAACAGCTTGGGCCAACAGCATAAATTGAGAGTCATCAAAAGCTTTAGCCTGAAGCCAAACTCTGATAATGATGTTCTTTAGGTGGCATGGGAAACTCTTGACAATTTCAAAATTGAACACTGCTATGGGGAAAATATGAAATCTTATTGAAACTTAATCACTAATGTCATTGTTTTTTATAGCATTTCATTTTGGTTAATCTGAAGCGCTGAATGGACTGGAGCCTTACTGGTAAGCGGGCTAATTGAGAGCTCAAGAGAGCAGTCGACAGGCTGGCATGGCTCATTCACACTATCTGCCATTAGACACGACTGCAGGAAGAGAATATTGTGCACTGCACCGTTCGTGTGTAACCAGGATTTATGCTAATGTCTGTCTGCATATGCTTATTCTACATATCTATATTAAACTTAATAGACTGTTACATTGCTTCTTAACCTCTGCTTCCATACATGATTACCTTTTTTGATTTCTTTGCAAAATGGCACATAAACACGGGGCAGGGATTTCATCAGCGTGTCAGTGAGTTTGTTTCCAGTGGCAGACCATGGTTCTCATAATCGTTTTGATACTTCAGGGACTCTATTGAGAATGCTTGCCTCGGAGGTGAACGTTAATATGTTACTCTGTAAATCTACCAGAAAGCTGTAGACCTCCGGATTTCTTATTCCACATTTACAGAGGAGGTATCAGTGATGGATTTTACAAAATTACTCTTCATCAACAAGTCACTTCAACTTTTAACAGCAGATTTTAACTACACCTACTCTGCCGCTCATAGAATTTATACAGATAGAAATAGAGAGAGACCCGACCAAAATCAATCAGTCAATGTTGTTGTTGACCCTTTTTGACCTTCACTGAATGTGAATAGATTTTAAGAGAAAGATTTTGGTACAAGTTGCCAAGTTATAGCATGTTGCCATAGGATTGTCTTTACTGAATGTTAAATGATGACATAGTTCTGCAGATAAAATCAAAACGTAACAATCTAACCAATACACCAGGGTCGAAAAATTGGTTCAATCAAAATTGTCAAAGAATGAAGTAAAGATGAGTTTTATTACAACTAATAATCTATATCCATTCTAAGGGCACTCAGACTCTTAGATTATGCTCTGATTATGATTAAAGGGTTTTTGTCCTGAGGTACATCAAAGTATATCGTCCCTTGAAGGGTGGATACTGGTGGTGGTGGCTCATGACTGTACTGAGACTGATGACCGAGGAGCCTGATGGATCTGCAAGGTCTGGGCATTTGTTGAAAGATGGAGTTCGCTCCTACCAACAGCATCAAAGAACTAGAGGAATGGAGCACAGCTGATATCAATGATGTCCCAGACCTCGACGAGGGTAATTGAGCTTGTGTGAATGATGAGAATGATTGGGTGGCCTGAGGAGTAACTGTAGCCAGAGTGTGAAAGGGGATAGTCTTCCAGATTTGAACTTTCACATGAGCTTAATTTTGTACATATTAAAATGATGTGTCGATTTCTATTTTACATTCCTATTTTTAACATTTGTCATCTTAAGAAATGTATTTATTTCCTGCATGTTTTGTAGTATGTAATAAGATATCATGCTTAAAGGTAGCTGGTATGGATAAACAGTGTTGCTAGAGCCAATAAGTGGCATGCAAAGCTAACCAGAGCTCCACTTACTCTAAACCGAGCCTGAGCCCTCACCACACACACCCTGCACTGTCAACTCCCTCTTCTCTCACACTACCAATGTTGCCGGGTGACTTACGCATTGCCACTTTTGACTTTGTTTCATTGTAATGGCTTTCTGGGGGTTAGAAGAAGTGGGGGAAAAACATTATTTTTAAAAGCCCAGTAAGGACACTCATGTCACCATGCAGTCATGTCCCCCAGTACAACTGGTCCTTGGCTAACAGTCAGCACATTGTTTCCACTTGTCCCTCAAAGTACGAACCTCAGCGCTGTCAATAACCTCTCTATCTATCCTCCAACCTTGCCATTTTTTCAATCCACTTGGACGGCTTCCAAGGATCGTGAAAAAAAGATAAAATGCCTTGGACACAAGCCCTCAATACCTCAGCGTAATTCCCTCTTTAAACATAAGACAAAACTATCAGGGCTCTTTAGCATGCCAATGAGACTGCACAGAGAGCCGCGTTCCCTGTGGACACGTAACAGGAAGGGCAAGTCTTTCATTGGCATAAAGAGACACCATGGATAGGAAAGACTTTGAGAAAAAAGACCATTTGAGGTACGGCACATGTACACAATCACTTACCCGGTACACTAACACAGGCATATTAGAATGTATCTAAATGCAATTATTGGCCTAAAATGATCTGTGTTAATTCGAGTACATAATAATATCCTTTATCTTGTAACATATCTAAGCGCCAAGAGTCAAGGTCTCATCTTGTAAAGGTTTTAATCACCTGCAGAACATTTACCCCCTTAGTCCAGATTTACTGTCACAACAGCAAGCTTATAAAACTCCAATCTCATTGAAAGCAGCTCAAGCCTTATTTTGTGTGTTTGTTGAACCTAAAACCTAAAACACCACTCAACTCAACAGCCCTGTGCATTCCATCACACTCACCACGGCCAAGAATCAAAATAGTAATCCAATGAAATATTAATTAAATTATTCTGGGGGTTTTCCGTTTAAGCACACCATTTTCATAATTGTCCCATATATTATTTTTTTCCGGTACATTTGCTTTAGTTGGATAATTAATTTCTGGCTTTAACCATTTCAATTTGATATTGTTTATTGAAACTGCAGAATGGGAATGTTTCAGAATGGAAACGTTTCTATGTGTGCTCGTCTTTTTACACACTGACTCAGCAGGGCCAAAATGTCAAAACATTTATTAACTTAACTGGGACCATTTCACGTAAGTTCACACAATCATCAGCGTCATGGCAAAAACCGCATGATAGATTGATAAAAGGTTTATATCATACTAATAAAGATGTCATAAAGTACAGGAGAGCCATAGCTGCACACTTCAAGCTGAACTGGAGTTTATGCATCTTCGGATCAACCTCGCACTGTTGATCCAACACCATACCAGTCAGCTTAGGATGTTTTTACATGCCAGACTAACTGGTCCCCACAGCCTCTGCATTTTACATGTCGTAGGGTCCTTGAGCAAGACCCTTCCCCAATTTTTGGCCCCAGATGCTTAAAAGGAGCTTCCAACTGCTCCTCAGTAATAAGTCAAATTCAGAGAAAATAATTTCACAATGTTGTAATGTATATATGTGCTGTGATAAAGTAATAAATTATAAAGAGTAAACATTTTGCATAGTACATGGGGTATACTGAATATGGTGTACCGGAAATAACCTTATCCAGTAGAAAATACATTTATTGCTGCTTCGATTTCACTTTTATATCTATGGTGGACTTCAAATGTCTTAAAGATAAGCTAGAATATAGACTACAATGTAGACTACGTGTAGAATACATTCCCCAAAAACAACCGATTCATCTTCTTCTTCTTCGTTGGTTTGTAGAGGCAAAACGTCTCTTCATTGTCTTTTTGCCAGTCCAGCCTAAAAGAAAAAAACAAATACAAAAACAAAGAAATCCGAATAGCCCTAGAGTCAGTGGTCTGTTTTCCATTCCGACCACTGTACAAATATGGCGCCTTCGCGGAAGAGCACCCACTTCCTCTACAGATTTAAAGGGCTTCATCATCCAGGCATTTAAAAAACATTTTTTTATTTTCAGGTGATTATACACTAATAAAAATAGAGTTACATCATTTTTGCAAAGATATAGCCCTAAGATATACATACTGCACATTTAAGTATTTTGTTAATACATTAAAGTGAAAAACAAAGACAAGCCAACCATAGTGTGTTTCTTTACACACACTTCTTTAAGCATTGGTGCGTGATTTCAAATGAAAAGCTGGCATACCTTGAGCAAGTGACATGATGTTTAACGCAGCAGCGTCACTGTCCAGTGGCATGGTTTGCATAAACTCTGCAAGGAACTGTTCTATGTAATTGTTGAAATGACATTCCAGGATTTACCTTCGCTGTTACATGGCAATTAATATCATCATTCACTGGGAGGGTCAGGAGCTCCCAGACGTCACACCATCTCCAGATTTGTTTTTTTCTTCTTGTTTGAGTTAGCCGCTAACTGCAACTAGCTGCTTTTAAAACTCTTCCGTCGTGGGCCTCATACCATAGACAATATCAAACGTGACATCCCTTTCTTACTACTCCCCTGCCGTCACAGAGGCGGTACGATAGAGACCCCCCCATGATGCTTTCAGTGGGTTTATAAGAATGGCGGGGAGTAGTAAAGACACGTCAGTCCTGCCTTGGCAGGTTGTGTCTAAGTGGTAAGTACACTAAGAAAATTGGAGCCAATTTAGGCCCCAATAGAAGAGATGAACGCAAAATGTTGGATAAATCTTTTTCCTTCTTCAACGTCTAGTGAAATTCTGTTCCACCAACAAACTACATTGAGTTGGGATAATCAGATGTTTTTCAATAAACAAAATAATGTTTTATTACAATTTTCTAATTGCTTGGCTCCATGAGCACAAACCTTTCAATCAAAATTAAGTCTAACAAATTTTGCACCATTTGCAATATTACAATTTTAAATTGTTAACTTGTTTTAAGTGTTATTTAACTAACCTACCTTACTACAAATATGAATAGGAGTTGTTTTAAGTTGACATTCATTGAATTAAGATTGTCAACTAGATCTTTTTGTCTATCGTGTTTGGCCTTTCATGTCTTCCTCTTCTGGTAGAATTTAAAGATGTGACTTCCATGGCAGACCACTGTTGAGTTATTTCATTTATTTATTCTGTTTAATTACTATGGTTTTATTTTGAAGGTTTATTTTCATCATTCTGCTCTATGTATCTCGTTTTAATTTGAAAGCTTTGTTCCTTGTTGTATTGATTAGCTTTACACTTCCTGCCCTGGTTTCTCTGATCTATTTAACCTTACTTTCCCTTTCTTTACTTTTTGTGGTACATTTCTCATCCCCCCTGTCTATGTGTGTTCCACTTGGGCTCCTTCTCCCACTCTGTGTCTATCTTTTCCAGTATTGTTTCTATTCTCCTCTTGTGTGATTGTTCATCATATTCACGTGTGTTTCCCCTTCAGCTGTGTCTCATTGTCTTGTTACCTCAGTATACAAAGTGCTCACCTTTTCATTCTGTGCCTGATGGTCGTTTATGTCTCGTAAATGTCCCAGCCAGTCCTTGTATTTCCTACTGTTAGCTTTCCTTGTGAATATCGCCTGGGTTTTCTTGGTTCTGGATTTGGATTGTTTTTTTATTCAGCCTCTACCTTTTAGATTTTGAATTGCTTGCTTTATCAGACTGCTCACCTGGTTTTGACCCCTGCCTGTTTTGGGACATTGAGTTTTGGATTCTGGACTTAATAGTGAAATCCCTCACCTGCATCTGCTCTGCCTCTGCCTTTTGTCTGCATGTGGCTCCAAACTTTGCTCTAACCACAGTTTTTAACAGTGAGGATTGACGGATTACACTGTTAAATATGATAAAATGCATCAGCTACACTAAAATCAAGTAATCCAAATAATGCTTTAAACCTACCCAATGAACCCAAATCACAAGACTAACATATTTATCCACCTAAGATGCATTCAATTACATGGTGACTATAAACCTATAATTTGGAGTGGATTGTAGGAGGAGCTGGACGGAAATACAGATGAATGCTAAATTGATTTGTATTTGCTGTATGTGTAAATGAGAGCCAGACAATACATAAGTGATTAAAGTATAACTAATAAATAACTAACCGATATCGAAACATAGATTGGCTTGTAAAGTAATTATGACTTTTAAATATGCTTAAAATTGAACATATACTCAACATTCTCAGTTGTTGAGTATATAACTCCTTGATATAAACAGCGTAGCTTTTGCTGTGTTCAGCAGCTATGCCAGTCACCTAGAGGAAAAAACAGTGAAATGACAACCATCAGACAAACACACATAATCGTACATTCTCATTCATACACACAGTCAGTTCCTCCATGTTTGTCATATGATATTTCTCGCTAGTGCTAAAAATGGAAGCTCAGTGGCTTCAGAATCTTGTTCAAGTGGGGCCAAATTATCATTTCACAATGCCAAGACAGAAGGCAGCATATGCCTGCCACTGTCATTTCCGGTCCCTCATTTTTTATTCTCCTATGAGCTTGTTGACATAAGCCACTGGAAAATGTCACCAGTAAAAGCCATAATAATTCACCGGCTACATCCAGTTTTCAAAACTGGATCTTGCGTCTCATACTTTGAAATTACACGTTATCCTACACTGAACATTGAACAAATTTAATTGCAGACCTGAACAACTAGCAGGACTAATATTTGTATGTTCTTAATACTTAACATTCCAAACATGCGTCATATGACCTGACTTAACGAGAGCTTCACTTTGTGGTCAAATTGTGAATACGTGGGGATAAATCTTCATCAACTGCAAATTCAACACAATGTCATGTAACTGCAGTTTATCAGTAAATAGTGCTGAACATTTTTGATGAGCACAGCTGTTTCCCTAGGTCAACCTTTAGCTGCTAGTTGTGGGCTGTGGCTAGCAGCGCCGATGAGGCCCTGTGCAACACCTGAGGTATTTCCCCCGGTCTGATGATGGTGACGTGCTTAATGTGGAGCGGTTGTTTGCTGTGCTGGACACCCATGCATATGTAGTCAGCTACTGCCTTCAGCACCTGGTCATGGCGCCACCTGTGCATCTCCCAGGTTTTTCGGGCCACAGCTTAAGATGAGCTCCTCTCCTCTGGCAGAGCGGCCATGACGTTCCGTCAGCTAAAGCCCAACTGCTTTCTAACCTAAACAGGGTGACATATCCGATAACATTTCAATGTGGACATGGAATACACATTTAGTAATAAGACATCTGGTTCATCTGACAGTGTCCTTGAGAAAATCTCTTGAAAAATCTGTGAATGCCAGAAAATGAAATATAAGGGACACTTACAGATTATTATTTTATAATTACTTTTGAATAGCCGAACAAGGGTCCTCGGTGACCCGTCTCCTCATCTTCTCTCGCTCTCTCTCTTCTCACACTAAAATCCACATGCATTGAAACAAAAAGGGCTGCTGTTTACATGATGACCCACTAAGGAGTACAAAATTCTGGTGGGAGGACCGTTTTCCATTTTAATCATAAAACTGGCAATCTAGAGCAGACAGTGCAATCAAAAATATTTTTTTCCCTCTGACATAATGCATTAAGCTTTGTGACAAAAGATTTTCATTTACAGGTAATCATCCGCAATTTATAAAATGCCATTGTCATACAAACACTCTTAAAGGAAATTATGGGGTTTTCCAAAGGAGATCGCTTGGCAGTCAAGGGCTCTAAATAATGGAATATTTTAAATAGTTAAAATCTGTATTTCCCTTATTCAAGCATGGGCAGACGAACAGAGAAAGGCAACACTATATTCTGTGTGTTAGATGAGGGAGCTGTGCTGTTATCTGCTGATCCCAGAACTTCCCTTGGAGCACCGGAGTGGGTCTGTATCACGTAGTGCACCCTGCACTGGGACTGTGCAGCCTGCTGACAGGAAAGCTCGATTAGCGAGCCACAAAGAGGCCAATATAGAGGAGCATTTCCGCAGCCAAAGGGGCTTCGTCCGGAGAGCACGCTCCAACCCTCTTTTCCTGACAGAGGACAGTGACAAACACACACTCGCGGCTCGCCCACCTTGGGGAATGCATGATGGATTGGGATTTGGTTTCTCCGACATGCACACACGCAGGGATTCCAACATGCGACATGACAAATACAAACATACAAGCCGTGCGACTAAATACATACTCTCTTCTTTTTTTTAAAATAACATACAGAGAGAGTGTCATTTTAATTCCATTAGTAAAACACCACTGTTTAAAGGGGAAATC
Source organism: Lophius americanus (assembly GCA_037951165.1). NCBI lineage: Eukaryota > Metazoa > Chordata > Actinopteri > Lophiiformes > Lophiidae > Lophius > Lophius americanus. Next base: position 11,405,250 of record JBBDHG010000009.1, read on the forward strand.
AGGTTTACATTTTTCAATGAATACTGGCATTCATCCAGAGAGAGAGATGAGTATGTTTGGACTGGCCCCAGCCCTGCGCGTGCTGCCTTCACTCAGACAATGGGTTGTAGATGTGGAAGTGGGCCTGGGCCAGATGAGGAAAACGAGATAGCAAGGGTGGGATGAGGGGTGGAGGTGGTCGGAGCACAGACTCGTCGGCTGTTATGGGACTCTGTGGCGGAAGGGCATTGTTCAGCAGAGGAAAAACACAACAACAATAAAAAACAACTCTTCCTGAATCTTTTTATATTATTATGTCGAGAACAATTGAGTGGGTGGGATTGTTACTTTAAGGATATCGAAAGAAGCCTCTCCTTTGAGACCTGGAATCATCATTTCACACCTTACTCTGGAACACAAGCAGGAAAATAAAACAATGTGAGTTGCTGAGTGGATAGCATATTGATCAAGAACAGTGTGTCCATTGAGAGTGATTGCAATGGCCTTTGGCCTATGACACATTAAGCAATGAACTAAAGGTTAATGAGGGGAAAATTGAATGATAATGGATCTTTTTTTCAGAGATACTGCATATTATGCATAATGCCTCGGCATAATGCAAAGTCAATCAGTATTAAATCACATTCCGTGTAAAATTGATTTCCAAGGCCAGCCTTTATCAACTGGGGCGCAATTAAGGGCCGTCAGGCTTCATAAGGACAGCATCGGAAATTATTCAGCCAACGCTGAAAATTTTCAAAAAAAATAGATCTTACACACCTTTATCTACCACGCCACAATGTTAACATGTGACTCGGCATATGCCACTGTATGACATACTAGCATGTTTGGAAAGGCTCAACAATCAGCTTCTGAGTCTGAGACTTCGACTTCATCCAGTGGTAGCTTAGCATCAAGAGTAGTAGAGGCTAGCAGTAATACAACCTTAGCTACTTGTCATGCAGTTTAAGCTTTACCGAGATCCATCATGCCTTCTACTTATGTACCAAGCAATGGTTGTTGCAAACACTTCAAAAAACATAATCTGTCACCAACTGGCCAAGATGTTGAGTCTGATATCGCTTGAAAAGTCTTAACCAACAAGCTTGATCTATCTATCTATCTATCTATCTATCTATCTATCTATCTATCTATCTATCTATCTATCTATCTATCTATCTATCTATCTATCTATCTATCTATCTATCTATCTATCTATCTATCTATCTAGCTATCTAGCGTGTAGAGTAGCGTTGTAGTGAGGTAGTGTGTTGCAGAAATAACGATGAGTTGTGTAAGTGTGTGTGGTGTGTGTGATTCTAAACTGACCAAAGGATGTCTTGTTCTTTGTGACTTTTACAGCTGATTCTGCTTGGTTGTAGATTTCACTAACCCTTAGGTCACGCACCTGATACACCTTTGAATCCCACTGTTTGCCGGAGTGTAGAATTCTCTCAGGGGAAACGCATCCACAGATAAGAGTCTGGTGTGATGTTGTGAATCTTGGCCCTCAAGCCTTAACCCTCGTTTTTTCTCCTCGCCGCCTTTTCAGTAGCTACTATGTAAGAACTAGCTTAATCCATTATTTGTTCTTGGAATCATTGTATTAGTCTATTTGTTATTGTATCTAAAACAAACGCTTTGGGATAATAACATTAAAGATGATCCACATTTGTGGATCAGTGTCATGTTGTCATCACTCTAATGTAGTCGATTTATCAGGGCCATCCGAGAAACTGTCTGCACACTGAAAAATCCACATTGAATACATGTGAAAAAAAACAATAAAAAGTCTTCAGCTCATTGCACATTTCACATAATAATAATAATATAATAAGAAGAAAAATAATATTATTAATAATAATAATAACAACCTCAACACAAGTAGTTGGAATATTGTCTTTGAAAATCATTTAGTTTTACAAATTAGGGGAAAGGTGACCAAAATGAAAGGAACCTACTCACTTGTGGCCTCACCTGAGGCCACAGACCTTTTCTTTCAAGGTAAACATTTATTACTTCAGGGCTTCCTGATGGGTGAAGAGAACCTCACTTCTCCTGGCTGTAAATGTCATCTCCTCTTTGGAACATTAATCACCGGCAGTGCTTGTCAGACCACTGAACTTTATATGAGGACATAATGATTCACCAAATCACGTTACGATTATTGGACTGGTCTACCAGATTGTTGACGGGCGATTAGAGGGAGGGTGGATGTTTTTTGACTTTTAAATCTGATGACAATCAATTTTACAAACTAATATATATCTTCTTTTTGTTATATTTCCTTTTTCCAGCTGAGTTGTAAAAGGTTATATACTACTTTTAAAAAAAAAAAAAATTTTGTCTGCTGCATAACTGGAAAATCATACATTTTTTTTATTAAACCTAGCATACACATCATATGCTGGAATGGTGCCTATTACCATTAACTTTTAATTCACCAAGAAATACACTCCAAATTTACCATAAAATGAAAAATTGTTTGGTCAAAGAATCTGACTTACAAAATGATTTCATGATGAAAATATTATGTTAATGTGATTACCTCAAGCTTTTAGCAAAGCATGTATTTTTGAAAATGATTTAACCTATATTACACTTTTTTGCACAAATTACATAATTCTGTTTAGTAAGTCCTCACATGTTATAATGTTATAACGTTTTTTTTAAACTTGTGATGTCTCCCAGGGCTCCATCCTTGGCCCCTTACTCTTTAGCATATACATGCTGCCCACTGGTCATATTATGTGGCAGACATTTTTCAATAAGAAATACAGACTAAAAATGTGCTCAACCAAACAGTTGACCAGGACATTAAAAGATTCTTTGCAATATTTTGCTTTGTTTTTTAAAAAGTACGTATGGGAATTATTACCAAACTGAGATTTATTTTTGTACACGCTGTTTTCACATCTTGCAAACAGCATTTGTTCTCTTTCTTTTAAAAGTTGTACATTTCTACCAGGATAAATGTGAAATGCCACTATTGCTAATAATCATAATATTTTTCTAAATCTTTGTTTCGACGCCAAAAATTAAATCCAATTTCCCAGCAAAGCATTGCTTGTAAACTACATATTTTTTTTCTTTACCAATTTTCTACATCATTCATCATCACAGCTTTCATAAACTGAAAGATATTGAATTCATCCAAGTGGGCTCACTTCAGTAGGTACCTGGGAGTAGAAATACAATCTCTTCATTGCTCTTTTCAGAATAATTGCTTTGTTTTTATGATTAAAAAACTAAGGCCACCAGACATATTTATCTATTAATGACGTTGTACTATTAATTGTCATTGCTAGAGCTAAAACCTGGATAGAGTCTGTTCATTTTTAAAAGAGCACAATCCCTGAGGCTATCTTTTCTTGGACAAACATTAGGATACCTTCTGGAAGTTTTGACCTGGGCCAGACAGCAAGGTTTCACAACTGGCAACTGTCTCTTCACACCATTAATCAGACACACAGAGGACTGTCTTGCATCCAGATGGGGAGCCTCTCGACTACCAGAGAAAAAATAAGCAGGCTAATTAATTCTTATTGTTATATACAGAGGAAGAATAGATGGAGAGAAATTGAGGGGGAAACAAGACGAGGGGAGACCAAGTCACCTTTGACAGAGTCCTATATACACAAAGTGTCCTCACTACATGGTCATTGTTTCCTCACCAAAATATATCTGTGACTTGAAAAGCTGAACGACTGGATGTGGAGGGCAAAGCGACATTGCAGCAAGAGGTTAATGACTGATAAAGAGCCTGGAGCACCGTGGGACTCAGTGGCAGTGATTAGACCAAGAGGACACCATCAAACTTTAAGTCCACTTTTCAAGGATGGGTGAGATAACGGGGAATAATTATCTCTGGATATATTACGATGTAATGACTATACATAGCAATGTCTACTGATAAATGGGGCAGATGGAACTCTAGGGATGTTGGTGAGAGTAGAAAAAGATATTATCATTTGCTGTTGTGCCAATGAAATTAGTAAATATAAAGTTTTAAGATGATATCAGGCACATCTAAGACTAAGGTCTATGTTTCTTCCCTGCTATGATACAAATATATTGAATGTTTAATTATATTATTTTACTAAGAGAATAACATAAACAAATAGGTTTTTTATCAACTTTTACAAAAGTTTGCAGTGGATTGATTAATCGGGTCAGCTTTGCACTGCCAGGCATAAGTTTAAATATATTATGGGTGCTGGATGTTGATGTAAAAGATGGCAGATGCTGGTTCTTCATCACTATGCAGCCCGTATGGGTGGATCTATCTGCATTTGATGGGCCGGCATGGACATGACAGCAGCGTAAAATAAACTTTATTCTTAGCATATAAAGATCAAATTAGAGGGTCAAAATACGTTTTTTTTAGCTAGTACAGTATTTTCAACCATAACATGGTTTGAATGGTGTGCGTTGTAAAGGTTTTTTTTTTGCTGACTGGCTTAAACATTCCACTCATGGCTTTCTTCATTCCACTCATGTCTGTTCCAGACACTGAAGAAAGACTGATTAACCCACTGTACACTCTCCTCCCAGCAGCAAACAACTGTGAGGAGGAATAAACTTGTAACTGGTGCAAATAATGTAGTATTTAGCAGCTAAATTGTTCCAAAGGGAAAAAAGAAGATCAATATTGTACAGATTTATTATTTATTATTATTCACTCCTTTGCCGATGACATGTCATGTTTGAGGCTTGTTGCTCTGATTAAGTGCAGTTTCAATGAGTTGAACTGGAGCAATAAGTGAAGTTCCGTCTTCTCTACATGACAGAAATAAATATAAATGTTAAAAACATATATATATTTTCCAACCATAAATACCCCATGCAGCACTTAATGAGACTAATGTGCCAAGCTAATCTTCCAGTCTACGCAAAACCGCCTGAAGATAAGAAATAAGGTGTCTGTGTGTCACAGGTATCTCTCACACACTCTGTGTTTGCTTTCTCTCCCTGGAGCCACGACGGGATAAAAAAACGTGAAATCGAGTCAAGTTTCACCGGTGTTACCAGATGGCTTTGGTTGGTTTTCGTAACAGATGTGAATCACAGACAGGGTGTGACTACCAGCTCCACAATACAGAAATAAGTCCAAAAGTTATATTTACATAAGTAATGATAATGAATAATTAATACAAGTTAAGAATCAAAGCAACACCCAGACAAAGGAGACATAAATACTTGTTTGCTGTTTTAATCAGAGTGATAATAGTGTTTACGACACATTAAGTGTAGCTGTGCACACAGACTGGTAGCTCTGGCATTCAGATTGATAACATCAGCTAGAAATGATCCTAAATGTTTGTTACATGTTTAATATATTTTGTTGAAAGTCAGCATTATGTAATAATCAGAACTAACCTGTGTGGCTTTGCAGAAAAGCATTGATCCGATGAATTATGTTTCGCGATTTATACAAAATCTCCAGGTGAATTTCCTGTTCCTGTCATCTGGAGGAAATAAACTGCAGTAACAAACAGTGGATAATGAAGGAAAATGTCTCAAGAGAACCTGCGCAATTATCTCATCGACCCGGAAGCCTCGACTGGCGTCTGCCGATCCCCACCTGAATATACGACACAATTGTAAGATAGAATGGTGACAGAATGCTGCTGTTGTGCTTTGGTGGCACAGATTACAGAGCTGCTATTGTTTAAAGCTGACCCGTGTAAACACTGACAACTGCTTAAAGGTACCTGGTACCTACATGTGCTTGATTTTCAGAAAAGAAAAAACCATACATCCACTCTAAAACGGACGACTCCTTGTTTGACTAATTGTTTTTCTCGTTTAGTAAATAATTATTAATTATTTGATATTAATTATGGCTGTAGGATTCATGTTATGTAAATGTGCCACTCATCATATACAGGACTGTATCCATTGTGTGGAACAATGATTTACACTGGAAGTTCCATTATTGTGTCCCTCACAACCATAAGCACTTTATATCAGACCTTGATGGTCACATGAAGATAGCACGGAAAACTGTTCTTTAAATAATTAATTCCATTATATTTGATAACCTAATTTTCATAAATCCCAGCCATAACTCGCTCAATATTCCTACTGCGGGGTTCAATACCTTGCAAAGTATTTTATAGAACGTCATAATCTATGTGAAAGTGTCTCCAATGCTAAAATAGGCCTTACACTTTTCATACCACCCTCAAATTTCAGGAGGTTTTCTTCATCCCACCACTGTAACATAACTTTGAGGCTTGAAACATACAATGCAATTATCAGAATGTACCATTTACTCAGTACATAACCGGAATCCCCTCCCGAGACAAAACTGAAAACATTTAGAGGAAGGTCGTTTCCAAGAAGTTTCTTGATCTCACTCAACAATTTCAGGTCAGGACCACATGACAATAATTTGAGGGATCATGGAAAGCTGGTTTATGTTGAAGAGCTTGGGTGACGTGTAATTTGGTGGATGATCTCCTACTGACTTTCATAGAATTTGTTAAAACATCATGTTCTTTGCTTGCATCACCATGTTATCTGAAAATAAAAAACAAGAAGAAATTAACTCTATTCTATTTGACAGAGCTGTTGTGTGAGATGTTACCTCTATTTTCTGTTTGTTGGCTTGAATACAGCTCTTGATCTGAGCTTGTGTATTAACTAAAAACCAACACATTTAATGGACCATTTTATGAATGCAGCGGCGGGCTATGGGCCAGGGACATGTTGCTCTCTTTCTTGTGCAGACATTGTCCCTCATGAACCTCTAAGCGTGCTCCTCAACCCCATGTGAGGCCGTGAAAAAATCTATTATTTTTTTCCATCCTGAGGGAACAAGAAAGGTCTCCAGCATCATTATTTTCTTTCCAAATGTAACTGACTTTACTGCGCACCCTAATTTGCTTGCCTTAATTATAGGTCATGCTCCCCTTTTGTAATTTATAAAACCTTTTGTTCTTATCAATAATGAATGGGCTTTAGCAGATCATGGTGCTATAATATTTTGATATTATGAAAATGCTAATGCATCAGGGACCTTAAGCCTTATCGGCCAGGTCCGTTGGTCTATTAAACAGCCAGCAGAAGAAGTTGGACGCAAATTGCTTATGTTAATGCCCCAGTTGTACCCAGACAGCATGAGGAGCCGACAATTAATTTCATCCAGGCGGTGGATGGACAGGCAAATTTATTTCCCTTCCACAGGATGGTGGCTACCCCTCCTCTCTCAAAAGGTCTCCATGCATAGAATTGGAAAGGTGGTGAGAACAAGAGATAGAGGGTAAAAGGGAAAGTGAGAGAGGAGCAGTGACTTAGGAGCAATCTGTGACCAAATTGAACAGTGTCAGAAAGGGAGGGCAGCATCAGGGAGACGAGAAGCCAAATCTTCATTCATTCTGCTGACAAGTGTTTTCAGAACTTAAACCTGTTTTATTAATTATGTTTGACATTTCCCTAATTACTTTCATTTATATCAACATCACATCACCTCCTAGCAGATGATTAGAATGCAATATGGTCGTGTGTGAGAGCGCAGGGAGAGGAAGGTGTGGTGAATGATTTATAAAGTGTTATTTAATCACAAATCCTCGGGTATGATAAGAAATCACATAGTAAAATACAATGAAACCCACTTCTCCATGCACTTAGTGGGTATTTGTAGTTTTTTAATATATAAAATAAAGTTTGAACACTTGAATGAGGCCCCTCAGCTGAGAGGACTGAGTGTCGATGTCTTGGAGAGCATTTGTTTAATCAACACCACTGTGTTCAATTAAATGAGCCTTTCTGATCCACACGCCACATGATGACAAAAACAGAAAAAAGCATCTTCTCCCAGGAATATTCTATGGGGGAGAGCTCAGGCGTTTGGTCTGATTGCTCATGTTGTTGAAAACTCTCATTGGGCCTCCAACCGCCAACTTTAGAGACCTCACACCTTCTCCTTCACTGTCCTCTTCTTCTTAATTATACTCTCTCAGGGCGATTTCCGCAGCTTTGAAGAAAGGGTGAAATCACAGACCCTGATGCCTACAAGCTGAAGTAGATCTTCTTTATCTATCTCGACTAAGCAGATTAATAAGGCTAGATAAATGTAGTTAAATTCTACTTATTAGGCAAATAGTTGTAGGGAAAACATCTCATCTGGACGGAGACGGTTCCCTCGGCCCCTGGTGCTTCTCGATCTTCTCATGCTCCTTCTTCCTGATGTTAATGTCAGCTGGGATTGCCACATCTATCATGACCGCCCTCATCGGATCTTTGTCAACCAAGACCATGTCTGGTTGGTCCGCCAAAACTTGCTTGTTGGTCCGCAACCATGGATCCCCACAGGATCTCTGCTCCTTTAGTGGTTCCTGGGTTCCGGACTTTGGGACTAAAAAATCAATACTTGTTGCAGCTGTTTTTGGACACATTATTTTGTTGAGTGCCTCCTGCTGCTGCTGGACCGTCTGTGTAGCATATTTGCATAGCCTGCACCTTTGGTGCTGTAGGCTGTGGTACACACCTGCCCATACGACCACCCCAAAGGGCCGGTGTTGGACCTCTTGCGGTGTTCTGGTTGGGTTTGGGGTCTATCATCTTCTGTCCTTCTGTGGACCGGTCTTTGATATGGGCACTCCCTCCATGATTCCTGGCTGGGTCCCTTTTTGGGTGGGAATGCACAATAAGGCAAATAAAGTCACATTGTTCCGTTTATAACGTCACTGTTGTTATTGTGTGTTTTGTTGTTATTGTGTGTTTTGTTGTTATTGTGTGTTTTGTTGTTATTGTGTGTTTTGTGTTTATTGTGTGTTTTGTTGTTATTGTGGTTGTTCTCTCCCTCATCCCCCCCGACCCATTTCTGTTCTCTCTCTTTCTTACATCTACTGTATCTGGTAATGAGGTCAACGTACTATTACATAGGGGCTGGTATATGTAATAGTACTCAATGTAATTGAGTTTTTACCAGTTGAAGTATATATTTTATATAATTATTGTTTACATTGTGTTATTTTACAGTGTGTTTGCTTTTAATAAACATTTATGGTTAGCGACAGGATGGTAAACAACTCTGTTAAAAGATTTTTGAGCTCATGAAAATTTACACCAATGGTTTACACTCAATTAAATTAAGGCTTTTCTTTTTAATTATATTAATTAATAAGATGCACAAAACTAAGAGTTTGTTATTAGTCTTAATCAATCTAAGTTGAATTTTAGTGTTATTTTTAAATTAAAATTATACTTTATAACGAAATGTAATTTTAATCTTTAAGGTAAATTATCAGGTTCTAAAAAAGCTAATAATGTATTTACTTTTACCAACTTATACAACAACCTTACATTTTGGGACAGCATGTTGGGTAGGACTGTTGCCTGCAGCAACGACTTTGTGGGTTCAAATCCAATTGGAGTCTTGTGAACCCGTAGCCTTTCTGTCTGGAGTCTGCATGTTTGTAGCAAAAATTTGGTAGCTTAGTTAATTTATTCAAAAGCAAACACTATACTTGGAATGAATAATAAACTTTTTTTTGCCAATGCAATAATACAAATAGAATCGTAATAATTTGTAACAAAGTAAAAAAAAAAAAAAAAAAGGTTGCATATAGCATTCTAAACAACAACATTTGACCTTGTGTGAATTCTTTATTTTTTTCTCAAGGAAAGGGTAAAAGAAAGATTTGGACTGATAGTGAATCAAAATCTAAGATTGGAAATCATAATTTTAATGTGAGAGCAACTAATAAATTCAGCTGTAACAAATGTCACTATTTCTTTTAGCCAATGCAAAGTGTCATTTCTATCAGGGTTCGTGTTGGTGCCTTGGTCTCTTGGCTTCTTAGTGCCTGTTTTACCCTCTGGAGGTATTTGGCTGTTTCTGACCTCCTCTTTTTATCATCATCATGGTTCCCCCTGCCCATCGGTAAACCAGGTTCCTGTTGATAGACTGTATGTTTGCTATCTTGTCTCCTGGTATTTCTGTCCTTAGAATCCGGACCTTTCTTCCCTTTGCCACCATGCAGCCACTGTTTTCCAAGTGGAATGGCGTCTGATTATCCTTGCTGTTGATCTTGGTGAGGTGTTCTCCTCTTTGGGTGCTTGATAGTACAGTGTTATGTGAGTATGGTTCCGGGTATTCTAGTATCCATATGTTGGGCATTGAGATGTGGGATTTCTTGCAGTCAAACCAGGCAGTGCTCAGCTTGGTCTGTCTGGTCTGGTCAGTCTTGAGTGACAGCTCTGTCAACTAGCAGCTAGTGATTAGACCCTGTGTGTTTTCCTGAATTTTGTCAGGCATTCTACTATCCATGTGTGGGGCACTGAGTGATGATTTCTATCTAAAACCATAAAAGAGAAGCAAGTAACATGTGGGCAGACATTTCATTTAGATGACACTGTAACTGTATTGCATTGGCTGATTCTCTTTTTCACCTTAAACCCTCTATAACTTTTCTCGTAGGAATATGTGTAGTCTTGTCTGTTTAATCCAAATTACAGTGATTCTTTCATTTTAAAAATATAATGGAAATAGAATAAGATTACTCATAAAAATGTAAACCTCAATTCTCCATTTTAATTTATAGCCCATCCTCCAGGCACATATTATTCAAGCATTAATATAAAAAAGTACTATACATCAGAGGGTGTCAGTTTTCTCTTTTGCTTCCATTCACAGTCATGCATATTATATGTAGTCTAGGTTTGACTGCTGCTCGTCTTATAACAATTATACATTAAGTAACTAACAGATTGATGGATTGATAGATAATATCCATATTCGGTATTCAGTATGCTTAAATTTTAATGACCTTTTCAGCAACCTTACTTTTCACTTATGTGTTTAGATAATACAATGTATGCAAATTGCAGGATTCTATAAATTTTAGATTTATCTCTATTCATCTTTTTATGTGTCTGGAAGAGGACTTCATAGTGAAATGTGATTAAAATCAAGTTTAAACCATTCATTTTCCTGGCCGAACAGCTTCAAGTGTGTAGTCTCATTGCTTCTCTCACACACATCGAAAGTCCCACACAGAAAACACACCATCTAACAAAATAAAAGCATGTATGGAAATGGAAAGAAATGTCATCCATCCAACAAAATAACCTATGTCAAGTACGGACCTATACTTCTTTATCTTTGTAATCAGCATCAATACTATTGAGCTCAACCTCATGATGCAGGCTAATCATCCTGTATAATGTATTGATGTGGTGATGTTCTTGTCGTGTTAGCAATCATTAACAATCCGCTCATGTGATGTGAAACTCACAAACGTCTTGCCTTAGCAGCATGGGGCTAAGTAAACAACCAAATGTCATTTTCTTTTTCTTTTTCTTTTTTTACTATCCTTTTTTATTTTCCACAGTTTCAGACCCGTATGTTTAGTAATCGACATTGGTAAATCAGAAGACATCAGTTTGACTCTATTAATTACCACCTGATCTTTTCTTCCTGGATAATTAGGTACCCATTAGTTCTAATCAAGTAGTTACTTAATTATTGCAGTAATTAGTCTAATGGTCTAGCAAATTGAAGCTTTATCACTTTCAGATACTTAATGTTCTTGGCAGAGTACATCAGAGTGTCAAGGCTCGGCATTCAGCAGTAAAGCTGTGGAAAGCAGAATTTATACCATGACACGAATGACATTGCTCTGTTTATTTTAATAAGCATAATACACAATTTAGTGATTACATGTTATGTATAGAGTTTTGAAATCCAGCAGGAAAAAAATGTTTTGCTCTCATTAACGTCTGTTATACACACTGAAAAAGCACGAGATAAGCAGCAAGGCTGACTATCTATTTTAAAGGAATGCATGGCATACAGCTCGTACATTTTTCCTTATGGGTCATCTCAATGTTCCATCACACCGTGGAGACATCAGGCGCCAATTGTGTGCTTAGGGGCGGGTCAAAGCAACGCTCCAACCAGGACCATAGCGGGAAAGGGAATGGTTTGTCTTCTAACTACAATAAATTGGGCCTGACATCACTGTCATCGCCTTTCAATTAGTTGTGGTTTATTGAGTCTGCTTGAGATGGGGGACGCTGGCAGGTGAAGAGAGGCGTTTGAAAGGTTGCCACGCCATTGCGTTGAAGTTGGACAGAGCTCATTTGTGACCAAGACATGGTTGACCACCTTGACCTGACCACCTTGACCAATTGACCTTGATAAGACTAAATAAATATAGATACATGTACACATAAACTGCCGAATATGCATTGAGGTTAAAACCATCACTAAAGTATAGAGGAGGGCGAAGGGAAATACAAAGCGGACAGATTTAAGTAGTGAAAGGAACAGACATAGACAGACTTTATTTGTCATGAAAATTTACACCATACAGTGCTCAGCAGAACGAAATTATGTTGTATTGGCTCAGAAACACTTTAAAAAGAGGGCAGCAACACGTGTTGTACCTGAAGTTTACTCAATGAATAGGTTAAAAAAAAAAAAAAGCTATACAAAATTTTAAAAAAATACTGTTATTGTACGTGTATTGTGTATTCTGAACAGTCTTATTGGAACAGTCAGAATGGAGGATTAATTCAACTTCATTCTACATGTAAAGATAGGTTAAAAACATTCTTGGAATTATATTATAGTTGACAAAGTTGCTAATAGATTTTTGTGAAAAAATAAAAGTATCTTGGCAATCAAGAGCCAAAGCGATATACTGGTTAAAGATTGTCCCGGCATGGCCTCATGCTCTTAAACGGGGATGGCTGAACAACTTGTGTGGAATCAAAACAACAATGTTGGGACTCGGCGAGGACTTGAGGAATATTACTCACCCTGTCGTTCTAGACACATTAAAAGAGAGAGTTACCCAACCTGGCTGCTCACGGGAGCATCTGCTAGGACCTTCGCCAAAAGCACCCGTACAGACTATTAGTGGACACATTTCCTGCAATTTCTACCCAGGAGCAAACCGGCTTAGGGTGGCTGTCAGTGCTGGCAGGATGGTAAGAGCTCAGGGAACCACAATATGATGCACAACAGCAAGGAAAAATTTATATTTGAAATAAAAAGGGCATCATCCACATTGTCAGTGGATTTTTTCTAAATGTAGCACTTGACAGTAAGTCTGCGCTTATAAAGGATGTATTAAAGGGTTATAACTCTGTTATTGTTAATCAGGTTTTAAAATGTAATAAATAATTCACGTTTAGACAAGATCTAGTTACTGCGTCATTTTTTAATCTTTCCGGCTAAATCTCTAATCTTTCTGTTTCATCCCTTCAAGACTTGGTATGTTAAGCTCAGATATCTTCGTCAGATTTCTGTTAACAGGCTATTGCATTACCCATAATGCTTTACACATGACCCCAATACCAACCCTTGTAGGTGAGGAGTGCCAATCCAAGGCTGTTGAAACAGGCCCAGCTGCCAGACGCTCGCTGATGAGCTCCCTTCCAAAGTCTGGCTCCAGAAGGGTTCATTGGTCCCTGTATTCCAGTTGAGGTACCGCAACGTCTTTGGCGAGGAAATGAGCTTACTTCTTAGGGATGCTGTGCTCTACCTTAGCGATATGATGAGGAGCTCAGACATCAGGAGTGGAGCCGGTGTTACTTTTCATCGAAAGGAGCCATTTGAGGTGGTTTGAGCATCTGATTAGGACTTTGGAGGTTTTCCAGGCGTGTCAAACTGGGAGGAGAACCTGTAGACCCAAAATGCTCTTTGGGTCTACAGGTTAATCCTTTATTATGGTAGTCTTGTCCAAAAGTGGTAGCATGCAAAGTTCTGTTGAGTTATTGAAGAGCACCAATTTGGCAGTTTTGGAAATTTCCCACATAGATGTGTTGTGTGGATAATTTATTTTTGTATCTATTGATAATTGTAAATTGATCATTTATTCCACACAATGGTAAACAATTTCACACAAATTTAATTTGGAGAATTCAAATTATTTTCTCAATTAATATTATGACCTTTTGTTTTAATCAATCAGTTTAAATTTCATTTTTTTCCCTGTCATGTTTTTGTAAATTAAAACCTCCCGTGGTCAAATAATGCCATGAGAAGAAAAAGCAAAGTTTGTCTGAATTCTGAAAGCAGACATAAACCTGTCATCTTACCTTGACCTATTTGTAAATGCAGAATGCCCCACAAGGCGCCTTCACAGAATAAAGTTAATGGCAAACTCTGCACTGCTCCTCGCCATATGACAGGATTGTGTGAAAACTGACACGCAAGAGTTTTCAAATTGGGGCCCAGGGAGCTGGAGCATAAAATAACTTCAATCTCAGCAGCTCTCCAAGGAATAGAGCAGAAGTGCGACCAACAACAGCACAACAACAGAGAGGCAGGAAGGGTGAAGGTAGGAGTTATTAGAGAATAAAACATGCCTCTCCATCTCACTCCCTCTCTCTCAGGAAACCCAGGGATGATCAATGGATTTAGTCAGAGAGATATTCAAGCAGAAAATTGCTGCCTTTTTCCTTTCTTTGAGGTATTTCCAGCATACATACCGAGGACGCTGTCCACCAGGGTTGAAAATAACAGCACGAGTGCAGTGTCTACCAGAAATTCTAGAAGGGGGTGGGGTGTTGAAGTGGGCACCGTAGCTAAAGGACGCTGGGAGGGCCTACATTGAAACTTTACAGGTATAAAATTGAAGGCAGCCAGCTGAACAGCCTTAGTCAAACTGTGGCTATTTTTCAAAAGGGAACCCCGATGACAAACTTAGAAGCTAAATAAATAAAGGATCAGTCGCAGGGCCAAAACACGGGGCAAGGCTATGCAGATATTGTTACATGATTTATTACCTCCAGTTCACATCTATTTACATTAAACATCCAGTTAACTTTACTGAGCAAATGTCTGCTCAATTACTTAAATATATTTTTGAATACTACAAAAAGAAAGATTGTTTTACAAATTTATAAAAGTTAGTAGTTCGTCTACGGCTCACTGTAATGGAGAGGACTGAGCGCCACAATGGGGGGGCTGGATTGTGAGAATGATCCCTGGGGGTATTCAGGAGTACTGTGCAGATGCATGTGGCATAAATGTGGCATTATGGATAGTACACAGCGATGGGAGACCAGACTCCTCAGCGCCCTGCTGTGTGGTGTGAGGGTCTCATCTGTTTTCCCATCGCTACTCTAATATATCTGCAGCACATTCCCCACTAATTAAGATTCCACTGCTCTATTTGTCACGGGATGGAAGGAAGATCACAGAGGGTAGTTTAGTCACAGTTTTTGAATTAATTGTCAGGTAAATCCCCACACGCAAGAATGCTCAGTGAGCCCGAGGAGGAATACCAGACTTCAAAAGTCAGAGTTTTTATTTCTTTGTTTTTCTCCTGCAAATTATCCTCCATGGGGAATTGGATCTGGAAAACTGTTTATCACAGCTTGATCCGTATTTACATTATTAATATTCTTAATATTGTGCTGTCTTTGTCATAATTAACAGTTTGTTTGTCCAGATAGAAGCAGATGCAGTTCTGCTCTATACGTCACGTGGTCCCAATGTCCCGTACACAGCATACATTCTATGAGGATTTCCCAAAAACATGGATTTAATCTCATGTGTGAAGATATTATCAAAATAATATTTGCACTGATCAGCAAATACTAGTGTGGGTTTCCATTATACTCCAACTGTAGTTTGGGTCCTGTATATATATGTATATATATTTTCATACCAAAAAACGATCTAGCATGGCATGTTAGCAGGGTGTCACTAAAAAGTGTTTTTCTAGAAAAATGCTGCAAAAACTGTTTTTAATTTCCTTTTTTTTTGTAACCCCCCATGAACAGCGTAATTCTGAATAGATTCAGAAAAGATGCCAAATCCTACATAAAATACTGCATTTAAACACATATTTCCAAAATAAAAGGTCCTTTCTGAAGAAATTCCATTCCTTTGCAAGAAGGTAGTCCAAGTCCTTTTGAAGAAAAACTTTCGATAGCCGGTCGCAGCATGTAAACACTGTTTTGGAAAGCTTTCTGTTTGAGTTGTATCTGCACATGCAAGGCAATTTAAATATGGCAACTTCAAAACAGTACTGGTCTACATCGGAGAGTTTACTCATCGCAACTTTGAACGGGTTTAATTCGGAAAGGAGAAAATTGCCCCATGTAAACCCACCTCATGTGGGTTTTACCTTTGACCTTAATAAAATGCTATTGATTTTGAGTAATGATTTAAAAATGTGACTTGTGAGGTTAAGGTGATCTTGATTTTTGACAATATTTAGATAAAGATAATGAGTTTATACCAAATTTGAAGATAAATAAATAAATAAAAAATTCAAAGCATATTCAATCTTGTCAATGTCGACAATAAATTGATCATTCATTTGTTTTCAGTGCAGCGATTTACTTAAAAAACAGTATGATAATGATTATTTATCATAGAGTGTACATGAAGCATTTCAAAGTGCTGATCATTGGCTTTTAATTAATTAAAACGCAAAAAATTAAGAACGTTTGAAATAAATGATGCGCTGAAAGCATGACTGCTAAACTAATTATAGCATTTTATCAGAACAGTTGTATCATATTCTCCCAGGACATTAGAACAAGATAAAATTGCAAATAAAGACAATAAAAACTAAACGTGGAGACAAGCAAATAACGTACAAAGAATAAATTAACATTGATATATGAAATTAGATAAAATCATTAAATAGCATCAAAGAATTGCTACATTCTGTGTTTCTTGAATACTTTGTGATGTTTTCCGGGATTACAGCAAGCGATGGTGATCAATTTATAAATTAATGACCTTGATGTCCACTACCTCTCTCACCTTCACTGAAACGGGGCTGATGGAATAGTGGCCAAACTTTAGCCAAAGCTTAGAGCTAGCTTAACGTTTTTCAAAGTTAAAGGTTTGTGTAGAATAGTTTTGGGTCGATACGGTAAAGATACAAGTAATATGACTGGTTTGACTGGTTATGATGACGTCATTCTCTAATTAAAACATCACATGAGATGAACAGTGAATTTCTGAAAGGCATTTTGTAGAATAAATTTCAGTGCCTCTTCAGCTCCATGGTACATGGGTCAGAGTTTAGCTTCAATTGCCTGCCCCTACTCTAGCCTTGGAACCCTCTGCATCTCATGAGTGTCTGGCTGTATTCTGTCAGTTTGAACCCGTATCAGTGCATTATCGGTGGTTGTACAACATTTGCAGCCAGCAAACTACCCCTAGTCAGCGTTCCTCCTAGTTTGTTAGAAAAAATTTTTATACTGTTGGTCCATTTATTCTTGCTTTAATTTATGGCTGTCTCACTTCTGGGCAACATTCAAACATCCTGTTGTCCAGCCTGTCATCAAGCAAAATTTCTTTTTCTGTCCTCTCTAACTTCAGACCTATCTCTAAGTTACCTCTTTTGCCAAAGCTTTTGGAGAAAGTTGTCTTTACTCAACTGCAAACTCATCTTGATGATCGTTGTATTTCTGACAAGTTCCAGTCTGGGTTTAAATAATGACTGTATGGAAACGATTCTTTTAAGTGTTTAATGGCCTTCTTTTAACAGATGACTCAAGGAATTCTGCCATTCTGGTGTTTTAGACCTCACTGCTGCTTTTTGATACTGTGGATCATGAGATACTGCTGTCACGACTTGAGTCTTATGTAGGCATCAATGGTACTGCCATCCAGTGGTACCAGTCTTACATGACTGGAGGAGTCAGTCTACTAGGTGACTACTCTTCCACTACATCCTACCAATGGGGTCCCCCAGGGCTCCATTTTTGGGCCTCTTGCTATTCTCCCTGTATATGCTGCCCTTGGGATCTATTTTCAAAAAGAACACAAATTCCCTATCACTGGTTTGCAGATGATATTCAGATCTATCTTCCTATCTAAACTAACAGCAAATTGTCTCTGCAGGCCTTGTAGAATTGTTTAGCTGACATAAAAGCCTAAATGTCTATTAACTTCCTTCACTTAAATTTAGGTAAAACAGATGTTGTGTTCGGTGGGGCTAAATTCTTGGAGAATCTTGGAAATTCTCTTGGCCCTTTAGCACCCTTCAATAGATCTTTAATTAAAAACCTCACCACTCTTTCAAGCCAGCTTTTTCTAACTAAGGCTCCTGGCCATGATAAAGGTGTATCTCTCTCCCAAGGATTTGGAGAGAATCATAAATGCCTTCATTACATCGCGGCTAGATTATTGTAACTCCTTATACGTTGGTATGGAGTTGTCTTCCCTTGGCAGTCTACAGCCGGTACAAAAAGATGCTGCCCGCCTACTATCTGGAAGTAAAAAAAGCGACCACATAACTCCAGTACTGGCAGCTATACTGGCAACAGCTAGTGGAGTTGCTATACTGGCAACTCCATTGCGGAAGCTAGTGGAGATGTTCTCTCTGTACCCAGACCTGCCAACGATAAAATCCTTTAATGTCTTGCTCTACTTCATGTGATATTATAGTTGAGCAGGGGCTCAGGTTAACAAGTACCATGAATGGTACTTTTAGCCTGCAGGGAATCTATGGATGGAAACAGATGATCCGCTGTGGTAACAGACGATACACAAAGAAAATTAGTTTATATTTCATTGTGCGCTTACACAAAGTCAATTGCAATTGATTTAAGAGACCAGAAATAATACCAAACTAGTTTGCTGTGACTTTAGGGCTTCATTCCAGAGAGTGAAGTGGAACTTTCCTTACATTTATAAAAAAAATTTAAAGCCAGAGCACAAATTATATTTGAAATATATATTTTTTTATTCAACCAGATTGAACAAAAATCTACACTGGGCTGAAACAATACATTTCTGTGATTGCTGGCATCAACATACATGCACAATAACAATGTCACTGGCTCAGTTTTAGTCATTTGTTCTCTCATAGCTCTCCTATCTGTGTGCTGGTGCTTACCTTTCAGTGTGTCACACTCTCTCATCATCTCCGCTCTGTGTTCCCTCACTCTGTCTCACTCTCTCAATATATTTGCTCTGTACTCACTTACTGTGTCTCAGTCTCTCAACAGCTGCGCTCTGTGCTCCCTCACTGTGTCTCACTCTCCCAACATATTTGCTCACCGTCTCACTCTCTCAACATCTTTGCTCTGTACTCCCTCACTGTGTCTCACTCTCTCAAAAGCTATGCTCTGTACTCGCTCACTGTGTTTAACACTCTCAAAACATTTGCTTTGTGTTCCCTAGTCATAGCTGCTTTGGGATGAGCATCTAAATCAAAAGTACTGATCCATTGACAGTCGTAACCACCTTCAGGAATAGTGCATTCTTCTTCTTTTGTCAAACTCAGTTGCAAACTACTTCTATAGTCAGTAGAAGTTGCCAACAGCCTGTAGTATTTCTATCAGGCATCAGTAAAAGCAAGCCAAAGACATTTATGACAAACAATATAAGTTTATTACCAATCAATTTTTTTTAAATATTAATAAAAGAGAATAATGAAAAATAAAATGATGTCTCATCCCTAGTAGCTACATTATTACCTGACCCTTTGTACGTAGGCAGGATTTTATTTATGAGGTATGTGCAATCATTTTTATTTATTTTTTTCAATCCTCTCACTATCATCTCCTCACATCATAGTTACCGATTTGGCTGAAATAAAAAATCAAATATAGGTCCACGATGAAATGTCATTTAGCCAACACTGACAAACACACACTGTAATTTTTTATTGTACTGCAGAAAACGGGCAAAATATCTCACAAATTAAATCACTATAAACAAACATTAACATCAATTTCCAAATCCATTTTAATCCATTTAGCCCTAAAACAGACCAAAAAGCACTATAATCTCTATGGAATCATCCAAACAAAGTGAAGGATGTAACAACATGAAACTGAATTCATCTGGCTGTCATTTACAATCTCTTGAAATGATTGACATCTTATAATTTGTCCATGACCAACGATGAAATCCAGCATCCAGCAAAATTGGTGGAACTCTTCTTCCTCATGTTTGATGCTGCCGCCTCTTGTGTTTAAGCATGAGATCAACCGAACTCACGGGCGTCAACTCGTTTAGCTTATCTTTGTTTGACAAATTGAATCAGCATCAGCGCACAACTGTTTCTGATCTTCACAACTACATTTGTCACAGGAATTATTTCCTTATTATTTTGTAAGTTTTAAGCTAAAAATCCTTTTGATATGTGGAGGTCAGACCAGGTTCAGCTCTTAGTAGGTGCTGAAAATTGTTTAATCATGACATCATATTAAAATATGGTTCTCAGGAAGAACAGCATTTTCTTAATCATTTCAAAACATTTTACATTTTTTCATTTTTTTTATAGTTTAACATGATAAACAACTATAATAGTGCAATAAATCCAATTATACACACAGTGTCATGTATTTAAATTGTCTCCTCTTTCATAGAGGCACATATGCAGACACTCTCACGTTCATGTGCCGAAGGGCTTCAGGTAAATCCTGGGGAGAATAGAAATATTCTTCCACTTTCAGCATTGTTCCTATCATGTCAAGGGGGAAGGATTTCTTTTTATGGTTTAATTCAACAATAGCATTTGCGATTGGGCTTTTGGGCATCTCAAGGGCATTCCTGGTGAAATTACTGAGACTCTGCACCATTTATCACAGCCTGACATGTGTCATGTCCCAGATTCTGGTGCAGAAAGGTTACAGCTGAAGACAGCTCTCTCTTTGTTGAGCAGCCATCAAAGACCACATCTCGTATTTATCAAAAAAAAAAAAAAAAAAGGAAACCCAGCAAGAGGATAGGAGCTACGAATGTGCGGTCACATGTTCCCACATGCCCTTATATTCAGACATATTAATCTGATACAGTGTAGGAAAAATCAGAGCACCAGTTACAAGAATGTATCTCCGCAAAAACATGAGTGGAGTCTTATGTTACAATCAATCATATGACAAAACTTTGAGTAGAAAAAGGATTATATATATAAAAACAAAATTGATATTGTATAAACAGAACGGTTGTGACACATACCTTTGTTTAGCTACGTAAAACAGCATAAAAAAAGGTGTTAGACATTTTTAAACGTGTTCTAATCCTAGTTGAGTATATAGTTAGTAGTTGTCAGTGCTATTGAATATTGTTTGTTTTTTTCACTTTTCTGTCAGTTAATAAAATGTGAGAAAAGTTATAAATATTTTTGTTTTCGATTGAAATAAATATATGTATAAAGCAAATAAATAATGAATGCAAGTTATTGGCTTCAGTTCATAGCAAAGAATGTATTCTTTTAATCATTATATCCCTGAAATGTCAGCTCAACTCAAAGATAATATCTTGTATTTGTCATATTTTACTCAAATACTTCTTATTCTACTCAATCGGGAGCTCTTTTTTTTCACGAAACTCACGTACATTTCTCATACATAATTTTTCAAAATATGAGGGAAAACTTTTAACAGTGTTATTTTGCCATTTAGCTCCAAATCCAGCTCTAAATATAAATCTTAATATCTAAATGATGGATATAAATATGAACCTTAACTTTATTTCTATATGTTAAATCTAAATCTAAATGTTGGACCTATATGTTTAGAAAATACGCAAATTTACACTGACACCAACGGAATTACCAAAATAAAAGCTTGATGAAGAAAAGCACTACTATGAGAATTACACTACGGTAAAAAAGCCTATTTTGTAACAAAACATGATAAAAAAAAAATGTTTTTATAACAGTTAAACGGCAAACCAGGGATGGTGAAAACTACTCAGGTAGATCAGACGTTCACTCACTTTGGCTTCTCAGACATGGCGGGGACAAAGACTTCTGGCTTGCTACAAAACCCTGACCCTAGTCTCTGACGTCACCACTACTTGCTATTAACCCAGGATCATTTGGTTGCTCTTTAGCACCCTGTTTTAGGGGGCATGCCAATAACAAGTTGGCACAAGCCCATAACTAGATCACAAACCTCCCTGGTGCTAAAGATTTTATTTTGATAACCACTGCTGATGTAAGTGTAAACTTGCATATTGTCTAAACATTTAGGTTCCACATTTAGATTTAGATTTGACATTTAGATTTGACATTTGGATTCAAATTTAACATTTTGAGCTAAATGTGGTAAAATGTTGCTGTTAAAATGAATATGTACTACTTTTACAAAGAGCGCCAAAGTTTTGTCATTTACACGAAAACATTGTATTTTCAAGTTAATTTGAGTCAATTTATTTGTATAAATAAATACAGCTCAACTTTGAACAATGTGTTTTAAACACGGTTATTGATTTTGATGACCTGATCTGGAGGGATTATTTCCAATTTTAGGGGCCACTGAGAAAGTAAGGTTTTCCTGAAGGGCCACCCTAGTTCAAGGCACAACTTTAAAGCTGCTGGTCCACTGACCTGAATGGTTGATGACAAACAGGAGCAAATAACGATTCTAACAGGTAAACCGAGTCTAATCCAACTGACAATATTTTGTTATTTCTCATATGCTGAGCATCTGTCAGTATCCTGGTAGCTGCATTCTGTACCAAATGTAACCTGAATGTACAGTAAGTGCAGAGCTCAGTGCCACATACGAGTACCAGTAAACCAGCCTCAAGTAAGGAAGGGTGTAATCTTAGTTAAAAAGAAAAAAAGAAGAAAAAAAAACAGGCTTTTACAACTAAATCACTCTTCATGTTTAATTTGGAAATAAAATCAAGATTTGAGGTTCTTGACAGAAGGTTAACAGGCAGGTGCCTAAGGAAATATTGTGAGGAGACACTGGTGGACTCACTACTAAAATCAAAGTTCAATTTTCATGAAAGTAGAGGACATTGTTTAAATTTGTGTTCCATAGGAATGTAGGGAA
This sequence comes from Lophius americanus, assembly GCA_037951165.1. Taxonomy (NCBI): domain Eukaryota; kingdom Metazoa; phylum Chordata; class Actinopteri; order Lophiiformes; family Lophiidae; genus Lophius; species Lophius americanus. The sequence goes on from JBBDHG010000009.1 coordinate 11,427,960, forward strand.
GAGTATCATCAGCATAAAAGTGATAGACAGATAGAGAGATTATTTTCATTTGTTACCCAAGGGAAGCATGTACAGCAACACTTTAATGAAAAGAACCTTCAGATTGTCAGTAATAACAGCTAGTAGAGCGAGCTACAACAATGAATCAGAATCCATTAATTTACAAGGTTAGAGAAAAGAATACACACTGCATGGTATTAATGCAGAATAATGGCCTATTAAGCAAATACAATTGAGAACAGTGTGAAACTATTTCCTAAACTTCCCACGTCCAAAGAAATTTTATCAACACCCCCAGTGTTTTAAAAAAATAGCTCCCTTTAAAAGGCATGTAAAATGTCATTGTTTAAAGAGTGCATCAATAACTGCTGACATTGTTAAATGTAAAGTACCACATAAGGGGGAGGCTTGTGTATAAAATTAATTAATTCTACTGGTACATTATTTATGACTTAATATGATATACTGCTGTGCTTTACAATAACACTGAATGTGCATTTTTCTGGAGGAGACAGTGGAGTAATTATGCAGAATGCCTTTTACCATGAATGTACAATATTAATTACAGCCACGGTTGTTTATCAATGGTGGAACACTGTTTAAAAGCTGTTTGGAAGATTGCCATGATGACCCAAGCTTGTCTCATATATTTTACTTTCAATTATTTATAAGTGTGTGTGCTTACATGTTTATGTGACAGGGGGCATCCCATTTCCAGGTTGTCGGTATCCAGGTAGATGGTGGAGGAGTTTTCCATGAAATACCGTAAAACACATTTTCTGCACTAACCTCTGCAAAACAGAGAGTTCAGGAGGGATTTTGGAGCATGTGTTTCAGATGTGCCATCACTCGCCTAATCCTTTACATGATGTTGGGAGAGAATCTGCACTCAAAATCTGCAGATCTTCACAGTGACATATTACAATAATCTCTCTTAAGTGGCCGAGCAATGATAAGTTTGCAGAGGCTACTGAGGCCTGTCGTTTTTTTATTCTTTCATAGCAGAATAAGATGAGCTGTCGTTTGGAGGAATATTTAAGTTTAAGTTCAACTTTAAAGACGATTATGTCTTATGCCTATGCTGTCGTCCCCCTACCACCCTTTGCCGTTTGAACTCCTAAAATGAAATGCTTATGGAAAACTTATTTTTGGAAAACTTATTTCCAAAAAGCAGTTTTTTTCTAGAAAGAGCTCCCCCTAGTGAACAAAATCTGAACTAGTAAAATCCATTTAGTAGTTTTTGAGTTATCAGGTTGACATGCCAATCCACTGCACCCGTGGCGACGGTGACGATGTATAACATCGCACTAGGACAGGACAGATACTAAAATGACGTAATATAACCACTGAGATTTAATCACAACAAACAAAAAACACTGTCATAATGACAACATCCATTATCTGTCTCAGCATTAAATGTGGAATTAAGGCACGAACTACACATCAAGACAACTTCTCGGTTAAAAGAATAATTATTTGCTTCTTTTTCTTAATTTCCCCTTACTCATTGTTCTTTCCCTGACTAATTCAATTCCAATAAGTATAAAGAATATGATGATTTAACAAGATTTTTTCCAAAAAGCTCATGCAGCACACAGTAAGCAAAAAATTTTGAAAGCCAAAACAATAACGATCCGAAAGATCAATATTAACATAATTACGTCGCCATCGAAATGGCTTCAAAAACTTGCAGTGCAATGGCATCAGAGCAGAACTCTCCCATGAGAGTCGGTGTCAGAGGCTGAAGTTTCTAAAGTGATCTTGGGTCTACTGATGCTGCCATGTTTCAACCTATTTCTGTTAAATAGAGGGATGCTGAACACTAGCAAACAAATTTCAGTGGCTGAGGTGTTTAGTTAGAGTGAAACACAACAGAGCACTTTTTTTTTGTTGTCAAAAAGCCCAACACAAGGTACCCTCAAAGAGCGGAGAACCCCCAAGGCAAAAGAGTCACTTCTAAGGATGGACACCGATGGCCGACCATCAGACAACCCCTTGGCTACGTTGCCACACTGGCTGGTGGTTCATACCTGTAGAATCAGAGGAGTTTATAAATACTTAATATGAGTTGTGATTTCTCACTGTGTGAGATAAATAAAAAAAAACATAATTAACTCGTTTATTGCATATTTTACTAACTCTATTAATTACATTATTGATCCAGAGGGTGTGCAGGAGTTGCTGGGAATTAGCCTAGTTTCATGCAATTTTCCACAGTGTTTAGATACTTACTGATGAAGTTAAATATTGATCAAAACAAGTACAAATCAAAATGTGAAGATAAACATTGAAAGTATTATGTAGCTCTGCAAAGCTTTCTTTATGTTGTCTGGACTTGACACTGATGATGTCATCATGATGATGGAAGGGATGAGACTTAAAGTCAATAAAAGGAAATCTGCCTTATTAGATGGACAATTGATAACTAATTAATCAATGGATTAATTCAACAATTTAAGAACCCGGTACATATAATGCAATAAAAGGCTTCAAATTTGATCACACTATTATTATATTAAATAAATGTGTGGTTAACTTATGGGCAACTCTTTTAAAATATGCATTCCTAATGCAAACAGAATCTGTTTTTTCCTGTGTAAAATAATGTAATGGTTAAACATGTTAGTCTTACCTTCAAATAAAACTGCCATTATTATAAATTCAATAATAGCTATTTACATTACTCAGTGGCACGAAGCAAAAGAAAAAGCTTGAATATACAGACACGTATCCAATTTGATTTTAACTGGGTTAAAGATCTTTTCTTCAGCTAACCAGCAGGATTACCTCTGGCGGTTTATGCTGCAGATGAGTGGTTGTAAACAGGTTTCATTTAAAACATGCCACTGCTGCGTGTATGTGTTGCTGTTAGAGATGCCATGCTTTGAGAACATTACATGAACCCTTGGAGAGATGACAGCACCCAGTCTGACTCCCCACCATGTGTCTTCACTGCCCTCTACAGGATACACAGCACCTTGTGATCTATGATATAACCTTCTGCCACTAACATTTTTTCATAATGACACCTTGTAGCACTCAAGAACATTTTCCATCATCGTTCCCAAAACAAAACGGAAAATATGGATCAATACAGTTTAATTAAAAAGAGCTCATCATGCGATTGCGAAAGTCAGCTTCTCGAATGGTGTTTTTGCTCCAGCATCCTCTCTCCTAGGTTTAAAACAATTGTTTTTATCCCGTGTGTCCGTGAACCAGATTAGTTTTCCGGTGAATACTGCTGTGTCTGTCATTTGCTGTACATCTCAGAGAGCACCGAGTAAGATAATCTGAAGCTAAGGTCATTGAACTGACTGACCGAGAGCTTAACCATCAGAGCAATTAACTCACACACAAATCCGTAACCGCCCGTTGTCTGGGTAAATCTATACAAACCTACTTACTTTAAGAGCCTAGTTTGCCGGCATATTTGTCAGAATCGTAATAGTCTGTGTTCTTGAAGCTTAAAAACAGTGCAAGGAAATAACACAAACAGACACTAGTTGATACACCATGACTTGCCTTCAGTGATTTCAAATGATATGATGATAATTGCATACTTGTGAGGCTCTGTGGAGTTCAGAGCTGCTGCTGCTCTGCGGATGTCATCAATCTCAAAGTGAAACGTCTGCTTCCTGCTAAATGAGTGTTTGTTTGCCATTTACAGTAATTAGGTACAGCAAGTGGAATCTTATTACAACAAGTTACGAAATTTTTCATAATACTTTACAGTAGATTGTCATTTATGAAGTATTTCCCTGAGTTGACTGTGGTTAAAAACAATAACTTAAAGTTTTTCAAACTTCCAGCATAACTATTGGGTCACCAGCAGAACAATCTTTGATTATTTACTGCCACGCAATGGGCTCAGCCAGTGAGTCACTCGAGCGTTCGTGTTGGCATATGTTATGGCATTGTTTATGATTGGGCACTATAGCTATTAAGCAAAAACAACATTTCACGGTACTTACAGTATCACAGACAGAAGTTGTCATCAACACAAAGCAAATAATTGTTTAAGTATGGCTGCGTCATTATAGACTATAGTAAGGGGTTAACATGAGATTTGCCAGTTGAATGCACCTGTTAAATTATACATGCATGCACACACACACACACACACACACACACACACACACACGCACGCACGCACACACACGCACGCACGCACGGACGCACGCACGCACAGTCAACAGTATGTTTCATTGTAACTCAATTCTAATTATAAAGGTTTTACGATCGGAATTTCCTCGTACCTCTCCATGGAGGTCAGTAACAGAAGTTACCCTGAAACATCTATCAAGTAACCGCTGAACAGAGAGGTTTGACCCTGAAGTGATGTCAGAACATGTGTATGTATCCCCGTCTCACTATCCAAAAAAAGCCCAATCAAGATGTAAAGTATGTTAAATACTATAAATTCAGGGTGCTTGGCTCATTAATGAACAATTATAGATGGTTAATAGAGAAAAGTTGCTTATTTGGTAAAATGGTGCATGGCCGATTCATTTTGCTGCTTAAAGGGGTTATAATTATGTTTAGCAGAATGTGTCAAAATGGACACATAATTGCAGACAAAACAGTTAATGATGGCGTGATGGTGATGTATTTTTTAAAAGCGGTGTCCTGAGGTTACCTCCACCCAGCATTTGCCTTACTGTACGCCTGTGCGTGCCATCTCACTTTGTTGAGCCTCTCTCACTGCCTCCCCTGTCTCGACCTCGTGCCTCCTCCACACTCTCTCCCCTTCTTCTAGCTCTGCGAGGGGCAACCGAGGTAAATGTGACTAACTGCCCAATTTAGGTCACACTAACATAGTTCAGTTGGGATTCAGCTGAGCCAACTTTGACTGCATCAAGGCTCTGAGGGCAAGTCAGGTCATAGCATCCCACATGTGAGCCACATACAGTATGGAGGGATGTGTGACAAACACAGCTGGACCAACTGCACGACTAAATGATCTGGCTGCGTTTTGCCATAACGGCACCACCCGTTGTCAGGCGCGGGATTTTCAACTAATCAAGATGATGATGGACAAATCTTGTGTGTGTACATACGCATGCATGTATTTTCAGCTTGTGTGAACACAGCTTGCACTACACCATGTCAGCTTTAAATGTGATCCGTCTATCTCGTCATATCTTATTTCCTCTTGGGCTTTTTTTTTGTCTTCACTGTGTGGGCATGGATTCATAAAAATATTGCTGTCCATGGTTTGAGTGTCATGTGTTCCCCTCATCATTACAGTATACAAACTGTTCTGGGCTTCCCTGCCACTCATTCTTTATCTGTCAAAATACTCTTGCTTCCATATTAATAGGGCAGCCATGACAAGCTGGCAGGTGTGTGCGTGTGTGTGTGTTTGAGTGTATGTGCGCGTGTGTGTGCCTGAGAGAAGCAGGGGGACTCCAACTGCCAACAAGCGGCACTAATCTGCCATGATCTGTGACTCCCCCTCATCATCTCATTGGGTGTGAGGTCTTCGGTGTGGTTATTAAGGACACTGATCTTAGATGGGCCTTCTGTTTGCTCACTGATTATTAGTCACTGGGCAGCTGTGGATGGGATCACTGAGTGGTTAGACCGTTTTAAATGCATGCAGGTTTAAAGATCTCATGGGCGGCGATTCTGTTTGCAGAGAAAAAAAAGAAACAGAAAATACAAATACATAAAAAAAAATTCAAGATTCCAAAATTGTTTTGAAGAAGGACAATAAAAAACTCACATAAAGAACACGGCATTAATAAACTCATACGATATATGACTTTGTTTTTAGCTTACTCCGGACGCTACAGACGGCATATCATTTAGCAGTAAAAGTCTACGTAGGCTGTGGTAGCGAGGAGGTCACTATGTTGCATATTTAAGCTAAGTGAGGAAGTGAGGCTGCAGTGTGTGTGTTGGGGGGGTGAGTACAGTGACAAGTTACTAAGTTGCTGCTTGAGGGAAGGAGACACACGAGCTGAGTGTCAGGAACTGTTAAAGGTTTAGAGGTCCTATACACAGTTTTAACCCATGTCCAGGGGTGCCTGAAGTCCCGCCCCCAACGCACCCTACCAACAACCTCTGCCCTATCCAGTTCAGCTGCTGTGGGGTTAATTCCATGTCCTGGAGCTGAAACAACAGGATCACAGCCGCAGCGCTAATACTCAATAGACACTGACCTACTTTGTTGGTTTATACCAAAAAAAACCCCTGATCCACTGCCCTAATGCCAGCAATGAAAACGATCTAATGGTCCTAACTGCGTGGTTGAATCTGAAAGCATGCTCATGTTATTAATTTCTCATTATGGGAATGCAGTTCTGCTGATGGGATTAAATGCCCTGCCCTGGCTTTCTCTCATTCCGTGACCTGACCATAGAAACACAAAGGCTAAAAACCGTCTGGCCGGACACTCCTTATACCCGGTGTTTATTTGTTTATATGTCACGAGTGTTAGAGGCAGTCATCTATGTAAAGACCCAAAACAATAAGAGTTGAAATAAAACACAGATGCTGTATACTGATCTTGCCTTTAAAATAAAACAAAAAGATGTGAGTGCATAACATTTAACACGTGCAATTTTTTTTTCTCCATAATTCATAATTATTTTGCAAAATAGAAATATTCTTTCTTGACTCCATCTTTGGATATATATAAATCAATTATAGAAAAATTCCATTATTTACGGGTTGAATAAATTGCCTTAAGAGTTGATGATTATTCTGTGCATATTGATGTTCAAATGGACTTAGAGTGCCCTTGGCTGGTTGTACATCCAATTTCAACAATCAAAATGTACTTTTCTGGTCCATTACATCACCACCAGGGGGCACTTGAGTCCTCAAGCATGCAGTGTTATGTTTGACAAATTGCCATGGAGGTAACACATGTACTCAGCAAGGGAATTAGTGAACAGGACTGGTTGTACATCCAGGCGTCAACCCACCCATGACTATAATGTGTAATATCTGCTATTTAATGACAGCCAGTAGCTGCAGAGGAAGAGCAGGAGCAATATGATCCCAGTCCAGTCCATAAGCTCAGTCATAAGTTATAGATGAGAGAAAGCATACCCACCTAAAGGACATTTAAAAATATTCTTTAGTTTATTTAATAAATTAATAATGGAAACATAGAAAGTCACGTAATAAATGGCTCTACAGGTTAAAAAAAAAAACTTGAATGCTTTTCCAAAACATCGCTTGTTGTAGCTCGTCATTTTTGAAAATCATATGATAGAAAAGGATTTAATTTTAGGGTTTTCATAGAGATTTGTAAAAGCACTGAATTTACATGAGCTTTAATGTCATCAGTCCCATAGAATACATAGAAAGTCTAGAGATCTATTGTTATCTTCATCGTTATCATCAACAACAGAACTGTATCCTTGATAAACTTGGCCAGTAGCATGTGTGGCCTTTGTATTTTCGGCAATCTGTTACCGCAAATTTTAATCTGAAAGTTACCGATTCAAATGTTTGAATAAGCACAAACATAAGTATAAAATATGTCTATTCCTGAGGCGGAACAGGACTCGTTCTGCATCACATCACCCATTACCTGTTAGGCATATAAAACAAGATAAACATTTGCAGCAGTTAAATGCAGTAGTTGACAGAACAGAAAAGGAATCTGCATTACTTTACTGCACTGTGTTTTTTTAACGGGACAGTTCACACAATCAAAAGGCATAAAATTCCTTTAACCTGTAGAGGTTATCAAATATCCTGATTGTTTTGGAGAGATGGGCCCAAGAGCTGTCCACCTTCTCTCGAATATAATAGAACTGGATGAAACTTCATTTGTATTGCTTGAAAAGCTAAAACCTATTTCAAAAATTATAACAGAAATATTTCTTAAAAGAAATCATGACCAAGTTCTCAAAATACTCCACAAACCTTTGCTGGGTACATCAAACGCTTATTAATGCTCGTCATCTTGGTGAGACACTCCAAGTTTAAATTAAACCTCATATCCATTTCCATTAAAACATTCCTAATGGTCACATGCCAAATTAGAAGATATTTATGAAAGGGGCATGAAGTTTCTGGTCGAATGCTGCTGACATGTTTTCTAGTAAATGCACTACATCAGTGTTCAATTTAACAGAGCTTAACACTATCACACTACACAAGTAAGTGTACTTACAGACAGTACACTAAAGTAAACAGTAAATTAAGTTTCATGCAGGAACTGTTTTCCATCATCAAATTGTGCCATTCAACAGTATGTTGAATTGTGCCATTCGTCCATTCGTCCATTCATCCATCAACTGACGGACGAATGGCGGATGATCACGATGGAGCAGGGTGTGAAAATAATTATTTTTATTCCCATTTCAATATTTAAAAGCTGGTAAAATAACGATAAGCAGAGGTCGGCAATACGCCTTTGCATTGTTTAGTCTGCACTTTCCAAAGAAAAAACAAAACACTGGCTCTACCTGCCTGTTGCATTGTAGCTGTCACAACCACAGTAGGCCTACTAACTGTCATTTTTTGGATGTGAATAGCTTGCCATTTCAACACAGTAGGTTGTATAATCAGATTTCAGATATACTACACATAACATAGTATAGCATAATTATGTAACGCAATGCAATGTAACATGACGTAACATAAAATGACAGCATAGCTTGAAATAGAATAACATAGCATAGCATAGCTTCAGAAAGTATAGCATCACAAAACAGCGTAGCTGGAAATAGCGTAACATGGCGCGGCATAGCTTAAAATGAAATAGCATAACGTAAGACAATAGCAGAGCTTAAAATAATTACAATCGGACAATAATCCATTGCCAAATGTTCTGATGCATTATTTAAAGTTTGTATGGCTACCTTTAAAGTGAACACAACGCCGTTAGCGAGCCCAGCATTCTCCAGTGGATGCATTGCAAAGAAAGCCTGACAAAATAGATTTTTTCTCATGTCACCAAGATACTCAGTTTAACTCACCTCAAAATTGAACTGCTATAAGTACAAACGTGATGGTTTTCACTCAAAGAACAAAACATAGACATTTGATGTAACAAATTCCAAATGTGACATTTATAGAAGCCCAGCTAACAAAACTATCTTTAATGCTTGTACCTTTAAGTTCAAAGAGTAAACCCTTGGGGGGAGAGTGCTATAAATTATTTGCAAGGGAAAAGGCATGATGCATCTTTTAACATGTGCAGTCATTTCAGAGTGCAAAGCCTACAAATGTCACGTCCTCTTAAGATCAAAAGTAATTGGTCAGGCTGCACAACAAGGCACAGGGGTAACGAGCCAGTTTGCTGCTGTAACGGACTCAAATGACACACTGCGTAGCACGTCGGTGAGCTAATAGACCCCATCGCACCAGGAGAGACCACAGTTTCACTCTGTCCTATCAAATTAAGCAAAAGCGGTGCGCCCGTAAGCAACATTATTCCCCCTGCACCACCCGACTTTTCCAAGCCGTGGCAGCTTAACCTCAATTCCCAAAACTTCACATTTATTGTATTATCGAGTGCTGAAAGTAGAAATGAAGGAGAAGGCATTGTTTGTCCGTCGTACGTACTGAAGTAATAATAGTAAATAAGTACTGAAACTTTAAAGTTACTTGATTAATTAACCTATGTAAAGGCATTCAGTCTTCATGGTGAGCCAATGAGTGACACTGAAGTATGAAGACCATTAAAAGGGCAAAGGGGGGGATGGTGTGCATTAGATCATGGAGTAGTGACCAGGACTTGTGCCTCACAGCTGTAAGGAGGAGGCTGACGACAAGGGAAGCAGGTGATGTGCTCCAAGTTGCCCTCTTCCTCTGTGGCGCCTGCAGTGGACTCCTCCATGCCCCTCAGACATCAGATGTCAGATCTGATAAATATGAAACGGATAACATTCGGTCTATACCCACCATCACACTGGGGTTTCAGGCACAAATATACACAAATATAATGACAATTTAAAATAATGTAACAGCATTTTTACAGTATTAATATATGAATGAATTAAAATCATTGAGTACTCTTTATCATTATTTTTCCAGGAATATCCTACATTGCAGAGGTCAAAAACACTTGTCCATATTTTATCAACTACTCAATATTGTGTAGCTGGAAAAAGGGGGAACAAAGTTGATTTGATGATACGTACAATCACATTTTCATGCAGTAGGGGTACAATTTTTATATTTCTGGTCAGCTTTGTCAATCCATTAGATACTTAATTTGATTTGAAGGAGAGCAAAAATGCAGTAGGTCTAATGATTTCATTTTATGCCTGATGTTGTAAAAAAAGAATGAAACAAGTTTTGAAGTTTTATTTTTTCCCTTTGCTAATAAATATATGTGGGGAAATTGAATGACACGTGTCAAAAAAGTCATTAAATTCATCTGATCCAAAAAAAATACAAGGTAATGTTGAAAACCGCTGTGTGGCGGTGAGGTTGATGCTACTTCATAAGAAAAAGAATGACTGTCATCCTCCTATCATTTTCTAAGTGGGTCACAGGGCTGTACATGACCCAGACATAGGTCTCACCCTGCAGGGTCATGGGCCAGTCAGGCATGAGGTGCCAACTGAGCGCCTCTGATTTGTCTCCCAGTTACGTGGCCTGCGCTGAGCCCCTGAGTTGAGCCCATGGCTCGCTCTACTGACACAAGACACAGTCTGAAAGGAACCTCGGGGTTTACAAAGTCACTGTCACATGTCTTCCACCTGACTCTGCTGCGGTACGCATGGACTTACACCACCAGCTCGTGGTTTCTCCCTCTCTCTCTCTGCTCCTGGCTTCATTAGCTTATAACATCATAAGCATGTCTTTCATGCGCTTTATATGAGATGTAAGCATTTTCAACAAACTTTGAATCATGTATCTACTACCTTTCTTATTTTTAAAAGAGAGTACAGTGAAATAATGAGTTTGTATACAGCTAAAAACAGAATTTCTGATACTTTGTTAAATTTTCTTATTATATTGTTATTATAAGCAGATAGTCTCAAGCAAAGAGTTTGTAGCAGCACTTTCTTTCTGCATGCCTTCAAATTTTGGTTTCGTTTGAAAGGAAGAGTGTACTGGTTTTACTGGTCTTTTAAAACTGAATGCACCTTACTAGAGAGACCGCCTGATAAGGTTCATTTCAATTTCAGGAGGATGCTGCTCGGCACAAAGAACCACATTTTCTTCAGTAATGAACACTTTCATGTGGCCCAAAAATGTTACTTTGGACAAGAAAAGGGAAAAAGAAAAGGACAAAAAAAAGAATTCATTTTTACCTGCCAAGGGCCGGCTGATGGAAAACACAGTTTTACAAATGGAGCAGACATCAGTCTGTCAGGCAGGCCCCCCTGCAGTGACGAAAAAGCTTTTTTTCAGAACCGGCTGATGGACATGATTTATAAAGCCATTGCTTGGTGTAGAAAGAAGAAACTGGGCCAAAACGGACAAGGGGACATAAATAACATCTAGAATACAATTACGATGGTTTTAAAATGTCTGTACAGATTGAAAGAGTTTTAGCACTCCCCGTACATGTTTATGTGTCGAAGGGGGAAAAAAACTAGATTCATCTCCTTTATGAAGCCAACCAACAGCAAATAAAGTCAGGGGTTAGTCACACCCAGCAACCAACTGAATGCTGCTTCATCAGAAAGAATGAGCAGTGGATTTTAGAATGCAATTCTAATTAATACAGCTGGCCTGTGTCACCCTAAGGCAATCCGTACTGCAGACGGTAACGTCTTTATTGATCTTGGAAATGCTTCAGTAGGCTCTCTGTGCTTATCCCCCATTAAAAGCATCTCCTGTGACGAACCATGATTTAATTAGATGACAATCACTGTTAACAGTATGCGGCTAACGTCACTAAATCTGCACATTTGTGCTGGCAGTGATAAATTTCAGTATCTAAGCAGGGAGCGCTCACATCTTTCACTTTACAGGGTAATGTATGGTGGTATAGCTTCTGTTAGAGAATGACACACAGGAAGTTTGTGACACATAAATCAATATATCAACATATTTTTGCAGATTGGCATAAGCGTACTGTGAGTATGAGAGTTGCTTTCAGTTAACAAAATATGAGGTTCCTGAAACCATACAAGACTTTATCCTGGCTACATCTCAATTCCCACTCTATGCTATGTATGGAAAATACCACTGGAGGGCAGTATACATTTCAAACAACACGAACTAGTACAGTATATCATCCAGGCAAAGAACTGTCCAGAAATGCAGTCTTTCTGAAAAATTAATGCCACCGGCTCTGTGAAATATAAAACGGCACTTACAGGACTCTCATAGGGAGATTTATCACATTGAATTTTCTTAGAAAGGTGTAAACACATCTCATGCTGGATATTTGGGGGATGTTTTCATCAATGTTGCTGCTGTCACTTCACCGAAACTTCGATACATTTCGCCGGCAAAGCTTAAATCTAACAGAAATGGTCACTCAGACGCAACAAGAAGACACAGTAGGTTTTGGCAAGGGGAATAGGTGGAGGCCAGAGGCTAATAGCAATGAGGGATTTGTCAGTCATCCCAGTATTTAATAATCCCTAGCTCTCCATTTTCTGCTGTTTGTTTATATTAACCTCTGGTTGAACCCTCTTTAGTGGCAGCCTCTTTTGCCAGAAAGTTCAGTGAACATTCAGCTCGGAAGCGGAGAGCATGTCATCTCGAATCTATTAGCCCACAGGGGAGATGCAGCCTCTCTCTCTCTCTCTCTCTCTCTCTCTCTATCTCTCTCTCTCTCTCTCTCTCTCTCTCTCTCTCTCTCTCTCTCTCTCTCTCTCTCTCTCTCTCTCTCTCTCTCTCTCTCAAACATACCAATGCACTCAGTACAGAAACACTAGGTGAGCTCCTAACCCACACATTTCCACGCCGATGTAACTGAGATCATTACATACTGTGACTCGGTTCTGACCTCGCCTCTTCACTCATGCCTCATAATCTCATCACACTATGCACTAAATAACCGTACCATAGAGCTACAGAGCTAAAGAAGCAACAGCCAAAGAAGCAGGGCAGGGAGACGACATTCCGTTCATGACTCTTACTTTATACACGAGCTTGCTGAGAATAATGACATCTAAACACCTTAACCACCAGCGTTGGTATATTCACATTTGTCATGTAAGTAAAGCGTAGGCTGAGAGAAGTGCAACTAATGCAAGAAATTCATACCAATTTAATTAATGCATAATCAAGTATATATATTTATGTGCAGTCTCCTACATATGCTGTTAATCATAAGCTTTAAAAGACAACTGCTAAAGTGTCTGTTCCACACAAGCCCTGATTGGAAAATTGACGCCAAACTCTAAATGAGCGACAGAGGAAAGTTAGTCACATGTTTCTTTTGTCCTCACTTTCCTTCTTCACTCTCATGAAATATGTTCCATGGCAGTTCGTGCTGTTTTTCTTTCCAACTCTTTCTCTCTCTTTGAAAGTACAGTAGGTTTAAGCAATATCAAATTATATGTAGTTTCCAATTGTGTTTATGATCAGGAGTTTTGACCGAATGGAACATCCTATTTTAAGAACTGCTGACTACTTTTTTCTCCCTCTTTATCTTTATTTTAAATCTAGTATGTATTTGTAGAGACATACGAGTTCACCAGTTGACTAAATCCGTTGGTGCTAACCATTGCAGGACCGGGTCACCCAAAAAGACGTGCCGTTTTGGAGATGCTCTGACCCAATTATCAAAATCCCTCCAATCCTTCTGCTTTTCCATTTTCCTTGATTCCAACAAATCAAGAAAAAGTTAATTTGCATCTTTCCCAATGACTGAAAAGTACCATTGTAATTAGATCAATTTCATTCAGGCATAACCTTTCAGTGGTAATGATAATATGTCTGACTGGTATATATACAACCCAATCATCCATTATATGTTATTTATTATAATTCATCATGGATGTCTGTGACTATTTCTTAATCATTTGGACATATTCTGAGAAATGTATATCTCCATTTGTCTTACAAACCTGTCTGTTTGTCCCCATGTATATTCTGCTACTAATGGGCTGCCAATTAAAACAAAAAAGCGTTCGGTCTTTACAAAAGGCAAAGTTGTTTGTTTTAGTTGTCATACTGAATAAATAAATGAAATCCGATGATGAGTGGTCTTCTGAGAGTCTCGTGGAGACGCATGCCAACGCCAGGTGTGAACTGACGTTGTAAGAGCTTTCCACTTGGATCTTTCAGGACACATGTTATTACCAGGAATTAACATCCTCCTATACTCCAACAACATTTAATACAATACAGGAACACCTGAGAATTGTATTCTTACAAATTCATAACAGGCAATGGCATTCTTGAAATTCACCTCTTAGGGTGGGGGGTAAAACTCATTAAGCATGGGTACGTCCTTATGGGAGAAGTCCATTTCATCCTCATTAAACACATTTCAGTGTCCCCATTTATCATACTGGCCCATTTTTCTCAAAAACATGCCACTTAACCCAGGTCAACTTCTGAAAAGAGAAAGCCCCCCAGCAAATACCCAGGGCATCACTCTGCTAGATCATATTTAAACAGTCAATTCTCTCTCTTAATTTCCAGAGGCATATTCAGATTAGCATCCCACCAACTGCTTAAACAGTCACACTCTGGGACACTAGAGATTTAATAACGCACCTTTTATAAGATCGGTATTAAGATTCATGAGGGTGAAGCAGACTACACTAGTTCCACATATGCTCAGTTAACATGCATGCTGCAAGGCTAAAGAAAGTAATTAAAAGAACTGCTGGGCTTCCTCAGGTGAAAGAAAAGGTAAATGTGATTTCCAGGGGTTCTGCTCTGAGAAAAAGGGGACAGAAAGATATTAATTTTGCATCTATAATATTTCCTTTTAAACCACTAGGGGGCTCATACATTAAAAAGGTTGCAGACAAAAAGCCACTTCTGTACCATTTTACTTTTGCCATCATACGTCAGTAAACTATCTCATATTCACCTTTGTCCATGACAGGGTATCAACGCCCAGTTCAGGACATATGTTTACGTAGTAATGTTTGCCAGAACTTTACTTTATGTGCAATTCATTATGAGAATCAAAACTATGCTATGGAACAGTAAAATCAAGCAAGGTGTGTGTGCGTGTGAATTTTACAAAAACATTTTAGACTTGGTGAGTAGAGATTCCGCAAACAATGAAAGGATGCCATGAAATGCTTGCCATGTTGATTTGAAGTCATATGCCTTACTATCATCAAAATTACATTAAACTTACGTTACTACGTTAGATGCTAACTCAAGCACTCTTTATTAATTTAGTTTTCAATAAAGAGTAGCATTGTGATGTTTACAGTTACAGCTGACATGCAATGACAATCTTTGGCCACATGGTGGAAATATGACTGAGAGTTGATTTGGGTGTGAACCTGTTTGAAAATGACTGCCCAGCTGAAATTCCACAGACTCGGAGCAACTGCAAACAGGATTATATATTAAATAAGTCCATTTACTCTAGTACTGAACTTAATTTTTATTCTTGTTTAAAACTGCTTTATATAAATGTTATTCTTTCTACGCCACTACATTTGTCCATTGAAAACCAGTTTCCTCCAGATGAACTGATTTTGAGTGTTAAACTGAAGGATTATGTTTTTCTTTATGGGTTGAAAAAATGATACTTCTTAAGATAACATACTATTTAAAAACTGTCTTGGGTTATTTGGAAAATGTCTGAGAACAGGCGGATATTATGAAAAGTTTTGATGATCTTACAGATTAAATTACTAAACAACATTTAAAATAATTTAAAATATCTCAACCTTTGACATCAAAAATAGGTCTACATATTAATGAAGCAGTAATATTTATCTGTACTTTGATTCTTTACGTTAATTTAGCCGATAATACTTTCAAACTTTGAAGTAAGGTTTTAAATGCAGGACCATTACTTGCAGTGCTTTATTTCAGTGTGTTAACAGTACTTTTACTGAAATAAAGTATCTTTATACTTTATCTACCTCTTACTACAAATACGAAAAGCTAGCTTGTTAAAGCACATAATTATTCTGTGACCACTATGTTATTGAAACTAGGCCTACACTGTCATCCCCAACAGCAAGGGTATTTAGGGGAAAGCACCCAATCCAATGAGTTGCGCAACAGAATAGGGTCCAGACATTTTAAGGATGAATTGTATAGTTGGTGGATGGTTATTGTTACATCCAGGGCCATCATCAGGTCCAAATCTCCAGTTTGTCCAACACTAAAAACGAGTGACATCTCCATCGGCCTCAGCTTTACTTTAGTGTGCTAACATGCAATTAGACAATCAAACTGTTTAAAATAGGCCTACACTGTCGTCCCCTGCGACGATAGTATATCCCCAAAAAACACCAAATACTTGCGTCGTACAAGTTATTCCTCTGAATATGAGTCATTAATAATCTCAATCAGTCCATATCGAAACAACGGTTAAGAGACTACAGAACACTCAAGAGTTATTGGCAATTTTTAACAAATTTAATAAAATGAGGATCAAAAAATGTTTTCATCCACATTGTCTGAACCCCCGATCATTCTTTCAAATCATTCACAAAAATTAAATATTTTATTCGAATAATAAAATAACCCATAATACATTGTTAACATATAACTAATATTTCTTCCTGTAAAATATGTGTGCCAAAACTTTTGCCACCTCCAGGAACTACTGGGATGATAAGCTTATAGAAGCATATCTACGGTCCGATTTTATATTTCAGGGTTCACCTGAGTTGGAACTCTGAAGTGGTGAACACTAGGTGGATTTACATGGACTGCCAAATTCTGATTATATTCAGATAAAAAACCAAATCGGAAAGAAAATGCTTTACGTAAACATCCCTTTCAGAATGAGATTTCATTCCTTTGCAGGGGTTCAGTCCAAGTCCTTTCGAAAAGCCTTTCCGATAAGCAAGTCGCTTCATGGGGAAAATGTTTCGGAAAGCTCTCTGTTTCAGTTGTATCAGGCGATGCCCAGCGCCAGGAAGTAATGCTCTGGTTTCATTTTTTTCAGCGCGTACAGTGCCGCAACATATATGCTGAATTATAAATGCCCGGGCCGAGGCACAGTTGGATTGGCGTCAGGAGGAGGACAATAAAGTGCTGGAAAATTTCCCCCAGGAAAATGCAAGGGGTAAAAGTTAAGCAGAAGATTTTTAAAAGGACTTTGGTCCCACTTCCCCAACCACCACAAAGATACCCACAGCCCCCTTGTCCTCTGCCATCACGAAATACTAATCGTATTGGACACAACCTTTTTTCAAGTGACTATTAGCTGCATGAGTTTGTGTGCATGATACATATTTGTTTTATAAATACCTTGTCTGACTGTTCATAAACTTTTAATTAAACTTTTGTGTTTTGCTTTTTATTAGAACAACTTTTTCATGTCCAGTGACTTTAGTTTATACAGCTTCCAGAACCTTAGCAGGGGAGTGAAGAGCAGCTGAAAGACAAAAGGCAGACAGTAGGGTGAAGACTTGTTTTATGTAGTTTCATTTCGGAAAAATTGCTTTAATAAAACGACAACCAATCTGACCCAACGCAAGTCGTTCATTTTGTTATTTTCTCAGGGTATTACATCACTTTTGCGCATGCCCTCTTCTTCATATTCTTCGTTGGGTGCTTGTTGGAGATTATCAACCAGCTCAGTGGAGCATTACCGCCACTTTCCAAACTGGAGGTTGGATCACCTGCGCATGACGGGGAGCTGGTGCATGTAAACACTTGGTCGGAAAGGATCACAAGTCATGTAAACAGGCGACCGATATCGGAATACTGAAAGGAGAGAATTGTCCCATGAAAACCCACCTACTGACTTTCTGTTTCACTGGGGTATAAATATGAGGTGACATAGGCCTAATTCTCTTTGACCAGAGAACACAGTAATTATATTCAAAGAAAAGTTGTAGAGCAGCACAAATCTGGCAATAGATACGAGAAAAACTTAAAGCAGTTGAAAATGCCCGTTTCAACAGTTCAATATTTAACACTGGAAAAACACTCTGCAAGTATCAAAGCTAGATAATTGTAGAGGTCAGGTGGGTCTCGGGGTTTGGAAGTCTCCACAACCATCAGGCACGAACACCAACACAGGCTGTTTGGGAGGATAGCAAGAACAAAACACCAGCTTATAATAGGCCGTGGTTGGACATCCAGCAGGACAATGATCAATGTCCACCTCACTGCCCATCTTTCCCGATGCCCACCTCAAAATTGACCCCAGAATGGCTCAGAATTCACAAAATAAAGATTTTGCCACGGCCATACCAGACTTGTGACCTAAACCCTACTGAAAATATGTGGGATACACATAAGAGTCCACAAGCGTCCATCTCAGAATCTGAAGAAGTTGGAAAGTCTCTGTATGGAGCAATGGTCTCAGATCTTCTCCATTTGTTCTCAAACCTCATGACACGGAAGAATCATGAGAAGGTGAGGAGAAGGAGAAGGAGAAGGAGAAGGAGAAGGAGAAGGAGAAGGAGAAGGAGAAGGAGAAGGGGACTCAGGTAAAAGGGGACTGCACAAAATATTAAATGTAGGGTAACAATAATTGTGGCACACGCTTTTTAGAGAACAGTGTTTGTTAAAAAAATATTTTTTTTTTTATTTGGTTACTTTAGAGTTTAGTTCTTTTGAGTTTAAGGGCAGTTTTTTTGTATAATACTTTGGGAGAAAAGATCATGGGTACAGACAATCAAGACATTTTTTGCATGTGACGGATTTGTCATCACCACGTCCGCTGCAGATTCTTTTTGTCATTGATGTTTATTGTGAATGAGTCAGATAATTTTGGAGGACATTGAATGTCAGAAAAACTATTTCTCACAAAGAAAGCTCTCAATAGAGAATAAAATATGATTTATTAGAGTAAAATATGATATTTCAAACATATATCCCCTCATGTTGATTCATATGCACTAAATTGGGCTAAATCGGACCAACGTTGAGGAAGTTATGTCCGAAAATGATGATTCCATAATATCACCGATATAATGAAACTGAGAAAATATTACACCTTGTGTGACATTTTCCAACTAAATAACATGGGGAAATAAAAAGTTGAAGAAGCGCATGAATGAGGTTAGCAAACTATCTCACAGACGTATAACCTGTGTTCCATTCGGCACGCACTTGTACGCTTGTATAAATTCAATCAGAAATCTATTGGCATCTGTGTCCTTTGCAAAGCCCAGGAGGGATTTACATCTTTTGAGTCTAGTATTTACCCTGTACTTGTATAAGGGGTTAAGTGAAGGCTATGAAGGTTTGTTTGCTTCCATATTGCTCCTTGCCGTCAGCAGTAAGCAGTTACAATGTGTCTTGAAAGTCAACTTGTAAAAGTTTTATGGAACTCAGAGAGCTTAAGTGATCCTCCAAAGCTCTGCAGTAGCCTGCAGCATGCAGGATGTCTGCTTATATTAATTTCATGGAGTTTAAGAGGTCACTAAACTCATTTGGAGATTCTTACTCATTTATGAACCCTGCAACCCTTCTGTTCTGCAGTGCTCTAAGCTAGTGGTCTTGAGATGCTTAAATTTACATGGAATATTATATGGCTAGGTGGCAAAAAGTATAGTGCATATGGAGTTCAAAGTACGTAGGGCTGAATGAAATGAACTTTGAAAAGGAATGTATCTGTGTTTTAATCAAAAGTAAGGGAAGTAGCTTGGTGTTTCATCAGCCGTGAATGTTGGAATTTGGGCAGCCGGAATAGGGGAGGAGGGATAAGGGATAGGGGCTTTGCAGAAATTGGTTTATCCAATATTCAGAAGATTCCAATAAGACAATGGACTTCTAAAAAGCAGCTTAGCTGGATATCAGAAAAGCCCAGAGGATGAAAGTGAGTAAATGAGCTCACTTGCTGGTTTTAACTCTCAGGAAAGCCATACACACAATGAACCTGAAAATAGAGCATTCCTTTCAATTAAAAATTAAGTTAAGATATTAAGACAGGACTATAAGAGCGGAAAAGTTCTTGCTTATCTGAAAGGTTAATCTGATGGTGCTCCCTTAGACTGAACTCCCCTCAAACAGAAGACTCTCACACTGCAGACAGTTTCACTGACCACAGACGTCTGTTGACAAAGCAGGTTTGTGGCAGCCTTTCTTCTGCACCAGATCTCCCAGTGAGTGTTTAAAACCAATGGGGCCTCACATCTGTGCAGCGACCAGGCTTGGTCAGGGGGTAGTGGGTGATTAATTGATGGTCACATCTCGCTGACTGCTGCCCACACTGCTTTGATGAAGAGGGATTAGGTTGTGCACCAAAGGCTCAGCTGATAATAGGAGAACAGAGAGGAAATGCTCATGTCACGCTCTATGGTAAGGATTTCAATCAAAGAGCCCCATCATTCAGAGACCCGAGTCCTTTTAAAACTAGTAAAACCCTTAGCTTCCTGCAGCCTTTTATTTGGAAAGTAACCGTGTCACTGTTAAAGGTTAGCCCCCTTTTAATTGGCTGCTTGATTTGGAGCAACACGTTTTCTAATAAGAAGAGGTAATCCATATTAACATTTGAATATAATTCTCGATGCAAAGATAGTTAGATTTTCCTCAAAAACAGCAATTGCAGTTCGATGTAATATTGTATTAGTCAAGTAATTAGTACACACTTTGAATTGAGAAGATCATCGACTCAAAGAAAGGAGTTTCAGTCTCAGCAATGATATTGCACATACAAGAGCCTCATAAAGCGTACCGGGGAATGATGGTGTTGGGGTTGTAGGGTTTAGATACAGTTTCATCTATCTGAGCCTTTATTTAGCCCCCGATCCTGTCTGGGTTCTTGCTGAACTAAGATCAGTCTGTAGCTTTCCCTAGAGACAACACTAATGTCACATACTGACTTGACACGCTAATATTTCACATCCAAACCAAACCTATTAGGGATGACTACTTACCATAGACGAGATATGTCCTTCACAGCAGCAACCTTCACATTCTGTGTTTTCTCAATCCACACAAACCCACACTGAAACAGATACACACACACACACACACACACACACACACACACACACACACACACACACACACACACACAAAAAACTGCTGTGCATATTTTTTGGGTGATATTTCATGAACTGCCACATGTGATGTCGTTCCTTCCCACAAACACCCTCATCATAACCTTGAAATCTTTCAAAATTATGCGCTGAGTTTGAGCCAGTGTCTTTGTATCCGATGACTGTAAAAATGTGGCATCAATTATGAAGATTAGTGAGTTGGTAAGTTCTCTTAAATTACTTAAGGTTGAGCATGAACAGCTACTTCGTGCTCACAGATTTCATGAATCATGTGCCAGCACTAATGACGTGAGGACAAATTTTTAGTTTTGCCCTTAACTAGTGATACTATATGTGTCTATGTCTAACCTGCTGCTTACATTCAAGACTGATTATTTCTGTTGTGCCTGTTTCATTTATACATTTCTGAATAAAAGTTAACACAAGGCGTTATCTTAATTAATACAATAAAATAAGAAATTCAAACATGCGGTATATATAAACATATATATAAATAAAAATAAATTAGAAAAATTAAAAAACATAATGTTGCGCTATGCATGGTAGCCTCTGTCCCCACTGTATGAATGTTTGCGTGGGTGAATGCTGATTCGTGTTGTAAAGCATTTTGAGTGGTGGAGCAGACTAGAAAAGTGCTATATTAGTACAATTTACTATTTAGGAGATGTGGAATGAACTCACACTCTATTAAACCTCTGCCCATGGCAGAGCATTTAAAAATGCATTTGGACAATTAGAGATGAACCTGAGGGACCTTGTTGGCTCTGTTTTTAGTCTCCACCAAAACTTGAGCGAAATACCTTTGGTTGCCAAGTCCTCCACTAGAGTCACCAACTAGCTGCTGTCAGCGTCTGTCTGTTTCTTGGAATTGGGCGTGGATCAAACAGTGAGATTTCATGAGAAAATGAAAACGTTAAACTGAAAATATGTTATGAAGCTGTGGAGGGCCGAGTGGGGCTGCAGAGTGAAGTGATAATCCTGTCAGGGGTCACAAACAACCCATTATGTATTACACACAGTCACAATATATAGATTATTGCACATTTACATTCATTCATTCATCCTGACCATAATTATATACCAATATATACTTTGAGGATTAGAGGCTTATGTAGCAGTGAGGGGATGTATGTTCTCCCCTCCTCTGTTGAACTATACAAAGACACTCCACCTTGACCATTCTATTAAGCACAAAGCCAAAGTTATCAATCGAGGTGGTGAGAGGAAGGGAAGTCTTCTGCTTTCTCAGCCTAATGGATCATGTTATGCTGCAGAGAGCAAGGGAGAGAGAGACAGAGACCGAGTGAGTGAGAGGGAGAGAGCAAGATGTTGCTTTCTACTGTATAGTTTTGACTGATTATGCTTTTTTTTTTCTTGAGCTATTCATAGAAGATAGATTCATCATTCCAATTTGTCAAGCTAGCAAAGATTTCAATTAATTATGTGCAGCGAAAGACTGGGTGTATTAGGGCTCTCTGTCAGCGCTACTCTGAGTCCCCATTTACAGGACTCAAAATAAAGAGGCATCAGAGAGGTGCTGGGAACCACCAGTAATTAATTTGATGAATGCCTTAGTGGCACAAATAGTGGCAGCCGTGCATCTTTTCATCAGACACCGGCAGCAGTCTCTGCGCTGGGTGCTAATTTGAAGGGGGCAGCTCATCTGTATAGTGGATGCTTTTGTGGCTGGGTCTATTCTTCAACCCATGTACTCACAGCCTCCTGCTGTCCAGACATTGTGTGGGGGCCTTATGTTTTCTGTCAACTTTGTCCTTGTGCCAAGCAACTTGCTCCACTTAATGCCCAGTTTTCGACTTTGTGGCCTGAACTGGATAATGGGGGGCCTTCTGGATTAATGGAAGGTGCAGTCATGGTGTCTCCGGGCTGCTGCTCCTGAGCGTCTGTGCAGTAATGACCATCATAACGTATAGCGTGCATGGCAGGTGTGAAACTCATAAACATTTTTAGAAAAACTCCAAACTGACGAACCACAAATATTCCATGCAAGGAAAGCTTACCATCTTTAGGGGTAAGGCCGAATGGACACAATGACAGATTAAGTAGGGAACATGTTGAGCGGTGCGGCTGGGCCGGTATCTAAAATGATGGATCTTATTACTATTATTAGGTGAAAGCTTCAATGGCAGCTATTTTTGATGCACACCGTCAATGTCAACGCCAGCCTTAGCCAAACAAAGAAATAATTGGACCGGTGCCACATAATTCAGGTTCATATTTTCACAAGTGGGAGAACCTCATTACGAATCAGGTCAGCTACTGATACAAGACCATAAATCAAAGAAAGACATGGCCCGAACAATTAGATAATTACTAAACCACCGTGTCACCTCTGTTGAGTTGATTTGCCGTGCCACTGAGAGGAAGTGAGGAAGGGAAGTAACTGATGGTGCTACCAGCCGACAACCGCACATGTGGATCAAATGAGACAAGAAGTGGAAATCTTTTGAAAAAAGAGGAGGCTTAAAAAGAAATATAACACAGAAATGTATGAAAATAGACGATGCTCTGTGTGCCAGTTTAATAATTAACCTTTTTGCTTTAGTGATAAAGATAATAATTCTTAATGAGACAACTATTCAATTTTGCATAAATTAATGAACTGTCACCTTGGGTCAGCTATTAAAAATTATCTTCATTGTTCAGACCTAAAAGTGAGGAGATGCATGTTGGAAAGGGTCTCTTCACCACATGATTGCATGGCCTACCACTGACCCCTAGTGTTGTTCAGTGTTCTGTTGCACCGCCTGAGCTCCAATATGAAAGCCTCTTACTCTAATTGTATCTACGGCCCTTGATTACCCCAAGGCAGAGGAGCTGCCTGAGATCCAGAGGCAGGGGTCCGATTGACCCCAATTGAAAGTGTCATTTAACATGATTGCCAAGTAAGACATGCTCTAGCAGTCCGGGATAAGCAGATGTTTTATTCCATGTTCCTCATCGGCTTCATAGTTTGATACGAGAGCAGTCCTTCCACTCTGCCGACCTCTGCGAGGCTGGGCGGGTGTCGAGCTGCCTCGGTTCTTTCTTGTGTCAAACCAGAGTGTAAAGAGGCTTCAACAGCAGTCAAAAATTGAGGTCACAGCACAAGAGTGAGCCAACTGGAACAGATTGTTGTGGAACCTCCAGGCTTTTGCAGACACGTGTTGATCCCAGCACAGCATGTCCTCGCTTTTACCTTCCCAGCTCCTTCTGCGAAACTCTCTTGACAGCAGCATTATGGTGAGCAGGAATGTCCAGCCCTTTCAACTTTACTGTAACCTTTTTTTTATCACAAGCATCAAACAGAATGTTTCTAATATGTAAATGGTATAATTATTATTTAGAATTATAAAATCTGGGAATAACCTGCATTTCATTTGAAAATTAAAGCATTTAAGAGTTGGATTTTCTTTTTTTTTTAAAAGTCCATTGCAAAGCCTAACCTTTACATTAAGGTTAGCCAAAACTTCTTTCCCCCTATTTTTCATCACTGTTATTAATTTTATTAATGAATTTAAAAGAATCTTTGCAAAGGAAAAAAATACTTTTTGGCTTGTAGGAAAATTAAAAAAACAAATAAATATTTAAGTTTTGTGTTTCAACTCTGTTAAACCCCCTCTGTGCCCCTACATACGTATCTCCATGTAGGAGCGGCTGCGTTTTAAGGCACAATTGATCCTTTTGTAGTGTCATGACAATTATGCAACCCGTAGCAGGGGGCAAGCATGTTGTGGTCGGGGTGAGGGCTGAATCCGGACCGACACACATTATGATGAGAGACGCAAAAGGAGTATGTTGAAAGTCTGGCGGTTTGTGATAAGAGGGAGACAGCTAAGATGCCTTTCTGTCATTTGATGTTAACTGGCTACATTTGGCAATATTTCAGACATTCAGTCATTATTGTCACTTTACATGAGAGTCTTGAGAGCAAATAGAGAGTACTGACAGCAGATTGACCCCCGATGCTGTTCATTTGATTGATATCGCTACAGACAATGATCCCTTTCTGTACCGCAGTGGTGCCTACATAGGGAGGCGTTGGGAGGGGGCAAATACAGGAGAAATGTCACACCAGGAAAGTCGGCGAGGCGTAAAGCCCTGCCTGACGAGTGTGGGGGTCAGTGGCTCCTATCTGCCCCTCTGTGCCCCGGGTAAAATGATCTAAGTGGCTCTGGACCTCTGCCACCGATCTGCTGGGGTGCAGGAGTCAACCATGTAGGCAAAGCAGAGTGAAGTCTAGTAAAGGACCTGCTGGTAAAACTGCGTGTAGTGTGCTTAGGCCTAGAGTGCAGTCTCCTTTTTTTGGTAGCTGCGATATAT
This sequence comes from Lophius americanus, assembly GCA_037951165.1. NCBI lineage: Eukaryota > Metazoa > Chordata > Actinopteri > Lophiiformes > Lophiidae > Lophius > Lophius americanus. The sequence goes on from JBBDHG010000009.1 coordinate 11,453,276, forward strand.
GTTTTTCATAACTATGGGATGGCCTCATAAAACACAAATTATTTACAGGCTTGTGTTAAAAGCTAATAGCCAAAAAATATAACTTGCAGATATCCATGGGCATCACTTCTTTTAAACGATGTTGAAAAGGTTTTTAAGTGAATGACCAATTTCCAATCATATATATATATATATAAATTCTTCTCTAGACGAAGCAATTTATTTTTAGCCTCCCACATGAGGAATAAAGGGGAGAGGTTAAGAGAACATTGTTCTGCTAAATTACTTGCATGGAGTGGCTGCAAGGCAAATGGCATATCAGTGGATACATCCATTAAGCCTGTAAGACGGACGATGCAATATGTTTGCACCAGCGTGGAGTTGTAAGATATCTGTGTTTGATGGTTTTTATCAACCATAATTATATGTAGTAATGCAGTAATTACCTTTAACTCGGCTCCTGGGGATTCATGAGCCGGTGCAGTCTTGGTACCAATACCAAGCTTGGATTAATAGGGAGAGATGCAACAAGCAGAGCATCTGAAGCCAACCCTAATCGGGAGCAGCCAAAAGAAGAGGAATGCCCTTAATCATTTTTTTCTCAGTTCTTTAAAGGAAGACAATACAAAAAAAGAAGATTTTCTTTCTCTCTATTGACATATTCCATGATGATGACCAGTAAACAAGTTATGATTATAGCTTCCTCATAAAAATGTTTTATCAGGCTTCATACAGCAGGTACTGCTCCGTTATGATCTATATTTTAATTATGTATATTTGCCTATCCTGTCTGTGTGTTTGTCGGATGAAAAAGAGATTTCAGTTCAATTTTGTGAAAGTGGCCCATATCTATATATGTATAGTGGAAATGGAGCCAAGATTTTTTTTTTCACTTTCTTATAATCCAGCAAACATTTCTTTTTTTCTTTTTTTTTTAAATATTTCTTTATTTCTTGGTATGCATTTAAGTTGTGGAATATGATTGTCACCCTAATATCTACATAACTATCTCAGCAAAGGAGGTAATTAAGGCAAATATTTAAAAACAAATATGAAAAAGTATTAGTTTGTGCGGTAGATCCGTATCAAAATCTGGATTTTTTTTTTCCTCTTCAGAGTAGATGGCACTGTCTTAGGGCAGTTATAATTCGCTGTATGTTATTTATTTCCCAAAACTTGGATGAATATGAATGTACAGTATGTAGTCAATAGGTGCAGTAAAGTATCTGCATCTAGATGTGTTTATGTGTTAAAGAGTCAGTGGGAGCAAGTTATGTGGCAACCTCGTCACTGTGCAGGGTAATAAGGTCAATGCAAAAAATAACCCAGGGGCATATTTCCCAGCAAATGTGCAGAAACACAAAAACACACACAAACACACACACACAGCACTGTGCTGGCCTTATGCTGCAGAATCCAAACCAATCGAGTCAATTGCCAGAAAACATGACATGACCTTTCAGATTCACTGAGCATCAACCATGAGTGGGACTGGCGTGCTTTCCGTTTCAGCGCACCCTCTGCCCCTCCCGCCCACTCCATCATCCCCAGGGCCCTAAACCCTCCACAAATAATTACTCTCAGTGGAGTCTGTACTCCACAAGACAGAGCCAAAAAATTTGACTCTGATCTTGACCCATACTTAAGGTACTATCACTATTAAATCATCCCTCACAGGGATTTTACTAATTGAACAAGTCGGTCACCATAAATTAAAAATTTGTGAAGTCAAGTTCATGATCAGAATTTTGTAGATCTTTGCTTTCAGCTACATTATATTCATAGGTTGGAAAGAAATAGTTATTTATTATTGAAATGTTTCTATTGACGGTCATTATTAAGCCATAGCCTAGATGATCCACTCTTGACATGACAACTCCAGCTCACAATAATACCTTTCTTTAATTTCCAAAACTGCTCATTTTTCTATTTCGGAAAAACTGGATATGTGAGTCCAATACTGGTATCGATATCCGGAGGCTAAAAAGTAATATATACTGTACAAATCATAGAGGAATATTTTAGCTATTATAGGAATACATAACATACACAAAAAAATCCTGATTATTCGCTGATGGTCAAACAATGGAGTAATGTAATGGAGACATTTCATTTCCATTCTATTTGGGTCTCCTTATCTGGGGTTGGGTCGCAGTGGCAGCAGTCTAAGAGAGACATTTCAGACGTCCTTCTCTCCAGTGGTAATCTCCAGCCCAAACAAACTTAACTTCAAGCTAACTTGAGCCGGCCTACCAAAAGGAAAGCAAAGCTGAATTAAGTCAACGCTCAAAGAGGAACGGATAACTCCAAAGTATCCAAGTGTCGAACCGGCCCAGCTACAAACAAAGGAGCATACTCTGAACCAGATTTAAAACCACCCTCTGGTTAAGGAATAGTACCTGACAGGGCTGGAAAGAATAATGACATATAATAGCATAAAGATCTATTCCCTACAACATTCATTTTTAATGTTGTCTCACATTTTCTCTTGTTCGCCCGTGTTGGCTACATGGTACAGTCACTAAGGTATATACACAGACGTGCAACGACACATCTGCCAGTAGGTTGGCCATTTTCATAACACCAAAAAGAAGGACGCTTTGCAGGAAAATTTTATCAAGTCATAAAATTACAGTGAGCGATACATACAAAATCACATATCATATTATTTTTAACCAAATACATCGATCTCCATATGGTGCAAATATTGTGGGCAGGCAATTTCAGAGTAGGGTTGGAGACCAAGTAGGGTAAAATAATTTAGCATAAACTTATTTCGCTATTCCCTCCTTTAAAATGATTTTTTATTGCTATGAAAACATCTACAAATTGGTCCGTCAAAAACATTAATTTTAAGTTTCTCAGCAACGTTATAGTTGGACCCATCTTAATGACGATGACATTACAGTTACGCTTGGATGGAAACTAGTTGTTACTGAATAGACATTGGACACATCATGCAGTATATCTCAGTGCAATGTGCTGCTGACAGCAAACTTTTCCGTGCTCTCCTGCCGATGTCAACAGTAAACATCTGATTGAGTTGATTTATTGTTCATGCATTATCAGAGTCGCTTGTCGCTTTTTAGGAATAAAACAAGAGGGCCTGAAAGTCGTTGGACAAAGCATCACTAAGCTCATCAACACACTCACCTGAGACCGTCTGTCCTTGGCTCTTGGGCTGTGTGATGCCTTTTCCTAATGACACCAAAAACATTCTGTCACCATGGCATTCTTTTATTATGAAGATTTGATCAAATTGCCAATGATATTACTTACTAGCTTGCACTGAAAATGATGGACTATGGACACAGGGAGAACATGCAATCTCATCACACACTCCACACAGAAAGGCCAGCATAGGAGGATTTGAACCCGGTATTCCCTAGCAGTGAGGAAGCTGCCAAACCCACTGTACCAGATAATCTCAAAAGAAGGACAAATGATTGTCCAGTTCAAGGCTGCGCTGGTGAGCGGACACGGTATTTGAAAACCATGTCTCCGGCATTAATCTGGACAAATGGCCACCCTATCTATAAGATGTACTTAAAATGATGCTATAAGCCAACAAAACTATAGCTTGTTCGATAATTACATTTTTCACCATCTTAAATGACGTTTTGATGATAATGTTTTTACAACAATAAGCCTCAACACACTCCAGTCAGTGACGCTCTCTGAAACGTGCGACTTTTTTCAACTCCAAAGTACACAAGTTACCTGTGGAGCCTCCTCCCAGGTGACCACAGACATCTTTAGTACATCTACCATGTCAGGCAGAATAGAAAAGTGATATTGATCCTGGTCTGCCTTATATGAATGTACTTGCATGACTGTTAATAAGAGTTAATACAAATCAGTAAAAACTTTTTTTTTGTAAACAAATATGTTGCTTCAAAAAAAGAAAATTGACAAGGTTTATTTAACAAATGAACAACACAGTCTCAGCTGTCCCTTCATTAAAATACGATTCAAATGTTTAATCCTCAGTAATCGCCAGTGGATCAAAATCTATTAAATTCCCATATTTAGCCTCCATAAATACACTTGAACCAGAGGATCATCTTAGAACAGCGCATCGAGGCTGAGCGCTGTCTGCTGGGTCAACTTCACAGACAGCGGGGGTTCACAACTCCAAGAAAATGTTTTTGCAGGGGTTTAACTCACATTTGTAACTTCTTTCCTACGCCAGGGCCACAGCTGATGTTTCTCTGGAAATGCATGTAAGGATACATGACTGTCCAAAGTTCACAGTCAGTACGCCGGGATACTTGGTTGGTAGAAACGAATTGAAACAGTAGCTACTTTGGCCTTCAAGAATACATATTGAGAAACGGCAAAGCTATTTAGGCACTAAGTACTAAATCAGTAACTGCACAGTGTTTAGTGTAGTGCGTGAATTGGAAGCTATGCATCCAATTCTGCATTCATATTCCCGTACGTTTATTCCTCTTTGGTCTAGTTTTACAGGCTGAGCAAATAGAAAACAGTAAAAATTGTTTCAGTAGCTGGTGACTTTTTATCACTGAAATGTAATTTTACTACAGATTAGTGGTAGTAAAGTACAGACAAAAGGTCCTGCTGGGTACCAGTACCAAGCTGCATTTACTGCAACGATATGTTAGTGAACCGTACCGACCCATAGTAGTCACAAGCACTTTCCAGTTCCTCCTGGAACCAGATAACAGTGTTGAATTAAATGAAAATGCCTCTATGCTCCAAAGTGAATCATTTTTAATAGATTTAGTTTTGTTCAAAAAAGTCTGTGTGTCTGCCGGAGTGCATATAAGAACAACCTATCTTTTAAAGTCTGGATTAATTTGGGTTCTGCCTCACTCGCACTAGAGGAAGAAATACTACTCAGCTGGACACTATTTACCTAAATGTTAATTACTTAACATTATGGAATATTGTCCACATTTTTTCAAATCTTTCAAAATGGCCGAAATCCTTCATATTTTATTTAGAAAAACCGGTTGGGCTCCAACAATGTCAAAATCCATTGAGCTTATTCCAAAAGATTTAAAAGGTAGCACATCTCAAGTCTTCAAGGTAAGAAGGATAAAATACTCCCCTTTTACTTCTTTATTGGGCCATTGCAGTAGTATGCAGGTTCAATTTGGTAATATACATACTAGGACAGAGAAAACACTAAGCTGGGGTTTGTTCCAATTATTTAAGATCCAATCGCTTTCATTTTCCACAAGCTTCCAGATCCGAACAATCAATCAGAACATTTCATACAACATGAAGCTTCACAACTACTATTCCAGGGCATTATCAACTATGAAAGGGTCACAATCTTGTGACTCTGATGTTGTCAAAAAAAATCCAAAGAATTCAATCAATGATGTTGAAAAATTGAGCTACAGAAAACCCGCCCTTTTCCCCAAACAAACCTTGGATGAACATGAATCAACTTCATGTTTGGGTAACAATTATGACTTTCAAATCTATTTTTTCAGTGACTTGAGGTCAAAGATTCGTTATTTTCCTATTTCATTTAAATAGCTGAAAATGGCACCTGGTGTCGTTAATTAAGAACTATATATCAAAGCAAAAAGATGTCTTCATTGAAATTAACACAATAACATACAATAGAATAGACATCTAATCTTATATTTCTGTTAAAGCCTTTATGTCAGAATAGAAGCAGATAATGTCAAATGTCAGGGGTGAAGATTGGAGCAGTTCCTGGGTTACATCAGCGTTCTGCATGGCAGCACCTGATGAAGTCATGGATCAATGAGGATCGCCGGGACTGACACTCAGCAGTGAACTTAAACAATAGCTTGTTACTGAGCTTTAACAAAGAGGCTGGGACTCACTGAGGCACAAAGTATAATCTACAGAGCTCAGCAGAGCAAATCGGATTCTCCAGGTACGCTCATGCTGTCATAGGTTTACTGCTGTCTTCATTAATAATATATACAGTGTCGAGGAAATAAATATATACCTTTTTTATGTTCCCTGTTTTTTTCAATCACGGAAATAATTGTCATGTTAATTGATAATGAAAAAAAATTTATCCCGTCAATCCATTTTGGAAGTACATGTGCGCGTCTCATGTTGTTTTAAAGAGTAGAATAGACAATCACAGACCTCCACGAGCCGACCAACGGTACCCTGACCGCTGTTAGGTAACGGGATGAAACTAAGACCCACTATCAGTTAATATAATGTGGTAAAAAAAACTGCAATTGTTTCCAGCCATGAGAAAAATTAAGTGAAAAGGACCGAAGTCTGCGCGTCTGGAGTTGATATACCCCCTATCACCTAGCAACTCATCACAAAACAAAAGTATCAATATTATATATGCAATATATATATATATCCATTCCTGAACCTAGAGTAGTATATTTTGTTTGGATATCAGATTCAAACTTAAAATATGACAGTAGCATCTACTCATCATGGCTAATATACAAAATGTGTAAAGTTTGTGATGCTAAAATGTATAGTTTGCTGGATACTCTCCTGATAACATGCCCAATCTGCAGACTGACCTTCACTGATTTAATCAGCCTCGCCCATCCCACCGTACTCCTGTCTTTTGATGTCCTGTGGCTGAAAATATTCACCTTTCTCTTGTTTTAAAAGTGAATGCTAAATTATCCAAGAATGAATGTACTATATTTGTTTTGAAAATTTGGAAGTAGGGTAAAGCATACTTGATTTCCAGTTAAAGAGTTAAAGAATGACTCAGACACGACACAGTGTGCAAAGGGAGGTTTAAACGTTTATTATTGTGGAATTAATAAAAAATAGCTAAACTCATCGAGTTAAAGGAATGCTTTTTCTTTTGTCATAGATAAAATGCAGAATAAAGAATTTGCAATGGTGTAAAGGATGACCAGTTTCTATTTCCCCTTTGATTGTGACTGGCTGGCCTGTTATCATCCTACTTGCTAAATAGATTTAAGTCTCCTACAATGTAAGTTCATGAACATTTAACCCTAAACATTAAGCTTATTTCACTGTCACATCTGCATCTTCAAATTAGCGTCAAGCTATAATCCTTTATTTCCTCTGAGAGGGCTAACCTTTGTGATACGCAACAGCGAGAATCCAAGTCTCTTTTCATTTACCTCAAAATGATGAAGGCAGACTGATGTGGGGCCATAAGTCTTAGTACAACAATCTTATTTCATGGATGATACTGCCCTTTCCCCTTCCTGTGTGTCTGTGAAGCTGATTTGAAGTCAGGGTTAGTCTTTTGATATGAGGCAGGGTCAGACCAATTTGCCACCCGGTGAGGAAGGGGAAAAAGGGAGGTACATTTTTAATTGTCAGGTCACTTGGTGCTGGGACAGAAGATCCTCTGGGCACATTGGACGTCTTTGTGCGAGGGACCAGCCATCTGAAATCCCCCACCTCATTATGATGGAGGGAAGATTAATTGACCAGTTCACTAACTGGCAGCCTCAAGACTAGATCAACTTAGCAAGGGAACCCGCAAATTAAGAGTGGACCACAGTACCTTTCTTATACCGAGAGCATTCCTTTATATTATCATTAGTCCCTATGGTCCTGTGTGGAACATCAAGGCCAGGCTGCCCCTTTTTAAAAGCATAAAGAAAGACTAAAGGCTGTGACAGCAGGATTTAATGTTAGTGGTAGCATGGGTTACCCCATGTGCTTCAGGGTAGTTCAAAAAGGTTGCAACAAACATGCACTTGCATGAGCTAATCCATTCAATTAAAAACTCTGTGGTAAAAATATTTGGTAAATGTCAATACAGAGGGCTGCCTTCGTTCTCTTGAAGAGTGATAACAATATCTGTTACAACATAACTTAACATTCATAGCATACAGCAATGTTTCTCAAATAGGGGTGCCCACACAGGTAGTTTGGGGTACCCACTTTTTTCAATCTTAGATTAAATCTGTCTTAATTCATATGCATAATTCAAAGTACAGTTTAAATTAAAATATGTTAAATCAAAAATATATATAAATAATAATAATAATAGTATAAACAAGTACATAATCTGAAAGTTATTATATGTAGCACATTACACCTTTTACTAGCAGCTTTATAGCTGCATACAGGAAAGGAGATAATTAAATAAATACGCAAATAAGCAAGGCAAAAAATATATACACAAAGGATAGAATTTTGTATTCTGTTTTTCTGCCGATGGGATCTTTGGGATAAAAGGGCCGCCGATGGGCTGTTTCGGCTTAAATCAACGCTTAAATAAGGCATCCCTTATGTAATTCAAACTGTTTAGTATGAATCATTTTTTGAGATTTCAATTTCAATCACGCGAGCTGTAACTGATTTAATGTTTTGAAATTTTGTCAGGGTGGAAATGTTTCAGTACAGCTCCAAAGTCTTTATGAAACACAACAAAGTTCACTTTCTCATCATTCATATTTGATATTTCGATAAAACAAATTACTTTTATATTCTACAGCAGAGAGGTTGCTTTCGCTCAGCCACCATGTTTTTCAGTCAAACAAACTGGAAAGAATAGATATGCCCTGACCGCAGAGGTGTCAGAGATGCGGCATCACCACATGTCAGTTAGCAGGGAGCCTGAATCTTCCCTAACAACCATGGCTTTGACATGAAGCATCTAACACATCCCTACATATACACACACTTAAAAACACATACACACACACTTTTGGGCACACACAGATGCTCGGAGGGGGTACAGAGTGCTGAAAAGATGTCATCATCACTCTCCTCAGGAGGCCATTATGAATGGTAAGCTAATATACTGTGCAGATATTCCAGCGTCTTTTTCACCAGGGGCTACAAACCCCGGTGGGCGATCAGTAAAATTGGTTGACATTTTCCTGGCTCCAATTAACCTTCGATTTGACTCTCAGTTTTGCCTGTCTTCTTTTATTGTCTTCTTGTAAAAGTGGGAAGCACTGTTGAAAACAGAAGTATTGTTTCCCAATGACCATATCTTTTGGCTAATTGTCCTCTTTCCCTGTGGATAACCACCAAATGGAGAGAAGACGTACTTCATCAGTAGGTCATGGCATTCTCTACAAAAGGTTAATATGGTACTGCTCTTTATTAAACTGTATCAAACGCCCCTTGAAATGAAGCATGACTGCCAACGTATTTTGTTCCTGATGCAACTGGAAAATACTATCAAGAACCACAAGTGAGGATTTTTCTTGTTCTCTCATGTTCAGCCTTTAAATAAATGAGTCTGCCCTAATCTCTTAAAATCAGTAGGAATTCTATTTCTTGAGCTGTATTAGTTGTGGTTTTAAGGGTAAGTGACTCGTGTTTGTAAGGATTACAGTCAGTTCAATCAGGTGTTTAAAGTTAAAGCTCCCCTCGCCTGCCATCACTTTTCCTGTCCTTTACTGTGGTTTATTCCGAGATCAGTGCCTGCACGCACTGGCAGATTTAGCTATGGGTGTCATGGGCGGCATCTTGCCCGGGGCAGCTTGGTGCATACACCAATTCAAAGAAATCTGAACGATGACATCTCTGATCCGTTTTCCCTCGCTCATGCTGCACGTCATGTTAATAATAAGATGGTCGGAGTGAACGCTCCTTGTGAGCAGACATGTTTCTTCCAACAGAGAGGAATCCCACGGTCAGAGGTGGGAGATGGGGAGGGTCGGTGCTGAGCCCAGCGGCTAGTTGAAAGATCAGAACGTTTGAGGACAGATAAACACACCGACCAAAGCCCAACTGGTCAAGTAGGGACACACCGGGATCAGATAGATATAATGAAAATATGTTTGGGGCTCTGACACGTCATGGAAAGCCCAAGTCGGGTTTGGTGCAGATCAGGTTCTAATTGTTCAATGACCTGCTGCTAAACCGCCCCTACCCATGTCCTACCTCTGACAATGTGGTTCTTCTCTGCAGGAAGACACTTGTCTGCTCACAAACTAGGGAGGCGCCCACTCCGACCAGCTTTTTTAATCACGCTTACTCATTTGTAGTACTGTAGGCTTTGTTGGTTGCTGTTCTGTGAGCCAAAAGCGATAATATTCTGTTTTCTGTACAACAGGAACTAATATTGAAATAACACCAATAAAAATAATTTTATAATATAAATAAATAATAATATATAATATATTATTATATATATATATTATATATTATTATACATATATTATATATATATATATATATATATATATATATATATATATATATATATATATATATTGTGTGGCGCCCAGGGCACAAGAAAAAAACTAGAAAATGTTGACTGTGTTATGTAAATATTTTAAAATTGATAAAATTATAAAATAACAGGCCGTCACTATAAACAGTGTATATATACTTACTATGTTCTCAAAAGTCAGGGTCTATTTTTAAAAGTCAAGGTATAATGTTCTTCTACTTTATGGAAGGCTGCGTTTGGTTTTCACCACATTTATCAGGAACTATCTGTTACAAATTTCCCATGAGCCTTAATGTTCTTCGTGGTTAGCAGTTTGTACTGCTCTCCTATGGATGCCACTTATTTACCAGTGTCTTTCAAATAGTGGAGTCATGAATACGGATCTTTACTGAAGTGATGATGGACATCAATTCCTTGGATATTTTCATTTGTATTTTGGAGAATTTTTCATTCTTTTAAAGGAATTTTGGAAGTTGTGTCCATTCTGAAATAGAAGGCAGATATTATCATCTGAATTACTGCAGTATAAAGCGGCTGGAAAAACAGGCTGCAACTTAAGAAAACACATGAAGCTGGACAAAACACAAGCAAATTAAGAAAAACCTTTTCATCGATTTAACAGCCATGTAGCATTTTTAAAACACACAGCAACAGCCACAACACAATACACTAAAAAATTGTTTCCAATTGTTTCCAGAGGATATTAAAAAGTGGAAGCCCGGATGTGTTTTTTAATGGTTTGTTTAATGAGTAGAACAGATGTTTTGCACAAATAATTATACACAGGTTTCTTTCTGGGTTTTCATCGGCCGCATCGCTCACATTTTTGGTGCTTCGCTTAACTATGGGGTCATGTGACTTAGAATAAAACCTTAATCAACATTGTGTAACATACTAACAACCCAAATATACACAGTAACAAAGCTACACTGAAAACAAGTGTATTCTACTTGCTTCAGAAAACTCAACCCAACATTGCGCATTTTGAATTCCGGTGTTGGGATGGCAAAATGTATACACCGGTAATTAGAATGTAGGCAAAAAAGCACTCACAGTGTAAAAACCTTCATTGAATTAGAAACTGATGCGTTTATCAATAATGCAAACTGCTTGATCTGCCATTTCCATCTTCAATCAGCTGCTACGGCTATGAGACTCCTGATCTCCGATGAACATTAATGAAATAACAGTTTATTAACAGGGATGATTTTGTCACGCATGTACAGATTGAACTCAGTGTGGATGTCCTCGCCTCTCATCCTCTCGTTTAACAGCAAATTAGTGAGAGTCCTCAGACCCATCCGTTCTAACACTTTCCACCGGGAGTCCCTCACGTCCACAGATTCATCAAAGTGCATCAAGAAGCATTCGCACAGGGATGAATCTCTGAGCCCTTGTGCAGATACATCCTCTTCCAGGCATCGGGTTATCAGTCCAAGTAACACATTTTAATATCATCCTCATTTTTACAGTCTTGAATAAAGTGTCACACATCATCTCCTTGATTAATTCACCATCTGTAAATGGCTTTTTGTGTATGGCCAGGAGATAACTCACATGAAGGGAGGCCTCAGTTGCAGCCTTTAGAGGTGGCTGGTCGTGGTCCATGTTACCTTTTTTCGCCAGGGAAACTTCTTGCTTACAAATTAAGCAGATTTGTTTGTTGTTGACCAAAGTTAATAAGGACTCGGAATGAAATTTGTAGGTTTTTGACTTTTTATATGCGCTTTGCACCATCATCTTTTCCTTGAAGGGGTAGGCATTGACTGATCCAGCCAATCGGACAACAGAGAAGTAGAACCTTGTGTCATATAATTTCCAGATTGGCTTGATATAAGAAATTAGTAAATGACACCTTGTTCTGATAGGTTGAAAAAACAGTTAAATTACTGTAAATGTACATGTATGTTGTTGTTTTTTTTATCTCTCAGAAATGCAATCCAATTTACTGTGACCCCCGCAAAGATTGAATAGAAAATAATCTCTTATTTGTTTATTTAACTACTAAATGAAATATGAAAAAAGTGCAGGAAGATTCGATTAGTTCGGCAAAGTTAAAACGGTTATCTTAGCCACAAATCTCTTCAGTAATCTTGTAGCAGACAGGGAACACAAAATGTTTCCAAAAGAATAATTTAAAGGGTGTAGGTGGGAGTCCAGCTGCAATTTAAAGTAGTGTAAGTCACTTGCACCCTTATACTGCGTGTGCTCGACATAGCCCACCCTCAACAGTTTATGGCTTGAAGTATTAGAAATATCTTCCATTGATCATATGCAAGTATGTTGGTCTTTATCTAAATATCTTCTGTTTTGCTCTTTCTTCAATTGTGTTTCCTCTTCCGTGCTGAGGAAGCAATATTCATACAGGTTTCACCCCTCGTTCTGACATGGTTTGGTTCTAATCATTACTTAATATATTTCACTCTGAGAACTTTCCATTTTTACAAGTTTCACTCCATACAGTTTTAACGAATAAAGTCCTCTAAAATATCAATATTTCACTGCATGTCATTCTTCCCGTCATCGGTGATGAGTAAATGGTAAGCAAGTTGAGCTTAGGCAGTCGCTCGTCTAAGGCATAAAACCCCAGTGCAGTGGCTGAACACAACTGGCATACATAATTAAAATCAGTCGGCCACAAGGAAGCTCACATTCCATCCAGCAACGTAGCAAAAGCAGTGACGCTCGTGACTTCAGTTTGAACTCACCCTGAGAATAGCAAACATTACAAGATAGTCCCCTCTCTGATGGAGAGGTTTTTCCCTCCTAGCCATTTCACGAAGCATTTCAGCTCAGTGTATCCTTCAGGGTTTACGGCATGTGTGCAGGTATAGTGAAAAATAATTACCCGGCTAGGCCTGAATTTGTACTGTAGCCATTTAAATATTAGCACTTAACTTTTACATTTGAGCACCAACTTTTCCTTTTTGTGACATAAGAAACTAAAGATTTTCACAGAGCGTAATAGTCTGTTGGTATTCAAGCTACAGGTGTGTCAAAGCCACTTCTCAAAGCTCTAGTGAAAGTTCAGTAAGGAAGACCATCCCGTTGCACACTCAGGCCACCATTACTGCTCATACCACGTTATTATCTTCACCGTTCACACATGCTTCGTCTCAATTACCCAGCTCTCAGTCTGGGGCGTCACTGATATCAGCTGTGCTCATTCAATCAGCCACATCTGTCCAATCACATCCTTGTTTCATGGTTAACTTACCATCATCAGCTGCTGTCTTTTGAAATATGATTCTCTCAACTCTTCTTGTTCTTTCATTCTGCTTTTACACACCCTGCAACGACCCATCTACACCCAGTCTTTGCAAATCAATCAACGTCATCATTCAGTCTCAGCAGAGTTATCAGCCACCACAACCGTTATAAGGGGAGATATCCCTTGCTGCTACTCAGGGCGCTCGATCAAAATCTCCCAGAAGAATCTAAGTCCCAAAGACTTTCATAAGACACTTAATAACAATATGAGAATAATAAACATATTTTTTTCTTCATTTGCCATCTCTCCTTGAAATTATTCTTAAGTCTATTTGTTAACTAACATACCTAGCTTATCATCCTCAGCAGATCTGATGGTTTTGGGGGATATACCCTTGCTTTTGGGGTTGACTGAAGTTGACTGTGTTCCTGACAAAGATTGACCTTCTGTTCAAGCTTTACTTTATTAGAAAAATGGCCCAGGACTATTGCTTGAACTGCACTAATTTTATGATTTTAACTTTGCCTGCATTTTACCCTTCTACCTCTCAAAATGCAGCTGAATCAAAATGTTTGAATGCTCATATTAAGTGTTGTACCATCATTGAATGATTGATTGAATTTATTATGCTATTTCATTTCCTACCAATCACTGATAATGGTCAAGTTGAAAATATATAAATTCTCATCCTTTCAGCTTTACTTTTCTGAAAATGCATTTTTCTTTTTTTAATCAATTGAATTTAGCTTTACCTCACAAAAAAATTCAGATTTTCAAAGGCGATAAATTATAAAAAAGGTTGTGTCATTGCAATTAAGTTACAAAGGTTTGTGCCCTTGTTTCACAGAGACAGGCAACAAACACATTAGCTCTACGATCCAGACCCACATCTCAAATGTCCTAGCCATGGATTACAGCTACGGCGAGGTTATCCAGAGCCTCAGATCTCATAGGCCTTGTGTGTTGGCTCACCGTCAATCACAGTAATGTTAGCTGACACATTGGTGAGGGTGGAGACAGGGCAAGGTTATGTGTCACTGTATGCTCATGGCCTGCATGAAGACCAGAACTGCCAGAGCTCTGTCTCATGTGAGGTGTCACCCTCAGGGTTTTGGATCAAAAATTATTTCTCCCCCAAGCCCCTGGCTGAAGGCCCTCTACCCTAGAACATGTACCCACGACAGCCTGAAATCATCAGGTCATTATAATATTGGGAAACTTTCTATTTAGGCAGCACTTTTACTCTTACTGACCTTACAGACACATATAGCCTTATATTTTGTTGTTTTATATCAAATGACAGTCTGAATATCATTATAACATAGTCTATCCAAAGCTTAGGGCTGCGAATAACATGTGCTGTCACTTAACGAATGATTATGCTTAATAATATGATATTTCTGATTCATTCATTCAATCGTTTCAGCCCTAAAATATCAGAAAATATACAAAAACCTTGCTACCCACCTGACAGCAAGGGTGTATCTCTGAAGAATCCCAATCTCCTTCATTGTACAAGCAATCCCCCTGATCGAACCCCTAAAAATAAATGTGAAGTTATGTCCGAAACATAATTTTTTCCTTTAAGAAAGCTCCGCTTATGAGTCAAATAAGAACTATTATAGTAAAACACAACGTGTACAAGATAGATCTCCTCTAGTCTATTAATATGAACCAAGTTTGGATGGACTCAAAACCAATGCTTTAGAATTTATGACCTCAAAATCTTAAATATCTCCCTAGTGTCAGAAATCTACTACTGATATCTCCTAAAATCAAGCCAGTTCATCCTCGCACTATGGTGGATTGAATAGTTTTAAAAGTCATCTACTTAACTCATTCTTAAAGACAAATTGCATTTAAATAACTTTCTTGTCTCATTTTAGATCTTGTCAAGCACCATCTCAGCTGCTACTCTGGTTCTCAACTAGACCTACGCCGTCATCCCCGACCACTAGGGTATATCCCCAAAAAGTTCCCCTTCGTTGTACAATCAATCCCCCGTATTGAACTCTTGAAATTTAGTGTGAATGTGAATTTTTGATAAATGCTCTATCCCTATTGAGTAAATTATGAACTATAAGATTTAAATATGGATAAAATATGATATGTAAATACATATATTTAATTTTTGTGGTAAAGCTCCCCCCAGTGTCAGGAATATATGACCAATCCCTCCCAAAATCAATTCAGTTCTTTCTCACACTAAGTTCAATATGATATAGAATTTTAAAATGATCCATGACATAGCTTTTGAGTTATGTACAGAAAACAGTGTTTTTTCATGTGAAAGCCCTCCTTTGTGAGTGAAATATGAACTACTAGGGTAATATATGACATTTACAAGATAGATCTCGTTGAGTGAATTCATATCCACTGAATTTGTACTTAATCAGACCTATTGTAAGGATGTAATATCCGAAAAACTGTCGGCTATGGCTGCGGGCGGCTTTGGCTGCGGGCGGCTATGGCTGCGGGCGGCTATGGCTGCGGGCGGCTATAGCTGCGGGCGGCTATAGCTGCGGGCGGCCACGGCTGTGGCTATGGCTGTTGCTATGGCTGCGGCTATGGCTGCGGCTATGGCTGCGGCTATGGCTGTTGCTACGGCTGCGCCTACTTTTTGGGGATATAAATATCCTCTACAGGTTTCCAGATACCAAGTGTATTTCTTTAAATGTCTTATTTTGCCTTAGAACAGCCAAGAATCCTGTACCCTAAATATTGAGTTTAAAAATATTGAAAATTTGAATAATGCAATTTATGTCATTAATCATCAGTAATGTAAGTGAATGATGCATCACTGCAGGTAGTTAATGACCTGAGGCTATGAAACTTATGAAAAGGAAATAAAGGAAGTCAAAAATGCTCATCGGTCGTTCTAAAATACAACCTGTTTTTCTAGCTATTAAAAAATATGGCATTACCCTCAGAAAGATATCAAGCAGGATACTACAGGCCTGAACAAATCTCAGTTGTTCATCAATTGACTCAATATTAAGTCTACTCAAGAACAACTAAAATATTGTCAATAAAATTATTGACCCAACTATTTCCGAACAAAATCATAATTTCTTTCAACTTTTGTAGATTTATAATTGAGATCTAAATAAGAGGAGATAATGAATTGGTTCGAATGATCCTCTACCGGTGATGGATTGTTGCATTAGACCCCTCTGAGTTGTGAATCATGTTCACTTGGGCAGTTGACATTTAATCAATAAACATCTGAACTGTTGCCATGACCCTGAACCATGGAGATTTCATTTGGTTTCCCACACCAACGGCTGCTGCAGGACTCCTGCAGACTTCCACCAGTCACCTGTGGTTGATTTCAATGTCCACCCAGCGGACAAAATCCAAAATGTTACGCTCTATTTTGCGCAAGACTAAAATTCAAATGTTTCTCGCGGTGTAGGTTAAGAGAATGGATTCAACATTTCAATAACGATGAAAACAAGAAGGCACTCAGAGAGCACACACCTACACAGAGACATAACTGTACCAGAGACGGACATTACTGTGTTCAGAATCCCTTAGATTGCTTTATTGAGGAAAATTCATGTATATTTTTCTACTAATGTTAGAGTTATTGCCAGTTTTCTAGATATTGCTTTTTAATGACAAAGCAGCAGCCTAAACCACCAACCTCAACAATTAAATTTTGCATCCATCACTGGCCTCCAAAAACCTCTATTGCTACCAATCTTCAAGAATATCAGTTGTTTTTCCATTTGTAGAATGAAAACAACATTTGAGACATCAACATAAATTTAAACTCTGTCTCCAGCCTAAATACACTACTCAAAAAAATAAAGGGAAATTTTAAATCACACATCCCAGATCTGGATGAATTAAATATTCTTTAGGGAGGGAATAAAAACGTTGAACTCAGCATCAATGTTTGCTTTTTAGGAGCAGTAATCCAGGTATTTGGCTTTCAAAGTACTTACACAGGGAGAAATTCTCACTTTTTATATTGAAGACAGGATGGAAGAACATGATATAATGTGATCACACTGCAATGAGTTCATGTGGCATACATGAATTTTCACCTCAATAAATATTTAATCTTTGCTCTGAATCATTTAAAGCAAAGCCCTTTTCTGTTGTTCTTCGGGCAAAATGTGCATGCAGAGCGCACAGTTTTATTCCCACATCTAAGTCCCTGGCCACCCCTGTTGGCTTCCGTCATCTCTCCCGCTCTATCACTACATACAGTCTCTGTCTCACTTTATCTCTCTTTGGGTTGGACAAGCTGTTAAGTGGCCCAGAAATATGGCACATTATGCCGCTGTGCTGAACAGAGTTCAGCGTTACAGCCTGACTCTGAATCTGATGTAAATGATATGATGATAAACTCAATGGCAGTATTCAGTTCACTACCGTTAAGCTGTTTTAAGTGCAAAGGCTGATTTCAAGAGAGAATGAGGTAAACAATAAGCTTCACTTAAACCTAAGTAGAGGTTGTAATATAAAGCATCATGAAATAACAAAGAAAATTCTGAAAAAATCATGATTTGAAGGAGACAAACATACACATACATGTGATTGATGGAGATTTATTTATTGATTTTAATAGCAGACTGGTCCTTATCATTAAACACAAACTGATTTGGAAGTGATTGAACTATGCTGTTTAGTTAAAGGAGTCAACTGGAGGTCGCTTGTGGTTTGAATGGGTATGCAAATAGTGAAAGAAGAGCTAGAATACACATGACTGCTATTAATTTCATGTTTAACACTCTAGCTGGAAGTTTAATCCCGCACTATTCCTGACTCAAAATAATATAAATGTTATGAATTTCATAAGACTCCAAGCACTGATTTCAGAAATATGCTCCATCCTTCAGCATCCAATTGAGAATTTAGTTTTTCAGTTCACTGGATCAAAACATGTGTCTCCAAAGCAAAGTTCTTCTCATCGAAATAAAAAAATTCAAACTCCAAACTTAAACTCTAAACTTACAACCCCAATTTAAAAATAGCTGGCATACAAAGACAAAAAAAAACAAAATACGGTTATTTACAAATGATTCTATGATATTCCCTGAATCGGATGCCTTCAACTACTAATAAAGCATTATGGTCAATTATATAAATAAAAAAAAATCAAGAAGCTCAAGTTTAAAAAGTGAACTTCAGGAACTGTTTTATAAACCACTTCAGATGCTGAACCATCCAACGTTTCTCTAATCTCATTTGACACGTCATTCTGCATCACACATTTTCAATGGGGGACATCAGGTGGGTTGGTCTAGTGTACTCTCTTCACTATTGTAAGGCATGCAAATGTGACTTGGTATTTTCTTGCTGTAATAAGCCGGAACATCCCTGAAAAATAAGTCATATGCATAGCAGCATTTGTTCCAAAACCTGTATGTACCTTTCAGCATTTATGATGCCTTCACAGATGTGCCATTAACTCAAGCCATGCCATTAATACAGACTCATACTATCACAGAAGCTGAAGGATTTTCATCCTTTAATATTTAACTACAGCCAACTTGACTTAACATTGGTCTAAGTTTGACAAACATGTCAACAAAATGATTTGGCCAAAGGTGAAGTGAAGCATGGCTGGTTAGTGTTTCAGAGAAGAGGAGAAGAAAAGCTTGAGAACACCTTACTTGCACAACCAAAGAACAGTGACGGTACCGAAGTCCAACGCCAGGCAGAGTGTTATCAGAGAAGACGCTGTGAAATGGCCCTTATGTTGCCTCCTTTATTGCCAAAGATGTGCCTCACACATCCCCAAGTTCCCGGGTTACGTTGCTGCAACATAACGCGCCTTGGAAGACAGTTACAGTAACCCTAAACCGAGCAAGAGTTTTGGAGAATGATCTCCCTCATCCAGACATGAAATTTCAACATGTCAGATCTTCAGCTAAAGGTAGTCAGTGGCGTTTAAGCACTAATGCAGGACCAACTGGCACCAAATACAAAGTGTACAAGAACTACCCAAGCTCCTGCAGCAAGTGTGGAAGATCCTGCAAATATTTTTGAGGAGGAAAAGGGAGAAAATCCACCTGCATTAACCAGTTCCACATTATCTCCCTGCTGTTTGACGAGACCAAGTTTGAAAAAATACAGGAAAAGGTAGAGAGCTAGCTGATATGATGGAGACAAGAAAGGTATATGTGCTGTTTAAAAGACACCAGGTGTAAAGGCAGCAAGATTAGAAGCATTGGAGGTGGGTGCAAACAGTTTTATCATGGTGTAGACGGGAGGAGAAATGGGGTAGGGTGATTCTGAAGGAGGAGTATGTGAATCGTGTTTTGGAGGTGAAAAGAGTGTCAGACAGAGTACTGAGAATGAAAATATCAATTAAAGGTATGACGATGAATGCTGCCGGTTCTTATGCCCCACAAGTTGGTTGTGAGTTGGAAGTGAAAGATAATTTCTGGAGTGAGTTGGATGTAGTGATGAAGGGTATTCCTGGGGATGAGAAAGTGGTGGTTGGAGCAGACATCAGTGGGCATTTTGGTGAAGGGAACAGAGGGGAAGGCTGATATGTGAACTTCAGGAAGTAGTTGTGGTATTGAAGAACTGCCAGATGACTCGGCAACTACAGCAAATGTGATAAGGGATATAGGTAGGAAGGTGCTTGGTTGTCATCTGGGCAAAAGGGTGGAAGGTGTCAGTAAGGTTGAAATAAGAGCAGCTTCGTAGAAAATTCAGAATGGAAAGGCAGTTGGTCCTGATGACATACCGGTGGAAGTATGGAGGTGTCTAGAAGAGAGAGCAGTGGAAACTATCCTCAGGAGTAAGATGATGCCTGAGGAGTGGAGGAAAAGTGTACTGGTGCGGATTCTGAAGAACAAGGGTGATATGTGGGGCTGTAGCAGTTACCGAGGTATAAAGCTGATGAGCCACACATTGAAGAGTAGGAAAAAGGAAAGAGTATTGGATGGAAGGTGAAGAAAAAATGAGACCATTTGTGAGCAGCAGTGTGATTTCATACCAAGACTGAGCACTACACAAATAGTTGCAATGTTTGCTTTGAGAGTGCTGATGGAGAAGGTCAGAAGGAGTTGCATGTGTCTTTGTGGATTTAGAGAAAGCGTATGACAGAGTGCCGAGGGACGAATTGTGGTACTGTACGAGGACATCTGGAGTGGCAGAGAAGTATGTAAGAGTTATATTAGAGCTGCATGGCAGATGTGAAGTGAGCAGCAAGAGTCACAGCTGGGTTCAAGGTGGAGGTGAGACTGTTTCAAGGATCGGCTCTGAGTCCCTTCATATTTGCAATGGTGATAGACAGGCTGACAGATGAGGTCAGACAAGAGTCTCCATGGACTAGGATGTTTGCGTATAACATTGTGATCTATAGTGAGAGCAAGGAGCAGGTGGAAGAAAACCTGGAGACGTGGAGAGAAGGGGAATGAATGTCAGTCGCATTTAGACCGAATACATGTGTGTGAATGAAAGGGAGGCAGGTGGAACGGTGAGGATGCAAGGAGCAGAGGGGAAGGGGCTGCAGGAGTTTAAGTACTTGGGGTCAACTGTTCAAAGAAACGAGGATTGCGGAAAAGAGGTGAAGAAGCAAGTGCAGGCAGGGTGGAGTGGGTGGAGGAGAGGGTCAGGAGTTATCTGTAACAACAACTTCTGGATGAGGTATCTACAACAACAACTTCTGGATGAGGGTTCCTTCAGTAGCAGTTACAACAGGCTGGGACAAGCTTGAGGCCGTCATCTTCATAGAAGGCACCATCTCTGTAACGTTGTTCCTAGCAATGCCTGCTGATGCGGAGTGAAGAGGGCCGAGATGGTATTTGCCCAACAACAGTTAGGGTGTTCATAGATGAACTCACCATCACTATTGCCTCAGGCTGCTGATGGATTCTGCAGGAAAGCTGGTGTAGTGGGTTCGGATACAGTTGAAACCAGCCAAATCAAAGTCCGTATTGCTGAAGAAAGGGAAAATTTAGCTGGGCTATGCTCCAGCCCCCCGCAACCCTGAACAGGATAAGCGGTTGATAATGAATGAATTAATGAAGTTATGTTTCCACATCTCATGCACAGCCATCCCAACCATCTCAAAGCTGGTCTTGGGCTCAGGAAAGCTTTTTTTTTCCTGTTGCTCTTGCTGCCTTATATTTGCAGATTTATCAACTTTATCGTTCATCAGCCACCACCATCAGTGTCCGGACTCCAAGAGTAATATCCTGCTGGTGCTCAAGGCAGATGGTCCCTCTCTGAAGAGTCTAAGGCCAAAGAGTTTTCAACACGGTGTAATTATTACTTCATTTGTTGGAATAAACAATGATCTTTAAATTATCCATATGTTTCCGGTGATGGAACACCAGTAGTTGTGGTTGTGGTAAAGCATTGAGTATAGCTGCCTTTCAAGTAGCTGACCTGGGTCTGATTTCTGACTATCACATGTATTTTGGAAAGTGAGAGATCAGTTGGTAGGGCAATCCTCTGCCAATTGCTCACAGCCCCTGCAGGCTATATGTCTGTAGGGTCCTTGAGGAAGGGCTTGAGCCCCCATTTGATGCTAGGACGCTTCAAATGAAGATAATTAATTTTGCAACTTGTCCTTTATGTATGTACTATGCAACTGTGATAATTAAGAATTAACACTGTAGGATGATTACCATTAGATACTTGAAACAGCAATTAGTTGTTGAATAAATTAATACTCATAGTTATTTTTGCTCCAAGCAGCATGTTTAATACACAATGAAAAATCAACCTCGAAAAACATAATTAGGAAAAGATTGGTTTTGGGTTTGTTTGTTTCTTAGAGAAGGTGTCTCTTGTTAGAATTGATGCAAGTACCCTTAAAGTAATTATGATACCATTAGGTCCCTTCATTATATCCACAAAGACTTGGGGCTATTATGGAATCTTTATCGCTGCGCCGTCGAATCTGTCGACCAACACATCTGCTGCAGCTGTCACAGATCCTTGGAGTTAACACGATAACTCAAAAAGTATTTCATGAATGAATTATATACTTACATACTTAGACCTTAGTACGAGGAAGAACTGGAATGATTCGGGGACAGTTAGGTGTATATTGCAGACGCTAGGGGGAGCTTTATCTTCTAATGTTTTTCGGTCACAAATTCTCAACCATTGGTCCAGTTCAATTCAAATTTGGTGAGATTGAATTGACTCAAGTTAATCTATATTTTATAGATCATATTTTTCCGTAATAATTCATGTTTTACAAACTAGGGAAATCTTCTTTTTGTTTTTCAAAAATATCCTATCCTATCCTTTGGTTAGATTTAGTCTAAATTTTCCTCCAATGAGCCATCTCTAGGATATCTAGCTTGTATTTGTTGTATTTTATATTTTCACTGCTAAAAATCACTGCTTTTCAGTAACAACTTCCCATTTAACTTGAGTAGTTCAATCAGGGGAATTTGCCTGTACAATACGGGCGATTGGGGCTTTTTGGGGATTAAAACTTTCTGTCGGTCCTGCCGGTCTCTCCAGCTCCAGCACTGCAAACAAAGACACATGTGATAACTTCTTTACCCACTCTCACCATCTCCCTCCTGCAACTAAGACTATTCTTTCCTCTCTAGTTATCCCGAGTCAGAAACCTGAAAGAGGTCTGTAAGGAGAGTAAGTAGCACATTTTCTGAGGAAAACACGACTCATGTCACACACTGCACAAGAGCACATTTGTTTAATCATTGTCATGGTGGCCTTCTATGATTACTTGATATCAACCTAATTTTTTCCCGTTTATGTTGTTAATAGGTGTCGAATTTTGAGGCCACCAAGCTAAACCCATGGAAAAAAATACGAATCAATATATTTTGCTGTTTTAGTTGTATTGAGTTTCTTCCTTTTTACACTTTTGTTGAAACTATCACCATAACACATCTTGGCTGAGATTGCAGCCATCTTGTCTTCAACCTGATCAGTGCCATGTCTTATTGATAGAACTAGGTGGCAGCCAAAATTATCCGGATGCGAGGACCACAAGTCTAATTTAAGCACAATGATGTATAAGCAGCAGCCAGGTTAAAAGGTAACGACCTTCAATAAGTCCACAAGGTCTAAGGAGGGAATACCCCTCCAAATTACCATAAAGTCTTCAAAAGCCTAGTATCTCAGACTGGTGTTTCATTTCGCCCAAAAACTCACATTTTCATGAGCTAGACAATGAACCTCTACTTTTCTTGGTGAAATGTATCAAGTTCATTTTGTGAAGTGTTTTTTGGGATAGTTGTTGGGTAACTGTATTGGTCCGGTTGGGCTGATACTCTGATTTGTACTGCTGCTGTGGCCTCAACTTTTTTTCCTGTTATTACACTCATCACAAGACATGGTACAGAATGTTATCTTATAAACTCTGCTTTCACATTGATTATATAGTAAGATATGGCTTGGCAGTTCAAAAATCTACTCCATTTTTGTGCTGGGATTCACCAGTTTACTACAATGTTTTCATTTTTCCAACCACGTAACCATTGAATAATAGCAATCAGATTTATTAGCAGATTAACAACTTTTAATAAAAGGCAAGATCTACGACAGATCAATAGTGCTCTCTAGTGGTCAAAGAATGTACAACAACAACATCACCTAGTTCTGCCACAGACCCAGGATCTGAGTCACTGTTCAGTATCATCTCACAGTATGACTGAGTTCTGCTGCTGCACACTCCTCCGCGTCTGTTGGTTCTAAAATTAACCACTAGAGTATCAAACAAAGAAACATCAGTTGGGAAGAAGAATGTGCTTCTTCACTTTGCACACTCAGGTTCAACCTGCAGGAAATCAAACCGAAGAACTTACTGTCATAATTTCTGACTCTGAGATCTGGTGGTTTCTATACTTTACATTGGATTATAATGTATTATAATAGGTTTTATGCATGTGTCATACTTGTGGTGTTGTTGCTGTGGTGGCTGCAGTTTTAGCCTACTCATGTAAATGTTTTCAAATCTCCTTTCCCCAACACAGACTTGTGCAAAGTTAGTCCACATTGAGTGATCCCATCTGCTCAAAATTGACATGTCAGCCAGCCACTGGCTCCTCCAAGTTCATTTTAGTTTCTTAATATCTGTCATGACTGACATTGGAGCAGAATTATCATTCAATCTTAAAAGCTGTCCATGTGCATCACTGTATACTTAAAGCCATTATTTCGATCACTACCCAGAGTTCATGACAATTAGCGAGGGTTGGAAGGTAGATGGACTGGTAAATTGAAACATTGCTTTAAGACTGAGCTCTCTCTTCGCTACAACAGAACGATACAAAAGCCACTTTACTGATGATGTCCATTTCCCCACTCTTTCTCTTGAGACTGTGATTTTCTCCCAACCTGGAGGGCAAAATCCATCTTTTTCCTGCAGAGAATGTATTATTATTATTACCATTATTATTTTAAAATAATTTTAATGTGATAAAAATGACTATTGTTGTCAGTTCTGTATTATTTCCAGCAGGTGGCGGTAGAGCATCGGCTGTGCTAACTTCCAGTGAGAAGGGGTGTAGAAGAAGTAGGCTAACCAGTAACCAGCAGTGAAAGTGCTTCGGGAAGGTGGTGGGTTGCTATATTGTTGCCAAAATACTTGGATAAGGTAATTGAATAGTAAAAGCTGCGGTTGAAATTAAAAAGTTTGTATGTCTTTCAAATTGTATCCATCCTTGTGGTGTGACACCACACACGATTTTCCTGAATGTATCTTAACTTCAATTTGAAGAGGGGATTATTTCGCTGTCGTGATTTCTGCCATGGTGTCTGCAGAACACATGCTAACCTGCTAACTTTAGCCGTTAGCCTATGAGCTAGTTAACTTGCGTGCTGCCTCTAAGACATAAAAGAAGCAGGACCTTTCCCTGACATAATTAGTCATTACTGCTCGATGAATATTCCACATTTTGTGTCTACATTAACTGTTGCATTGATTAGCCTAGTTAGATAAAGCCAATTCAGATGATCCAGAGGTGCTTGAAGGATTTATATCAATTTCTTGAGTGAATGTATTAATAACACACTGTTACAGTATTCAAATTAAGGACCATGATTCAAAACCTAACCTCAAATTGTACTTTAAGTATTAAAATGAAACTACTCATGCAGTAGAATGGTTCTACTTGGTATTGAACTATTACTACATTGGTGTGTAAACTTATATTACTGCTGTACTACTTTGAATAGTTGAGTCTATGTTTGTGTGTTTTCTAGAATCAATGTGAGAATTCATGTAAAAAAAGGTCAACTTCTCATGCAATCATCCTTTTCCTACGTCGTTTATGCAGGTAATCATAGGCGTTTTTTTAAAAGTTATTTGATCATCATGAGAAGTAGGATATTTCTCAAGCTATAAAGAAAACCTTACTCTAATATATTTGGCATTATGTGGACAAGAAGGGTATGAAAAATTGGAATCTGAAAATTATATGTAACTACATTTGTCAGAAAATTGTAGTGGAGTATATAGTAGCTATAAGATTTCCCGATGAGATGTAGTTGAGTAGTAGGATCAAATGGAAATAATCAAGGGAAGTAAAAGTGGCACAAATAGGTACTTAAGTACAGTACTGAGTAAATATTGAATTTTGAATGCAAACAATTATTTCTTCATGACTTCATGTTGTTGATTGATGAGATACTGTTGACAAACTGATAGATGAGAGATTTAATGTAAAAAAACAACAACATTGAAACCCAGGTTAAAGTCTTTCAACCCAGTGGGGCAGATCCTTGCTAAAAGTATAAGTGAATGAGTTTGAACAGCAGACGACTTACTTAATGGGATTAAAAGCGATAGTTCAGTCTTTTGCACACTTTCTTAATATTTGTCCAGATTTTTCTGAGGAGCAGGGTTAGGTGATAAAATAAGACAAAATTTATTCATTTAAGATTAAGATTAATAATGGACATAACTGCCTGATTAATGTCAGAAAAAGCTTCTCAACAAATGATATCCAGAGGTTGCACCAGTCCATGAGGATCTATTGCTGATGCTGCAACACTGAGGGATTGTTTAAAAGTCCTTCAGTGTATAACTTCAGAAAAGTATGGTATTAATGTTTCAGCATTTTTTCACTGATTTAATTAAAATTATTATAAAGTGTTAAGGGGGAAGAAAATACAGGTTGTGAATAAAGATGGCGCATTTTTGAGTATGGGATGTACGTGTGTGTGTGAGTTTATTCAATCCTTGTTTTAATGTTGAACATTGCTCACAGACTGGTGTTTCATTATGCGGCGGGGGGAGCACGGACCACAGGCTTTTCAAGCTCCTGTTGATGTCCATGCCGGGGCAGATGGAAAGGTGTACATATTCAAGAGGAGGCCAAATGAGTCCAATGTGTCCTCAGATGATGAAGTGCTCAATATCCTAGAGATGAGTCCACAGACTTACCCAGAACCGGAGCCTCACGGACTGGGGAGTGTCCAGCTGCTAGAGCGGGAGGTGTTGGACGGTGACAGCCTCAATAATCTTGCACTGCAGTATGGCTGCAAGGTAAACATTATTGATAGTCATAGTTTTTTTGATCGAGTAATTGTGTTCACATCCTCAGTGGAATGTAAATTGTTTCCGTCTATGTCAACAGGTGGCAGATATAAAGCGAGTGAACAACCTTATGCAGGAACAAGATTTTTTTGCACTGAAATCGATCAAGATACCTGTACAGAAACACAGCTTTTTAACCGAGACTAATGCCGACGTATTTGACCCTCATGAAGAAATGTCTAACCCAGCTGTCACGGCAGCAAGGCCTCGGGATAGAGCCAGAGTCCATCCGCAGGTAGAAGAGGTCACAGACTTTCTAGTGGAGCTGGACCAGGATATTGAGAAACTGATTCGATCTACATGTGATCAAGATGATGATCGATTGGATACTGAAAAACATCAAAGTTCAGATTTCAGA
The DNA here is from genome assembly GCA_037951165.1 of Lophius americanus. NCBI lineage: Eukaryota > Metazoa > Chordata > Actinopteri > Lophiiformes > Lophiidae > Lophius > Lophius americanus. The sequence continues at coordinate 11,480,436 of JBBDHG010000009.1, forward strand.
GGACGTCGCCTTAGCAGTCACGGTTCCAACTGGGGCATCCAGTGGTGGAACGCCGTAGTCGCCATGCTCCTGATCGGCATCGTCCTTCCATTATTTTACATAGTTTATTTCAAAACAAAAGATAATGGAGGTTTTTCACCAACAGATAGTATTACAACACAGTCAGCCATCACATCTTCAAACGCCCCGAGGTCAGACCATAGTACAAGGTAAATCTAAAATTTCTTATTGTCAAAGTGCAATACCACAATTTTTTCAAATTCCTGTAATGACTTTTCCCATATATTTTATACAATTACTGAGATGCTTGAAGTGCAGCACGGTTGTTTAGTGGGCAGCACATTGGCCACACAGCAAGAATGTTCCAGGCTCAAATCAACCTGGGAACCTAGGTCCTGTCTGTGTAACAATGCATGTACGAGTGGGCTTCCTCCCACGGTTCGAAAACCTGCAATATAGGGGAAAGAATTTTTCTAAATTTCCCCTAGATATAAATGAGTGTACCTCTATCTCGGCCCTTTGATTACATGGTGAATGTCCAGGGGGTACCTCGCCTCTCATCCAGTGTCAGATGGGATAGACTCTGGCCCTCACCCCATTGAAAAACTTACTTGTGATCAGCATTTCAATGCTCATCTTGAAGTGAAATCAAACAGCTTTTTTCGGTACAGTTTTCCTGAAATGTTATTCTTGATCACAATAGGAGTAACCAAAAGGGAGGAACAACCAAAATACTCTTACTGCTGTTGTGGGTTTATTATATTGCAGGTATTAAATGGTTATGCAAACATCCCAAAAAGTTTTAACCCTGAAGCCATGTCTCTTTTTGGTTTACCACAGCCGGCCTCGCCACTTATGACAGATGTTTCAGTATCAACACGTGTTGTAATGTTATATCACTGATGTTTATCTCTCCCAGAATGGTCAATCATTTATACAACTTTTACCTCAATATGACAAAATGGGAGATGTATAGTCCTGCCACCAAAACTGTGAGGTTACAGTGTATTTATTTGAGACGGATTTGGGCATCCTTTACGTGCCTCATGTTTTATATGACTTATTCTGTTTTGTCTGTGTAAGTTGTTAAGTTATTGCCATGCACCTTTTCTCTGTGTCTGTGCCAAATGTGTGAATCGTGCTTACAGTACAAATTTGATGCAATGTACTTGTTAGATTGTATGAGGTGTGAGATACAGGAAAGTGCCTTAAACCCTTTTCAGGTTGACAGAAATTGCACATGCTCTTTTTTTTTAGATGGGTACTTGAGGACATGCCTAGAAATGTATGTGGCTTGACGATTTCATTTTTTAAAACTACTCTATTGTAACATGACTTTAACATTGACATATTTGTCACATGTTAAAGTCAAATTGTGATGGATGAGCAAGAACAGTTTTATTCTGTATGTTCCTTTTTAAATATGAACTCAAATATAAATATAAACTAATTGTTTTCAATGGTGCTAAATTTTCTGATGTGTGTTGTTTTTTTGGGACTATTGTACATGCTATTACTATGCTGTAAACCAATAGAAATAATATTGCACATGATAATCCATGATAACTACGCTGAAAAATAACATCGCGCAGGATAATACAGTAAACTAATATTGCATGTGATAATGGACATGTTGCATTATACCAAACATACATAACTACTGAAAAGTAATATTGCACATATAACACCAAAGTAATATTGCATATGATAGTAAACATAACTATTGAAAAAGTTGTATTACACATGGTAGTACAGTAGTGCGGCTTGAGACACACTACTCATTAGTAAAATTGCACCGGATAATACAGTAAATTAATTTTAAACATGACATACAGTCATATTGCACAGGATATTACAGTGCAGTAATATTGAACATGATAATACAGTAAAGGAATATTGCATATGATATAACAGTAAAGGAATATTGTACATGAAATGACAGAGAAGTACTTTTCCACCTGATAATACGGTTAAGTAGTATGATATGTGATATTACAGTAAATAAATATCGTACATTACAGTACCTACAGTCATATTGCACATGATATTACACTAAGATTATTTCATCACCTTGAGTGGTTTATGCATAACACAATCACAGTGTACTCGGATCGGACTCACTACTGACATAAGGCACATGTACAACCAAATATACAGTACTTGCACACATTGTGAGCTCTATGTATTTCTGCACTACCTTTCAATACCTGGTGTATTTTCAACTATTTGCAGAACCGACATCTACTTAAGTAGCATGAAACAAGTGTGTAGTGTGTGTTTGCTTTTGTAGGGATGCAGTCACACAAACTTAAAACTACATATTTGAAGCACTAATTTTGTATGACAATGATAAAATAATCAAAATTATTATGAATAAAGGCAGCTACACCCCAGTCTTGACGGGGAAAATCGATAAAGGCCTAGAAAACTGAGCATGACAGTGTCCATGTATGTCTGACCTGAGCTCGCTGCGTTCTACCAGGAGTTTGCTGAAAAAAAGAAATTCCTTTAAAATTGAATCCGAAGCAACTGGATTTAAGTTTAAACTTAGAATTATCGTTACTACCATGGCTTAAAGATGAATCTACATAAACAAGGACGTCATGGAAAACAGCTTAGAGTGTATCTTTGCTTTTACAGTAAAATCGGAACGACTCAAATGCAACATGTGGAACAACTGGAGAAGGGATGGTAACGTGACCCAGACACCATAACCTTCTCTAAATTTTTCCTATGACTTTTGGTACATTTGGCATGCATAGAAAAAAAATGTCTGTTTAACTTTTTAGCTACCAACATTTTAGCTTTCTCTGTCTCTCAAGGTCAAGGATCGAAAGTTTCAACATGACTTGACCGGATGAAAATACACAAATGAACTCATCAGAATGAGCAGTGTGTCTCATGTCACGGTTAACATGGCCACGGTGACGACAGCTCATAATACTCATTCATTGTCCGGGGAAAAATGCAGAGTCTAGCTTCCTAGGAAAAGGAGAAAACTATAGGCAACATTGTTGAAATGATTTCATTAAGAGTGACCCAAGAAGCTGCTGAACAATTTGAAAAATTTTAATTACCCCCAGAAAAAGTCAGCTAGAGACTCCATTCAGGATTGACGGAGATTCTAGCTGGACTCAGGGAAAAACTGAAAATTTGGCTATTTTACAAAATGTTCCTCATTGGCTTGAATTAAACACTTAAGCCAAAAAATGTGCATATTTCTTACATGTGAAAGAATAAGAATTAATTCAGATATGGGTGAAAAACCGAGAGGCAAATGTATCTGACAAGGAGCAGGCGAGGGTTCAGAAGATCAGGAAAAAGTCCAAGCAGGCAGAGAGTCAAAGATAATATGCAGAGTAGCAGCAACAACAGATAAGACCAATATTGAGGCTATAACCTATACATGTGAGACAAAAATTGAAGTGACAGAAGAGACGGTTGATATGGTGTGAAGACAGTGAAAACATGAACGCTACAAGCTCGCAGGAGTCATAACCAAATGAAATAATTCACAGTTCCTCAACCAGTCAGACTTTAAAGGCCCACAGTTTAAATGAATTGTTTTATTTCCCCCTCTGAGTCATGAAAGTACACAAGGCCAGCACAGCTAAAGCTGATAAAAGTTAAACTGTCTGGTCCCTGGAGGCTTGTTGTAATGGAGTCTGAATCATTCTGGTTGTAATATGGAATAACTAAACACTGCTGTTCTTTTTGCCCACTGGAGTTTTATTCCCCTGTGTGCCTAGTTTTATATATATATCTTTCTGTTTGTGTGTGTTATTACCAGATTCATTGCCATGCACCTGAAAAGACTTGCTTGACCATGTTATATTGTATTTGCTCATCTGACACCTTTCCGCCATGAAAACATGAGATTTAGAAAAATGGCATTTACTCAAGGCAGCTGTCATAATGTGTCACCCACCCACCCTCTCTATCCTCCAATTCACAATGTCATTTATAACACAATTCGTACTTGAATCTTCTGGTATACCCACAGTGCTACTGCAACCGAAAAAATAATTCATGAGGACAAGGGGCAGCTTAATCCGGGAGTTTTTAAAGGAGCAAAGCTCAATAGAAAAGGGAAAGAAAGGCTGAGCTCTCCCTGAGACTTGAGAACAAAGGTTGTAGAGCTCTGTTGCAGCAGAGGCTCTATGACTTTTATTATTCTATGACCTGAGACCCTCAGCTCATAACTACGGCTCGAGAACCTGCTCTGATCTGGCTCCAGGCCGCAGAGCTCTGAAATCCTGCCATCCTAAGTCTCATCCAAGTGTTGATGGACACCCCGTCTCCACCATGGCCCTCTTTTACCTCCAACATGGACACGTCTTCTCCCTTTCCTTCTATATCTGAGGATAGTCTGCTCCTGAAGGGGGCCGATTTCTTCAATGTAATCAGATTCTTACCTTAACCGGCCCAAATACGGTGGGTCTGATTAACATTCATGTGATGGTGGGGGGCAGAGAAAGCCTTTTAGAGTGGAGGGATGAATTGGAGGGGGCTTTCCCATTGAAAAAAGCTCAGCAGTCATATAGTGGGGGGTGGAGGGTAAATAGAGAGAAAAAGATTCATGACCGAGCCGGAGCTCTGCAGCTTTAAGACGCTTGCACACTTGAGCAGCTGGCAGTGGGCCACTTGGCCAACATAAACAGCCCTAATCCTTTTTCCAAAGAACTTTCAACACTCATCTCTCTGGCACATCAGCCACTGACTCACACTCTCTTTCACTCTCTCTCCGATGGTCCAGCTTGCTTGCAGTTCTGCAGAACCGCTACCAGGAGGCACTGCGCTCCTTGCAATGCAGACTGTTGCTCAGAGGCTGCTGCTGATCATTATTCACTGCTGAGGTATGTGCCTTGCTTTGATTTTCCCCTCAAGCGAAACAGGTCTCAGTTTTCACTCTTTCTTAGCTGAGGTTTAGTTTTCTCCTGTATGTTTCGTTGACCTGAAGCCACAGAAGTATGGGCTGTCCACCAAATTGATGTTGACAAAAGTAAATGGGGGACTTTCACATGGTTTTCCAGACACTTTCAGTCAAATCAACTTCTTGGTGCAATAGAATTTGAAGCTGAACATCAAATAAAAACTTCAGTCCAACAAATAATACGTTTTAATGAAGTACCTTAAAACAAAATTATTAGGATTATATACAAAAATGTAATCCACATGATTTCTGTGTGAGTGATGCTGAGAAGTCTTTTGTGGGGGCAGGGAGACCCAGGGTTCTGATTTCCTCTACTCCCTGGGGGATTTGGCAGACACAGAGTAATTTGTAGTGAAATTTCCAGCACAGTTTGTTTTGCAGGTGGCTGAGAATGAAGGCAGGGTGTGGCGGGGAATGAGAGAAGCAATTTGCTGTCTGTGGGTTGTGAATGTGTGTATTGTTACAAAGCAGTAGGTTCGGTGTTGTGCGGGTACGTGCGACGGCAAGGCCTGGACTAGTGGAAGGGAAGCAGCCGTAGTAGACCAACAAAATCAGTCAAATGCATTTTAGATTTGGGGGATTTATCCATTTTTCACACGATTCACATTAACTTTTAATCCAAAGTAAGCTCACTCTTATGAAAAAAGTATGTATAGTATAAAAAAGTCTCGGGACACAAAAAGGGGCCAAAAACTCTTTCAATCTGTGAAAGAGGTCACATGACAATTCAACATGTATGTATTATAGGACACTTCTCGCCAGAAGACGTTCGGTATCACAGTGTTCGGTGTGGATTCAATTAAAAACCTTTCTCTTTGAATCCCAAGCCAGGAGTTTTATTCCTAAATCCAAGCCAGATGTCATGGCAGCGCTTGAAGAACACACAATATGTAACGGAAATAGATTATTTATTTCCAATCGCATTTCTTTATACTTATGAGAAACATATTTATGTCTGCAAACCAAACTAATATCAAGGAATCATCAATAGTCCGTTGCATATAATATGAGTCTTTTATGAGTATAGAGGACATGCAGTCCAGTAATGAATGTATAATATGTGCAGGAGGAGCGTCAGCCCCCTAGTCTGACCGTGTCAGGCAGGGATCATCTGAAGACACAGCTGGCTGCAGAATGTGATGTTCTGTCAGTCATGATCCTGCAGAGGCGGCTGTTTTTCTTTCACCCCCGCTGTAGAAGAAGCAATTGTTCAGCACCTGTTTTACATTCCAGCCGAGGTTTTAGAGGTTTTCACTCAAGGGGCCATTGGGCCAACTACAGAGTTTATGAAGAGAGCAAAGTTTGTCCTAATTTTTGACTCTTGAATCCTCGAGTCCAACCTTAGACATCAAGATGAATTTACTTACCAACCCCTTAATAAAGATATACATATACTAGTATATGGCATTAATATCTATTCATGCGTATAAATATGTAGATATAGTGCATATGAAATTCAACCACTGATTTCATTTGTTATGTGGTCCCTCATTTTCATAAAGCACGTGCTGCAATTCTGGACTTTATCAGAAAAGACGGGAAAATATGATCGTTAAATTGAATATTACATATTTTTAAGTTGTTGTAATAATAATAATAATAATACATTTAATTTATAATGTGATGAATTTGGCATAATTAAAATAATCGACATATGACAGTAAGGAGTATAAGAATTCAATCTATAGAAATAATTGAAGAAATAACAAGAATCACAGTACTTCTTCTTGCATTAATAAATTGTGACAAAGTTTAGGTGATGCATTATTATTTATTGAAGTTTATGGTGCGTATCTGCAAGTTGCAACAACTCATGCTCCCTCTAGCTATTCATGTGCAACCTTTTATACTGTCAAACTTTACTGACAAATAACTGAAATAACTCAATTTCATTATTTTTTTATTACAATCATGACTGTTTTACATGATCAATTGTTGCATTTAGATTTTTTTCCCATTACGATGCTAATACTGCCACTATAATAGTACTCAGAAAAAAACCCGTAGCACGGATTCACTTGTAAGGGGTGTTATAATTCTACCCATATTTATAAAATTTATAATACAATTATGTTCATATTCAAGACTCTTTTACGTGAGATTGATGTACTTTTGTACAACTGGGTTATATACTGCAAGTTTAATGTTTGTCATCATGCTAAAAGTCTGGCCTGCTATCTCGGATTTTGTTTCTCCGGCCTCGATCCATTGTGTCCCTGTTTGCCGCAAAGGACAATGTAAAATGTTGGCAGGAGGAAGAATCCACTGAGACAGGCATGGATGAGGAGAGGGTAATGGGTTCGACATACTTCTAAATCACTGGATTGAAGTAACGTAGCACCTGCTTGGCTTGAAAGAGCACAATAGCATATAAACAGGAGGTGTAATATGGGCTAACAGCCCTACTGATAGTATAATAATTTATAATGAATGAAAAAAAGCTCTCCCAATCGATTCAAAATTTAACTACTAGCATATATGATATTTACAATATTAATCTCCTCAAGTCAATTCATATACATCAAATTTAATCTAAATCGGACCAACTGTTGCAAATTTAAAGCTCCCATTAGTGTTTGAAACATGCAACCAACCCAAAAATCGCACTAAGGTCTATGTGCATATAACATTTGGAAATCATCCATGAAATAGTTTCGGAGTTATCGCTTTAATGTGAAGGATGGCTTCTACATGTATGTGTCCGGAATGACCCTAATTTCACCTACAAGAAAAAACCAGGCAACCAGCAAAAAGCGCAACAAAATCAATAAAATGTATTTAATTGTGCCTTCCCTTTGAGTGAGTCCATGATTTTTTTTAATTCTTTTTATTCTCTTCCACTGACTTGCAAATGCCAAATGAAACACTTTAAACTTGTTGGCTCTTAAATAACCGGCCAACTAAACCATTGCACCTTTCTATTTTCAGCCCTTGGGCATTCTCAAGACCCTGACACAAAATCAGGCCTCTTGATCTGCACTGCAGAGCTGTGAGAGAAACAGCTGCGTCAGACCAGGTGCAGTCTATTCAGTATCCCAGTCTCAGGCACAATTTATTCCATCATTCCTGGCGGACAATTCCTACTCCCCCTGCCAAAAGACGGCTAAAAGTGGATGGTTTTTGTACTGAAACCGGAGGGCCCTCACACTGGTGGGGAATTCCTGTCATTAGAGACGTTTCTTCTTTTGTGGTTTCATGCTGCACAGGGACTTTAATGGAAGAAAAAGAAGGATAATGCAAGTGTGTTCGGCAATAATGATATGAAACTCCTCTGCCGTCACCGTCATTCAAGTCAAATCTCATCAAGTCTATTGTTAGCAGCAACTGGACCAATGCTGTGGACATACTGGGAATAGCATTGCAGTAATTATGCCAGGAGACAAATCACCACAGCACCACAGCTGTGAGCCCAGCAGAGTCATTTGTTTAGAAGATGACATGGGTAATGAGAACCACTCGCTCCTGGACTCAATAAATTCTGTCATGGTTTGGAGGTTGAAGGTCCAAACCATGGTCTGCTCATCCCTCGTAAGTGCTTGAAAAACATTTTTAGCATGTCACGCTGAGAAATGCTGAATTTCCTGCCATTCCCAGAGGTTGCTGTGCAGATGTTCTCAGAACGGTCTATCTATGATGGCGATATTTCTTACAAAAGCTGCGGTAATCTTTTGCTCATGTTGCTATTCAACCTTAAGTTCTGTCTGAAACCCAACAAAACATGTAGTACACAGCAGAACACAGAACTCAATGGTCAAGGACTTGAATGCAACAGATGTTCATTGATACGTAGTAGTCATGTGGTTCTAAAGTTTACACTTTATTAGAAGATATGAATGAGTAGCAATGTTATGTTTAATGTGTTTCTTTGTATTTCTGAGAATAGAATCAAAAATAATAAAAATATTGCCTCACAGCAGGAAAGTTCTTGGTGCATATCTCCCGGTGTTTCAGGGGTCTTCTGTGTGCGTCTTATCCCTGCCTTTCCATGGGTTCACGCCCGCTTCCTCCCTCAGTCCTTAAACATGCAATATAGTCAACTCATGGCTCTAAATGGTCCCTTGTTATGAATATGAAAGTCTAGGTTTCTTTGTTTGTATGGGATGGCCCAATAATTAACTGGCAACCCATCCAGTTTACCCTACCTCATGTCGTACGTCAGCTGGAATAGACTAGAAACATCTCTGCACACAGAAGGCAGTTACAGAAAATGAATAGATAGAAAATGACATTAAAGCCAGAAGAAGGCCATATATTATCCTGCAGCTGCATTTTACATCATAGAGACACGGGCCAGTGGTCAGCAGACAGAGTCAGGTGATGAAGATTGGATGGTGAGGTCAAAGGAAGTTGATCAGAACATGATAGAGGACTTGGTCAACAATGACGATTGACACGGAGAACAAGCTTCTATCTCTCATCACAAGACGCACAAAGCTGCTGACATGGGGGAGTACTCGTCAGCCTGTTCCCTTTGGTGGATGCTCCTAATTCAAGGTCAGATACAGATGCATTGACGTACACCTTATGAGGAAAAGCAACCAAGAAGGTTATTTGGCATTGGGGAGACGGACAAAAACTGGCTGTGAAGGGACCTATGACCCCGAATCACTGGTCCTACTCTGAAACGTTGTATTGGTGCCCGAATGCACGGATGAGAGAGATATACACTCATCTTTGTTTAAGTGGATAGTCAATTATTCATTTTGCTTGAAAAGCAGAAGAAAGAGTAAGAAAATCAGGGCTCAGGTATGTGCAGATCATTTTACTACAGCAGTACAATTCTTTGTGGATCTTTCAGAATACATGAGAGCCGAGCATCAGTGTCTGGTATTGATCCGTATTTGTTGTTCTGACACTAGAGGTGGAGGAAGGGCAGCAGGAACATTGGCTTTTCCCTGCAGAGCCATTGCTCAAACAGTCTTACAATAAGCTGTGAACAACATAACAACTTGCTGAGCTTACATCATTGTGTTCTTACTTGCACATTCACTTTAGCATGTCTGGGCTTTATTTATGGACAGCAGTGACTTGAGCCATAGACTCACCTTCCTAATATTGTTCACAGGGAAAATCATTGCATTCTGTGATTTGTGTAAGCATGCTAGCTTTTGCCAATGGGTTTTAAATACAACATACAACATAAAGTTGCGGCATGTCTGCACACGCATGGACAGAAATTAAATTGGACCTACTTTCCTATTACTTTTGATTGGGATATATTCCCTTGTTTTAAATTAGGGCAGTACATTTTAATATTAATTAAAAAAGATAGATAGGATTCAATAAAAAAAATCTATTAAATCAGATTAAAAAAATCACTTGAGGTCAGAATCCGTTTATTTCAGTGCACTACTTTTTTGTTTTGTTGCTTTATATACTCAAATCGTGTTGAAATATGCCAGCCAGCTGGGAAAGGCCATTTTAAAGAAATGTGTGTTTTCATTCCAAATATTACATAGCAGAACTCAATAGGATGAATCCTTAGGGGATTATGATCCTGTAAAAGAGTTCATGTCGACCGAGTTAAGAGCGGTTGGGATTTTTCAAATCCTACTAAAGTAAAATATTTTAAGGTCAAACAAAAATATGAAGACCAAAGCATTACTAGTTTGAAAACTAGAAAACACTTAGCGAGACCATGTATGTGTCAGATTCCGTCACAAAAAATCTGAAAGAAAAGGAGAATCTTTCCGAAACTATGTCAAACCAAATTCCAGGAACAAGGTTAAAATGATCAACTGTGGTATCATACAAACCAGGGCTCATTCATTTACACATAGTGTTGAAACATCATGAGCTCTCCATTTTTTATTTTTATGTTATTGGCAAAATTTTAAAAGACGGGCTCAACTCGCGACATTGAAGAAAATGAAAAAGCCATCCAGAATCAATAGCCGTACTTAAGTTAAGAAAAAAAAGAATCAGCTCTGTTGATTTTGAACAAAGATATAGTGTAGTTTAGAATGCGTAAATAATAATACAAACTGAGCCAAGCAGCACTTTTTAAAAGTGTTTACAGACGTGCAGAACTTCAGTGGTACCAAGATATTCATCAGGATCAGTGGAACATGCCCCCTGCAGAGAGAGGAGTGAGCTTACAATTCTCAGCTCCGCGATAAACATACAAGCATCCGCAGTCGGGGTTACAGAGAGAGATCTCTGAATGCTGAGCGTCAGGCCTGCTGCCCTCTTAATGCTGGAAACGCTGTTAAATATTCTCAACCATACACAGCATTCAAGCTTCATAAACTTGCAAATGGTTTCACCGGGTATACAGTGAAACCGGCATACCCACACATATACACAAGTCAAGTAGTGAGTAACTGGACTGCAGTGCAAAATGAAGCAATTATTAATTGTGATTAAAACAATCTTAAACTTTAAAATGAAATATTTTGCCTGACTCTGAATGGTGACGGTTTTACTACATGCCTAACCTAAAGCCATAACATTATAACCTCCTGCTAAAACTGTGTAGGGCCCCTTTTGACATCAACACAGTGTTCTGACATCTTTCTATCAGAACCAGCAATAACTCTTTTAAAGATTTGTGCTGTAGCAGCTCTTCTTATGGATCCGACAACTAACCACATGCTCCTCACATGCATCAAAACCTGCATTTCTGGACATGCTCATCTGGCTTTCACAATTTGGTTCTTGTTAAAGTCACTCCAATACATCAGCTTCAAGGGGAAATGTTCTCTTGCTTCCTAAAGTAGTGAGAGATGCCACTGTAAGGAGTTTAATCAATGCATATGACTCCATCTGTCAGTGGTTATAATGGAATGGCTAATTGGTGTAATGCACTATGTAAATCAAACGTAGCCTTTTTCTCCTCACTCTGGAATCACGTGTTTTCCCGGTGTTGATATGTTTTTCCGACCTGATTTGGCTCCAATGGATACAGCTGCAATGGAGGAAGAGAGGGTGGGGATGGAAAAATGTTTCCTGCACTGATCGGAGGTACTGAGGACACCAAGTGAATGTGTGTCAATTATGACAATGAAAGGCAGAACACTGTAACCTGATGCAAAAGTTCAGGCTTTGTTCTTCCCTCAAAAACAGTCGGCCATTCAGATTGATGGATAGGGGTATTTTTTTTAGCCTTTAGCTCAATGTTCTCTAACCAACACCTGGCAGGACTTCCATATCTGTGTCAGCCAAGCGATGAAAGAGGACAGAAAAAATATGTACGAAAAGCTTGGACAGTAAATAATCACAACGATGAGATGTTGACTTTCAATTCATCGTGTCAGTGACCAGTTATTTCATTTCTTTGATCAATGTATAAATCAGTGGACGTGTTGAACCAATTTCTTCTTCTCTATAAAGGTTCTGCAAGTCTGGCTGAAGGCATGACAAGCAGGACCTTGAATTCGTTTTTGTTTTTTGACCTCATAATACAACAAACCGTACTAATATAATAATACATTTAATTTATAACGCACCTTACATTTGGATCAAATCTCAAGGCGCTTCAAAGTAAAAGCAGATAAAAGCATCAAATCAAACCTTGAACTCATCCGCCTACTTGTAGGACTTAGCTTTATTTATTTCTAGTAAGGTAATTCCTTATTTAACCAGCAGCATGATGGAATTTCACGCACTACAACTACCACTAAAATTTAAAAATCTCAACAATCACAAGATGTACAGACATTTGAGTCTCCAGAAGAACAATCCCAGTAGTTTTGGTGAGCCAACGTCTCATCTTCTAGTGCCAACACAAGGTTGATATTTTTCTTATTTCAAATAGCTCCCATCCCAGCTACTCAAATCCGGTCACAACTTTTGGATGTGACACAAAAAGTATCCCTCAGTGTGGACCTGCGTTCCCATTCTGTCAAATATATCATAAAATGGAGCAGTACTTTGGTGAAGTTTAAGCTCAGAGAGTGCACTTAGTTCTGCTGGTTGCTTTCACACAACAGCATTCTCATGTTTGACAAAGAGTTGTGTGATCCACAACTTAACCTCAACCTTCTACGTTCTTTATTCCATTGCAGTTTCTTCTGCTTTTCAGGGGTCATGTCTTGGTTTCTTGGGACTAAGAAGGGTATTACAAACTTGCCTCTCCCCAGCAACAGTCTTCCGCTCATCCTGAGAGATCCTGAGCCATTTCAAAGTCAGATGAGATATATAGACTGAACCCGGTCCCCCTATGAAGAAAGCTCTTTTCAGCCATTTGTGTCATCGACCTCATTCTTTCGGTCACTCCCAGAGATCATGACCATAGGTGAGGGTGGGAACATGGACGGACTGTTAAATTGAAAACTTTGCCTTTTTGGACCGATACAAAACCTGCAGTACTGCCGTTGCTGCCCTGAAGCACCTGCTCTTTCCTATCACTGGAGAACAAAACACCAAAAAACTTTACCTCCCTCGCCTGAGGCAGCAACTCACCCCCAATGTGGAGGGGAAAAGCCACCATTTTGCAGCGGAGAACTATGGCTTCATACATAGTCTTCTCCTAGCAGCATCTTCACACATGGCTGCAAACTGCTCCGGTACATGCCGAAAACCACACACTGAGGAAACCAACAGAACCACATCATCTGCAAACAGCTTAGATATATTGAAAGTTCCTCATACTTTCTTGGTTTGTAGTATCCATTGCATTGTGCAGACTCTCTCAGGACCAAGGTCAATAAATTACGCTCATTATTTAGTGAAATGTCTCAACATCCGATGGATTGCTATGAAATTAACTATGGATATCAATGAGCCAACATAAATATGTTTTCATCTAACCAGTGAAATATGTCATTAATTACCAAATTGTTAAGTATAAATTGCTCTACAAAAACTCATGGTCCCCAGACGACGTATCCATGGTGGTCTCATTTATTTTCTTCTAGTCCATTTACATTTACGGATTCTTAAGTGTTTCAAGGGCAATTCACCTATAAAACCTCTTGCGTGCTAATGTTGCTAATTTTCCATCAGGTTACTTCCATCAGTCCCTGAGACTAGATGAGTATTCAGTTCCATTCTGGGAAGAGATAAAACTCATAATAATAGGCGAGGCACATTGAGGTTAAACGCACAGTAAAGCTTAACTATGTAGTGAGGCAATTTGGTTTCATGGGAGTCTTCACTTTAAAACAACCACCAGCGCTGATTAAAACCCTTCATGTGACTCGTTGATGGATTAGGTCATGGAGATTGATTTGTTTTATTCAGGTTACATTTTGTCACGTTAGCAGACTTCTTCATTCTCTGACTCAAAAACGTAAATTACAGCAACAGGGAACTAAATAAAATGTACTGTTATTCCATTGATGTGGATTTCTCTGGGTTTGAAAGTTTGAAACATTTGTGATAAATTAAGTAAAAAATGCATGAGAAATATGTTTAATTTTTTTATTAACGCTTAATACTTTTCTTTCTGACTTTTCTACTTTTATCTATTACATTTGTACGTATTTTACACAAATATCAGAATTGTTCTATTCCTTACATATTCAAAACAAGTTCATTAATGTAGAATATTATCTTTAATTTGTATCACATGACTGATTTCAGCTTAAATGGATGGAATAATAAAAGATAGAAAAGATGATCGTTTGGTTTATAGACAGGTAAATATCAGACCATGCAAAAGGATCCAACAGACATGGGACAACAAAATGCTACAAACATGACCGCAAACAAAAGGTGTGATGTAATTTTTGTTTCTCTATTCTTGATTTAAATAATAGTCATATCCATAACATTATGACCACCTGCCAAAACAGCTCCGAACCCTCGAGGCACGGACTCCACAAGTTCTGAAAGTGTGCTGTGGTATCTGGTACCAAGTTGTTAGAAGCAGATCTCTTAAGTCCTGTAAGATACAAGGACCGCTGGGTCTCCATGGATCAAACCTTACTGTCTAGCACATTCCATAGAGGCTCCATTGGACTGAGAATTCAACAAATCATTGTTGTGCCCCTCAAACTATTCCTGTTCCAATTTTGCAGTGTGGCAGGGCGTCCAATCCTGCCCTTAGGAATATTGTTTCCATGAAGAGGTGTAGCAGGGTTGTACAATAGTTATGTATGTGGTATATGTCAAAGTAGCATCTACACAGACCGCAGGGTTCGAGGTTATCCAGCAGAAGATTGCCCAAAGCATCGCACGCTATCTTGGTATATCTTCTCTAGGTAAGCGATGCATATGCACCTGCCTCACACAAGGTGTAAAAGACCTTCACATCCTTATTGATAGGGAAAGTAAAATATTCTTTTTGGCCCAATTGTTTCTAAAGTCTTTCTTATTTTATGTCTGGTGGATTGTGGGCCCACCAGTCTGCCTGAAGGACACAAGATAGCCTTACCTCGTAGAAGATTGCTCCTCCTATTGTAAGCATATAATGATCCTGCTGGATCTGAATGGCAAGATTCCGGGATGAGACTTGCACCTGAGCGTTCCGGGATGTTTTCTGTTATAACTGATCTGTCTGTCTATAACATCGTCTTTCTCAGATAAATATCTAAGAAAGAAAACCGAGACAAGATATTCTTCATCACTTAGGCTTACCTATTTTTTTTTTTGTGGTTATATAGTTATGGCTGATTGCGAAAGAGGCATAAATTCAGAAAAAGTCCTGAGCCTTTCATGACAATATTATACTAATGGTATGAGGTTCAGTTTAGTTTGCACAAAAAGGGCTAGTAATACTAAAGTGGTTTTACACGCACTATTCTAACGTCTATTTGGGTAAAGAATTTGTGAACTTTTGACAAATCTGACTTTAATCCTATCAAACATAAAACACAAAAAACACAAACTTGCCACCAAAAAACACTTTCTGCTTTGAAAAACAGTCTCAACGGTCATCCAGAAAAAAACAGAGCTAACAACTTGTGTGAGGGGCGAACAGAGGACTTGCTGAGTGGCTGCTGCTCCTGTAGCCTCTTTATTGTCACCATCTGATTGCGAGGTGTTCTCCAAGCATCGTCAGGCGAAATCATTGAAGTCTCTCTCAGCAAAGCAATGAGTGAGTGACAACAGGTTCACAGAGATAAGAGCAGCATGAGAGAAAGAACCCGGGATAGCAGCAGTTCCTTACTCTGTGTGTGTGTGTGTGTGTGTGTGTGTGTGTGTGTGTGTGTGTGTGTGTGTGTGTGTGTGTGTGTGTGTGTGTGTGTGTGTGTGTGTGTGTGTGTGTGTGTGTGTGTGTGTGTGCGTGCGTGCGTGCGTGCGCGTGTGAGTGTGCGTGCGTGCGTGCGTGCGTGCGTGCGTGCGTGCGTGCGTGGGTGTGTGGGTGGGTGGGTGTGTGTGTGTGTGTGTGTGTGTGTGTGTGTGCGTACAACCCTTTATCTGTCTTTGGAGGTGACGAGTGAGAACCAACCCCGAGGGGGATAACGTCATCACGGAGATAGCCGCCATCGCCTAGCAACCACAGCCCTCAGGCCCTCTGACGGAAGTGTAAAGTGATAGTTGATGCTCTTAAAAAAGTGCTAAAAAGTATTTTCAGCTCAATATAACGGTGACATTGTCCCCCAACTCTTATGAAAATGGCTGTTGCAGTTCATTTGAAGTCCGTCTCACACACACTCTCCGGCTGCCGTAAATATACAGGACAGCAGCACAGCAAAACGTCAGTTTACTCTTCTTTGACTTATTTCTGTGAAAGACCACAGGATCAAACTGTTGGAAACTATTGAGCATTTGGCATTTTCAGAAAATGTTATTTGGGTGACAGAGAGGTAGGGAACGTTGGAAACCACTGAGATAGGAATGCATCGTTCATTGCCAACTTTTTATGCATTTATTCCAATTAACAAATATCTAAAACATAAGCAGCTTTAATCGTTTCTGAAACCTTACTTGTGATGCTCGAGTTAAATGATTATGGTCATCTCAAAGGAGTACCACATTATTCTTGACCCAAGGCGACACATGGGACATCCCGAACACTTATATTGCGATCTCTGATCACACTGGCATTAGAGAAAGAAATCACTGATCCTGTGCTGCAAGTTATTTCTAAAGGTTTATATATATAGCTCTGTCAATTACAAAAAATAATGCACTCAGCATTTAGCATATGAAATATAAATGCAGTACATCACAGGTATATGGAATATAACAGCATTTGCTTTTTGTATGTTTGTCACCTTTAAAATATAGGAGCATTATGGGAACAAGTTGGTATTTAATGGCTAGAAATTCTGAGAATTGTAAAACCCCAGCCTGCCATATTTTTCCTTTAAGGAGATAATGGTTCCGTCTGCAGCTTTAATATGGGTCAAAGTCGCATAACAGCGAACACTAGAGCCGTCGGATCCATTAGTTCATGTGGAAGCTCTGTGGGGTAACGTGAGGTGTCATTTACCCAGTTACTAGCTGTCACTCTGCCCCCGTCTAGCAGCATCCAGACCCCAAGCTCATTGCAATCGTGTTACAAGACAAATTATTATCTTCCTCCCAGACACCCCCGGCGAGGCGAGGCGCGTCAGCGCTGCAGGTGCAGTTGGGCCTGAAATTGCTTTGTTTAAACTTGTCAGGCTGGAATGAGAATCTTAAAGAAGGATCACTCCTCATTTGTTTGGCTAAGACGCTGTGGAAACCCACACATATTTACACCCCAAACTGACGCTGTCGTTTGAAGAAAGAAAAACATTTTTTTGACTCTGAAACTCCATAAGACGATAACTTAGCTCTCCTTTTCTAGGATTTGTCAATGATTAAAATGTGAATGGCGCTCCTTTAAACAAGCATCAAGCTTTGAATGTATTGATTGTTACATCTCTATTCTTGCCTGTGAGCTCTTTTTGAAAGGAGCTATGAAAACTGAAATGAATCTAGATATGCAAACTGATTTAGTACACTCAAAAAATAATTTGTTCATTGGTAACACACAATTCAATTAGCTATTGTTTGGTATAATACAATTATAGTATTTTAGGTGAAAATACTATAATTGTGTCACCAATGTTAGTCATTTTTTTAAGAATCAACACCAAATCTCTTCAACAGAGTGTATTTTGGTCAAAAACACTTTGGTAATAAGATAATTTTCAGAATCATCCATCAATAATAAACAAATATTTATATTTACAGTTACAGTTAAACTGTAACTGTAAAATAGTTTTTTTGAAGATTTAAACAATTTCCAAAGTTGGATTTTCTTTTTTTTTAAAGTTTTTCAGGTCTAATCATGAGCTGTAAAAATGAAATTGTTAATAGATTTAAATAAATTACCTCATCTAGTCACCAAAATTAAATCATATATTTTTGTGTCCAACTTGTAAATACTTAATTGAGTGTTAACAGTTAAGGTAATTTTTTGAGTTAATCAGACAATTCTCTTTTTACAGAGTAACTCTGCTATGATATTTAGTGTATTCATTCAACTACTTTATGTCCTTTATGTTCTAAATGTCTATTTACTGTTTTTGTCTTTATATTCCCAGATGTTCATAATATTTGAAGTACACTCTTTTTTTCCCTTTTTTTTGGCTTCACACACCTACTGGCAGAAAGACACCTGCTGTTCACACACAACAGCACTTTGATATCAGGACTTTCAGCTTTCCGGTCTCCACATTTTAACAGCAAGAAAATCTCCTAAAGCTCATTTAACTTTCAGCAGTAACATTACATTTTTCAACATCTTAAAAGTGGATCGAACTTAAGAAAAATACTTTCATCTTGTACTTGAACAATGTAAAAATATACAGTTTGGTCGTTCGACATTTATACAGGTGTCAAGATTGGACTAAAGCAAAAGAATGTTAAGTGTTAAAGCACCTCTAATGCACAGATTAGGCTGGCTTGAATCCTCTTTTCTCCCCAATTTGTTCTGAGGACAAAGGGTGACGATACACATGCCTTGGAGCAGCAGTGCATGGACGGGCATTCCATCCACTGTTTGTAATTGTTCTCAGCTGTAAGCAGCGTCTGTTTCTTATTTGTCACATTCACGGGTCAACTACTACAATATTGTTCATGATCGCTCGAAAAATAGAGACGAAGCTCCAGGAAGAAAAGATGCTTATCTACAATCCCGGCAGAAGGTGAGGCGTTGTAGCTGTTCACCTATCTGCTTCTCATGTGCTTCTTTTTAAATGTTGAGGATGTACCCACTATTAATCTGCTGGAGCAGATTTTTATTATGAAAAAAATGTCTTCAGCATGCCGGGATTTAACCAAAAGGTTGGAATATTTCTGAAAGCTTATGCCAATTTGCAGTATATATAACTGAGCAGGCCATATGTCCTCACTTTGTCTTATTTTTTTACGCATTATTATCATAATTGTTGCAAACAGGTTTTTAAAATGCAGAAATCACAAACTGTCTAACAGTGCTCCCCTCTTTGGAGGTGCTGCGAAGCTAGAATATTAAAAAATAGGTGTTATGATTGCCCCATAAATGCAGAAGTGTGCGCCGTTTCAGTGTTTCAACGGGTGCCAAAAAAATTCTGCTCCTTCTAAAATATGTGTTTGCGCCGAGATGGAGTGAGAGCGCTCATCCACTGGGACCAGAGCAGCAGCACAGTCAGCGCCATTGTTTGGAATCTTAGTCTGCCTGCATGCTGCAGACAGCAGGAGGACGGCTCCAGATCAAGGTGCTTGTTTTCAGATCGGCCGAGGCGAGGGCTCCCGGAACATGTTTGTGTAGAACACGTTGAGTGGGAATCTTTTAAATCCATTGTTTCTAAGTTCATCGAAAAACACAACAGATTTGTCCTCCGGCATTGACCTCAGCCCCAGCAGAAAACCTCAGTCGTCTTTTACAAGCAAATGTCTTCGCCCGAGCCACAAAATTATAATGTCTAAGCTTGTGGCTAAGGGAATTTGAGGGACGGTTTCTCTTGTGGACCTTGGGCATGTTTCTAGGAACCACAGATCTAAGAAAATCCTGCAGCCAGTAGAGAGTGCTGCAGCTCATACAGCCTCTGAAGAACTCGAGGTTCTTGGACTTCCCTCTGTTTGTTGTCACCAGCTTGAAGAAGAGAAACTGTTTTCAATTACACACAGTGTTTTGTTGCGTTTGGATGATGTCTCCTCTCTCCTTTGGCATGAGTTCTATTGTCCCTAATGAATGGTAATGGTTTCAACAACAATGTGATGGCTGTGTGGTGCTATTTTCTGTTGCTGCTGGGTCTCATCTTCTCCACATTAGTCTACTAAATTAAACCCAAATTGACAGGACTCTGCTTTGACCTTTCTTTAAGATGCGGTTGTTGTTTTTTATTGGTTGAGTTTACATGTGTGTTTAAATGTTTGTTTAAATGTGTGTCCATGGGTATGTGTAGAGTTCGCCAGTTCGTGTGTGCTAGCGGCGTGATGAGCTCTTCGCTAATGCACTGCTGCGGTTTTCAGCAATCCCCTCCTCTGCTGGTCTGAACTGAAACAGCTGCCCCGCCTGCTTTGCCTACAGCTGCCTCCAAATTGTCCTATCATTAAGCCATTATATGTTTACAACCATAGTTCTGAGCAGACCCACTATAGGTGCTGGGAATCCTGATGATCCTCCTCTGTTATAATGGATCATTATCCTGTTTTTTTATTACACAGTAATTAGCTCCGATACAATTACGTAGAACTGAGCTGTGAAGGTATAAACCAATGCTTTTTGCTCTCCGAATGGCCTGGATATGTCACTTTGACAAGATCCAAAGGGAGAAACACTCTAAATGACTTCACTGAATCATGCATATCTCCTGGATGCAGAGGTTTATATATAATAGGATTTAATTAATGCAATTTATCTGAGTATGTCCAATAATACTGTGAAGGTGTGATTTTATTACATAACATTTATATGAGCTAACTCTCATTTATTCCTCACTTCATCCTCTGGAGCTGCTGGACAGCCAATACCCACTTGAGGCCGATGAGCAAGTTCACATTGATCTTATTTGGACAGGCTTTTCTTCTGGGTCACGTCCAAACCCAAACAGCGTGCAAAGTTCCACAACAGGGTGAAAGTAATTCTCCTGAAATCCAGACACACT
The DNA here is from genome assembly GCA_037951165.1 of Lophius americanus. Taxonomy (NCBI): domain Eukaryota; kingdom Metazoa; phylum Chordata; class Actinopteri; order Lophiiformes; family Lophiidae; genus Lophius; species Lophius americanus. Next base: position 11,501,319 of record JBBDHG010000009.1, read on the forward strand.
CTGCAAAGGTTACAGACAGAGCAGAGACACTTGTATCATACAAAGCAGTGTTATTTCTTTATTCAGCGTGTAATGACTTATTTGCACTCTCCCATGAATATCTCCCCTGTTGGGCGTTAAATAGTGGTTATACTTTTATTTAACATGCATCAAGACTTCGCTCAAGACTGTTTTTTTCTGTCGAAAAATGTGGCCCAAAAATACATCTGGTGTCTGTTATGACAACAATGCTCGAGGACGCAGCTTGTATACAACCGAGTCGGATAGCAGAATTCCAGACTTGGAAGAATTAACTGTATGCATGTTTCTCATTAACTTTAAATGCAGAATAATACCCAGTGCAAGCACAATCACATTGCTGCGTACATTCAATGGACGAAATATATGCTTTTCTAATGTTTGAGTATATTATTAGTAGTTTGTTGTAGAAAAAAACAAACCTTGGAAGAGTCTCTGATCTAACAAAGATAGGTAGAAAAGTCAATCATTGGTCCCATCCATACATTTTTTATATGCATTTTGCCCCCCTGCAATGTTATAATATTTCCTCTAGTACATTTAAATATGTCATCTTCTGATCTGCTGACACTGGGATTGACAGCCATGTGTCTATAGTTACATTAATGGCAGGTGAGAACGTGAAAAACAGCGTCAAGAACTGTCCAACTATTTAACATCAGAAACCAGGAAAACTGGCCAACTGGCTCGCGATAAGAGTGAGATCAATTGAATTGAGATCTGGGGAATTTGGAAACCGAGTCAACACCTTGAAGTCATTATTGCGCTCCATTCCTGAACCATTTCTGTAGTGTGGCAGCTCGTATTATCCGGCAGAAAGAGGCTGCTGCCATGAGAGAGTACTGGTTCGATGACGGGTTATACTCGTTCTGTAACAGTCTTTAAATAGGTCAATAGGAACGTATCACAGTTGCAGTAGGTTCTTTGGGTGGACATGATGTTTACTCACTTAAGTTTCTTAAATACGGCAGACCACAACCTCCGATTTGCTACGAAAACCCCGCCCCTAGTCTCTGACGTCACTGCCAAGGAGCTTTTGATTGCTCTTAAGCACCCGTTTCTAGCGGCCAGGGCAATCGCAAGTTAGGAACTGCCCCCGAACTTGACCAGAAACCGTCTTGGTGCTAAAGGGGTCGACTTTAAAATGTAAAGAAATGGGTTTTCTTCATCGAGCTTTTATTTTGGTACTTCTTTTGACAGCAACATTTCGGTTTAACATTTAGATTTAGATTTAATATTTGGAACTAAAAATGGAAAATGTTGCTTTAAAAACAGCAGGTTCTACGTCGGCGTGTCTTACATCTGACAGGTGCCATTCTAATATAATCACTTCAGCTGTTAATTTTTATTACGCTATAAATCTGTTGTGTCGTTTTTGTGGAATTCTGCTACAAGAGAGACAAACAAATGGACAAATCAATGCTGGTAAAATACGGCCTTGTTTGTGAAAGTAATTATTGTATATGCATACTTTATTGTGAACATGGATCCTTTTATATGGTGATCGACTGCTGTAGTGTGTTAGGAGGAATAATGCAGCTGATACCCTGCTCAGAAGCATTTCAATTACTGTGGTAAAATCCTGGAAAATTAAACATTCTTGTGGGAATCATCATCACATGTGTGTGTTTTTCTCTCAATGGAAAAGTCTCAAAGCAACAGGTTCCTGTCTTTATCTGCCATCTGTTCAGAGGAAGGCAGCAGAAAATAACAGTTTGACTCGCAGATTACACAGATATGCTGCAACGTTATGGCTTACTAGCTGATTTTGATTTAATCGGATCACTATCTTTGGTTTGTCAAACAAGCCGTTGCCAGGATCAAAATAAATCATTGTTTTCCTCAGAAAAATCAATTTAAGCTTTACAAAGATTCAAAGTCGAAACTAATAATAACAATAGTAATAATAAATTAATTTTATAACACACTTAACATTTGGATCAAATCTCATAGTGCAACAAAGTAAAAGCAGATAAAAGCATCAATAAAAAATAAAATGATAACTATATAAAAACATGACCAAAAAGCAGACATGTTAATTAAAGTTATAGGTTCCTTTAAAAAGGAAAGTTTTAAGTCCTTTTTTAAATGTGTCAGTCGTCTGTGGAGCCCACAGATGGTCAGGGAGGGCATTCCACAGATGAGGTGCAGCAGAACAGAAGGCCCGATCACCCATGGTGCTGAGCTTAGTCCGGGTAAGGAGGAGGCGGTATGAGTGGGTAGAACGGAGGGATCGAACTCTTGTGTGTTCACTTAACATGGACAAAAGCTTATGATCAGCTATAACATCATAACTGCAGACAGTTATAATATCTTTTTATAGTCGAAGCTGTCAGTGGGTGGGATATTTTAGCAGCAAGTGAAAATTTTGTCTTCCAAGTTTGTGTTGGAACCAGGAAAAAAGGCCAAGCATCTTTGACAGGGGCCAAATTCGATAGCTCGATGACTGCTTCAGAGCTTCTCCAAACTTTCGGTCTTGTTGGGTGTTCCTGATCTGCAGTGGTTCGTACCTATAACAAAGTGGTCTAAGGAAAAGCAGTGTGTCAGATCACAGCGGCACATAACATCTAGTTTGGCTGCAAAAGCTGGCCCCCACAATATTAGGCAAGGGGAATGTGTACAGTTAAAAGATAGAGAGGTACATGAATAATTCATAGACACATGTAAAGCATATTAAATTTTGGCGTTGTAGAGATCATTTGAATAAATACAAATGAACCAAGAAATGACACATGAGGTACATCTGTAACATTATTAATGGGAGTTGACTTGGAGACATTGGCAAAATCTGCTTGGGTTCGTTCTGAGACAGATTCATGAAACCACTGAAGGGAACATTCATCTTCTAATAGAGAAGAGTTTTCCTACAAAATCTCAAACTATTTAGATCAATGGAAAATGCTGCACAGTGTTGAGTTGAAGGGTGCAGTCATACGGTCAACACATAAAATACTGTATTATCTAACAAAGGTCAGATATCACACCATTGGCTCATCAGTGAGTTTGTTTAAATCATCTCTTTATTACTGTCTTCTTCTTTTCCCAAGTGTCTTATTGAGAGAGAATCAACATGGCTGTAGTGCTTTGCTCTAGGATGTGATTGATGATAGAGCAGACTGCATTAGGTAACAATATACTTGAATCAACTGGCTGTCGAATCAATAGGAGCACCATCTCTCGCCCCTGTCTCACTCTGTGTCTCTTTGTGTCTTTGATGTCAAAAGTAAAACATACATATATAAAAGACTGTTTGTCACAGCAAATAAGTTAAGGTATTAACCTATTTTTTTAGCAGAGGGGCTCTTAACTTGAGGCTCAGAACCGTCCAGAGGCATTACCTGAAAAAAACAAATAGAAAAGTAGAGTATAACATGTACGCTTATCAAATATTCTTAAAAGAGGAACAATGCTGTTCCTGAAAACTAATGATGGGTCACAAGTAGATCTGGCTTCCAATCATGGAATCAAGAATCAAGTGTCATTACATGATATTAACCATCTATTGCATGAATTAATTTGTTTTCAATCATTTCAATTGTCTAAATAGTGGAAATACTTGAATTATTCTTGTCAGATGTTGCAACGTGGCATCAATATGCAATGGTGGAAAGTACCATAAAGTCTTATTTTTGTACATCATTTCAAAACACAATTTTATTGCAATTAAGACAAAACAAAGCAACAAATTATACTTGATGGAATGTATAACTCAATATTCAAGCAGTTGGATGCATATAATTTTGATTGTCATTTGGAATGTATGGTAAAAACATTGTAATTATAACATTAATTCAGCTGTGATAAGCTTTCAAGAGATTTCTTGATCAAAAAAACAATTTATTTCGCATTTTATTTTAAACATGATTTCCTGATCATGTGATTCGTGCTTTTCCTATCCAAGAAAAAAATCCTCTTTTCAAATCCAAACAGTAAAGCGTTGATTATATTACAAGGTTTCCAACAGCAGAATTTTGGAAGATGTAAAAAAGCAGCAGATGGCTTTTGTCAACTATGGCCAGGAGGAAATTTTGGATTGGTATTTTATAACCTCTGAAAAAAGTCAAACATCAAAGAACAACTTTGTCCATTTTTCATAAAGGGTGGTCGTCCATGAAGGTCACTTGTTGTCCCTTGGCTCACTATTGCTTTCCTTCGATAAGTGCTTCACATTTTTTAAAAAGAGAGGCCTGTTTGAGATATAATGGAGGTAAAGCTAAAAATGTTTTTACTCTCTGAAGACATTTTGACATTACACTATACCAATAGTGTAATGTCAAAATGTTACACTATTCAGTGGCTTTGCGTTGAAAAACACTTTTCTATGTGTCTCAAATTTCCTCGCTTTTTATTTGGCTGCCTGATGTGTGTGTGCGTAGGTGTGTGAGGTCAGTTTGTGTATTGAATGTGTATCTGTGAGCCTGCCACTGTGTATTAGCTTGTGTCTCTGTTTGCACTCTTGAGGTCAAAAGAGACCCTCTTATTTTTACAGAGTCGACAGCTTGTTTCGGGGGAAAAAAATCCAGAGCTGTCAGAGTCTTTCTGTCAAGCTTTAGCATGTATATGACCTTGTTGGAATGGAGACTCGGCTTTTTCCAATCAAGATTCATCTACTTTATTCAGGTTCATGGATTATGGCAGCACTTATCATCTACTTTGCAGAAAGTTGTTGGTTTGATCCCCAGCTGCTGCAGTATAATTGAAGTGTCCTTGAGCAGGATACGGAAGCTCACACTATATCCTAATCTTTTCAGAATAAATTATTTTCTTTATAGCCTAATCTATCATCGAATGTCTTAACTTTGTTCATCTCCTAAGATTAATAGGAGCAGTTAAGGACATTATAGGGACAAGGACAAAACAAAAGATAAAACAGTTTAGAGGTTATAATGACAATAATACATTTTATTTATAAAGCACTTCTATGAGCAATGGCACAAAGTGCTTCACATGCAAGGAAAAGGGATAGATTGAATAGAAAAAACAGAAATAGCAGATAAAGCAACTAGCAGAAAAAACAGATGATGGAAAACGAAACAATGGAAATGTGAGTAGAAGGAATAATAAAAACAAAAAAAGATCACACCTGAGAGTTTATAAAGTATATAAAAAAGAATGTTTAGTGGGAGGATTTAAAAGGTTTCTCAAGATGTCCCGTGCCAAATTTCAAACTGTAGCGTGTTCCAGTCTGGAAGTTCTGACTGACCTGGTCAGCTTCATGCAGTGATTTCATCAGGAACAACCAGGAAAAATCTCAATCCTATGATCTTAGAGAACACCCAGGCACATAGGGGGGCAATAAATTCTTTTTGTTATTTCAAAGTCTAAATGAGGCCATTTAGAGCTTCAAATGTGATGAATAATGTTTTTAAGTTGGCCAGAACAGGAGTAATGTGCTCATCTTTCTCAGCCATTCGTGCAGCAGCATTCTGCATAAGTGGGAGCTGCGAGTGATCCACGGAGCTATCATTGCTGACCAAATGAATAACATGACAGTAGCCAAATACACCTGATTGCTTTTCAGTATTTTCCAGACTCTCTACAAGCCTAATGTAAAAGTAGGTACAAGCAATTTTCAGCAGTTGGATGGTTGAGCAAGTACGCCCTTTCATGGGAACTGTATTCCCTAATGGCAGTGGCCTCCTTCAACAGAAAAATATTCACTTGCACACTGCAAAAATGGTGAAGGAATAGTTTGAGGAAGATATTAGTGAGTTAAAGGTGTTGATTGGTCTCAAAATTCCTCAGATCTCAATGCAGTCGAGTGCATTTAAAGGATCTGCTGCTAACATCTTGGCACCAGATTGCACAGCACACTTTCACCGCCTTGTTTTGGCAGCAAAATGTGGCCCTAAAGACTATTCAAACAGTGTTTGTAATGTCGTGGCTGATCAGCGTATATTCCTATGAGTGAGCTTCTATATTTTACTTAAAGAATCCAGTGTTAGTAACTCTGAGATTTAATACCAGTACTATTTGTGCATCTTGACCTAATCTGCAGAAACAAGCAAAATGTACCAGTTTCATACAGTAAATGATACTAAACTGTTTTGCTAATAGTGTGAAATGATTACAGTGACTTGTAGTCAACGTCAGGCTTGGAAACTTCATATAAACCAAATATAATGATTCTGTTTAGTGTATTTGAGATGACAAGTTTTCTTTAGAAGTATAATGGCAGGACTTGACAGTGGAATCATTTCTTGCATATTCATTCTTCTTCAGACGTATCTCTCTCAACACTAATATTACCTGGACTGACCTCTCTGGATTGATTACAGAGTATCGAAGACAGAAAGTGTTTCCCATTATTTCACTGCTTTCACCAAAGTCCCATGTGTGCCTTGTTATCCACCTGAACCGCTCTTGCTCTTTCCCGGTCTGCAACTGTCAACCCCAGCCACAGACCTCAAATTCCTGATATTATGTTTATACAAGTGTTTCTAACTCCACCAGCAAGAGGTGGAGAAAGGTGTGTGATCAACCACATTTTGCTTATTGTTGGAAAGATTTCTAGAAGAGCTGTCAACTGAAGTGTGTGTAGGGAAAAGGCAAAGAAGGAGATTCTGCAGCTCATCCAGTTAAGGTTGTTGATTAAGGATCACACTTTACCTTACGTCAATTCATTGATAGAGTCTTGTTTATCTATTTTTCCAGTAGTATGAATAACAATCAAAATGAAAATACCAGATCGGCAGCTGACTACCACATTTCGTTCATTTCTCAATATGACTTTTTTCACATTTTGCACTTAATAATTATACAGTAGTGGTGTACAAACAGTATTATACTCAATATTCAACTTATATCAAGCTTCTTGATAATTTGGCACACGCATTTTAGTTAGCCCTTCATGTTACGTACACTTTATTTTCTTACCAAACCCTCTGTTATAAATTCTGTCAAAGAGAAATAAATGTCACTTCAGCCAACCCACAGGAAGTGGAGGGTGACATTAAGAGGGACGCAGAGGGAGGAATTCTTTTTGAAACTTTATGAACTTGCTTTTAATCAAGAATTAGTTGATTGGCTACCACATAATTTGGGTGTTTAGTTATGTTTATATATTTCAATGTATTTATATATAAACTCTTGTGTCTTTTGAAAAACTAGTTCTTTGGAGTTGTGCTTGAGTAATGTCATGTCATTTTAGGCCTTAGTTGTCGCACTGCGTATATGACAATTATTTAGGGTCCATCTTTTTGTTGTTTTTATTTCACTATATCCCAGCTCCTATATGGATAATTGGGAACTGTCATATCCACATGGACCTTAATATGATGACCTATCGGTAAACTTAGCTGCTTCTGTAACCAAAGGTTGTTGGTTATGAATCCCGGCCGGACCTAGACAGCCCTCCATGCATATATATGCATGGAGGGCATATGACAGATACTGTATTATTTATACATATTATACATACTTTATCATATTTTCAAAAATGCATAATTGCCTTTGGAACCAAAGGTTATTGGTTCAAGACTGTGTTGGAAGAACAGCAATCCCATATACAAACAACTTATTGCTTTATTGCATATGCAATATGCAATGAAGCGTGCTATGTGGCATGTACAATCGGGGGTGCTGTCAGGGGATGACAGCATAGGTTTAGTATTATTATTATGTTATATTACACCTAATTGTGTCATCTAATAACTGAAACATATTAACTGTAATGCTCCTTTTTATACCTTTATCCTTCTGCTTGTTGATTAACCCCTGACATCACTGTGTACAATTGGACCATAATCTGGATTTAAGAGATTAAAATACATATTTGGAGGAGGGTAATGCAAAATAGGTTACTGGATAGAAACAAAGAGGGGTAAAGAACCGGCACTGTCACCAATATGTAGCTGAGATCATGCAGAGTCTTCCAAAAATGGATTATCTGTAGCTATATTTTGATTTAAAAAAAATAGATCCAAATTTGAGTAATAATGGAAAATCATATTATTGTTTATGACTCTTAAACTCCTAATGACAAACACATGATTCCAAATGCTAGGAGCAAGATTCCAGATGCAAGGCGTTGTGGCAGATCTGGGTGGCATGACCTCATTCTGGCTACAGCATAGAGTGTGTGCTACACACTGATAAAACATTGACGATACTAAATGTATCACTGTGACAGGATTTAATTTTTGACTTTTTCCAACTTGAAACCTTTTTCCACGTTTTAGTGACGTGCGTTCTGAGTGCTTATGATCTGAGACAAAGGGTGGAAAAGAAAAGAGTAGTGACTGACAAGCCGTGTGAGAAAGTTCATTGGTTTAAAATGACTTCTAGAGTTGCATGAAGTCTCTGTTGTGTGGTTGACCAGAAAATGTGGAGTTAAATGTTTTCCTGGGTATATTACTAAACACAGTAATAAATATGATGAATTGGTGTTCTGGCAGTAGCTCTCCTTGGAGGACAGAATGGTGTTTTACTTTCACTTCTGTGTGACAAAGCTCCCCCAACGCAATGACATCATTGTGCGGAGGGAGAATATTAAGTCGTTAGAGCTACAAGTGATGTATGATGGTATATTTTCAAGATGGATAAGTAGCAGCTCCACACATTTATAGAGAATGATATCAGCGGCTCATAGACAGAGAGAGCGGCTGCTCCAAACACTGTTGATAGTGCAATGTCAATATCCAGAAGTACCCACAGACGTCCTCTGAATAAGAGTGTTGTGTGTTGCTACACACAACACAATTAAAAAGATATTAATTTCTTAAATATCCCCCAACCCCCCTAATGAAAGAGCTTTGACGATAAACATCATCATCTTAACAAGCTGATCAGTGACACAACAATAGGATTGAAACAAATACCACAAATTTTGAATTAATTTTGTTGACCACTTTTTATATCCCCGAATAGTTTTGGATATTTTGGAAACTTCATTGCTGCCCCAGATCTTACGTGTTTACAAAATAACACAAACACTATTTCATGTATCATTTTCAAATTGTACACCCACATAGAACTTCGTGCGAGGATGAACTGGATTGATTTTGGAAAAGATCGGATGTATATTTACACTCTAGAGGGAGCTTTATCTCCAAATTTCTGGGCCATAACTTCCTAACCGTTGGTCCAATTCAGTCCGTATATGGTGCATATGCGTCGGTTCGAGGAGATCTATCCTGTATTTATCATATTTTACTCACTAGGATGAGCTTTTTTACGCAAAATATGCTTTTTCATACATAACTTCCCAATTGATTGGAAGAGTTCCATCAGGGAAATTTGAGTATTGGTAAATGCCTTTCCTGTCGTGGATGACAGCATAGGCCCGGTTTGAGGTATTCTGCTTATAACCACACCCACAAACCACAAACCGAAGGACCAATCACATGACCAGCTCCAACACTCATTGGAGTAGTTTATAAAATACTCATCATGCATTTGACAGACAGCAATAATGAAAATATGCTTATTCTCTTCTGTGCTGAAGTGTTGCCATGAGACAGCGGGGGATGGTGTGAGGCTGCCTCACAGCAAGACGGTTCTGGGTTCAAATCTACTTGAAGACTTGGGGCCTCCACTCTGAGGAGAGTTTGTATATTCTCGCTGTTTCCTTCTCCCAAGCTCGATAAACATGCAGTATAGGTGATCTTTTTTATCTAAGTGTAAAACTATAGCCGAAAGGCAGATAGCTTTCAATCTCCAGAGTTAACTTTTGTTGCACTCCACATGATTAAAATTTCTGACACAGGGGGCTTTCAAGTTTTTCCAACTTTTTTCTCTCCTTTTGCCTCTCTAGCTTTTACGCCTGTGGTCAATTGGGTGCCAGAATGTGGCCTCAGTATGTGCAGCACTGCTGGAATATATTGCTGGGGAAGCATAGGGACTCTGTGTGTGGCAGGGGATTACTCTTGGATCCATTTGTGTGTTGTGAATGAATGGATCTCTGGGGTGTGGCTGACGCCCTTAATATCAACCACAAATAGCAACGCAGCTCTAAATGAAATCCCTGCAGCATTAGATCACCTACCTTGCTGTGTAGAGAAGATAGATTCAGATCAGTCTGATGAAATCTCTCCAGGGAGACCGTGGATACAACTTCTGCTCTCCTTGATTGGGCTAGAAATGGTCTCATCACTCACGATTAACTCAGTTTCAAAACATGAAAAAAGTACCCAGATACCCAGAAGTATCAGAGTATCAGATGCTCAGAATCACCTTCCCTCATCTGACTGAAAATATTCCTTCTGCAGACATTTTATCTTTCTTGTCATAACCCATACTCTTCAATCGTTTTTCTTCGATAAGGAAAATAAAACGTGCCTATACCTGTAATAGAGACAAGAAGAAATTGATCAATATGTCGGATATTAAAAACAAAGCTGATGTTTGCATGTCTTTTTTTTTCTACAACCACGCTTTGTCCTGAACACAAATACGGATTCTACTCAGAAAGCCTTTTTTTTTTTTTAAAGCAGCAGGCGTTATATTGGGTTTCCCTTGTATTTGAGGAAGAAATCAATCATGCTTGTGTTTCTGTTATTCCAGTTTTACTCCATTTAAGGGACAGCTCTGTAAGAGCATCTGATAGCAGTGGGCAGTGTGATGGTATCAAATTGATTTCTACCTTTGGGTTGTTAACTGTGGTATTTTCAAATCACTGTTCTGACAACTACACCTTGTTGGTCAAACGCTGACCAATCTCACGAACTGGGTTAACGGAATCCTTGTGGTATTTGGATTGATCCAAAGAGCTTGGGAAATTAATCCTTAATTTAGTTTTTTGTTTATGTAGGTGTTCAGAAAGGCATTATTGGTGAGGGTTACTCTTATCTTTCAATTTTGTAATTTCCTTCTATGAAAGTATTGCTTGCTTTGACACAAGCCCTCTCACGGTATTTCTGTGAGTGTGTGCCTGTGTGTGTGTGTGTGCGCGCGTGTGTGTGTGTACGTGCGTTCAGACCTTCAGACCTTTGCATCTTTTCTTGTCTTGTGTCCAACTCCCCCTGTTAAATAACTAATATTACTGAAAACATTAAACATTAATACTCTTCAACATATGATAGGCTACTTAAATTTACCACACAAATACTTGAATTCCAAACTAGTATCAGTTTTACCCCACAAAATATTTTTGGAGAAAATGAAAAATGGAACATGCTGTTTGCAGTAGTATTCAATCTCTCACTCTTAGACAAACCTGGGATCGAGCGAGTACACTTTGTCAATGTCACTTTCAGGAAAAAACTAATAATTGGTTTGGTGCATAATAATAGGCTTGCAAGCAAAATGCTCTGCTGGCAAATCCTTTTCTAAGTGCAGTCTGTTTATATAATGGATAAAGTAATAGTCTGGAGAAAAAAGTTTTAAATTCATAAATAAATAAGAGGATTTGTCTCACATATTTACATGTGATGTAATGTGGATTATGCATCAATCCATCCATACGTGGTCTTCAATTACTGGTCTTTTTCAGGGACACAGAGGGTCTGGAGCCAATCCCAGCTGGTTTCGGGCAAGTGGGCGGGGCACAACTTGGATTTAGGATTTTCCCATCCCCCGGAATGAGCCAGAGAGAGTAACAGGATGTCTGGAATATCTTGCGTGGACTGCTGCCACTATGAACCCCGACCCAAACAAACTTGACGGATGGCAGGTTCATGATTATGCCTCACTTTGGTTTTAATTATATTTTTATAATATCAGGCAGTGAATACTTTTTCAGTAGCTTTAACACCAAATATTCAATGCTGTAGAAGAAGCTCCTATTTGTAAAAAAAAAAAAAAACAGACAACAACGCATAGACCTGAGATTGAGAGCACATCCATATTGTAATATGAGAAGTGAGAGACAGACACGTCAAGTCTGACAGCTCTGTTTCAGAATCAGAAGGAGAAGTCAGGAACAAACTCAGGCCTTGTTGAGGAAAACCTGCCGACATGCAGGTTAAGTTGAAAGAGTTACCACGGTTACAGACTCTGAGTTTAACTCACCTGGCTTTCTAAAACAGAAAACCCAGAGTGTCTCTCATCTCATAGTTTCTCTCATCTCAGAGTTTCCACTAAATCCGCTTTCTTGAATACCCCTAGTGTGTATCAACAAATAAACAAACAATCAAACTAGTGTGAAAGCATGACCTCCTTGATGGAAGCTGCACAAACGTCACTGATGGCAGGGTTAGTTTCTTCGTCTGTGAACATCTCATATGGTGTCCACATTTGAGACACACAGGATCTAGCAAACCTTCAAACTATTTGTTTTCACTCTGTGACGGATGATAGATATATGGATATAATTAAACAAATAACAAAGCCTAAAATAAATACAAGTACAAACCAAATGGCAGTACTTTTAAATTATTTTCAAGGATTAATTCAATTCAAATATTCTGAACTATAATTTACCTAGTATGACATAAAAAAGAATTACAAAAGCTTGAGGTTATAAAGTTAATTTCAAGTTGTGGTTCAGTAGCTTGGTTTACATGGACCCCAATATCTAGATTAGAATAGTTTTAAAAGCCCAGACAGAATGAAAATGCTCCATCGGAACAGCCAAACCTATGGTAGCATAAACCGTTCCATAAACCGATCGCCATTTCTGGTTGTGTTCAGCCCAGAGTTGTGAAGTATGTCCAAGAACTGGACCACAGCAGAGTTTGTCTTTAATACATTATGGAGGGAATAAGAAATAATAAACTCAACAAACCAGTCCAAGAAAAACTTTCAGGAGCCATGACAGACCGGAGTGGTAAAAATCCTAAAAACTGATGGAAAACTTTTAAGACACTGATTAGGAGGATAAATCCCACAACAATAAAAACGGATCAGAACCACCAACCTCACTTTTTATGAAATTACAAATCAAGTTACTGGAGAAGGACCACTGGTGAATGTTGCTGACGGCGTGGATCTGTATATTCTACATAAATCATGTGATGGAGAGTCTTGTATTTCCGATGTTACTTCAGATGATGATGATGATGATGCTTAAGTAATATTTCTTTGTACGTTTTCCACACAACACTGCCTCACTAGCTTATTTAACATAGTGTTAGCTTAATTTTAGATAACGTTAGTTAAAGTTATATCACAGAGGTACTAATGAGGCTGACGCCCTTTACTGTATCCAGTCCGATAAAACATGCCTTATTTTAAAGTTGTCTTGCTCCGATCTCACGATAGACACCCATCTTCTGATTAATCATGTCAAATATTCATCGTTTTGTGTGTCTCAAAGAGGTTCTGATTAAATGCGTTAGTGTGTGGAAACAATAACAGAGCACAACTCATCTGATCACGAATTGCTGAGCTCTACTTTCTATGGTAACCCAGAACATTGAAATTCATTTACAATGAATTACAATGTTGCTCATTTGTGAGCAAATCTATAATTTAATATATACAGTTCGCTGTTTTGTGACCCAGAACTAATATTTATAATTCCTTAAATCTAATTCCTGTATATGAAAATAATTGCTTTCATATTATTATTACTCAGTATCACTTAAATAAGATAAGATAAGATAAGATAAGATAAGATAAGATAAACCTTTATTAGAAAAAAGTTTTTTTTACACAAAAAAAACCTGCAAAAGGAAATTGCAGTGTTGATGCCACTTACACACCAAGTCTTTATATGTAAATATATACCTTATGTTCCAATCATTGATATTTCCACCTGCTCTGATGGTTTCCACATAAAGATGATAGAAACAAAGTGGCAGCTATTAAAGGAATCATGACATTTTCATCAAACAAAATGAAAAGGATGCTCATCTGATGAAGAAAAAATATATAGAAATACTATTTGACGATTAATACCATGGCAAGTAGTTTAAGAGCGCATCAAACTAAGATTGTGCCTGACAGCAGTCACTCCACATTTATCCAGGAAGCTGTGACCTTGAAACAAGGTGGGGCTGTGTATTCTGAGCTCCGGAAAATTTGTCTCTCCAATTTCTCTGCCAATCCTGCAGTCCATCACTGTCATAAGCTCATTATTGATTAGAGACTGATGCGTCTCATGTTCACAGTTGGTTGACTCCTACAGTATCCTGATCAGTGATATATGTTACATCAGAACTGTAAAATAAAACAGGTTCTTCAAGTGTGATTTCCAGTTACAATAACAACACCAGAGCTATCATATTGAGTGCAATCAGGATTTCACATATTTATCTATCAATCTCTCATGGTCATTTATACATTTGGGTATTGGACGGACTGTAGCTCCGAGGGTAGAGAAGTCTTCCCCAGACCCAAAGGTCAGCAAAAATGGAGATAATTGGGGTATTGATTGTTGTATGGCACTGAAAATAGAACCCAAAATGCAGTGAGTATATGAAATTATCTAAAAATCGAAAAGAAAAAAAAAGGAGAAAGAAGAAAAAACATAATAATCCAAAAACTAAGGCAGAGACAAAGGTAAATAAATGAATATATACTATTCTATTGTACTAACTGAAATTCAGTGAGCAAAAAAAGAATAGATCCCAAAGCATCAACAAAATCAGCAATGAACTACAAAAGACAGTGAGGAAGACTGACTCAAATACGAGGTGTAAAAGAAGACCACAGCTAACAGGTGAGGACGAGGGTGCAGGCGAGAACTTTCAACAATCAAGCAGGAATAAGGAGTAACGCCCACTCAAAGAGGCAGATATGAGGAGGGGGGAAGGGAGAATGGAAAGGAAGTGTAAAGGGAGTCATAAGAAAGGGATTCCAGACAGTGGGCTTAGTTGAAACTCTGAGTTTGTTAAACCTGGGATGAGTGAAGGTCGATGATTTTCCATTCTGGGGAATGGGGTAAGTTTAATTCTGAGTCTTGTGCCATTGTAAGTTTGTGAACCAAGCCAGCTAGCTGGCAGGTTTACTTCAACAAAGCCTGAGTTTGTTCCGGACTCCTCCTCCTGCTGAGCCTGTAGCGGAGCTGTCAGGGTCTGGTTCTCATTTATCAGATTATAGATTGATATTGGGAGAGGGCTGGGAAACAGATTTTGTGTGCGCCTAGTGTCCATCAATGAAAATAGAAATTGTTCAATATCATCCTAAATTTTCAGACACAATATTCAGAGAAAATGCAGTAAAACTAGTAAATACATTCACTTAGGCAACTTTTTCTCCAACTCTGGTTTTCTTTCCTTCTCTGATGAGGCTGAAATTTATATATTTTATGTAACTGAATTAGCACAGGCACATTGAAACCTTCAGCTTCAATGGCTTGCCCAGAACAGCAGTTCTGGAACTGAAAACTCTGAGGGTTGATCAACCCAGAATTCGGGTTAAACTCAAAGTTTGTTGAACCCTCTTTCTGCAGAGAACTTACTTACAAAATTAAACAGGAAACAATAACACAAAATCCAGAACAGAACTTGTAGTTAGGACGTTAGAGCAGAAGTGGAGGACAATAAATACTAACTTTATTTATATAGCAATTTTCAAAACACGGTTACAAAGCGCTTTACAATGAATAATGACAAAAATAAAGCCAGGGAACCATGCAAAAGAATTCAGATAATAAAAGAGAAGATTAAGGATAAAACAGTAACAAGTAACAGGAGATATAAAAACATACATTTAAAGAATAAATAGCTAAAAGCTACACAGCTCAAGTACAATCAGGAAAAGCCTTTCGATAAAATAAGTTTTGAGGCAAGACCTAAGCTGACACACATTTCCCCAGGCAGGTCATTCCAGAGTCTCTAAATGCAAAGGCTCTTCCCGAGTTTGAAACGTAAAGAAGACCTCTGCCGGGGGATCTCAAACTACGCAAAGGTTTGTAAAGAATTAAAAGATTGGAAATGTAGTCTGGGATCAGGTCATTAAGAGCCTTAAAAGTAATCAATAAAATCATTCCTTAAGCGAGCAGGGAGCCAGTGTCATAAAGCAGGTGTGACGTGATCAAAGGTCTTTGTCCGGGATAATGCCTGGCAGCCGAGTTCTGCACCAGCTGTAATCGTTTCACAGTTTTAGGGTTAAGACAAGTAAAAATGCTGTTCCAATAATCAAGGCGTGAGAAATTACAGGAACGTACAATAGTTTCTGCACTGCTCTCATTTAAAATAGGACACATTTTGTCAATATTACAGAGGTGATAAAAACAGGGCATTTGTGACTTACTTGCTTGAGTGCGGTGACTAAACTAAAATGATGACTTTAGAGTACAACGAGTAAAATCTGGCATTATTGTTGGAAAATAAATCAAAATACTTCAAGACAGACAAAATATCCATCTAAGGGTATAAGATTGCGAGACATTATACTACTAAGAAGAAAGCCAAAATAGTTGTAAGGAAACATAAAATTACCTCAGAGATTTTGTTTCAAGGCATCTTGCTGAGGGTCTTTGAGGGTCTTTGGGTGGTCTGTGTCCGTTTGGCGTATGCCAAATTAAATACAAACTCGATATAATAACAGGTTTTTTTCTGTTATAACAATGAATAAAAAAAGTAATGTATTATTGCATGATATATTTAAATGACTCGACACGAATCCACTTATTTTACAAATTCTTTAAAATCATTCTGCTGTCTATGAATGGGGTAATTCCAAAATGCCGGAACTCGAACCTGTCAGGGAATGGTTGTTTAATATTCAAGGCGAATGTTGCGACTGTAATGACACCCAGCTCCCGCTTACTAACATCATTGAGACGTAAGCTTTCAATTTAAAACTTCTAAATGCAGCCTGAAGCTTTTCATTGAACAAACGGCTGCAGGAAATCACTCCAAATCATAAGCAGAAATGAGAGTGTGTGAACAAAATACCTCATGTGAAGTTTCTCCAATCATCCTGCAACCATCTGAGGACTGCTGCGTGGCATGAAATGAACATCCATCTCATTTAAATAAGCCAACAACTCCAGAGTATTTAGATTTCAGGCTCATTAGACACAGACGGGTCTCCACAGAAGACGCCCACTGGCATGTTCGCTTTCTGCTGATTGACTCAGCAGGCTATCATTATCATCAGGAGAATGAGCCGCAAATGTTCTCACCCCTTCCCCTGTTGATTTTCAGGTTACACTGTTGTGGTTTTCGGAATGTGACTTAAATGCCACTTTTGATTTTCTCTCAAAAAATGATGTTACCACATTATTTATAGCATCACATGCTCTAAGTAGAATTCCCACAAAAAAATCATTGTCAATGTCCAAAGAGTAAACCTCTGTAAACATCTGTAAAGCTGTGGCTCTACCTTGTGTATACCGGCGAACACATCTCTGTGTCTGCACCTCACAGGATCTAAGGGCACACAGTGGTTTTTATTATGTTTGTCTTCAGGGTACAATCTAAGAGGCAGATACCATAACTCTCAATAATGTCAGGAGCGGTGAACGGCTGTGGCTCTAAAAGGGTTTGAAGCTAAAGCAAAGCCATGAATGCTTTCACACATCAAAAGAGCTGAGAGAGAGAGATGTTTTCTCATCTCCTCTCAAACTGGAATAGATACAAGCACCTCTCTCTCAGAGCAGGTAGAGCTGAGCACAGGTGGCACGTCAAGAAGACAACCTCCGCCCCAGCTGAGGATTATCCGCTTATCCGGTTTCACATATTTATGTGACAGTATGTGATGAGGAAATAAATATCATGCCGTTTTGTTTGTATTTCACTGTTTGAAGAAGGTAATTGGTCACTGATGGATTGAACCAAAGCCCCACAGGATCCTAATTTGTTTTCATAATACCTTAATAATAGGCTGATTGTAATCCTGTGATTCTCTAAGTCTTTTCTTGGACTGCAGACAAGATACAACTTCATTTAGCAAAACACATTAAGGGAATGTTGAAAATATCTTATTTACAGTCGATAAATTATGCATTGTATCTACAGAGCATTTAATGTTGTCAATATTCAATATTCTATTTCACATAAATTTAACGCTGACGGCTTATTTGAGTGCTTTAAAGTTCTGGCAGATTTATGTTAG
Organism: Lophius americanus; assembly: GCA_037951165.1. Classification (NCBI taxonomy): domain Eukaryota; kingdom Metazoa; phylum Chordata; class Actinopteri; order Lophiiformes; family Lophiidae; genus Lophius; species Lophius americanus. The sequence continues at coordinate 11,519,223 of JBBDHG010000009.1, forward strand.
CATCCAAATTAATAATATGTTAAATCTTCGACAAAATGAACGGAAAACCAAACAGGAAAGCGTACAGTTTTAAGCCCTCGCCATACATCATGAGCTTCCAGCAGTTCATATTAATTAATGTACCATGCAGAAGAGCTAACCTCTTGAATGACAATGTTGCCCTCATTGGCTTTAAAAACTCTTATCCAACAGGGGAGACCTGGAATGATCAAAGTTCAGCCTTATGGTTTCCCCTCTGGCACTTTTTGACGGTTTTAGCGAGATTTTAAAGGACTTGTGACAAGCCCATTGCCTTTGAAGTGAATTAGTATTGTTCCCGTCTCATGTTGCACAATGATGTACTCGTACATACATTCCCCCAGAAGTCAGCTGTTTAAAGTCACTGAACGAGTGATGCCAAAACAAGATGTGAATCTGAGATGTGGAATATTTGTTCTGATACTTTCAAAGCGGCCCCTTGAGACCAATAACGCTGCACTATAATCATTATGAGCAGGACCTTGTGAAGTCCAAAAGTCAATGCTGATAAAAAACTTATTAAGCTTCATTTTTCTGTCCCCGATGAAAGATTGATTTGCACTGAGAGCCTTTTAATATAAATATGTTGTCCCCATGGTAGTTATATGAAATCTCTTTCTGAAAAACACTGCACTAACGCTTTGTCAACGGAAACATAATCGGAGGCAATCCAGGACTTCAGGACATTTAAAGGCCCTCTGCACTACAGCCGAGTAATGGCCTCAGTATATTTCTGTTTTAATAGAACAAAAGATATTTTTGTTTCTTTCATGGTCAATATTGGCATCATGTTACATGCTTTTGTTTCCTTGAGCTGTTCTTCACTGTCATAAATAAGAAGGAGCGAAAGACAGCTCACCTTCCACAGCTTGACACCTACTGAAATAGAGTCTTACGTAACAACTACAGGTGAAAACGCTTTTAGCGTAAGGCCACAGAAAAGGGGAAATATTACAGCCGCCATCTTTAAGGTAACTTTGTTATTAAACAAAGCAGTGCCAATCGAGAAAACAGCAAGCATGTATTTACCGAAGACTCCAATAGACACAAAGATTCTTGATAGCGATTATTGTTTTTGCACTGTTGACCTTAGCAGCCCATAGGTGGGACTAATGGCTACTGTGACGTCAGCTATTGTTTGTTGGACGTTTCATGGATGTACAAGAGTGTTAAATTTCTTTCAAATTTGAGCATATTAAATGAATTGTTTTGAAGTGGCATTAGGGTTTAGCAGCGGCGGCCATCCAGGGTGTATTGGAATAGTTTGTTCATATCCATTTATTGATGTAATTGCATTGCTTCTCTCCCTGGTTGCTTACAGTGAGCTCATATAAGAGAGCTCTGTTTTTTCCAATCAGATATATCTAATGTGGTCTTTGGGTGAAAACTCTCCTCTTGTGCAAGCGAGTTCCCGGGTGAATGACTCTGGCCGTGTGAGTACACAGGATGATTTTGTTGATTGTCATATTTTTTAGATAAGATCAGATTATCAGACCTCGAAGTTGTCATTCTGTTTTTTGACATTCCACGGTATACTATGTTGGCTTGGGCGTGTTCTTATGGTAGGCTTGTCCTGCATCACAATTATGTATGAGGAAGGCACTTCAGTCATATCCCCTGCTCCTGCTGAGCTCTCATTTCTAAAATGTAAAACTCATTGGAGAAAAAGGACTGGGCACCGGCCTCCATACCAATGGAAAAATAACTTTTAATGGATCTGAATCGTTGTCCTCTATGACTGCTTTATTGAACAATTGTTTGCAGAAAGAAAGAAGGACACACTGTATCTCGAGATGAGGAACTGCTTTTGATGAGTCTAATTTTTAAGTTTCTTTAATATCTGTTGGTCATTGCTTGCTTTGATGGTTCCTGTTGTTGTTGTGTGAATGAGGTCCAGAGTCAGTGATCTGGTGGTGCCTGGAAACCTGATGGCACTATGTTTATGCCCAGCAGCTTGGTTGGAGTCTGCAGAAAACACGGTTGAGCCTGCACTGATAGCATTTTTGCTTTCTTGGTGGTCGTATGAGAAAATTTGACATGTTGGTGAGAGTTTATTAGATGGTAATGACAGTTATTTGTTATTTTTTATTTGTGATGCAGCATCATGCCATTCTGAGTAATATTGTTACATCCTTGATGGTTTCAGTGTCTATCCAGTTAGTGTTTTTTCCTTATAGCTGTTATTTTGAGGAGTTCAATCATGGGATTGATAACAAAGGTGATTCGGCAATTTTTAAGGATATACCCCTGCTGTCGGGGACGACAGCAGGGGTATAGTTTCCACTCACTAAATGTTACTGTCTCTTTGAATATGGGCAGGTTAAGTAGTCTGGTTTCCTCGTAGGAAACAGAGAAACTACTTGTTCTAAGTATGTAAATCAATTCCCGTTCTCTCTCCTGTGTCATGGCAGACTGTCATTGGCTAAACGTTTCATTAAAATATCCTTTTTTACAATGATATGATGCAGTAGGCCCTCATGGAACATCTTTCTCTATTCTGCCGGTGTGTGGTTACACTCAACAAACCGATGGCAACATAATAACGCTAGTGTGTGATTTTAGGTTACAGAACAAAAAGGACATACAGTATTACGGAGCGTCGCCTGAACATGATGTGATGTCCAACATATGTATCAACCACAGCTTTGTAAACAATTAAATGACACGGTAAAAACAGTAATTTAATTCAACTGTTATATGAATCTCGTTCTCTGCTCAAACAGACTTTGCACTGTCTTTAAAAATTTGAAGATAATTTCACGATTGTTGTCTGAGTAAACTGCTAACTGCTACTAGCTGCTTGAAATGTCATCATTGAACATAGCTAAAAAGGCGGTTTGGTAAGTTGTTTATGATGAAATACATTTTTTGACATATTTTATGAAAAAAGAGCCAAGATAAATGGTGTTATTTTAAAAGCAAAAGTAAAGTTACCATTGCGGGAACGTTATTATTTATTTTTGGAATAATTGAGACCAATTAATGTTGCAGATGGTATTATCAGGAAGGGCTTTTACTTTGAAGTGAACCGGAAGGTACAGAATAAATCGTGGTCACTAGCTTTAGTTTTACATGAACGTGACACTGGGAAGTAAAACATTTTGACCTTTTCCTAAATATAACCGTATTCATTCCTCTCAAGTAACATAGCGCCTTAAAAATTCTGAAAAGTTTTACTCTTTCATATTTACTCTTGCTAACTTGACTGTGGAGCCCTGTATGTTCAGATTATATGCTAGAGGGTGAGAAGTGGATCACTTTGAAGCTTAGGACCACTGAGCAGGCTGCTGGATTCGACAAGTTGAGAGTGAGCTCTTCAGTTGCCTCTGGCTATAGTCTTATTTTTCACAGAAAGATATTATAGTTTTATTTTCCCATCCAGGGTGGCACAGTGGTGTGGTGGTATCGACTCACAGAAAGAAGGCTGCCGGTTTGAATCTTGAACCAGGATCTCTGAATGCAGTTTGTATGTTCTCCCTGTGATTGTGTAAATGTTATGGATGGATACATGGGTGCTGGTTGGATATATTGATGATAGACGGATACATAGGTGATGGATGGATGAAGGATGGATACATGGATGATAAATGGATTAAAATGATGGATGTTACACGTATGATGGATGGATAAAACGAAGATTGATGATTGGTGGATGGATGTGATGGACACATAGGTGAAAAATGGATTTCAGCTGGATAGATGGATGATGATGATGATGATGGGTGGATGCACGGTTGATATATACATGTATGATTGATGAGTATATGATTTGGATGGATATGTGGATGTATGGATGGATGGTTGGATGGATGGATGGGTGGATGGATGGATGGATGAGTGGATGTATACATGGATAGATGGATGGATTGATGGATTCAAGTCCACTCTCTCCCAGGCTTCTCCAGATACCTCTCCCATCACCAAGACTCTTGGATGTACTAATGCTAACCTCCTACGGACACACCTGATATGGAGTTATCATCTATTCCCTCCTGTTACAAGAATTTAAATAAGCCCAGGGCCACTTTTTTATTCCACATAGACCATATGACTGCAGCACTGAACTTCCTGGAACTTCTTCCCCAAAGGGACGTCTCTACTCCGTCTCCACTCCATAAAGAGAGGGCATGTGCCCATACATTGAGGATTCACTAGCTGCCAGTATCATTCAACCATCATCGTCACTGGTGGGGTCAGGCTTCATATTTGTCAACAAAAAAGACAAGTCTCTCCATCCTGCGTTGATCCTGGTCAGACATCTCTTTAGATTTTGTGACTGGACTACCACAGTCACAGGGTAATACCACTATTCTCACCATTGTGCACAGATTTTGTAAGATTGCACATTTTGTCCTACTACCAATATCCCCTCAGTTAAAGAGATTGTAAAGGTTGTCCTCCTCACGGTTTTCCCAGGAATGCTATGTCTGACCAAGGCCATCAGTTGGCTATAAGTTTTGGAAAGAATTCTGCACTTTTCTTTGAGTCACAGTTAGCCTCTCCTCCGGTTATCATCCTCGGTCCAACAAACAGACAGAAAGGCGTAATCAGGAGCTGGAGACTGGGAGTCACTGCCTTGTCTCCCAGAACCCCACCTCTAGAGTAAGAATCCCATCTGGGTAGATAATGCTCATAATATACTCTTTTTTTCTTCCTCTGGTCTCTCCCCTTTCATGTGTGTATACGGTTACCAACTTCCCCTGTTCCCTGAGGTTGAAAAAGAGGTAAGTGTCCCCTCTGCTCATGCTCTCATCCAGCGTTGTCAACGTGTCTGGAGGGGGGCCCTTACTGGATTTGTTTGCCTTGTTCTGACTGCCTTTGACTCAATCGTGTATTTGGATCCATATTCCTGTTGGTGTCAGTTCTGACAATGGATGGATACATGGGATAGATGGATAGATGATGGATGGATACATGGGATAGATGGATAGATGATGGATGGATACATGGGATGGATGGAAAGATGATGGTTGGATACATGGGATAGATGGATAGATGATGGATGGATACATGGATGATGTATGGATACACGGATTATGGATGGGTGGATGGGTAAATGATATATGGATGATGTATGAATACATAGATAGATGGATACATGGATGGCAGATTGATACAGGGATGATGGACGGATGGACGGATAAATGGATGAATGGATGGATGGATGGATGGTTGGTTGGATCGATGATGGATGAACACATGGATGGATGAATACATGGATAAATGGATGGATGGATGGATGGATGGATGGAAAGATGGATGGATGGATGGATGGATGGATGATGGATGGATGGATGGATGGATGGATGGATGGATGGATGGATAGATGGATGGATGGATGGATGGATGGATGGATGGATGGATGGATGGATGGATGGATGGATGGATGGATGGATGGATGGATGGCTCTGTCTCTTGACAAGAAATCACATGAGCACATTTCCCATAAAGTCAAGCTACTTCTCTGAAAATTCGACATGAAAAAATGATAAAAAAGCCGGAGAGTTTAGTCTTTTGCTCGGAATCGGAGTTTGATGAAAATAAAATCCCACGATGGGATTGTTCTGATCTTGGGTTGCCCAAACATATCCTTTGCCAGCAAGAGTTGAGGGTGGTTCTAACATCACCTATGTTGGCTTGGTATTTGTCCACAAGATCTCTCAAAAAGTTAGCCACAGATTTTGATCTTTTTGTGGGGCCAATCTCTCATAATGATAATAATAATACATTTAATTTATAATGCACTTTACATTTGGATCAAATCTCAAAGTGCTAAATATGCGTCAATCCTTTTGTTTGATGTTTGTTTTTTATCACTGGTGATATAAAAATAATAATAATACATTTCATTTATAATGCACTTTACATTTGGATCAAATCTCAAAGTGCTACAAAGTAAAAGCAGATAAAAGCATCAATAAAAAATAAAATAATAACTATGGCTTTTACTGGATTTTGTTATGACATAGCCTGCAAACTATTTTCCAGTTTAAATGAAAATGGAGTTGTTGGAGGACATAGGACTGAAAAACCTTGTACATATGCCATGTCAAAAATACACTCTTTTATAGGATATGCGGAAGTTACTGATGACTGATAACTTTCTTTATCGCCGAGGCAAGTTCACAAGATGTTTTCCAGCCTCCTAAAATCCAATCCCTGTCAGAAATGATTCATTCTAAAATTCTAAATCATATTAGGATGCAACAGCAATTACTGATTCTCATCAATCGTTCCCATGAAACTCCCTTCTTGAGTAGGAACCGTTTATCTGTCTCCACTAACATCACAGCGAACACATGTGAATCCAACTGAGCTGAAATTGATGAACATACAGTTGCTACTTGTCTCCTTTTAAGTCGTGTGAGTGAGGCAGGGTCTAGGATTAACAAGGACAGGTTAAATTACATCTTGAGTTTGGAGGCAATTCAATAGGAAGTGAATCAATCTGAGGATTAATTGTTGCACCACATCCTGAGCAGCAGACACTCGATACAGCCGGAGGGAGTCGGCTATAATGGAAGTGAAATACAGACAGCACACAGCTGAAACGGATTAACCCTTCACGGCTCTTCTCCTCCTGCTTGCTTTGTGTTTTATTCCAAAAAAAATAAATTAAAATAATTCTAAAGCTGGTTATCAGCTGTAGAATTATATGTGTCAACATTTTACAACACTTATATGTGATGTCTTTCTCTCCACCCTGATGCCTGAGGTTCATTATGAGGCCTAAGGGTCTATGACGTATGTTTATGAAGGATGCTAAAAATGGCTATTCAGAGAGGAAAGCATTTAGGTCGTCAATGATGTGTAAATTCATGTTTTCTGATGAGACTTCCTTTATGAAGTTATGAATGATTAAAGATGAAGGTTGCAATATGGAGCTGAAATTCTGCGTTCTTTTTCCTTTACCAAGAATTTTTGGACTTATTGTAGTATTGACCCACCAGAATATGTGTGTCAATACATATTTTGTTCATCTGAATTCTTTTCCAAAAGACTGATGCAAAGAGAATTATTAAATATTTAACCATTTTACACTGGCATGGCAGATTAAATAAATTGATTGTTCAATTCTCCTGACACGCGGTCAGTCAGGGTCACATGTTGATTATAGCCCGAGAAGTCAGGGATATTATGGAATCGTCATTGCATCCACAGCCCGCGTCCGTCTCAGCCACAGCCACTGCTGGATCCTTAGTGTAAAGGCAATAACCAAAAAAATTGTATAGTGGATCCTTTTCAAACAAAGACTTTAGGGCAAGGAAGAACTCGTTTGATTTAGTCAAGGTCGTTTTTACATTATCGACACTAGGGGTAAAGATAAACTTTTTATCTCTAAACGTTTTCCTGTCACATATTGTCAACCGTTGGTCCAGTTAAGTCCAAATTTGGTGCATAATGAATGGAACAAGAAGACATATCGTTCATATGTCATATTTCACGGCAATGGTCTTCACATTTAATCTGAGGAGTTCAGTCAGTAGATCGGTGGCTTTTCGGGGATATGTACTCTTGCTTTCAGGGATGACAGCGTAGGTTTAGTTAATGTTCTGTGTTCCTCTCCACATCACACAGTCACACATACACACACCATCTCACATCCTTCGGTCCTTGTTCATACATTGAAATTATGTGGAGTAAAGGAACCCCAGTCTTCTGCCCGACTCAGACAACAAAATAGTTTGTACTTTAATCCCAGCACCATAAATTTGTGCAGGGTCTTGGTATGAAGGCTGGCAAAACAACAAGTTTGTCCCCGACTATTAATTTCATTCACATCAGGTGATGTGATGTCGGTGAGGAGGCGGGTCGAACATGGCTTAGGATGCACTCTGTGTTCCTGCCAACAATGCCCTTTTATAGCTCTGTCTTGGTGTTCCTTCAATGAACCATCCAGAAGGTTGTTGCTATATTTCAACAAGCCTTTATCATTGGTCCATCTAGCACCGGAGACATCTGGAGTCTACTCGCTTCCATGGTTTTTTCAATCTATCATCCTGTTGGTCAACATCACAACAAGTCTGGAGATATTTGAAGAAAATCTAACATAATAGACTTTTCTGACTGGTATCATGGAACTCTCCCAGACAACATATCGCTGTGAGTGATCTCCGCCAAGGAGATTTGTCTGTTTTTCTCTTAGCAAGATTACAGAATAACTAATGGACCGGTTTGCTTGACATTTTACCCAAAGGTAGGTTTTCGCATATCCAGGACATGATACAATTTTGGTGATGTTGTAAGATAACGTTTGTCTCAACTCAACAATGTTTTTGAAAATAACTCATAAATTATTATTATTATTAATCTGTGTAGGCCAATGCAGAGAGAAGGTCTGTCAGAAGAGGTTTCTATTTGAGTACAATAATCCAGTCTGGATGGATGAATATGTGTAGAAGCAGATTCAGAGGAGAAATAGAACCCTTGCATCATTAATCCAAACAGCAAAGTGGATGACATTGAAGGTTCACACATCATAGAAGTTTGGAACATAGAAATACACGCTCCTTGTGTGCCCTCCGTCAGTGAAGGTCCTTCAGATGCTGTTTTTCCACTGATATCATCTGACCCAGAAATATTAATGCATACATCACATTCTAGGGTTAACTCCTTATCAGGCCTTTTTTTTTTTTTTTAAATACACCAAAAAAACATCATTAAACATCTTGTAGTCTCAGTTGAGATTCTTTCCGAGAAATGGTTTCTTCTTTTTCATGAAATACTGCAGTGAGGTAGGCACATGCCGTCATTTGTCAAGTGTCTCTGCGAGCGCTCGTACGCTTTGACTCATTGCGTCTGTGCTGGCTGGAGAGGAGATAGGCGCGTAAACAAATGGTTGCTGTCACGCAGGAGGAGGCAGCCTTTAATGAGAATGTCTTTACAATTGACACCGACCATGTCAAGCTCCAAAGCTGCTCAAAGCTTTACACACTTAAGCACCCACTTTATAAACCCACTGAGATTAATGAGGAGTGGAGCTTATCATGATATGATATTTAGCTCACAGTGTTCAGTAAAGACCATGAGCCCCACAAAGCAATCAGAACTTTTGGATGTACAAATTTAGTCTGTTCACATCAGGGACAATACACAAATTCTAAAAAAGGAAAGAAATGTGTGTCAACAAAGAGAAAATATGCTTTGCACCAGATTCAGTACCAAATAAATGCTATCTGTTGTTTCTGAGCAGGTGAGTAACAGTAAAACACTCCCACACAGACACAAGCGACTCAAAACAATTAAAAAGATTGTACTACCTCTGTCAGACTGAAGTGAAAATATAGAAGCACCTGATCTCAATGTAGTTTAGTGATTATGAGCTACCAGTTATTTTATATTAGAACAGTTAATTAAAATGTTTTGGGGTTTTTTTAAAAAAAAGGTAAAGACCGATGGAACTTTGCTCAATGAGCTCAATCTGTAACTTGGCAATTCTCAATGCAAAAATACAACATTCCTATTATTAATATTTCTGCTGTTATTCATACCAATGTGTTGCCGTGGCAACGTAGCAGTGCCCACTGACTACTGAGGTTCATACAAGGAAACAGTTGAAGTTCATTCAGTGAAGCGGTCCAGGTTCACACATTGAAATGCCCAGGTTCATAAAGAGAAACAGTCCAGGTTCATACAGTGAGACATTCCAGGTTCATACAGTGAAACGTTCCAGGTTCATACAGGACCATCACACATTGGACCATCATGAACAGATTAAAATATTTCAAGAAACGTTGTAGTTAAATTGAATCTCCTTTAACAAACATTAAAATATTTGAACCAAATACCACAAGCAAATTAGAATAGATAAAATTTCTACTTCCAGTCATTTATTATGTTTTAGGGCTACGCCCAGCACCGAGCACATGGAGCGTCTCGCCATGCTTTAATCTCACACCATTATTCTGTGCTGTCAAAGCGAAGGTGGAATCTGCTATTGTCCTTTTGTAACAAAGCGTCTCCTGCGCTGCTACGTAATATTGTGTTCTTATCTTGAAGCTTTTCAGATTATGATAAATGGGTAAATTTGAGATCTAATTAGCTAACCTAAAACCGATGCATGTCTTTTGAATATCTGCTCTTTGTCATGGTGAGTTCCAAATTTGGGGCTGGCTCTCTTTCCTTTGTTTGTTGAAAGAAAATTAGTTTGAAGGCAAAAGAAATGATTGGTTTGCACATCCACATCACGGACATTATTTTGTGGACATTATTAAAAGATCTGTTCAATATAACGCCTGATTGAGATAATTAAGGCAGCTGATTGTGAAGGCTACAAGATATTCAGCCATTAGAATCTCAGTCTCATAATTGCTCATGGGTTAGCCTTACAATTAAAGACCCGGAGCCAATAAGTCAGACAAAGCCTCTACGAAGGTTTTGAGGCGTCAAACTGACAGAATATGTTCCACAGAGACTCTATTGTCTCTTTGAAGACTGGAAACCAATTTATAGAAAAGGAGTATCGAAGCAGGCATCCTCTCACAGATAGATATCTCCATTATTTTTTCCTCTTCGACAGAGATAAGAACCCACAATAATGAGCCTGCCTTGTATTTTCTATCTCAGAATGAGGTTTGAATATTCCCAGTGGTTATCCACAACAAAAGGCTGTTTCTCTTTGCCTCCCGATGCTTTTAATCATGCCCAAAACAAACTGATATGGGGATGACAGAAAAGACAGAAGTGAGTTTGGTGCAATCAATCCATGTACTTGAAGTCAGATTTGTGGTATGATCTATCTATATCTATCTATACCTGAAGACTACTGAGCTTTAGACTCTTATGGGACTGATACAAACCAGAGAGATCCATCCTAACAACAGTGTTGTTGTCATTGATGCTATTTACTCACATGCTCACAAATGAAGGTCCGGTATTGTTTAGAGATTTTGAATTCATATTTCTAAATAAAGAGGATCCTGCTTTTGCAGTAAGGCACCTTCTCTTTGGAACAACCTACCCAATGATATTCAGTACATGCAGCCGAATCTGTGACCTCTTTGACATTTTAGCTGTATCATAATGTGATATAATCTTTACTACTTTATTTTGTTTGTGCTTTTGTTTGCCTGGTTGGACATTGTTTTATGGTTTTATGTTTTTTGCTTGATCCTCTTCAATATTTAGTCCTTTATTATCTTTTTCTTTTATTCTCTTTTTATGAAATTCTTTTTGTCCCCTTTCAGATTTTTTGATTTTATTTGGGGATATGATGCAGCCTTTTTTCATTCATCTGTATGAGAGCAGTATGACAGCGGGGAGGTGTGCAGTAGGAGTGATTGATGATCCCAAGGTAAAAGTGGGACTGCACCAAGGATGATCTCTTAACCCCTTCCTGTTTGCTATTGTGATGGGCTGGATGACAGACGAGGTCAGTCAGGAGTCTTCACAGACTTGATATTTGCGGATGACATTGGGATCGGTAGTGAGAGCAGGGAGAAATTTGAAGAAAAACTTTGAGAAGTGGAAGGATGCACTGGAGAGAAGCGAGACAGAATAATAGTGTATGAATGAAAGGGAGGCCGGTGGAACGATGGGGATGCAAGGAGTAGATGTGAAAATGTGCAGGAGTTTAAATACTTAGGGTCAACTGTTCAGAGTACCGCGGCTATGTTACGCCTGAAGCGAACATTTCCTCATCAAAGTTGATGTGTTGGAGGAAGGGCCACGGATGCAGTCATTTATGCACAAAGGGAGCAAAGGCTAGCCTGTGTTGTTCATTACAAATATCTGAAAGACTTGGAGAAATTTAAAGCTGGTTCTGATAGAAAGGTGTCAGACCACACTCTGGGGCTTAAGAGGAAACTACACAATATTGGGCATGTGGTTTTAATATTATGGCTGATCAGTGCATTTCCTCCATCTTAGTTTCCCTGGATTGACTCTGTAAAATTCCAAATTCAAAAATGTCCTCTCACCCACGGCTCTTAATGCTCACCCTTAAACATCCTAAAGATATCCTATTGCCCGACTTCAGCACTGCCGACCCTGCAAACAGAACCCAACAGTCTTCAGCAATCGAGTGGGGGCCAGAGCCTTCAGTTACTAGACTCCTCTCCTGCGGCGCCATCTTCCATTCTGGGATCCAGTCATCCTATGGTTAGTGATGGTCCCTAATTATGCTGCTCTAGCATAATGCTGCTCTGCTGCTGACTTCCTTCCGTTGCTGGAATGAATTTCTATCTCTGCCTTTTCCTCTCCATCAGTACATATTCATAGATGCAGATTAGTTACTGTGTGTTGTCTCATACCGCATGTTCCTATCGATCAAGGTTGGCCCTATTATTATTATTATTAGTAGTAGTAGGATGATTAATATCATTATAATATAATTGTAATTATTATTATTATTATTATTATTAAGAATAGAAGTAGTTATTGTCGTCATTGTTTTTGCTATACATCTGTGTATCTTACTCTTTCTCTCCCCGGGTCTATCTCCCTCTCTTTTAACTATTTGGTCACGGCTGACGGCCGCCTCGCCTGAACTAGGGACTGTTCAAGAGAGGCGGGTTCAGGGGAGTTCTCTGCTTGTTCGATGGCAGTTTTTTCTCACAACTTTTTCTTATGCAGACGTTCTTTTGCCAATTTAAATTAAACAGACCTGCTTCTGTGGAAAGTGACAAATCTGGCAACACATAAATAAATCCGACTTGACCATGAAGAGCTTTGTCCAGGGGGAAATGAGAATTACAAATGTTGTGCGAGTGTGAGCAGAATAATAAACCCTGTGCTTCATTAAATGTCACAAGCACAGAGGAAAGCTTGGGGCTCTTATTCATCCTCACATTCACATATCACAACAGATGTACATTTTTTCTTTATTTCCTTTTGTGGTTTAGTCCAGACAATCAGTTTTGTGATGGCATGATAATAATAATAATCTACTTACTTATCTTATGTACTTTGTTTCTCATTTTCCCTATAAAAGATGAAAGATGTATAAGTCTGCCTTTTGTGAAGAGAAGCAGTTACTGCGTTGCTAAATAACCCTTGAAGCAAGCAATTACCCAGGCAATTTTTTCCAACTGATTGCAACTGATTACCTTTGCCTGCAATCCAAAGAGCAGAAGTCACAGAATGAATTGGATTATATCTGCTATTCTTGGAATTCTCCAGAGATGATGGAGTGAGTAGAGGATCCTATGATTACACTTCAGAAAGTTATAAGTAGCAAAAGAATGCTGATTGATCTGTTGCTACACGGAATAATATCATGAACCTGACTGCCGATAGCATCGCTCTGTTGTCAACCAATATGGGATAAGGAGCATTTATGGCACATTTGTAAGTATGGAACAATGCACTAGTGGTTTGTTTTTGTATAATCTTCGACATGCCCATTGGTGTGTTTAAATAATTAGATTGAGTCGTACCATGTTTATGATTTAATCATCATATTAAAGTATGAGAGGTTTGATGGCATCATTTTCTAGCATAAGGACAGGATAAGAGAAGCAGATTAGAGGCAGAGAGGCAGGCAGATGAGACAGAGAGGTACTGGAGGGGTGAAGAAGGGGAGGGTGTCTGATAGACAGATACGTCTGAGCTAGTACAGCTCAATTCTGTCACAGTTCTCATAACAGTAGAAACAGAATCTATGACATCTGGGTGTGACCCGTTTTCACAAATGAACAAAGCATTCAAACTAACCTATGACTGCTTTATCAACTGGTTTTTCTCCAGGATTGAGTCCCACTGCTGTAATGTCACCAAAACGACCTAATTAAGTGCCACATCATACAGATATGTGAAATTTAACAAAAAAAATGTAAGTTTAATTACGTTCCCCTGGGTAACATTATCAAGAAGCACCACGTGAACTTCCACTGTCATGCGGATGATACGCAGCTGTATATATCCATAAAGCCAGATGAAACTAATCAAAAAGTCACACTTCAGACACGTATTAAATATATTAAGACCAGGATGACCAGTAACTTTTTAATGTGAAATTCAGCTAAAACTGAAGTTATCCTCCACTTGGCCCAAACCCCCTCCGATAACACTTTTCTAATCAGATAACTGCTTTAGATGGCATCGCCTCAGCCCCCAGCTCTACCGTAAGGAACCTAGGGGTTATGTTTGACCAGGACATTTCCTTCTCAACTAATATAAAGCAAGTCTCTGTGACAGTCTTTCATTTGCTTAATATTAACAAACATTTGAAATGGCCTGTCTCAGAAGAATGCTGAGAAATAAGTCCACATATTTTTTACCTTCAGGTTAGACTACTGTAATGTCCTATTATCAGGATGCCCCAATAATTCTGTGAAAAGCCTGCAGTTAATCCAAAATGCTGCAGCACAAGTACTGACAGGAACTTGAAGAAGAAGAGATCACATTTCTCCCGAGCTAGTTTCTCTACATTGGTTCCCTGTAAAATCCAGAATACAATTCAAAATCCTCCTCCATACTCGTAAAGCTCTCAGCAACCAAGCCCCCTCATATTTCAAAGACCTCCTAGTCTCATATCATCCTTTTAGAAGACTTCGGTCTTAGAACGGGAGACAGAGCCTTCAGTTATCAAGCTCCTCTCCTTTGGAACCAGCTCCCAGTGTTGGTTCTGGAGGCAGACACCCTCTCTACATTTAAGCTGAAGCTCTAACAACAGTTTTGTCAAGAGGACTATCCCCTTGCAAACTGTGGCTACAGATACTGCTCTTCACCCGACCATCATGTGGCTGGTCTGTGACATGAAGGACAGCCAGCCACATCCGTCCGAATAACTGCGCTCTTAATTTTTAATCATGATTCCCTAGAATCAACTAGTTCTTTCATGAAGCTGGTTTGCATGCCCTCCACATATCCCACATCAGTCTAAAGCAAAGTAATCGCCCATCACCACCATCCAGACTCAGGAAGATGCCCCTCTAACACAATCTCTTTCTGAGAGACTTTCTGAGGGACTAATTATCCCATATCTTATGTTGTAATAAACAGTCATCTTTACTTCATTCACTGAATCTCCTGATTGAAATGTTTTTTCGGTGGCAGGACAAGGGTTTCAGAAAATGTATGGGTGTTGTTTTTGACTGATAACTGATTTTGAAGTTCAACCAAAATTAAAAGACTGTCTAGTGTTGAACGCAGACCAATGTTGGAATTAGAGGTCAACCCAGTTTTCATTCCCAACCAAAATCTAATGTCGAGTAGAGTCTAACGTCTTTCTGAAGTTGCATGGACGTCCTTTGCCACATGGTTTTACCTTCTTTCTTTTTTTTTGTCCATTGCTTTAGATTACAGTGGAAAACATAAACCTTTATTGTTTGCTAACTTGGATCAGATTGTGTTCTTATCTACATATGCAGGGCATGGTTTTCATAACATCTTTACATTTTCACATATATCAGTGGTTCAGCTTCAGTTTCAACACCACTACTGAATGTTGGCAGCAGTAACAGAGCAGAGTTAGATCTTATAGAGCATTTTATAGCCTATGTCACACACGCAGGCACTCAAGAAATAAATTGTGGTTTAACTAATGGAGGCCTTTGCCCCAGTCGTGCTTTACATCTTCAATGGCCCTGTGCAAGACTGTTATTTGTAATAAGCATCATTCAGACTCAGGTATTACTATTTAGAATCTCCCTTTTCTCAAACATGACTGATTAATCATATATTCCTGTGATTAATGTCTTATTGGAAGTATTCCAACAAATAATGAATAAACACACCTCAGATCCCTTCAATTATTTTCCAGCCTGATATTTTCCAGCCTGATATAAGCAGATTGCCCTCCCACATCTCCCTTTCTGTCACAGTATAATACAAGAGTGCACGCCTGCAGGGTTGATTAACAGCTATTTTCAAAAACACTGTAGCAGAAAGGTCATCACTCTCCGTTGTTTCATCCCCTGCTGTGACATTTTGTTTTGCACTTTGTCACATAGATGTTGTTCATTTTAAACAACATGAAGCATATGGATTCAGACATATATCAAACTGTTATTTCCTCCGGAGTGGCCCTCTGGCTCTGCCTGCTGGAGCAGACATGCACATAATAATGGGCTCCGTGCTCCTGACTGTGACTCTTAAAAGTCAAGAACAGATTGGAGGGCACTTCATGTAGAACAAAAGAGATGACTCCTTGTTGATGCAATCACAGAAAATACCGCTGAAGAAAATGCTGCAGCAGTTTAAATTCATTTATATTCACACCAACTAAGGGATCATTTCAACTAGCTTTTTTACAAAAAAAAAACATTCTTGACGAGATTGGGCTTATTTTCACTTAGAAACACGAAACTTGGTAGACATGTTTATCATATCCAGATCCACCAAAAAGTGTTTTGGTGCTATGGCGCAAACCTAGCAGGAAGTCGGCAATTTGGATTTAAATGGTTGTTTTAAGGCATTTCTATTACCATTTTCAGATGTTGCATATGAACAAACTCCTCCTAGAGTCTTGACCTGATCGACTTCAAAACCTTTTACTGTCCTCGTGAGCGTGATTCATAGTAGTTTGGATATTTCCCTCACAGCAATTCTGCTCTATTGCTGCTCTTTCTCATTAAGGTGCAGCGGATCTGCCAGCTGGTTCACTTGCGCCTAACTTGAGCAAAGAGAAATGGAATTGAGGGGCTGCTACTGCCCGCCTCTTTGAGGAGCAGTTAAAGGGGTAATCCGTGGAATAAAGGAATTGGACGGTCCATCCATCCTCCCAACCAAGACCACTGACTAGACTTGAGTGCAATGTAATTATGACCATCCCATACACACTGGCCATTCTGCCAACTACTGGACGGCTGCATAATCAGGCAAAACATGACCACTCACAGAATAACCTACCAGTAGATTTGGTAACTGCTGGCCCGTTAGCCAAATCATTATAACCACTGGCTAAAGAGGAAACATAATCAATGGTTCATCCATAACTAAGAAGGCGTGGCCATTTCTGAGTGAAACTCTGCATTTAAATCATGAGCTCAAAACAACACTTTCCATTGTCCAAACTGTCCCAAACTTCACATGTTGGATGGCAGACCCAGCCTGAAGATTGCCCATGTGACAGAATTCAGTTATAGTAACAGGGCCACCTTGTTTAGGCACCAGGAGGTTAGACTCAATTTAAAATCATGATCGGAAAACATTGAGAGATTCATACTGTGGTGTCCTTATGGAGTTAGTGATTGGTATGAGCACTCAAACCAGTTGGAGTTTGGAGCCCTGACTACCGTCAAAGTGCGGGGGCCCTTTATCATTTCATTAATAATAATAATAATAATAATAATAATAATAATAATACATTTAATTTATAATGCACTTTACATTTGGATCAAATCTCAAAGTGCTACAAAGCAAAAGCAGATAAAGGCATCAATAAAAAATAAAATAATAACTAAATAAAAGCCTTACCAAAAAAGCAGCAATGTTAATTAAGGTTATAGGTTCTGCTAAAAAGGAAAGTTTTAAGTCCTTTTTTAATTATGAGTAACCCTTCAATGAGCCTCATGCTGAGCAAGTGTATTAGAGCATGATTTGTGGTTGCATTAATAAAATCACATGCAGTCATCCTGATTAATATAATAACAAAACAGCATTTACAATTTAAATTAATTATGCATTTTATCAGAAATGTTTACTATTAAATCAATCTTTAACACAACAACCTTAACCATAAATATAACATTCTCTCGACCGTATGACACAAACCGCATCAGTCGATCAATTAACCTCAAATAAATATTGTATTTCATGAAAAATAAAATAGAAGAGCTTGTTTTGCTCAACTACAACTAAACAAGCAACAGTTGAAGGAACTGTTGATGTTTTTATTGATAATGAGCTCCAACAAGCAGCTATGGTTTTCGGTTTTGATCTGTCTATTAACAGGATAACACAGAAACTACTGAAGAGATTTTCATGAAACTTGCTCTGATGGTTGGATATATGGCAGGGAAAACCCCTCAAATTTGGAATGGCTCTGGATAAAGAGTTGGAGTATGAAATTTCTGTTCCACTTTATTTAGCGTTTCAAGAAAAGGCTTTTTCAACATTTTTTATCTATTATGCATAAATTGCTAGAGGAATTTGATAAAAATTGATAGTATGGGCAGGTATTTGAAAAGAAAGAATCCATAATATTGTTGCAAATGATATTTTACATTATTTAATATGGTTGGTAAAGGTTTAGGTAAAGGTTAAGGATAATGCAAAAATGGTTTCAGACTCCAGAGAGTAAAATTGAAAGATATGTGATTTGTCACCATCTTTAGCTTGAAGGATTTGCACTAAACAAAAAGAATGTTGGATGGAATGAAACAATCCGGGTAAAGCGGCGGATCCACATTTTTTTCATGTACTCTAACATAACTCAGAGGGCAGCCCATTGGATGGGGCTTATACCTCTTTGAACAAAAATTAAAAGTTCTACCTTAATTTAAAGTGTAATCTCAATCAAATAAAACTTTTTTTAATTTCACCATCATCACAAAAAAGGGCGGCACGGTGGCGCCTAACAGCAAGAAGGTCCGGGTTCGAATCCACCTCTGCCGGCCTTTCTATGTGGAGTTTGCATGTTCTCCCTGTGTCTGCGTGGGTTTCTCTCCAGGAACTCTGGCTTCCTCCCACAGTCCAAAAGCATGTGATACAGGTGAATTGGTGACACAAACAATTGCCCGTAAGTGTGTGCGGTTGTGTGTTCAGGGTACAAGTTCAGGGCGTACCCTGCCTCTCGCCCGATGTTAGCTGGGATAGGCTCCAGCCCACCCGTGACCCTGAACTGGACAAGCGGTAGATAATGAATGAATGAATGATCACAAAAATTCTTGCCACTCAGGGATAACAAGTAATATTGCTGGTGGCTTGCAAATAAGATGATATTGTAGCTGAACCTGCCTCAGCTCGTTGTCTTCTGCTTACTGAGCAAGATCCCGAAGAAAACCAACATTAGTTTGAAATGTTTTTCTGTCGTAGGTGTAAATTCTAAGTGTACATTTACATATTCAGACTATTCGGGACTCCGCTTTAAGGTGTAATGACACATTGGAGTTACGTTGTTGGAGGTTTGCGCCCTCTGAGTGCTGCCTGTTTGTTTAATATTCATTCGTACTTACTGGCAGGTACTTTCATGTGTCTATTGACGTTTAAATGAAGTTTATTTAAGACCCAGCTCAATCTCCAACACAAATTTCCTTCATCTGTTTCTTGAAAGTACTGTTATTCAGCTATTTTCTCATTAAAAATGGAAAATTATTCCAGTAAGTGTCTTTCGGAGAACATTTTAAAAGCATTAATTGTAGGTTATGGAAGAATTACTCGATCAAGTGTCACTTGTTTTTCAACATGATGGACATTCAGGATTGCAGGTCATTTTTAAACCACTTATGTAAATTTTTCAGTTAAATATTATGCAAAAAACATTCTGAAGCACAGTCTAATGCGCAATTTAATCAGCAAAAACATTGACTACACAGCACATAAAAGACATGAGGATAAAATCTCATGATAACCTGTTACTGGTTGTTTCCCTTTCACATCCTTCCGGTTACAATGAATAATTATACTATGAGGGAAAAGCTATTATAATTGTTAATCCAGATCCAGATATTGAATCCTTATTAATTCAGTTGTAATAGTATAAAAATCTAACTCCTGACGTCAGCTGAAGAGGCTGAACTCATTAACGCAGTAAAAAGCCGAAAAACTCGTCTTTAAGACACTGCTCTCTGGTATTAATTAGGTCACAGCTCAGCTGACAAAGTCCATTGTAGGTGAGTTTATTTTTAAGTATGATGATGCGGGGGAACAGGAGCACTGGCTCAATGTTTTTCTATAATCCTCTGCACTTTGATTGGATGCACTTTGAATATGAGGGCAACTTATCAATATGGAATAATAACTTCAAATCCCAGCCTCTTAATGATTATCTGCACTTCAGATACTGATACCTATTCACCCTCTGTCACCAGACAGTCAGTGGTTGCCATGATAACACATTGAAAAACCATATGAAACCGCACAGCATGAGTCAAAGAAATTTCTTTTGAACGCTTTCTCTAAAAACATATTTCCATTTCCAAAACGACAAATAGTTTGTGTATGTGTGCAGTGCTCATGTCAGCCATTTCATTCTGGCAAATGTCCCACCGGAGACCCAGGATCAACCTCATAGTCGTCTCACAAGCCTGTCCATGCTGTGAAATTAATACCACTTAAAGTATCTTAATGTGATCGTTCTTTTTCAAAGGCAACGAGATTACACCTATCTCCAAGGACTTGGTGTTGAACACTATGTAAGCGATCTATTTTAATAGGATTGAAGCGTATGTGTACCAGAACCCTGAATGTGTCGTCCACAGTGCGGGTTTTAACTTCTGAACCTTTCACTCTAGAGCTAACGTTGTCTACTCATGATAACCTGATCTCTGTGAGCTGCACAGCAGCGCCAGACAGCCAATTGAATCACATGGCAATAATTAACGTCCATGTCTATACAAAGTCATTTCATTAAAAAAACCATTTCCCTTCATCATATCTCCTCTGCTGTGTGGCAGCAATCAGTCTTGGAAGATTGAAAACTAAATTGGGTTTGTGTCATAAACCTCAGCCATCAGCAGTTTGCTGGTTGCTGCTAATCAGCAGCTATATCTGGACACACAGGTGTGAAAGAGTACAGGAACATCTCCTAATCACTTCTACTTTTGTGTATCACAAACAAAATTAAAATTACAAAAAAACAAAGGCAACCTGAGTAAACCCAAAATACACATTTTATTGATAATTTTATCAGGCTGATCAAGTACCTAAATCACCAGCAATAAACTGAACTTAATATCTTAACAGCAATTCTAATAGCTGGAAATATGTCTGTTGATGTGGCAGAATTTTGGCCAACCCTTTCTAGTAGAACTATTATGGTTCTGCCCCATTTGAAGGCTGGTGACCATGAACCGTCTCCTGGTTGAGAACAGAACAAGTGCTTTTTTTCTCAAATATTGCAAGTCGTCCTGGATCAGAAGCAGTAAAGATCCCCACAACCTTCCACTGCCACATCCGGACATAACCATAGTTATAATGTTCTTTGTGTGGCATTCTCTTTTGGGTTCAACTCATCAGTCAAAGGAATATTTTTCCTAAAAGCTCTGGATCAGTCTGGTTTCTGCTCCGCCCACAGCACAGAAACAGCTCTGCTTAGAGTCACTAATGACCTACGGATGGCAGCAGATGCTGGTTCACCTTCCCTCCTGATTCTCCTTGATCTGTCTGCTGCCTTCAACACAGTTGACCATGGAATACTCCTACACCGCCCACATCACACCATTGGACTCACTGCCACCACCCTAAACTGGTTTCAATCCTACTTCACCGACAGAACAGAATACATTTCCCTTGGAAGTTCAAGGTCCCTGACACACACTGTTACCTGTGGCATCCCCCAGGGATCAGTCCTTGGCTCCATTCTCTTCATACTATACATGCTCCCCCTTGTCATCAGTCGATATGGACTCTCATTCCATTGCTATGCTGATGACACGCAAAACTACATAAAAACTGACACGTTTCTCCGCAGCCTCTCCATCCTCATCGTCATCATCATCTCCCCTGTCAACTCTCCGCGCTTGTCTGGAGGAGATAAAGGTGTGGATGAAAAACAACTTTCTCCAGTTGAACAGCTCAAAAACCGAAGCAATTTTAATTGGCACCCCACATCAGACACAGTTTTCCTCCATAACCAGTATTACCTTCTCTGGTCACGACATTCCCCTTTCTTCATCAGTCACCAACCTCGCCGTATGATTCGACCCCCAACTCACTTTTGAATCCCACATTTACAACTTTGCAAGATCTCCTTTCACCATCTCAGAAATATTTCCAAACTCAGTTCTTCACTCACCTTGAGTGATGCTGAAAAGCTGGTCCACGCGTTCGTCTCTTCCAGACTGGATTACTGTAACGCACCTCTCATCGGGATCCCTGATAAAAGTCTTCAAAGACTGCAGTATGTTCAAAACATCTGAAGGATCCTGATGAGAGTTTGTAAACACAAACTTATCACCCCCGTTCTTCATTCCCTTCATTGGCTTCCCATCTCCACCAGGATGATTATAAGATCTCTCTCCTCACTCACCAGGGCATCCTGGGTAATGCACCCACCTACCTAAAAGAACTACTCACCCCACTTACCTCAACACGATCCCTGCGTTCTACCCACTCATACTGCCTCCTCCTTCCGCGGACTAAGCTCAGCACCATGGGTAATTGGGCCTTCTGTTCTGCAGCCCCTCATCTGTGGAATGCCCTCCCTGACCATCTGAGGGCTCCACAGACGACTGACACATTTTAAAAAGGATTTAAAGGATTTAAAAGTTACCTTTTTAGCAGAACCTATAACTTTTAATAAACATTGCCGCTTTTTGGTCATGTTTTATATAGTTATTATTATATTTTGTAGTGATGCTTTTATCTGCTTTTACTTTATTAGCACCTTGAGATTTGATCCAAATGTAAAGAAAAATTAATGTTTTTTTCCCTCAAAAACATTCACCTTTCCTGTCGTCCCCGACAGCAAAGGTATATAAAAGTCTCCAATCCACTGTGTTTTACCATCAATCCTTCTGATGGAACTCCTCAAATTAAGTGTGAAGGTATTTACGGAAAACAGTGTTATTCTTAATGTGGTGGGTAATGCTCCCCTATTAAAAAAAAAAATCCCTCTATTAGTGAATGCAGCAAAAGGCTTAGCTCCTCCCCCTGCCACTCATCCTATCAGGAAAAGGCTATTTAAACCACAGTCTCCTGCCATTCCTCTTGCCATGTGCTTTGATCAGAGGAAAGTATGCTGCAAGGTTGCCATCACTTACACTCTGTATTATCCAAGGTGGTTAATTAATTGTCTTATCTTCCCTCTTAGAGCACCTGTCAGCAAGGGAACTATGACATGAGGTTGTGGTCACATAACGTTGATTAGAGTGTCACCTGCCTGTCCTCCCTGATTAGAACTGCTCCTGCTTTGTCTAGCGTCACTGTTTGCCATGCAGAAGTTACAAATTATTATTTTTAATGTCAAGGGGCCAAATATCAGTTTTTTGTTAAGTTGAGCTGAGGTCCAGTCTATAGGGGATGCTAGTCACACTGGGTGAGGATCCCCTCACTGTTCGCTGTGTTCAGGCACTGGGACGCACTTGTGGTTCACCCAAATTAGTGTGAGTGTTTAGGTTGCCGTGTTTCCACATGGTGAGGAT
Organism: Lophius americanus; assembly: GCA_037951165.1. Lineage (NCBI taxonomy): Eukaryota > Metazoa > Chordata > Actinopteri > Lophiiformes > Lophiidae > Lophius > Lophius americanus. The sequence goes on from JBBDHG010000009.1 coordinate 11,542,427, forward strand.
GTGGTAGCACACCCATTTCTAGTTTGCCACCCCTTTGATTGGTCTCAGCCATTTCGGTTTCTGTACACTTCCCCATGTATAGTTTTATAATTATAGCTAAAACATGTTTAGGTGGTGCCAGATTTTATATTTGACATATCTATTATAATAAAAAAAATGTGTATTATAATTCAAATGCTTTGTTTTTTTACTATAATTTTACAATTGTTTAGCCTTTTTATCTGCTTTATGTAAATAAAACCTACTTTATTGTGAAAAATGACTCTGCCCCTTCAGCTAAGGAACTTGTGTGCCTTGTTGGGTATTTGAAGTTATTCAGAACTAGTAATCAACATTCTTAGCCCTAGTTCCTAGGGTGAAATTCCCCAGGTGGTGTTGTTGGCTCATTCGTACAAAATCCAAAAATAAACCCTAACCCTTGCTTTGCCACATTCATAAACAGCATAAACAGTCAAATACAATCTATTACATTAAAACATATGTACAAGATAGATCGATTCATGACCGCCATATTCAGACTTAATTGGACCAGTGCGATTGTTCCTTCTGAGATAAATTTACCCCTAGTGTCGTAAATAAGTAACCGGCCTTTCCCATAAACAATCCAGTTCTTACTTGCACATAAGGACTATGTGGGTATAAAATTTGGAAATGATTCATGATATAGTTTTAGAGTAATGGCGTTAAAACGAAGGATCTGCAGCAGCAGCAGACGCAGACCAGGCAGTGACGACGATGATTCCATAATATACTCGTATGACTTTTCGGGTACATAATGATACACGAAAATAAAATAAAACCATATAAACATATGTTCTACCTAATCCAGCGTGCTTTTAAATACAAAAGCGACGTGATCCTAAAGAAGCCTTGTGATCCTAAATAAAAGCTGTTTTTTTCGTGTCTGAGCGTCCTGACCGTCGCTCAAGTAGCCGGGTCTGATGGCTTAATTAAGGTCACAGGCCGAGCCCAGTTTGCCCCGTCTGCCTCTTTAGCATATCTCTTTTTCAATATGCTGATGCGTATTGAAAAAGGGATACAGTTTATTCAGCTTCACAGCATTACGCCACTGATTAATTAATTGAAACCCTTTTGTCTTATTTTAAAAGGTTTACACTGTAACAAATTTGCCTCGAACGGCATCGATAACATTATACGCAGACAAACAGCTCGTACCATCCATCAGGGTCCATTGAGCTCCGGTACGGCAGCACTGAGGGAAAAGTGATAGCTGACAGTGTGAAGTAATCCACTCTATTGATCATGCTGTCAGAGATTTCAGTAACTGTAATAGCAAACACAGCAAACATTAACCCTTTACTCGGAGGAAGAGAGGCAACAAAAAACAAAGCAACACGGATATGCTGATGATACCAATATATTTAAGTATTAATTTAAGTACATGTTATATAGCACTCCTGTGTGTGTGTGTATGTGTGTGCGTATGTGTGTGTGTGTGTCTGTGTGTGTGTGTGTGTGTGTGTTTGTGTGTGTGTGCTGCAGCAGCATGCTTTTACCTGTAAGGAGAGGAGTGTTCTATGGGGATCATTTACTGACATTGGCGTCTACGGTTTTGGAGATCAGAGGGTGAATCCTGAGGGGGTGTTGATTCAGACTTGCACTTTGGTTTGAAGATCTGTATTACGTTGCTCCGTCATCCCCTCTTCCATCAAGTTCAGGGAAACAGAGACCGTTGTTACCCATAAGCCCATGTGTCATTGAATATTTATCATGTATCTGATTTGAGGGGGAGAGATTCCTGATATGTGGCGGTCCCCCCTGAGGCCTGCAACTCAACACTCTGTAATAGAAGCCTGAAAATGTGGCTGTCATTTTCTGCCTCAGGGACATGGTTAATTAATTACATGTTGGCGTCTACACTTAACTCTCTGAACAAACCTCTCCACATTATTTCACAAGTTTCCCCCAGCTCTGCCAGTGTGGTACAGTATAATACTGTCTGTGCTCATCTGACAGAATATGAAATTCAGCCCAAATCCTTAGAAGACACACATAGCAGCCGAGACATTTCCTTTGACAGCCAGCCAATGCACTCTGCCTGTCTCTGCGAAATTATTGATACAAACAAATCCACCAGATGATGGAATTTTCACCATGCAAACAACAATGACGGCAGAAAAAAAGTTTTGAGTGAGACAAAACATTGTTGGATAGAAAATTGTAATTTCAGATGCTACATTTGGTTTTTCATATTTTGCCTCATTAGGCTTTAAATTCAGCTTGAAATCACAACAATTCACATTCATTCCATAATTGTCATTGCACAGCTGTACAATGAAAATGGGATTGAATATAATATATATTGAACATTACAGGACAATACTGGATATTACTGCACATATGCAGCACATTAGTGCTAATATTAGGGATTTTCCTACTAGCAGGATCTGAGGAAATGCATAAATTACATATAGAGTGACAAGACTTGAACTTTTTTGAAGTGTAGTATGTTTATGATTATTAGCCCCATGATTTACCCTTTTAATATTAACACCCTACTTTGTTCATCCTAAGTCCCTTTACCACAGCCTGTTCAGGCAAGAAATTGTGCCTCATGGTCCCGATGAAGACTAGGCCTATGCTGTCGTCCCTGACTGCAGGTGAATATTCCCGAAATGTCCTCAATCCCTTGCGTACAAGCAATACCCCTTATTGAACATTTAAATGTGAAGTTTTAACATAGTTATTTATTATTTATTTCTTAACAGTGGTTTTCGAGTCGATGCATATGCACCAAATTTGGACTAAATCGGACTAACGGCTGGTCTGAAAACAGTGTTTTTCATTTTTTTTAAAAATACTTCCAGTGAAGAAAATATGAACTCTTACAGTAAAATCTGATATATGCCAGTTGATTTCCTCAATCTGATTCATATGCACCAAATTTGGAATAAATTGCGAAATTATGGCTTGGAAATGTTTAGAGATAAAGCTCCCCCCTATAGTCTTTGAAACATACAACCATCCTTTCCCATAATCAATCCAGTTCTTCCTTGCACTATTGTCTAGGTGAGTATAGAATTTGAAAATCATCCATAACATGGTTTTTGAGTTATCGCATTAACATGACGGATCTGCAGCAGAAGCGACAGATACAGCAGACTGCTTGCTGTTCCTCCATCATACCTTGCAGCCGAAGAAATCAAAGAGCTAATTCGACCTCTGTGCAGGGGCCAGGCGTCTTTCTTACAACATTTTAGATCATTTTAGATTCAGTACAACACAATTACATGATCTCTAGTGTTAGCATTATAAGCTAAACTAACAAGCTTAACACAAACAAAATCAGGATGGTGGGAATGTCATAAATTTGCAGCTATTCCGAAAATAAAACACTGGACAAATTAAATGTACGCGTGAGGATGTTGAGACATGTCGCTCAAAGTCAGAAAGACCTGAACCTCACATTGGACCTATTGCCGAAGAACCAGGAAACCATGAACATGCTCATCCATCCACAGTTGTTTAGTTTTTTCATTGCTTTCTGATGACCTGTTAAGTCATCAGGCACCACCATTGCAATGATACAGAAAGACGGCTTGTGGGTGAAGCATTAATGGATAAACATTAAGTGGGATCTATTGAAAGACATTTGATGCAAACATCTTGGTTGTTCTTAAAGCTACTGTTTGAGTTTATGTAATGCCAGAAGAAAGAACCAGATACTTTTTTCTGATAAGAAAATGAATCCAGAAAAACAACCACACCATGAGGTGTATACCAAACGATGTGTCGATGTGGTGCGCTACAGTAATCTAACCGCAATACATGGAACTCTTACATACTTTGCCCAGTTATTCCTTTTTTTCACAGCATAACTACCAGAAAACACTGAATGATGTGCGTCCATTTACTGCTGCCACTGCTTGATGTACTTCCACTCCTCGCTGCCCTGTGCGTTTCAGTTAGAGTCGCTCCAACGTGGAGGGGATCGATTTTCCGCAACAGGAACATTAGTGATTCTTGAGTCGGGGGTATTAAACTCAAATCATTGTGTTCTATTGTTTGGCATGTCATATTGATTATCTCCTGGGTTTCACTGATGAGTGAAATATTGTAGCCTCAACAGTGGAGCGCACAGAGTATTGGATCCATTTGAAAACAAATAGGCTAACTTGTGTAAAGTAATAGAAATCTCTGTTTGGGTTAAATCCTTTCATTTGATGGTTGATAAGGAGAAAACACAAGATGCAGAACCCGAACAAACACGTTAATAGAGGAAATAAGTGATGAATCCAGTAGATGCAGTCAGCCCATGTGATGTTTCCCTGCGGCTGCCCTGTTGTCAGACTTAGAGTCAGTGGAACATTCTGCACTGCAATGTGTTAATCCAGCCCAATTGCAGTAAAATAATGACAGAACCACTGAAAGAAACTGTTCACTTATTGATTTGTTTGCTCAGATGCCTCATTACTTCTATGGTACCTGTTGGAGGGCAGTCTCTGAGGACCACAGTCACATTCAGCTCACAGAGACGCGTCCTGCATGTTAATGATGAAACCCTATTCAGCTAAAAATCAATATTCTGATCCATGAGTCACTTTTGCCGTTCTCTCACTGTGGATTTGTCACAGTGTCTATGGAGAGAATACGTCCTATTCTGCCGTGCAATCAGTCTCACACAGAACAAAGATTTTTTTCCCCAAATATCGTGCCATTGCTTCATCACGGTAAATTGAATTAAACTGATCTTTGTCCCTTAATGCAAATGAGAAGTAAGCATCCTCAACCATTCTGAAGTGTATAATTGCCACCTCTGTAAAACACTGTAATTTGTCTTGTTATCGTACTCCATCTAATTATGCAGGTTTTATTGCTGAAAGCAACGGTTTTGTCCCCACAAACTGTCAATATTGTGTCAATCTGCTGGGGGGAAGGGTAAGCACAAAAGCTCCGTCTTTACTTGAGTAAAAAAATAAAACAAAATACATTTTTAATCGCATTAACTAAAAGATAAACGATAAACTTCCTACTCTATGTACAGACTGGATGTTGTTTCTTGCCTCCATATTCTGATGTGTTTTATTTCTCTATCTGTGTTTTCCTGTATTCTGTATTACATGAATCCACTAAACATGTGCTAATATTACAGCAAAATAGCACATTTTTTGATAAACAGGGTCTTTTTGATTACAGCCCAGCCTGGGGAGTGCGGTGCGGAAAATTTGGTTATTTGCCGTCAATTCATACGCCTCACTAAGCCTCGTTTTGATGCTTGTTGGTTTCTGCATTGAAGACTGGGAACCACCATTATCCCCTGTTCCCTGGCTGAGTTATTCATCTGAGTCTCCTGTTGTGCTTCCGAAATAAAAAGCCGGCAGTGCCCGGTCAACCTCCCACTCCTCACGCACCGTAGGGTCTCTCACAAAGCTAATGATCGCTCTGCTGCCTGTCAGCCCCTTCTTTGTACCCGCCGTTCACCCCTGCTGCCCTGCACCTTACTACCAATGTCAAAGAATATGGATTCTGCTCTTAGTGCTCTAAGACTTAACTGATAGAGCTGCCTCTGTATTGCTGCAATAGATTCCTGTCCATCATATGATCTGCAGCTCAATACTGCATCTCAAGCTGTTTTTTTCCAGCTTAAATTTTGTATCCCTTATGAAAATTAAGTCCATGCTGTATTTGTTAAAATGCTACCAGGTTGTGATGCAGCCCCATAAATGCAGATGCTCTTCTGATTAACTTATTCTCACTTGCACAAGATTTGACATATTTCAGCACTAAATCTCATGACATGCGCTACGACGTTCTTTGTGTAAAGGAGACAAAAATGCCACACAGTGTCCAATAAAGCGATAAATTCTTTGTCAGCTTGAAACAAAGAAAGAAGAAGATTTTATCAGAAATGTGAGTTCTTTCACTGAAATTGTGGCATGATGCCAGGGCTCCTGTGTCTTGCATGGCTGATGGTTAATTGTTTCTGCAGAAAACTCATTAGGAGTCAGTTGACTGGAAACTCTCGGAGGAGAATCGCTGCAGTCATCTGATAACCTCCACGTTCCCTTTCAGAGGAGTTTATTCCAAATCCTCTTACTCAGACAGAGAGAACAAAAAGCCTCTGATTTTCCGAGGTGTAATGATCTTAGTTCACTTGATTATATTGTGGGAAGTCGCTCCCAGAATACAATTAATAGCAGTGTTGTGCGTTCTGTGGTATTAATTTGATTTACAAACGAATCACTGATCGTTTACCACAGAACTCAAATGATTAATACTGACCAATAAAGTGTGTGGGCAATTAAAAATCACAAATACCTCCTTAGGATATGAGATAAAAAAAAAACAGTTTCCATCGTTTCACTGTTTCTTGTTTTAAGAGTTGTACATGTCTTTTTTGATCTGATGAATCATTAAAATTCAATAAGCACTAGCCTAATCGCTTCATCACTTTTTTTCTTGCAGTAATCAGTCAGAGTTCAGCGGCAGTTTGCCCTCTAACTGTTCTTGCACATGTCCTGTTCCCAATCTGCCTGCCCTGCCTACTCAGGGGACCACTTCTCTGTAATGCTAGATGCATCCTTTGCATCTTCATCCCTCATTATTTCACCCCTCAAAGACCTTTGCTGGAAACAGGAGATGCTGCAACCAGAAAGAAAGCTTTAACTCTTTGTTTTGTCATACACTGAGCTGTGGGGTCTGAAGTTTCTTTTCAGACATGCTTAGATAAATTTGCCTGATGCACAAAAGAGGCAATGAGTGAAAATACATGTTATTGCACAGGAACGTTTTTAAAGTTTTTTTAAAGTTTTAAAGTAAACGTTTTTTCCTGCAAAAGTGACACTAAGACGCTAAAGTGATATTTATTTTGTAGGCAGTTCGACGGTGCAGCTTATATTATGCTATAATCAATAATCATTGCAGAGATGAAGCCATAGGGAATCATCATTGTTTTGGTTTCCATCCATAACTTTTCTACGAACCAGAGAGTTTAGCCTCCAGCTGGATCAGAGCTCAGCATTTAGCGGCTTCAGTGAAAGCCAACAAAAGAGTTCAAAAAGAGCCAAGTTGGACTTAAATGGCCCAATGTGGTTGAAAATGATGAGAATTTTCAAATAAACATGTAGCTCTTATCGCAAAATGTTCGTCATATTCAAATAAAGTCAGTTTATATCCATTAGCATTAATCAGGCCAAAAGGGGGGATTTTAGTTAATAGAAGAAGCGCTGCAAGGATTATTTTGAAAGTCTATGATGATAATGAGTAGGATGAAAGGTCCGAAAAGGAGGAACTTTGCGGGATTCACCGAATTATGGCTAGTGATACAGACAAAAACTAATTTTAGATTAATTTTTACCAAATAACTCTATCTCCATATTATAACGATTTTGTGTGAATTGGGGGAAAATCTAATTTCAGTGTTGGGGGGGGACACCAAAGAGGATCATTTCTTTCACATAAACATTTTTCACAACTACCCTTTTAATATCGATTTGATATTGTCGTGAAAACATCTACAAATTTCTCCTTCAAAACAATTTTTATCTGCAAATCTGGCCCCTCTGCAAATTGTTTTGCAAATAATAAATATTGAACTTACTTACTGCTTCATCAATTTAAAATAAAAGTTTGTGCTTTGTCCCGTCCATTTCTGGTTTGGCCACCAGTGATGACATGTTTGAGCCACAACCTCCTTAAGCAGCCAACAGATATAAATAATCTATTCGGTTGATATTGATTTAGTTTTACTGTCTCAGCTCTTCCCATCGGTTAACTATTTACATGACAGATTATCAATAGCCTAGTCCAAGTGCTTGTACTTTGAATACTCTCTGTTCTTTTTGGATAACCTCAAGGCTTATTATGCAAATACCACGAGGAAATAAATGTCTTGTATTGCATTGTGATATTTTGAAATGTTCTGCTGTAAAGATAAGAACCTTATAACCCAGTGTAAGTTAAAAAAATGATGTAACGTCAACAACATTGTATTGTCTCTAACATATACCTTAACCTTTGTCTGGTTACATTTTTATGCATTTCTGTCCATTCGTTTTTCCAGAATTTTGCCAATAAACAAACAGACTAACAGACAGTTAGAGAAACAAACCTATAGAAGTAATTAACTGGAAGCTTTAAGATTACCAATGGTTTCACTTTCATTTGTGAGATTCCTAAACTATTCCATTCGCTGTGTCTGAAATTGCTTTTCTTTCACATTCTATGAAGTCAATCGATCCAATAGACAGTACTTTTCTGGCAGGTTCCTTTTTTCTATCCAATCTCAGCTATTCACATTTTGATTGGATCAAACAATCTGCTTCTTATTGGGCTTGGCATGAGGATGATGACTTTTTTTTTGATATTCAGGTATTGACATTGTGAGAAATGGCATTTTAGTACCGGTTCATAACATCGTCATGGTGGGTTTCATACCATCCTCCAGATAAGCCTTGATCACATGCTAACCTCGCTATTGCCCACCATTGCATGAAATGTCATTGAAATCGATTTCCTTTTCGTATTATATTTTCTAAAAAAAAAAATAACACGCACTCTTGGTTTTGTTATAAAAGAGAGTATTTACCTGTGTGCTGACCTAGATACAAATCTTTCTGGTTAGATTACATTGTTCTAAATTCAGGTTGTACGACATTCAGTTTAAGGGCAGCTAAAGTTCATTTGAAGCCTCATTAAAGAACAAAAGCGATTGAAACTGCAGCAAGAAATAAACGTTGCCTTGCTCTCATCTAAATAAATAAAGCAGTCCACTCACAGTTCCAGCTTGATTGTCTGGCTGAAGGCTTCTCTTTGTACTTTACTGTCTGATCTATTTCACTTTTCAAAGACCCGACTTGTCCCTCCCCAGAGGCTCTCACCCTGTTACATATGATTGATTGCCATTTCTATTTCATTTAGCCGTCCGGCTATACAACAGATAAATTAATTGTGGGTGTGGTCATCTATTCTATGAGTGAGGTGTTGAATAAAACGTATAAATTATTGCAGTTTGACTGACATTGAATACCCTAGCATCATTTTAACTGACATATAAGAGTCGCTGGTGTCACTCATAAATAGCTCAGCTCAGTTTTATTCTGTCACAGACGACAAACACCAGACACGGTAAACAAGGAAATGGAGATGGTTGTACAAATTCTTGTAAATCAAATGCACTTTTTGGGGTGGGCAAAATTTAAGCCCTTTTTGTTGTATATCATTTTCGAGAGAAAGAAAAATGCCCTCAGTTCCACACACAGGGGAAATATCAAATAACAGTATGTTAAAAAATACCAGGGAACTTTTTTTATTTGAACCATGATGATTATGCGTCAATTGAAAACGCATTTGACTTCATCAGCGGTTTTGTTTTGTTTTGCCTTATGTCATTCCAGGTTAAAAGCTAAATAAATCTATTAAATGATTATGTAGTGAGCTAAAATCAGTGCTGTTTTATGTAAACTTTGTAAGACAAATGTGCATAAAAATGGTGTTAAGTGTGATGTGGGCATTAGTTCTGATCTAACCTGATAAGGTCAGAGCCTTTTGATTGCTATAGGAAGTGCAAAACATACCTTCATCATTTGTGAGGTGAGTATTTTTTTAATAGTAGAGCACAAATGAACATTCAAATGAAATGGGAACACTTACAGCAAAATGTATGCTGCTGTGACCTTGAAGATAAATACCCTAAACCTCAGACTGGTGATGACGATCTAATGTGAACATTTGATCTGGAGGGACTGGTCTGTCTGTAGAGAAGCTTTCTTCAAATTTGGTGCATATGAATCGACTCGAGGAGATCTATCCTGTACAAATCATATTTTACACCAAAAGTTCATATTTTGCTGACTGGGGGAACTTTTTTTTTTTTTTTTTAAACACTGATTTTTTGACATAACATCACCATTGATTTGAGGAGTGCTTACACAACGCAGGAGATTTGGGGCTTTCTCGGGGATATACCCCTTGGTCTTCGGGTTTACAGTGTATGCCTTGTGATACCTTATTTTTTCAGAAGAGCCAATTTGCTCACAAATGTCAACAATTATTACCGTGACTTCATTCAGTGTAAGAATTATGCTGTGAAATGTGTAAGAATGTGTTTTTGTGAAATGTATTCACTGTTTGTGAGCACACTGGGAGTTAGATTCCTTCTATGTGGCCTGCAAAGTTATTATTAGTAATGAACATATATCACAGTTGTCACAGGTAAGGGTCAAACAATGAACCAGCAGGTGATACATACTGACATACCGTCCATAACATTAAAACCAAATGGCTTATATTATGTAGGTACCCCTTTTGGTGCAAAAACCAGCTCTGCAATGTTATGTATGTTCTGACACCTTTCAATCAGAAATGACAGTGGCACTTCTTGGGGATCAGAAAACCACCATGCGCATCAATGAGCCGTGAATGTCACTGAATCGGTCAATGATTTACAGATTGTCTTACTTAAGACCATCTACATCTGGCCCTTGTCAAAGTTTCTCAGATACTTACACTTGTTATTTTTTCTGCTTCCAACAGATCAACTTCAAGGACAAACCATTCACTTGCTGCTTCTTATACCCCGCTGAAAGACAGGTACCACTTTAACAAGATGAACAATATAATTCTTCCTCTGTCAGTGGTTATAATGTTATGACTGGTCAGTGTACATGCAGGTAGAAGATAGGAAGATATTAGGGAACAGAGAAGAACTGTGGTGTGGTGGTTCTGAGGGTTCCCTATAGATGCTTCCTCCCACAAACCGAAATCATGGAGAATCCATATGAGCCATGTGATTGCGAGTAGTTTGTTTTTTTCTGTGTGTTCTGTGATGAACTGACATACTTTTCAGGCTGAATCTCTCTCGGCCAGTGTTATCTTGATCTATCCAATCATAAACCGTACTGTAAATGATATATTTTAGCCCCTATAGATATTTTCTAAATGAAAATATTGGTTGTATATTTACACTATTTTCTGAACTGTGTTTCTATATTTAATGGTTTATATATAATAGCTCGAGCAATAATTAAGTCATCCTCATAAAGGATGCCGAAGAAGAAGCAGAGTGGGCTGATGGATGAGTTGGAAAGAAACTGGGCTTGGTGCCGAGCCTCTATTGAGCTAACAGCTAACATGACAATCGGCCGCTGGAGGTTGGGCAACCATCTGGTTAGGATGCCGGAAGCTTCCCTTTGGAGATTTCCAGGTATATGGAGCCCAAGGTGGACCGAGAACTCTCTGAAGGGATCAAGTAGCTCATCTGGGGAGAAAGATTGGGAGAATATCTTGTTTTGCCAGCTGTCATGGTGACCAGACTCTGGATATGTCGAAGAAAATCATCAAGATTACAGTGATTACAATTTTGGTCAATTTTGTGGATTTGGATCAAACCATGTTATCTTCTCTGCCACCCTTCTTCTGTTCACTCATGTAAGCAGATGTTTTGTTTAAATTATGAAGATCTCATTGAGCGAATTTATATGCACCATATTTAGACAAAAGTAAAGCTTCCCAAAGTGTCAGAAATATACAACCAATCTTTCCCTAAATCAATCCAGTACTTCCTCTCACTTAGGTCTATATGGTCATTGAGAATGATCCATCAAATAGTTATTGAGTTATGTACAGAAAACAGTGTGTACTTGTAAAAAAGTTTCCCCTAGTGAGTAAGATAAAAACTACTAGAGTAAAATTAGATTTACAAGAGATCTCAAGTTGATTAATATGCACTGAATTTGGAATAAATACAACCAGTGGTCAAGAAATTATAACTGAAAAAACTGTTTTTCATAAAAAGCTGCTCTGTGTGGATAAAATAAAAGAAACTCCAGTTGAAGGTAATAATAATAATAATAATAATAATAATAATAATAATAATACATTTAATTTATAATGCACTTTACATTTAGAAAAAATCTCAAAGTGCTACAAAGCAAAAGCAGATAAAAAGCTTTTTATACTCACATAGACTCACAAGGTCTATGTGAGTATAAAATTTGAAAGGGCATCCATGATACAGTTTTTGAGTTATCGCGTTAACACGAAGGATCAGCGGCGGCGGACGTGGTGGCGATTATGGTTATATCATCAGATAATATTCCTGACTATTTTTTTTCGGGGATATAATGAGAACGATATGGTCAACTTCCCTGGTCTGAGCTAAAGTTAGCACTTTGAGCCGCTCTGGTTGGTGTGTGGTCCCAACGTGCCCCAATTACATTTGGCTACCATTCCCACAACAGGATTATGTGACTTGAGGCCAAGAGGCCTTTATAATTGCTCCTGATTACCAATTGCCAGTTGAGTGCAGAGAAAGGTCAGGTTTAGTCTGCTACTGAGACACCGTTGGGCCTCATAATCCCCAAACACCCCGTGTCTCTGAGGTACCCTTCCTCTTTCCACACCTCGGAGCAAGGAGTGCAATCTGGATCATCAATTCTGTCTGTTATGAGACAGAATTTATGTCTGTCTCATTTATGTCTGTTTATGTTATGTCTGTTATGAATCTTAATTGTTGCTATTTTCCCCTCACTGTTCTGTGGATGGAAGACATAGAAAAGCAGCTTTTTTATGTCAACCATTACCTCAGTGAATATTGTCTATATGTCTCTTTTCACAGAGCGGAGTAATGGATAGCTCATTATTTGTGGCTGCAAGAATGTCGCCTTATTTGGTATCATAAGAAATTAGACGTACTGTAGCAATTGTGTATTGCCTGTAAGCAATTGTGTCTTTCTCATTTTCGCCTCCCGTTAGGTTCAGGAAGGCTTTAAAAAAAATCATTAAGCCTCCTTAGTGCCCCCCTCCTCCTTAAAAAAAGTTCCAGGATATGTTATTCTGCTGAAAAGGAGCCGCTTGTATAGAAGTCATTAGCTGTATTACATGTAACGATACAGGCATCTCCCTACAGAGGTTTAAAATCCACTACATCAGTCTTCTTTGATGAAAGTCCAGTGTATCTGCTCGTAAGCATTGAAAACTTTACCTGATAGAGGTGAAATCAGCGAGAGGGAGAGGAGAACCGTGATAGTCTTGCTACAAGACAATTTTCAAATGGTCTATCTGCTGTATTTCTGGCGAATACCATGGGGATTTTTTGTTGTGCTGTGGAGATCATAAACTGACTAAGTTGCTGATGGTTCTTTCTCTTCTTTCTGCTCGGTGTTTTATATCTAGAGATAAATGCCCTCTTGAAGAATGTAGTATTGATTAATCCATATGAATCTCAACCTAGAAAGCGGGTTTAACAAACTCTGAGTCTAACCCTGGGATCATTGATGATCAACCCTGAGATGAGAAACTCAGAGTTCTTGGTTCCAGAACAGCTGATCGGAGTTGGTACAATCTACTCCTGGTTTGTTAACTCTGAGTTAAACTCTTGCATCAAAAACAATCATCAATGGAGCTCAGATACTGTGATTCACTGTAGCAGCCAGTGAGACGCTATTGGCTGCCACACTTCACGCCATTTTAGAAGCACCGTTTCAGAAAAACTCTTTTTATGTTTTTATGGGGACCCAATTTCTTAAAATGACAAATCACCACAATTAAATGCACAACAGACCTTATATTTATGAGAGGGGCAGATTTATAGATGAGTGGATGTTGTTAACACTTTAATGTCCCGCTCAGCAGTTGGGCACATTTTGATCGCTATAACTTATTGGAAAATGTGTGTCAATTGTCTGAACCCGTTTCTAATACGAACCAGTGGCATTATGCATATGCTAAAGAGTAAGGGGCAAAGGTCAAAGGAGCCACGGAGAAAGAGGCACCCCATGGCTATTTGATGAGTAGGATTTTATGCCAGCTTAAAGCATGAAAGGACTTACTAAACATAATTATGTATCTTGATACAACCAAAATAGTCTAATAAGAATCAAATGTTTTTCTAAATATATGCTTTACCTAAAGATTTTGTTCATCGAATTAAAATTGGCTATTTTCCATGAAATAAAAAATGCCATCATGAAATGAAGATCTATCTAAAGTTCAATCTGAAGGACCGCTTCCTCGTACTTCTGGGCCTCCGATCTTCTCTCAGCACTCTCAATCATCACCTCCCTCCCTCTCAGTATCACTTCCTTCCTTTCAATCTGGATCCTCAACTATTACTATTAATATTAATATATAACCCAGTAGCAATATAACTATTGCTACTATAGGGTCATGCGCCCTCCTCCTCCCCATCACCACCTAATCCTCACAGATCCACCAAAAGTCATCAGCCACCACCACCAGTGTCCAGATGCTACGGTAGAAATATTTCGTGCCACTGTTCAGGTTAGAGACCCTTCCATCTAAATCAACTCAAGGAGTCTGAGCGCCAAAGACTTTCTAAAAATTTTCTTTGCTAGTCTTCCTCGATTGAAATATTTTTAACCGTGTCAAACATGCTTGACCAAATGATTCATCATTTTATTTAAATCAAGAGTGTCTAAGATTTTGGATTAATAAATGCCTCAAAGAAATGAAATATGTTGTTGTTTTTCTTGGTTGCTCTTGGTCAAATAAATGTATGTTTGCCGTTTTGCATGGCAAAGAATGCATTTAAGAGGAGTTAACAGGCATTCCCCTACTACATAATTTTAATGCAAGGATCATATGCACAATTTTGATGCCAAAAAATAAATACTAGAAATGTTATGCCTTTTAAATTTCAAAAACTGATGAGACTCAATTTTTGTCAAAAAGAAGTGCTCTTATTATTACACCCTTGGGTCTGGCTACAGAGGGGCAGAGAGTCTAGATAACCAGCAAGCCTTCATTTAACTCAAAGGCCACAGCAGACTTACATCTGAAAAATACGAAAGAAATTCAGTACATTTATTTGATGACCCAAAAACAATCTACTGCAACCCACATATGGGTCCTGACCTCAGTCTCTGAGAATGCCTGCTTTAGACCATTCCATTGGATCTTGTGGGGATGAGGAACCTTTGAAACCTCTTTTTTATCCCAACATATAGTTGGAAAATTTCTGTTCTCACCAAGGCTGGAATAATATTTACGTCACAAAGATTTGTCTTTCACGATGACTTAGTTCTCTCAAAAATCAATTTCAAGCTGCTCCTGGGTGGAGGGAATATAAAGATTTCTGTGAGTCACAGTGACAGTGAAGGAAACAACATGTATGTCATTGTTAGTTGTTATGTGCCGGCCACCCACCTCCTGAGGTCCTATGTTTTTCAGATAAAGGATGATGTGAGAGACCATATGTGACTGTCTACTCTGCAGTTTCTCTGGATCTGAAAGCTACCTCTGGCATAAAGCAGAGCTGCCTCTGAAGCTGGCCAAAAAGCTTAACTGGGTGAAAAATTAAGATTTATCGGCAAGACGGTCTGGGTTCTCAGTCACAGTGTGTCTTTGTATCTGCCTCACTTGAGCAGCAGCTGAAGAGAAATCTTTGCTCATATCTGT
This sequence comes from Lophius americanus, assembly GCA_037951165.1. Lineage (NCBI taxonomy): Eukaryota > Metazoa > Chordata > Actinopteri > Lophiiformes > Lophiidae > Lophius > Lophius americanus. Next base: position 11,557,805 of record JBBDHG010000009.1, read on the forward strand.
TTCACTCCTTATCCAGTCCTTAAACATCCCATACCCTCACAGTATAAAATAGTGACTCAAATGATTCTGTTTATTAGGATTATTTCATTTATTCAGGCTCCAGCTCCACATTATCGCCCAAACTGCCACTTCACCTTCATTTCCTGCCAGGCCCCAGCGAGGGCTCTCCCTCATCTGACCTCTCACACACTCAACATCATGAATGGACAATATTGCCCTTCAGTGGGGCCCCATGACCATAGCAAAAGTCTGCAGCTGGAGCACATTGCGAAGCAGCCTCAAGCCCGAGGGTTCGCTAACAGCTGAGCGAGATCATAGAACTGCCAAGGGGATTTTTGGAAATGCTCAAGGAAATCACAGATGTGAAAGATGAAAAAATGGTCCCGGCAAATGAGGATCAAGGGTTGGAGCTGTTTATTAGATGCCGTGGAGAAGTGGCCTTTAGCAGGTGCACAGGGTATGGATGGTGGATCTATAGCTGAACTGGATGAGAATGAACCTCTTGACAACCCCATGCTAGTTTTCATCAAACAAGGGAAGGAGGGGATTTGGGCTTAAAAAAGCAGGATTTCTAGCTGGATGTCAAAATAATAAAAGAAGTTATGTTTATAGAAGAAACAATGAGAAAGTAATTAAGTTTTTGCTTGCCAGATGACTAAATTCTAATTGGAAAAATTCCTTTGCTCAATTCTTTACCTTTTTTAATCCCACTCACCAGGGTTTGACTGAGTTGTCAAGTTTTGAGGAGGTTAAACTGTGAATGGATACTAGCTGTGAGAGTTACGCATCTCATAAAGTTGGTCTAATAGAATAATATAGCATGAGGAAAATCCTGGTGTGGAGAACAAAATATAATGTTATATCATGGGTTTTTTCAGTTCATAATTTTTCAGTTCAAATTTCGACTTCAGATGTTGTTGAGTTGACAAAGGCCACAACACACAAATTTCCTGATCTGGTTGAATGCCCTATTCACATGGTATGACCATGGTATGACTAGTATGACCTGTGGACCTGTGGTATTTTGTAATAATTGCGGAATAACGTCTGTGATATTAATCCTGTGTGAATGTGCCATGCTTAGATGGCTAGATTAGAACCGACCATTTTCTCTAATCACAGCTGATAATTTTAGCCCTGTGTCAATCGGTGTCTTAGGGATTTGTTGGTGGAATTAATATTAATTTCACCTCGGGCAACTTTTTCTGCGTCTTTCCTGATGGATTCATGGCGACTGCAGAGGATATAAAGACATACCTTTTGAACTGTGTGTTCGAAGCGACGATGATCAATGTGTTCTGAAATTGATATCAGTGATCCACTGCTAAGAGTTGTCACAGAATAGGGTTTGGTGCAATATGACTCTCAGTGAGGTAGGTAAGGGAGACACTTGAAGTTTCGGATCCTGGGGTGCATTTCAAACCCTGGGGAAAGGGCTACCTCACCCTGTACACTGCACTCAGGGGGTAAGTGTTCCAGAGGGTGGACTTGCATCCGGTTCGGGACCATCCGCGCCAATCCAAGTCCTCAGTTAATACTAGTCCTGTGCGTATAGGGCTTAAATAGGTCACTCCAACAAAGTAGTTTTCTCCATACAAACATTGGAGAGTGTTCCCATAATGACACTGTGAGTTTCTACCCTAAACAAGTCTGTCCTGACCATGTCTGACAAACATAATGGAACATTGTGAATTGATTTTCATTTTTATGGCTTGTTTTGAGGCTCCCAGGCTGCTGGTGTTTGGGAGCTCACTGGTGGAGCTCTGACCTTCACGCTGCTCGTGTAATGAATGATCAATGTCTCCTAGAGAACACACGTCTGAATCTTCTATCTCCTTAAGCACGGCAAAATCTGGCATATTTGATTCGAAATGTGTTTCTTCAGTTTGGGTTTGGTGTGTCTCATTTCCCTAGAAGGTTTTCAATTTAGATGTGGAAATCAGTCATGTCTAAAACACACTAAATTTGTCTTATCTTCACTGCCAGGGAGTTTTATTTGTTCGTTTGTGCCGCAGGGCAAGAGCGGGCAAAAAATATATATGCTAATTAGAAGCCGGGAGGAAACTAAAGTCCGTTTGGGAATAGATACCTCAAATTTATTATTTGGACAAGTTAAGCACGATTACACTATTACCATCATCATTGCAGTCACAAAGCTTTCTTCTCCTCCATTCCTGTAATAATATTCTGTCCAAGAAGCCTTTTACTCAAGCCAGCCCTCCTGCACTGTCAAATCCTCCAAATACTTCCTGGCTCCCCCACTCTGCCTCTCCAAATGAGTTTTCATTTGCATAATGGTGTTTGCAGCTGCTTGGTAATTTCTTTTAATCAACCCTGAAGTCCCCGGTAATTAGTAACGGACGACTAATGGATTCTGGTGGACACTTTTGGTATCCTGTGACTTGTCCATGGATAATTGGATATGAAGAAGAATCTCAACCGCGGTTACGAATGGCAAGTGTATTCATGTCAAGAGATAGTAATCAACTTCAAATAGGTTGATTATATATCAGCCGTATGCTGTCGGATTCAGCACATTTTGATGATCACTCCTCTCTCAGCTATTCTCACTCAGCAAAGGATGTATCATCACATTTCATGTTGTTAAAACTCAAATCAGACTTCAGCCTGGTCAGAACCGGCAGTAGGAAAAAAAAGCCTCCACAGAGCCGATCAGAGAAAATTGTCATTCCCTGCGCTTTTTCTTTCTTTGGCTGTGTCTAACAGCTTTGTTTCTCCACAGGACATGTGGCGATTGCACTTCTGAAAGGTGATAGGAGGGATTATATCCTGCAGTGCGGAGACACAGAGTGAGTTCTGCAGAGGGGAAAAAAAGTTGTTAAAATTCATAGGATGAGAAAAGGAATCAACTGCAGAATATATTACAAAGCATCAACTATTCCAAGGACAGAAAAGGTCAGGCTGCTCATCTGGAATGCTGTCTAGCAGTCATGGGACTGCTGGCTCTACGTTGTACAAGGAAAATTGAGGATTAAAGCTGCAAAATGGTGAACCCCACAGCCATACACCTAATCTGTGATGGCTCTCCTGCATAACTGTCCACGTATGTGTGTGTGTGTGTGTGTGTGTGTGTGTGTGTGTGTGTGTGTGTGTGTGTGTGTGTGTGTGTGTGTGTGTGTGTGTGTGTGTGTGTGTGTGTGTGTGTGTGTGTGTGTGTGTGTGTGTGTGTGTGTGTGTGTGTGTGTGCGTCCCCTGACGGCATGTGTGGGCTTGTATTTGTGGCACAGGTAAACGCATCCACTGCAACCACTGACCCATCTCTTTTTCTCAAATTTAGCACCCACGCAACGCCCCACTGATCGCCTTCACACAGCAGCTATGACCTTTGATAGAATAGACTCAAAGATCATGTACCCTGCAGGTGGAGAACTTGTCTCCTACTTAATCTGTCCTCTGGCTGAGATTGATGCCGTCCAGGGTTTAGAGGAGTTCAATACAGACAACAGAAATTCACCAGGGTGTGTTAAAGCAGGATTGCAAACTACCAAAGCATAGACTACCCACATAGAAACACACAGAGGCCATAAAACTGAACAAATATCTCCTTCTACCTCTCCCCTCCACATATTCCCTCGTCCCATTTTCAGAGTCCCCAGTCTAAATTAAATTTATGCAGAGACCCCACCCCACTCTCTCTCACTTCTTTCCCAGGGACTCAGTGTTCCCACACAGGGCGAGAGGCTGATTGTGAGCCACACCCTGCAGCTGTGCACCTGGAACTGCTCCCATTCCAGCATGCCAGTGAACCCACACACCTGTTCACACCTCAGGCCTGCGCCACTGGACCGCCACCTCCTCCTCGCCTCCTCGTGTCTTTGTTTCGTCCATCAACTTCTGAGACTGACAGCAGCAATGAGCAGGTGGTTTCGACTTTTCATGTCTCGTCAGAGTCATGTCAGCTGTGCAACAGTTGGAGCTCGGTGAGACGACCAAGAAGTTGTCGATGTCTCGTATGATAATATTTTTTGTTCTATTTCTCACATCACTGTGTAATCTCATCCAACCAGTTCAGCTAGTGCCTGGCTAGCCTCCCTCCTCGCTCTCTCTGCTTGAAGAATCTTCAAGAATCTAGAATATATATATATATATATATATATATATATATATATATATATATATATATATATACATATATACATAACCTGGTGCTGTGTACCCAATTTGCAGACAAAATTCAGCTACTTAACTTCTTCGCTAAAATAACTACTAAGTAACTACTCTCTAATTAATTATTTTAAGATCTGTCGGTTGTGGATTGCATACATGACGCCATGAAAAAAAACATCCCACCTCTGTCTTCTCCAAGGCCCATGATGATGACTTGCTTCTTTTTGAACAGACATTCAGCGCTTCCACTACTTTTGCTTTTCACTCATAGCAGGAATGAAAACGGAGCCCTCTTTCCTCCTTGGGGATTTTTATATTACAGAATGCTGAAGAACACTGAAGGCACCGCAGTCCCACCGCCAAACTGTGTAAAAGCGGCAACTCTTCCTATAGGCCTTTATACGCAGTAATCGCCAAGGCATAAACCAATCTCTATCACAGCGTTGTTTTCTTTCCAGTGAACCAAATAATGGTAGAACAGCAACATTCCAGTGAGTCGTTTTAGATAGGAAGTCAAGAGACATATCACACAGCATCATCGGTGTCCAGTGTGACGTCTCATAGACACATCAAGCAGCACTTTCTAAACCATCAGATATCACCAGCGTTGTATGGGACCTGATCTCATCCTCCGCTCTGAGGGTAGAGAGACAGTCATCGTGCTAACTCTCCAACATGAAGACTTAGTTTGTTGAATTTCTTCTTCATGTTAGCCGAAGCCACTCATATAAGACATGTAACACAACCCCGTCTTACCATTCCACCTCACATTTAGGCAGTTGTCCAATTCACATCTGTTACTAAATCCGATGCCATCTCAGAGGAGAACACCCGCGATCAGTTAAACCTCGGCGCTGCAGCAGAAGGGAATAAAGATGTAGCCCTGTCTGAATAGTCTGTCTTATTGTGGCTTCTGTCTCTCTCAACAAACAACTCAAGTCTTTCCTCAACATCAAGTCCTTTCTAATTTGACTAACAAAACAAACTAGCATTAATTCCTAGCAAATCATTTTCTGCCATTTTCTTGGAGGTTGGAAAGAGTATTTTTTTTATCTTTCACTGTAAAAGCAACCGGTTTTGATCTTTTGCAGCTGCGTACCCTTTATCACATGCATGATCTGTATTTACTGTACGCCAGTGTGCCTTTGGTGGTTTGCAGCAAAGATATGAAAACAGGTTGATTGTGGAGGACCTGGAGTGAAATCCGTGGATGCTGTGTAGACGTCGGAGGGGGAATTGTCGGTGAGTTGCTGATGAACTTCCAATCATTGGTCCATGCTTGGTGCATATAAATAGATTCGAGGAGATCTGTCTTGACTATATCATATTTTACTCTAATAAATCTTATTTTACGCACCTCAGGGAGCTTCTTGTTTTTTTAAATACTGATTACATCACTTCAAGTGTAATTTAAGGAGTTCAATCAGGGTGGATTGCTTGTACAACACAAGGGATTGGGGACTTTTTGAAATTTACCCGTGTTGAGTGAGATACACCCTTGCATAAATCCAGTTCATCACGTCCACCACTCTGACATTGAGATTATTACATGTTTAATCATATATTTAGCATGAACCATGAACTTCAAAACTTGATTAAATAAGACTGACACTGACACTGAGTTATCTGTCCGCCAGCATAAACAACCCAGCTGTCATCAGATTATGATTTAGATTCAACCCAAACAACCGCTTTAAACGCAGGGGAAGTGTAAATACAGATAGAGATCCGCATTCTGAAAAAAATACTAAAACATAACATGTATACAGTGTAACCAAACAAAGCTAATTAACCTTGTTAGACATGAACAGCTTTGATTGTCACGGTCTTAGAGCGAGGATTTTCTTTTCTGTTTGTTTTGAATCATCTTTTTCACCACCTGCCAGCGTTTGTCACTTCTATAGAAATAGCACAAACAATCCTCTTCAAACAAATGGAGGAGGTCTGATCCTGACCAGTTGCCATCCAGAGGAGCCCCCATCAAACAGGTGTTTACTTCATGGGCATCTGTTGTGGTCAGTACATGTGTTATGCCTCAACAATTTCAACAGGGGGATCACCTGCATCCCCCTGTCCGAGGGCTGACCACCAGTGTCTTAAGAAAAGCAGTCGGTTCAAGACAAACCTTTCACGTTCAACATTTGGTTTCCTTAAGTCTTTGCCATTAGTTAGTTCCCTAAGAAACTCCCAAAAACATGATTTTTTTCACAGTTATTCTAAGACTTATATGTCACATAGAGTAGCATTGAAATAATTACTATTTTGTGACGAGTCTCCCAAATTCAGTTGGTGGTGTTTTGGTTGTTTTTTGCTTTTAATTATGAAATTCTAGATCTAGATCTACAAGTGTGAAGGGGCAAACTTAAATATGAATGTGTTTAGCTATGATCTTTAAGTTTTGACGATACTGGCTGACAGGGACAAAACATGGGAATTAACTACACCAACCGCAAACTGTAAATAATATGCATTATTATGTACAAATAATTAAGTACGTCACTCCTATACCCAACAAATGCTATAGCTGATCGTTTCTATTATAAACTTATTCCAATAACTGAAGTTTGTAACTGACTGATAGATATTGACCACAAAAAGTCTATTGCTATTTAGAAACTGTTACTCATATGCTTTAATTTCAGTCTTATATCTTGCTTTTCCTAAGATATGGAAAGCTTCCTATTGTGTCCCTCTTCTGAAAGGTGAATCCCTCATTACTGAACGATTACCGTTGATTTCCAAGCTCCCACTTTTGACTACGATGCTGGAATCACAGGAAAACCCACTACTCAAACAGTTTTTACTTGACCAAAATATTTTAAGTGATTTTCAATCTGGTCTTAGAAAAGTGTACAGTTCCTCAGTGGACCACATACAGATGCTGAACTTTCTGTACTAAGAAAATACTTGTGGAAGGAATCTTTTTGCCTGTAATGGATTAGGGTGACATATTCTACAGGCATGTAGCCTTTTCTATTTTACATTAACTTGATTCAGTATACCATTCATATCTGAGTTTCATTACGATCACAAAATCCCTCACTCATCACAACATTCTCCATGGTTTGGTGGCTTGGACATCCCTGACGAACAGGAGATAACATCACTGGCCCATTATTATCTATAAAACAATATTAACCTCTCTACTCTCCTTTGTCCGCTCTAGTAATTAGCAGCTACATTCTTTACAAGGAGCAGTAAAGAACAGACAGTTTTGACAGACATTTGTGTTAATTGGTGATTTAAAAGCATCATAAAGAATGTTGGAGACATGGAGTCATGTACTTGTTAGAGGCCTCTATGTATGAAAAGCTTTTATAATTTGAGTATGGATTTTTTGGATAACATGTTGTATTTGTTGCATTTTTAATTGTGCGATTGACTGCTACCCTGGCCAGGTCTCTCTTGTGAAGGAGTCGTTAAAGAAAGCAAAGATAAAAATAAAGATTAAAAAATGCATATAGGAAATCCATAGGAATCAAAAGAGTAAAAACTTTTGGTATGGCTACGTAGTACTCAGGCGTGAATAATGTAGAAGCACATGACGGTTTGATGCTTATTTCTTTTTAGGAATTGCCGCCATTCGTGAGAAAGCACCTGTGCACTAAAGGTTAATTTCCCATTTAGAATTAGTTCTCTGCTACTTGAGCAGAGATTATGTGTGTGATGTAATGTGGTCTGCCGCTGTTCATAAAATTGAATCATAACAACATAATTGGCTGTAAATTAGGCCATAAGACCACATCACTGCTTTTTGGTTTGTGTGGAATTAGTCAGCTATCATAGAAACTTAATTTGATGTCACATTTGGTAAATAAGATTTTATTTATTCTTCAATTCTAAGGTTTATTATCATCTTTAAGATTCTTTGGAATTTAGATGAGAGCAGTGGGCCTGTGAAGAGGGCATAACACTATCAGCACTGGAATGTCTCAACAATGAGCATTGTTGTCAGTTTGAATGTCAGCCATGCTTCTCAGCTGGGAACGGATGTGTTTCGCCTCCCGTTGGCATGACTCCCATTGAGGTGCTTCCAGAAGGAGCCTACCTTTCATTCCCTTCAATCTCTAAGAATAATAAACTTTCTCTCCCCTCCCTATTTGTATCTGACCTATGTTTAGTGTTAGTACAGGCTGTTTCTGTTGAGAGCCCAATTAGAGGTCTGAGACCGGCCCCCTGGGCTTATTTTCTGTTCTTTGTTTTGGGGACTCAGTTGCCAAGCACTGCCATGTGCAATGAAATCATTAGCTGCTCTTTGGCACATCGCTCTGGAACTCTAAATACTTTAATTATCTATGGTTGGCTCTGAATGGATTAATTTGTCCTCCATAAATAACACAGGCTTCTCTATCGGGGCAAAAGTATCCGATGTGTTGATATCAAGGTCTGTTGTCCTTTTGATTTTGTTGACACATGAAAACTTCAGCAGCTGAAATCTAATTGGCAAAAGATTATTTATTTTATTCCTCTGTAAATGAAATGTCAGTGATTGGATTCAACTGGAGATGGTTTCATCAGAATATCAGTGACGAGCTGAGCCAGAGACAGCTGGACAGTCCAAAACAGAAAAAAAATACTTGTGGTCTCCTGCAACAAGTGCCCAGAGTGAAGGACCACCCACAAATTCACTATGAGAAAATCTAACTTTTGTTTCTATTTCTGTCAAAACATTTCGAAGCCTGGATTGGTAAGATGTTGGAAGATTTTGTATTCTGGGGTCAGAATTCATGATAGATGTAGATTGTGTTACGCAAAAGCAAAACAGTGGATTATAAACCACAGTATCACAGCTACTTGTGGTCTGGAGTTTCTGTGTACTCTCATTGTCATCAAATTGGAAAATACATGTGTCCGATGTGAAAAGTCAACTTCCTGTTAAAGGAGACATAAGGCCATTGTTGTTTGTCAGGAATGTTCTAACCATTCTGGAATGAACTGCACTGAGCAAAGCCCCTATCTAATTTATAATGTTCCACTTTAGACAAAAAAGAATTTCACACACTATGTTTATACAAAACTAGATCTATGATGTCATCTCAGACAGCTTGGGTATATCCTTTAAGAGTCCCCAAACCCCCTGGGTTCTATAAACAATCCCCCTTATTGAACTCTTAGTTATATCCACAGTATTTTTTGTAAAGAAAAAGAGCTCCCCTTAGTGAGTAAAATATGGATTAGAAGAGTAAAAATTAATTTATAAAATAAACATCCACATAAATGTGCACCAAATTTTGGCTAACTCGGAAAAAAAACGTTAGAAAAAACAGTGCTTTTGTAAAACAACTACCCCTAGTGAGTAAAATATGAAATATAGGTCTATTAAATTGGACCAATGGTTGAGAAATTAAGGATCGAACATTTTCGGAGATAAAGGTTCTCCCACTGTCAATAATATACAGCGTCCGTCAAAATCTATCTGGTTATTCTTATCACTAAGGTCTATCGTCATGGAGGCTGTTTTCAACCATTTGGGAGGAAAGTTTTTGGGCCAGAGTAGACCTTAAGGAAAGTTTTTTCGCTTTCTTCAACACTGCAAGATGTTTTTTTCACAATATCTTTTTTTTCTCAGCAGAGCTTTCTTCGCCAACATTTTTGAAAATCAGGATTTCAGAACCACTAGTTTTTATGGTTGCATTTTTCAAATCTAGTAAACTTTAATCATTGTTCCAGGGCTATGGGTAAAATTTGGAGTAAATCTTGATTTTATCTTGATAAATCTTGATCGAATTACGAGGGACAGTTTTGCCTCAGTGGAGGTCTGTGCTCTAATGAGCCCCATCCTACAGTAGTTCTCTAGTTTTGGATTCTTTGATCTACTCATGTTTGGGTTGTCACCCCAATAAAATGTTTAATCTCAGGCTAATCTATGAGTATGAGAACATTTTCAGACTTCCAGCCAATCGTCTAACAGATTAATTTCACTCATAAAATACAGAGAATGAAGAGAAGATGGATGTTTTATTACAACAGAAAATTTTGAAATAATTAGTCAATGAAAAAGTCTTTTTGTGCTCTGACTTTTTGGGGAGATGATTAAACGAAGGGTCCTTGCCCTGAACAGCAACATGGAATATCCCCCCTTTGGAGTCTGGATACTGGTGGTGGTGGCTGATGACTCTGCTGAAGATGCCGTATCTGCAAGCACAAGGCAGATATTGGGAGGAGGAGGGCGTGAGAAACCAGCAGCATAAAATAAGTAGATGAATGTGGAAAGAGTCATATTTTAAGAAAGCAGCTGATGGTGATGGGCTAAGCGTGCAGGTGTGACGCAGTGATTGGAAGGATGGGTCTAACTAAAAGAGCAGCGGATATCAGTTGTTGCCCCGGACCATGAAGCAGGTAATTGAGACATTGAGCATGTGTGAAAGGTGAGAATAATGATGTTGTATGAGCCTGTACTGTGGCCGGAGTGTGCAGGAGGATAGCCTTTCTGATTTAACTTTCAATAGATCTCCATTAGCTGTTCACATGAATCAATCACTCAAAGAAAATCCCGACATCCTGTAGTTTACGGTTAAAATTGTAGTTGTATCATCATTAGCTGCTCCAAAGGGTTTGTGCAGACAATCAATATATTGTGAAGAAGATGCCCATGGAAATACTGCACATGCACTTGCATGTAGAGAGCCTTGCCTTTAGCTGTTGAATTGATCTGCTTTCAGATTAATATTGAATTAATATGTAAATATAGCATATGCAAATTAAGGAGGAATTGTTTTATAAAAATTAGAGGTTGTGCATGTGGATTTGAAAATCTGGTATAATAACATTGTTTAGAGCAGGAGAAAGTGATCATTTTCAAAGAAACTTTCAAGAGATGTGCCAGTTTATAGGTACAAATAATCATTAATAGGATGACATAAAGAGTCATAGACATGCCGTAGCAATCATGCATAACCTCTTTCAAATGTGAGTGTCAAAGGACATGAAAATCACTTCAGTGCAAACATGCCAAGAAAGTAAAAGAAAGCAAATTGAAGCAACCAACTACTAGGTGCACATCATTAGTGTCGATACAAAGGATATGCGAAATTTTAAAGAATTCTGTTTTTCCCCTTTTGAAGAGAGGCCAGTAATATGTTCCCTGTTATCTATGGACAAATACACGAGGGTAACACTGTTTAAAAAGGTGAAGTGGTCTGATTACATAAATTATTTCTCATGAAATATAGTAAGTCATAAATTACTTGAAAGACGTGATACGGCATTGTTTTTTTTAAACTATATTAGATAAAATGCAGTTAAAATCGCTATATTTTCATTACTATATCTACATATTGTCTGGATCTGCATCACAATGCATACACTCATCAACACTTTAACCGTTTTTTCTCTCAGAAATTTTAGAATGAAAGTTTTCAAAAATATCATTAATTGCAATCAGTGGTGGGCAGCAACTATGACCATTTACTCATTTACTGTACTTAAGTACAAATATAATATATATAATATAGAATAAGTCACTTGTACCTTATTTGATTAATTACATTCTATGCTAATTTATACTTACGTGCCACTACATTTGTCGGATAGCTGTAGATACTAGTTACTTTTGAGATTACAGTATTTCTATCCAGTGAACATCATGTATCTACATCCGCAATTAAAGCTAATCCTCATTCAGATATATGACCTCAGGCACATGGTGACATCATCTTGGCTCAGGGCAAACTGGTGACTGGTGATGGCGGCGCTGCCAGTTTCCACAGATAAAGAGAAGTAAAAGGTTTTATCTGTGCAGATAAAATGGTCAATAATATATATAATATGTCTGTGTTAAAAGCAGTTAACACATTAACAACATGGAGTTCTTGTCAATTCAAAAGTACCATATGGACTCAGCATATTTTGAGAGGAGGGGGGTGGAAGAAAAGCCATGACCTCTGGCTGCCTACAAAGCATTCCCCAAACTATGGACCCATTCCACTGAAGTTCTTCAGAGGTTTCATTGAAAGAGCATCTTTAGTGTGACCGGCATGCTCAGCTTACCGCAAATACCAATATCACCCAGGAAACTAATTTTCTGGCAATGAGCTGTCATAGCCCTTCAAGCAGACTACGGGATGGGTCTGGTGCATTCACTGCCTTGTTGTTCAGGTGCTTTGTTCATATGTAAAACATGTGCTCCGTATTTTCTCTCTCACACGTACACACACACACACACACACACACAGTGCCATGTGTCCATCAGTGCAGGTTGTAAATCCAGTTGGTATTCTTGGCTTTTCTCTGTGGAGGATATCTGTCTCCGGCTCAACATCTGTTTAGCAGTCCTGTCAGCTGCAGCAGTGGATGATCTCTGATTCTGTTCTGCCTGAAGCCGGCCTCAGTAAGGAACTTTAAGAAAATAGATGCACATTCGGGCAGTTTTGCAACAATATACTGATTGTAGAAGGAAAACTGCCGCTATGGATTTGGTTGGTCCCCTTTGAATTTTACCCGACCATGTTTTTGAGCCACTACCCTGCCAGGTTCCAGCGATGTTGTGGAGATGGCTGTGAGAGACTTGTCAACACTTTAAGACTCTTATCTGCTCCTCGTGTTTGCCCAGCCTGTATACGCCATTTTGAGTTTGGTTTGTGTTTTTACCATGCTTATCAGGTGAGGTGTGTACCTCGTTGTCATGATGGTCTTAATAATTCATAATGTCATCAATTTAATCTACCGCAGACCCCCCCAAAGAAAAGATGAAAGGGATCATATCTGCAAAAATAGGTGGGAACAAAGGATGATACACCATGAGTGCCTCTCGTGAATGGCTGGATTAGGATCTCGCAACAGCACATTTCCGCACTTTCAGGCAGGATTTTTGTTGTTATTCTTTCGCTCCACTGGGAAGGCAGAGGAGGGCTTGGTGTAAACACCCCCTCGAGAGCGCTTTCACTCTCTGTCTGTGCAGGTGAGAAGCTGCAGCCGCACTTGGTCCACAATGCACTTCTGCAGTAAGAGCCTTACTGCAGAAGACCCCCCAACCCAGCCCCACCCCCACCCCCCGTACGCTGTAGCTATCTTTTCACCAGGTTCGGGGGGTCAATATTTTCCCACCAGGGAGACTCTTTTTCAGCTCATATGCATTGGATTCATTATGGCCATGAATGAGAGTCGTAGCCTTCTGAGTGCATCCCTCTGGGTTTCTGTTCTTACAGAGGGCCTGTGAATAAGAAATCAGCATCTCTATAAAACGCTCTTTTTGGCAAACAGTGCCCTCACCCCCTATTGCCCCCCCTTAATTCCATCTACCCCAGCAACCCCTCCCCCTACTGCTATTCGGTGAATTTAGGAATCCATAGGAGGTTTATTTGAGATGCAAGCACTAGTGTGAGAACACTGGGCTCGGGAAAAATCCCTTCCTTTAGCCTGAATGGGGGCATTTGAAAAACCGGACAGGAGCCCTTCACTAACGGGCTCCATCCATCCGTCAGCTGAACAAAGCACAGCTGTGATTCAGGGAAAATAAAGCTTCATTACCGCCTTATTTGACTGAGTTTAATTTACCGTCTTTCCCTCTCTGCTTTTTCATATAGGGATGATAATTGTAACAGTATTTAGAAAACAAGTTGTAGCTGGAGAATGTTTTCAAGCCACAGATTGGATTCTTTGTACACAGCTGAGGCTCTGCTTAGCTACTGGTATTCACAAATGAAAAGAAAAGTCAGTCACATGGCGAGACCCAGCCACTTCATTCAATTCTGCTCCCATTTACACTTTCTGAAAACATCAAAGTCGCTCACTGTTGGAGTTGATTCACAGAAAAGGGACACAGATGGGGGGGGGGGATCCAAAAGTCTCTAGAAAAACACAATCTTACACTGGCTTTCATGAAGACCGGTTCAACTGTCACAGAAATGAATAATGTATTGTATTCAAGGGTTATTGGGTTAATTTGTTCATCTAAAAGCACATAATTTGAGGGATTTCTTATAGTAGTCCATTGGCACAGATTATATTTTATCACATAAATCTCTTATGCAACTTTCCATGCATCCTCTCTGCATCTCATTTGCACACATTTTCATGAACAATTAAGCAAATGAAGCCTATATTTCTATTGCTAGAAAAGCAAAAGAGGGTTTTTTTTTCTTTTTCTGAAGCCCCAATTACAGTTCCAGTACAGAATTAGCAATAGGAAGTGGGTCAACTGATAGAATTTAGAAGAAGAGGAATTACAATTCTATTAAATCGAACATCCACCATATTGACGAATTCAAAGATATTGCTTTGAATACAATGTCTCTATCATTATTATTATCATTATCTCATCAACCTCCTACCTTTTCCTCTATTTGTTTGGGATTGGATCCACACTCAAAAAAAAGTGAACTCTACATGATGTTCAATTCATAAAGGAAGCTATTTCAGATTTTAATAATATATACAGTGTGTTAGCTTAATTAACCTAGCAACCTTGATCTCAAAATGAAAATTTGTTAGAGCAACAAAATATGATCAATTTGACAAAACTGAACAGTTTTGAGTGAAACGTATAATAAAAACATAACATAAAGTTTGTTCTAATCAGTTAATTTAGAACAGTTTTGTCAATCTTATGTTCAGTTTAGTTAGTTGGATGTCCATAATCCATGGTCAATATATAACGCTGCCAAAACTCAATCCATTCATGTAAGTTGTACATAGGTCTATTTCATCTTAATAAGGTTATTAAAAAATATACCCATCTATAAGGTTGAAATTGTTGTCTTACAGTTTTTTGAGTGCAAAGACTGACGTCACTATTGGGTTTGTTGCTGATGACAGGCAGACTTTAAGCTGTGTTGCAAAACCAAATACACACGAATGTTTCTTTCTGTGGGCAGTAGTAAAGCAGTTATTTTTCATTAAATAATTTAACAGATCATCATTTTGCTGCCTGCAGAGATTCTCATGGTGAGATTACATCAAGTGGCAAATGGTTTTGTAAATGATCTCCAAAATAAAGTTTCAGGATTTACTTCCAAATGAGCCTCTAGCGTCTGAATGAGATGAATCAATGAGTCATAACTCACATCTCGTTGTGCTGAATAGAACAGCTTTCTGGGAAGAAAAGCCCTGGAGATGAGGTTGACAGAAATCCAATTGTGCAGAAAACGTTGCGCATTTGGGTTTCATTCAATCTGCTGTGACTGATTTGCGTCCGTGGAACGGATTCTCCGACACACTAGGCTATTGTCACAAGCTTTGAAAATAAAGTGAGTGAAATGTTTTTCTAACCAGATATCATAAGATGCTATTACGACTTCAACTAATAACTCTTATTGATTCATTATTTTCTCAGCTAAATGACAGAGTTATATAATCAGAACAAGCTGGATGATGTTTGTAAATGTCTACAAAACCACAACTGGGCCTCTGCTGTCGTCCCCGGCAGCAAGAGCAGCCCCCAACCCCTTGCATTTTACATACAATCCCCCCGATTGAACTCCTTGAAATAAATGTGAAGTAGTGTCTGAAAATATTGTTTTTTGTGATATACAAGATAGACCTACTCGAGTTGATTCATATGCACCTAATTTGGATGAAATTGGATCAGCTGATGAATTATGGTCCGAAAACATTTCAAGATAAAACTCCCCCTAGTGTCTGAAATATACAACCGGGATTTCCTAAAAACAATCCAGTTCTTCCTCTCACAAAAGCTGCGGCTATGATGATTTCATGATATTTGTGGCTTTTCAGGGATTTAAATATCAAAAAATCAAAACCAATATGAAAAAGAAAAGCATACAATCTGTAAATTTGAACAAATCAGAAATACTGTAGTGAAGGTTGGAGATTTCAGCTTTTTAAATGGTTGAACTCACTAATCCCCTATCTGCCGAACACCTGAGTGATTAATGTTTTACCCAGTGAATTATAACTCTGTCCATTGCTGTCCACTTAAAACACACAGAGCGATGTAAAATCAGAGGCCGCTCACACACATCTAAACAAATTATTTGGTGTCCTAAAAATGCCTAAAAGGCAGTTGGAATAAACAGCTTTTTGGGAGGTCCATCACATTAATTAACACTGTGGGTGAGCCAGACAGCTGTAGTGGCAGTAGGCGAGCCAATCACAGGTGCCGTGTGGGGCTCAGGGAGGAATGTGAGGGGGTGTTTGACGCAGAAGGCCATGCACAGAAATAAGCTGACAGGTGGTTGGTCTTATCCAACACCCGGCTGCCAGAATGACTTTGCCTTTTGGGAGCACTAAGGAAACATGAAAGTGTCGATGAAAATGGCAGCTTTTCCACTGCGGCACATCACCAGCGTCACGTGGAATAGAAAGTCATTTTTCCAGCTGAATTGATGAACTTCAGAAAAAATTATTTGTCAAGAGTTTTTCTGCACTCGGCCTCTTGACATCTGAATTCATTTTGTCTATCATCTATTTCTGAATCTGATGTAAAATAAAGTCAGATATGAATAAAAAGTGACCAAACTGTCTGTGAATAGACTAGCAGTTCTACATGCACATATTTAACTCACTTTGATGTTTTTTGATGGAATGATTGTGATTTTCAACAGAAAGTGATGTTCTGTTTTTAAATATTGAAACATTCCCTTACATCAGCAATGGAGCGCTTGGATTTTTGTGCAAAACCAAAATATATGAGTTCAGTGTGGCAAAATGGTAAGCAGGTTTAATTAATGCATGACTTATGATAATTTAATCTTTGAATTAAAGTAGGTTATATCATCAAGTTTTGTTGAACACCATGAAGAAACAGAGAGAAACCAAACCCAACTGTCACATAACCACCAAAAGGAAGGCCTCTTTGTATTTCCATCCAGCTGCCCTCATCCCAGTCCTGCGACTACGGTAGGTACCTACTATTGATGCTACGAGTTGTCAGACTGACAAACTGAAAGCTGTCAAAGTGGTGGAAATATTTAATACAGCTTGTCCCACTCGTCTCCTATGCTGGTGACAGAGAAATCTGGTCATTCATATTCCTGTACAAATGATAAATACTGGTATCCCGGTTACTGATATATCTGCAAAGGCTAGCTGATGTCTAATAGTTCTATTATACCGCCCGCTATTAATCCCAGTGGCCTGATTTTTAATAGCTATGACAAAATTAGTTTTAAATGAAGGTAGAAGTTACAGGAATGACAGATAGAATTGCTGCGCGATAAACATTACAGGTCATGTGTAAACAGCAGGCAGTGATCAGTAACATGGATACAAGTTTTTATCATATAAATGAGCATGAATTATCTCTGTCTTTGTGTAAACGTCATAATCCCGAATATGCTCAAAACCAGGGTAAGCCTCTTTACGAGAATACTGATGTGAATGAAAAGAAAGTCAATGTGTATCTGTGGATCTCAGAGCATACAGATAAACTGATGTATTTCAATCGCCTTCAATATTATCTGCTCTAGAATTGATTTTGATTCTGGCATAGTGTGCTGGTAAATTTGTGCCTAATTCTTCTACGCCAAGTGTTTCTTGTACAGTTGCATGCAGAGTAAATGTAATTCTGCTTGTATTGTATGTATTATACTTAAATACAATTATGAGGGCCTTGTACTTATTTTGTAGACCCCTCTCTACTTCTACTTTATTATATTCCTTGCATCAATCTGAGGACTTCACCTGAGGACTTCATGATTCCTCCCCCAAAAACTCGACTAACATCCTCCCTAGTTCTGAAACCCACGGCTGAACGAAACATTATAAGCTTTTTATACAATAGGTGCAGGAGCAGAATGTTGGCAATCATTCATACCAAAATGCCTAACTATTAAATTCCAGGCTTTAAATATTTGTAAGAATATACTTCGATGTTGTTCTGTCTCTTCTAAAGAGACTGCATTCTGGATTAGTGGCATGTCTGACACAGCAGGTTCAAAATACCATTGACACCAGATCCAGGAATGAATTTGTATACATTCTGTTATACATCTGATTTGTGAAGCTCAGTGTCAATACTGCATTACTGCTGATCCATCTCTGTTCACAGGTAAACTCATTTATTCCAGAATTGGGGTTCCAGAAACTTACACTTACTTAATACATACGTGCTAATTATATTATGTATTTATTGAAAAATCTTACTCAGAACATAGTTAGGCAACATTTTCATTGGCTATAGTGTTTGTTAAACATTTACTTTGATCTACACAACCCACCCCAGTAACATTATTATGACATTCATTGTCTTATTAACCCCTCCATGAGCTGAGTCCTTCATTTTTCTTCTTTCAGCGCTTCCCTTTAGAGAACGCCATAGCGGATCATCTCATTCCGCATATTGATTTGGTATAGGTTTTGCTTCGGATGCCCTTCCTGACGCACACCTCCGTATTTATACGGACTTGGGACCGGCACTAGAAGAACACTATCTTGTGTCCAACATGTGGCTGGGTTGAGCTGTGTCCTTATTAAAGTTTCAATTGAATAACAATTTAGTTAACGGGATCCATCTTTGACTTCATGTCCAAAAACATGAATATGGTATAAATATGAAAATATACTTATTCTTTGTAACAGCAGGGACTAATGATGTGGGATTAGTGAAAAATAAGGGAACATCTTCAGCATACAAAGAGTGTATGTAGTAGGTGCAGCTTTTTTCCATATCTAAGATACCAGGGACAAAAATGTAGATTGAAAACTTTCTGCCAAAGGTTCTAGTGCTGAAGCAAATGATGAAGGAGATAAAGGCCCTTTTAGCTTGGTCTCTTCAAAACAGAAAGATGTGACCCCATTAACCCCTGAGCAACCATGGTGACACAAGTGTCACAAAGCATTTAAATGTTTAGAAAGGTTCCTCTATTTTTAACTCATGGAGAGATCATTTTTCAGCTTGTTTTCGGTTTCTAAATTTAAATTTAAATTCCAATCCATTTAACAATTCTAATTCTTTACTAACCTGTCTCGCATAACCTTAAAGCTGATGACCTATGTTTGCCAATTTAACATGAAGCAACTCTGTAAATGTTAATAGGCTACTGTTCTATTTTCATCTAGAAAAAAATCCCAATCACCAAATTTATATTTTTTGATATATGTTGTGGAATTGCAAATAGAAAAAAAGGTAAAATGTGTTCCTCAGTTGAAAAGTATATAAAAATATTGTGTATTTGATTTATTTTGATTCAAATCCAGAGAAAAAATGACAATACAAAAGCCCCAGGTAACCTACCACACATCTGACAAAGAGCAGAATTTCGTAGATTTTTTAGAAATGTGTTCCAAGTAGTTGGTGGTGTCTTATGTATGTCCCCAGAATTTTTATCTCAGGAGAAACGGGTCTGGGTTCTCATGGGTTAGTGTTAACTGTTTCTTGAAGTGCCAAATCCCAAATCAGAAAAGCAGTTTTGAACAAATACCTTTGCTTAAAATCTGAACGCACGAGTAATGTCAATCAATTTCCCTGTAGTAATTCAATATTTAAAAATATAATTAATTGTTTAATAGTAAATGTAATAGAGTGAAATAGAGTGAAATAGAAAAAATTCATTTTGTATGTTTCCAGCAATGCCGGCCCACTGAAAATCCTTCCATGAATAAAATGGAAGGAAGATAAAGACGATGCAATTTTAACATTCGCCAACAATTCCATGTCTGAATAAACACATCTATATTCACTTATCAAGAATCCTTCTCTGTTTCTTTCTATTAGCCCACATATTTATTCCACATTCAGTGTCTGTGCTGAGTTGAATGGGCTGCTGGGGAAAAACTGCTGCAGCACATCAACAAAAAGCCTCTCAGCGGTAAACAGATGGTATGTATTTGCCTGGCGGGCGCACAGTTCTGTGTAGGTATGACTGTGTTTTTATCCCTGCTGGTGATATTTCAGCGTGTCACTGTAGATGTTCTCAGTGTCAGATAAGTTTCCATGCACAAGGAGCCGTGCATGCCGGGGCCTGTTTCCTAAGCCTGCCATTCTGACACGCACAAAGCGCTGCTCATCCAGGCTTTGTGTCAAAGATTAGCAGAGCAGATACACCGTTGCCAGAGACACTCTTTCAAAATTGCTGCTTCCGTTTTCTCACATTCCCTCAAATTTGAAACCATTGCTGAATTCTTTAAAAATTCAGGTGGGGCCAGGTGGGGCAGCCCATGGTGTCACCCTACTGAAAGGGACATCACGGAATTACCGAGTCGCCGAGAGGGAAAACAGATAATCCAGAGTATTATTGGCAAACAATTGTGGAGTTCAGAACATAATTTAACAAGCCTGACAAGTTAAAGGTTTTATTGCTGAGCTCACACCACCGCACAAAGGACTTCCAGTTGTTTCAAACTGGTTCCCGACCAAAGAACAGCACGAGCCATCAAGTTCAATTAGTGTTGCAGTCTTATGTCACAGCCCAGAGGTTCAGAGAGACGGACCCGGAGCAGCAGGAAGGGATTAATGGCCACTGAAGCATGTTGAGGTAGTTAGAGTAATACTGTAGACGTGGGTTAAATAGGTCGAATTGTTAGACTAAACCTTCTTTATTCTTGATCCAACAGTCGTTTCTTTCTCAAAGCTTTTATTTGTTCGTTAAATAAACTGTTTGCAATTGATCTGGCAGTGTTATGCAGGATGCATCATTCTCTGCTCGTATCAATCAATCCTCGCTGTGGGTTTGCATAGAGGTTTGAGAATAAGAACATAGACCTTTTGAAAAAAAAACTTAAATATGGCTTGAAAGCGTTGATTTAGCAAGAATTAAGACTGATGCTGCCCCTGCATGCACGGCTGTCAGTATAATGGATGATTTTTAATGTCTACGCCAAATAAACCTTTCTCTCCAACATATTTGCTTTGCTTTTAGTGGGTGTTGATAAAAGCATGAATCCAGCTGCATGGATGTCAGCCGCACCGTAGAGCGCTGTGAGGCCTGTCTATGCTCATCTCTGGATCCTCCAGCTCCCCTTTTCATGCACCCTTCATGCTTTCTGCCTAATTCTTCTACGCCAGGTTTTATTTGAGCTGTTGGCGTGTGTGGTTGTAATTGGATTGGCTTATAAGACTTGTTTTTTTTCCTGCCCTTCCTTTTTTGTTAAAACTACACCCGTTGCCTCTGTAGCTTCAACATTTTGTTGGCCTGCTGCATTGTGACAAGAGATTCCAAAAGCAAAGTTAATAGAACAATGTTTGTAAGGGTATGTGAGTGCACACGCTAGAAAGCTCAGAAGGAAATTATGTACTATCAAGTCCTGTGGGTGTAGGCAAAAGGATATGTAGTAATCGTAGGTGATGGTTTTCAGAAATTAAAAATGAGCCTGTCCACTATTGAATTGCTCTCTATGCTGATGCTTTAAATGAAGTTGTGAAAGCAGTCAATACCACCAATCAATACTCCAAAAATGTAACCAAAGACAAGCATTGTCAGATTCTCTGGGTTTTGAGCAGCAGAATTCTTGGCCCTCGGATCAAGAGTTTTCTATCTAAAATGACATTGTAATTTAAGATTTCCTCTGCATATGCTGTATTGATTAGGGTACTGTTCACATTTTTTCATGTATTCATGGTAAAAACATCATTTCGGAAGTAGGTTACTGCGAAACTGCTGATTTTTTTTTTTTTTAAATACAAACTATCATTGCATTTTTTCCACTGCTATTTTCTTTCCACTATTTTCCTGTGGGCTGTTTGTGGATTCATAGTCATTTCCAAATGGGTCAAGGTTGTGTTTCAGACTGCTGATACCCCGGAATTTGCGGAAAAGATACAGCTGGGATCAAGAGTGCAGATCACCTTACTGCGAAAAAGAGACTGATAGCAGCTGGAAAGCAATTGAGCATGTGTCAGCCATCTGGAAAAGTCACCCAAAACACTATGCATCCTCTGCGCCGAGACAAAGGAGTCATTTTACATCATGAAGAGGCTTTCTTTCCTTTTTCCACTGCAGATGAAGTAGAAAAGTCAGTCAAATAAAAGCAAATTTAGATTTATCTCTCCCTCATTATCATATCTATTCCCACATTTGATGTGCATCGGCGAAAGAATCCACAGTGCTTTGAAAGCTTTATATTCAAAAAGTAAGCTGCTTCCGCAGCTCTTCATGTTAAAAACCATTAGCAAAGTTTGACAGTTTTTGGAAGAGCCAGTACCGCTCTTCCATCCAACTGATCCCTCGACCCTATGCATAAAACCACAAGGAGAAAATCTGAAAATGACTCCATGAGGTGCCTGAGCTGCTGACATGATGTGCAGCAAACATTTCTTGCAGTCAGGACATGACTGAGTTTGAAGACTCTCTACAGGCGGGGCTTGAAAAAAGAGAAATCAAATAGAACGCAGTGTTGCGTAAAGGTACAGTGTGCAACATGTAAAAGTATTTCTTTGAATGAATGGTGTATCATTTCAATAGCTTTTTCTTTTTTAAGTTTATAATCAGCTGATATAAAAAATATATTTTTTAATGTTACTATGGAAAAAGCTCTATTTCTATCTATAGATAGAGCAGGTTTACTTCCTTGTAGTCAACTGTGTTGTGTTACCATGTTTGCGCAGTGGCCGGATCTGACAGACCAAACTCTGGCTCTGGAAAGGTCTTTACATGTTTTGGGTTGAAGTGGCAGAAGAGAAATTGTTGCCTCTAAAAAAAACAATGATGAAGAAGATGAGGAGTATGTAATTGCTGGATATCTGTGTTGTGTTTTGATAAACTGAGGGTCACAATTACTATTTATCACAAGGAAAAGGTATCAGAGTCACAAAACCACACTCATAAAACCGTTCACGAGTCGAGTCTTCATTGGATGGTTTTTGATGGTTAACATGGAGACGTGACAAATAATAGTATTTGTAAGCTTTCATTCAAACTTTTGCCATAAGAATATCAACTATAAGTTAAAGGAAGGAATGCCAACTCTGCACAGTAAATCCATGATGTAAAGACTGATGGGTTGGATGGAAAAGAACACTTTCCTGCATGATGACAAAACCAAAATCACATATTTCAATTAAGCTATAATTTTTTTCCAGGACCTTATTGTGTGGAACATGTCAGATTATTGATGAGATGTTTACTGATACACATGTCATTAGCTACTGCTGCATTTAGCTATCTGTTGGGTGATTAGAACATCTGGGCACTTTTCACGTTTGTTTTGTTACGCTTTTATTGTTACACTTTTATGTATTGCCTGATTTGACGCCCCTTGCAAATAAATCTACCTACACCTACAAATACATTAACCTGAACCTGCTCAAATATTTTCCACAATCCCTGTGACAGATTATTGTTACTTTTGTATATATATTCAATTATGTGTTGTTGTCTCTAGCTGCTAGCTAGATACATGCCTCACAACACAACACTTTATAGGTTATAAAAGTACAAAAAGTATAATGAAAGTTGTTGTTTTTCTTATTTTATTTTGTCCATTACCGACTCGTCACAGCATCAGATTCTAAAGCAAGAGCTTGGCCATGAACAAAGCAATCATACCACCATTCTTCAAAGGGTGTTTTAAATTACCCTTGCTATATACATCAAAAGGAAAATGAAATATTTGCGTCACCCCCACGAGCTGCTGTTCATAGAACGGAAATTATGGCAAGAAAGCAGAATATGTGCCATTTTATGAGGCAACTTCAGAAGTGACAGCAAAGCCCAGCATTCTAGAGTGTAGACTGGCCGTCCCACTTTTCAGTAGGTTGTTGGTTCAATCCCTAGCCTCCTGCATGGGCCGCTCAATGACACTGTATTGAATTTAAGTTGCATCATCTTGTGGTTGTTGCTTCTTCGGCATGAAGTCCTGTTGAGTAAATGATGTGGTCTTATGTCACTTGTCTGCTTCTTGGCAAGGTTTTGGAAAAGTGTAGCATGGCACATGGAAGAAGTCACTAGATTTTGGAGGATATGTAAATTACGGGTCAGTTATACATGAGTGGGATTCTGTTGCTCTTCCCATGAAGCTTGAGAGATCCGGCCGGGTTGGTTGGTTGAGCTATTGTGAATGAAAAAAGGGTGTGTGACGGACCAGGGTAAGCAAAAACTACGAGATCAGACAAAAAGTGGAAAAAATATACAATAAATAAATACAATAATTAGGATGGGTTAGAAAAACAATGTGATAGAATAAATATCACATTAAACAACAGGGAGGGCATTCGTCTTCATCAGATGGTTGGATGATTCCGAGGAAACAACCCTTGAGCTGGAGCGGAATGGACCGTCAGTTGAGCAAACTTCACCTTCTGAAGGTGGTAGGATGCAGCTGCTAAGTCTTTTTCCAGTTTCCTATGAAGTGGTTGGAGGCTGCCAGATACTGACAGGAAAGTTGGTTTAAACATTTGCATCAACATTTACATATTTATTCCTAATTGCGTGCACTCAACTAAGAAAAATAAAGCGGATGTCAACCAAAATGTCCATCATGTTTCTTGATTAAGAGAACAGAAAACATCAGCTGATAACGGGTCATGAGTGAGGATTGGGAAGTTTGGGAAGTTGTGGCTGGTGGTGAGGTTGTGTTAAATCTTCAGTTCCACACGATTATATTTTGAAATTGGGTCTTGCAATCACTTTATCCAAAATCAAGTTCATAGCCCCGTAATCATCAGTTCAGTTTATTGGATTAATAACAGCCAACCATTCAAATGAAGCGGATCCAGATTTTGTTTAGATACATCCCCTATATATTCCTGATTTTATTATCGTTCAGAAGTAAAAACAAAAAATCCTGGGTTGCTCCTTTATCCAGATCCTAAGAATAATGAAATGGGCTCTTATATCCCTTAATCAGACCTCCCAGTTCCATGGAGTTTTGCTGTATTTCTTGCCTCACCTCTTCTTCAACATTATGTTCAATTACTTTTCAAAAGTCTAATATCACCTCTCAATGTAATTTTTCAGGCACAACATTACATTAAATATCATTACATTCATAGCCCTGTGCATTATTACTCTTCAGTAAAATCATCATGAACAACATTATGTTTATTATCGTGTTATTACATACTTTTTTACTATGTAAAATCCTCATAGATCAAAAATCTAATTTCCCAGAGTGAACTGGTGAAGAGAGCAGCATAGCATTTGTTATAGTTGAATAGACATAGTACAAATATATACAAACACATGTTCAACTCTAATACACTAAAAATGAGAGAATACACAGAATCAAACTAAACTAAACTAAACAAAAAAACCATACAGGAAAACAAAGTAAATTATGAAAAAGGGAAAATGAATAATAATAGCAATTACAAATGTTCTAAATAAATAAGAATAGAAAGAAAATAAAAATGCTTGTTTCGATGTTCTTGTTTGGCTAGAGTACAGAAAACAACCTGCTTGCCTCAGATTTCCTTTGCAGACCCTAACAGCCTCCTCACACCGTCAGTAAAGTTTAAGCAGCGGCTCAAGCTCCAATAACAACCATGTGCTAAGTGGACAGCTGGGTGCTTCAATGTGGATAACAAGAAGCAGCAGCCATTTTTGTTTGACACTAGTTATCTACCCCATTTTTGCACATGCTGCATTACATCACAGCCTTCAGAATAACTGATTTAAAGACGGTATTATTAGAGTGCTTGTCGTTGACATTCTTCTGCGTTCTTTTTTCAGCCCAAAGGGAGTTGAGGGAATTTACCAGTCCTGACAGTAACATAAATGTCTGTCAGGAAATATGATAGTGCCTAATAAAATGTAACTTGTTTAACCTAATGTGTCATGTCTGTTTATTCTTTTGATTGTTTTGCTTTTATTGGCACAAATGAGAGAAAACGCAAACAATGCATGGGCATGTCGGGACTGACAGATTGAACCAGACATGTAACTGAACTGCCACATGCCGGGGAGAGGTTGAGAATCACGTGTGACATAGTCTCCCTGTTGGACCCTTATCACATCGTTTTTACGGGCCACAAAATCCAAGATCCGACTCGTAAATTGTCATGCTATTTGGACAAACTGACCATGGTTTACAGAGGAAGTGTAACAGGCCCCTTTCACATGCTTACTACGATGAGGTTAAAAATATGCAGTGACTCCTACCTCAGCTTTAATTAAAGTTACTGGTGAAAGGACCAGCCTGCATGTTGAGACAGAGGAGATAAAGTCAATTTGGCCTGAAGGCAACTCTGACTCATTGACGTTATTTTGGCTCTGGCGTTTGGGATTTTTTTCCTTGGGGTTGTGGGGGGGAGGCTCTGGTCTCCTCCTTTTTCACAACTGTTCAGGAGAGCCACACTGTGTGAGGTGCTCAGCAAAGAATCAACAGCCTCCATCGTCATTCCACTGCTCAGCAAACACCTGACCGAACACATCAACCACCGCTCCATTGCGGGATTCGGTGAGCTACTAGGACAAGGCCAGACTTCAGGAGCTCCAGGTTGCAATCAGCCCGCTGTTAATTTATCTGGATGCATTTTAAACACCACCCTCAAGCTTTAGTAAACTTAAAACGCTTCTTCAGCACCGATGCTTTTTTTCCCTCCTTCTAAGGGTCTGATCCAATTAACCTGCTTCTATTACAAATAGATGAGACAGAGAAATCGTAGTTTCATTTTACATGTAAGGATCAATAACGGCATCATTTAGCCCAGGGGAAACGTCCACTGTCTCAGAGGGACGGCCATGTCTTTAAGTCTTTTTCCTGTAATTAGATGTCTGTGGTCTCTTCAATGAATCCGGACCCAAAGTGTTGACATCTCAATGGCTCGCACACTTCACAAAGAGTACAAGGCTCACACGGCGGATATATGAACATGTGGGACATTTAGTGGTGGCAGTCTCACTGTCGTTTCAACAATCGTAATGTTTGGGCGCATCTGATGGATTCCTCTTTGGCCTGCCATGGAAGTAACGAACATAATTTTGAATTTCAAATGAATCTGCTCCTTCAGCCACAGCTCCTTTCCACTCGTCAACAGTTTTAGGGAGACTATAAATATTTCAGCATGAAAATTATCTTCATCTCCTGAGCTAGAACCGCATATCCATATCCCTCCGTTGGCTGAGAGCGAAATTACTGCTGCCGGACGGAGGGTGCTAACATTTTATGTAAGACTTGACCCGTGATAATGGCTTAAAACTTAAATAGGACTGCCAATTTAGTTCGCAAATTTGCAAATATTGGAAGGAATGACTCCAATAATGATGCTATTAGATTGAAAGGAACTAGGAGTATTAAACTGTGAAAATGAAGCATTTGTGGAGCAGCTGTTCTGGCTGAGGAACTTGAAAATAAGAGCGTTTGGTCAAAGTAATAAAGAGAGAGAGAGAACAATGAGAAACTGTGTGAGCTAACTGAGCCATGATATTGACTGGTTGGACTGTTGAGGAATTCATTTTAGAATGCATTAATGTTAAAGTTGGTTTGATACATGCATCAGTATCTGAGTGCAGCTTAAGGAATCGACCTGATTCCTGTTTCAGCAGAGCATAAAAGCTCAAAATGGATTTAGGGGCTGCAGATCCTTTGCTCGCACCTGCAAAAACTTGAGAGTTTTTTTTTAGTTTTTTTTTTGCTGCAGCTATTGTGGCAAGACGGTACAAAAGAGAGGGCAGGATGTATCCCCTGCAGCTGTGCATACAGGGCAACACTTGTAAAGTAAAACAAGCAAGCAGAAAGAGCTGAGACATAAAGGAGAAGAATTCAGTCCAGCTGAACGCCCAAGCAGACGGCAATCACCTCCATGAAAGTCCACATTTGGATTTTTACCGTCAATCTGCATAAACACACATCAAAATGTTCAGATGGACGGAAGGCATTGGTACTCAGAGAGTTGAATTGTCTTTTATCTTTGTGGGACAAGAATATACTATTTGATCAACCAAACAAAACAGAATTCTGCCTGTGCGATGGTGACAGTGAGGAATCCTGATTCTCCTAAAATAAAAGTACTGGCCCACACATTACAATAGTAATCCACTCAGTCCTAACAATAAATGTGATTTGTGTATTTTCATGCGTTTTCAGTGTGCTTGAATTAAACCTGATTGTACCTTATTCCATTTTGTTCATAGGATCCAAATCAAAGAATGCTTAGGGGAACAATTGCCAGCATCCATTCATCATTACTATTGTACAATAATAATTATAATAATAGTAATATTATATTATCATTAGTAGTAGTAGTATTATCATTATCTCGGAGACTGATTAGCTTTGCTTTAAATGAAATCACTGGAAAGGCATTTCACACCATATGTACGACAAACCTTATCTAATTTTGTTCTCATGAACTGATAATCCTTCATTTTTGGCAAAGAAATTTCATACACAGGAAATTAAAGAGGCAGCTGTTTTATGGAGATAAGCCTCAGTCTTGTTGCGTGCATTTATGGCATGTCGCATGCTAATAGAGTCGCGGCTGTTCACCAACATGTGTTTTGTTAAACCCTGTCTGGAGCAAAATGGTGACAATCATT
This sequence comes from Lophius americanus, assembly GCA_037951165.1. Lineage (NCBI taxonomy): Eukaryota > Metazoa > Chordata > Actinopteri > Lophiiformes > Lophiidae > Lophius > Lophius americanus. The sequence continues at coordinate 11,586,247 of JBBDHG010000009.1, forward strand.
CATGCTCTAATACGGTTATTCATTGGCCGATGTTTCTCCTTAAAATGTGTCTGGATACATCTTGGATTGAGCTCTGTTCAGCAGTGGAGCTAATTATTTGTCTTATAGTCTGTGCACACTCTGTCTACTTTTGACCATTTCTGGAATTAAGCAGTGTGCATAGTTCTCATTGGATTCTATTCTGGCTGTAGAAGGGAAAAAATAGGTGGTGAAAAAAGAAGAAATTCACTTTCTCTGCTTAAAATGAGATCCAGTAATGAGGGCTTGCACATTCAAGCCCATTCCTCTGTCTGTATGAACGGGCCATTTTGCAAGCTTCCTGCATTCATATTGTTCCTGACTGTGAGAGTAATTCCACGCGGTGTCTGTGTCCCACATATCACCTCTTAATAGAGGTTTTCAATTCACTCTCACACCTTAATAACAAAAGCAGAGCTACTCGATGAACCAACCCCCCCCCTTTAAATGCCAATCATGTTCATGCAACAAAATTCATAGTCTATTTATACGAACCATTAAATATCAATGGTCTCTCATTTTCAGACTTTTTTTTGCGCTTTTAATGGCCTTTAGATTGAAGAGAAACCCTGAGCAGTACCAGAATGATATTTTAACCCCAAAACAGGTTTGATTATTCTGTTTGTCAGCAACAAAATATTCCACACTGAATGACATGCATATATAGTCTGAACTTCCAGTCTTGTAAAAAATGGGTATTACTTCACATTTAGCTCAGATCAGGGTGTGTGGAGAAAACATTCAACACCGTGTATCATTTCAAGGAGAATCTAATGCACACATTATGCATTTGTTGCAGTCAACAATCCTGATTTACGCCAACACTGCAGTTTATAAGCAGTACATAGCAAGGTCATTGACGCATACCAGCAGAGAATATATTGCAAATCGCAATATCTTGCTTATAGTTTAATTTCACTCAACATTGTACAAATTTTTATTTTCAAAAATGTTAATCAAGCAGCTTTACCAAAATTGATTTAACTGTCATAAAGCAAAACAGATAACACAGCTTGTGTGTGTAAAAGAACAGGTTTGTTTTCTCATTTTTGATTTGTAAAAAAAATCTGGAATAAACCTTTAATCCATATGAAACCTTATACAGCTTCATCCTTGATTTTTTTTCTCATTAAAGAAAAAAATGCTCTACACATTACAACCCAAAAAAAATGTTAATGCTTAGATGACATATTCTGTTACATTTAACCAGGTCCCACAACATTTATTGAACAAATAAACAAACAAACAAGTTTGGAAAATATTGTTGCAATTTTATGTTTTAAAACCGGATCAGCAAACGTTAATAAAGTTTTGATTAATGTTGCAAATAAAGAAAACCTAACCAAAAAAAACATATTTAACATAAAAGCCTGGTGTATTGGACATATTTAAGTACCATTAAAGATGTGGTTGATTTGGTGTGTTTTCTATCCCTATTATGAAAGGAGGATCGGATATAGGCTCCAATGGGTGAAAAAATATGTTATGATCAGTATAAGCAAACAGAAGCAAGATATAGAAACTAATGAAAAAGTCTACTAGCGTGAAGGAAATACCTGCGAGACTCTTGTCATGTTTTTCCTCTGATCATGAATGACCATGATGATTATGTGGGACCTGATGTGGCTGCACCCACTTTCCTTCTCTGGAGTGAGCGATATTATAGAATACATGCAGAAAAGCAGTCAGTGATTTCAATATTTATGGAACATTTAGCTCTTTACAAAGTCTCACTGTATTTCGGAGGTTTCAAACTCCACTGAGATTCCTGTATAACAGAATGTGTTTGAGACAGACACACACACACACACACACACACACACACACACACACAAACACGTTCTCGTTACATCACCTGAAAGGCTTATGCAATTTTTATTTTAATTGTCTCCCATTTAAATAATAACCTTAATCCATGTGGAGTTCATTAAAATTTCACTAAGAAATTTCAAGCGATTAGTCAATTAATGGATTTGGGCCAAAAAATTATGGCCCAAAAGAAGGTTTTTTAAAAAAAACTAAACTTTGAAGGACTAAATCGTGGGCTTCTTAAAGGTAAATCACAGAGCTTTACTTAATCAATTGGGCCTGTAGTAGCTGTATGGTTGACTGTCCCTGAGTTGTCCTGTAAAATGAAGCAGAAACAGAAACGGACACAACATAATAATAAATGTCTTATTACTCCAGAGGTATGTAACGCAGATATGTTGCGTTAACTCGCCATTATACCTCAGGCAGGCAGGGTGCACACACCAGCTGTGTTTGAGTTTGGGCCGGAATCCGGCACCTCTAAAGCCAGTCTTTTCACACAGGGGTGTCACTCTTTCATGTTCTTATGTTACATCAATGCAAAATATGGTGCCTCTCAGTGGCCATCTGGAGAGAGCAGGTCCGGGCTGCGATGGTAAATGAGTGGATTACAGGGGTCAGTTTCTCTCTACTTGCACAAAGGGATGATGTAATGTGACAGCTCTGGCCCGGTGGCCGCATACAAATAACATCTCCTGCATCAAGGTGGCGAAATCAGAGGCTTGTTTCTCCAAAGAACTTTTATCAGATCTGGATTCCACTTAAAAAACACTGCGGCGGTCAGAGTGCTGCTCCAGCCGCGTACTGTGAGTCCTCTGGACAGAGAAAGTGGAGCAGAGAGAAACAGTTTTAGTTTAGGGAGTGGAAGCTTCAAGGGCTATAGAGGAAGGACGGTGGGGGTCTGGAGGGTGGGGGGTTGTGGTGGTATTTTCCTGCATGCAGTCTGATCCTAAAACACAGGTGCAGCCTCCACGCCGTCCTTTGAGCCTACCCCACCCCCTCCTGCCTGCCTGCAAAGTGTTTGTCAATGTGATCCTCCATTAAATCCCAATTATTATGGATTTGTCTTTTTGTGTCATGTGTGATTTGCTCAGATGAGGGGCTGCTTAAGTTATCAGTGCAAATCTGACACTGAGGGGTCATTTGCAGGCAATCAATGTCAAAAATGAATTAAAACAAAAAGAAAAGTGTGCATGGAATAATTCATTTTCTTTTATATTTCTGCTTCCAATGAGGCACAAACATGTATATGAATCCTGTAGGGGAAAGGTGAGCCTGGATGCTGAGATGAGGCTGAAAATAGGTCACTACCTATCACGAGAATGTCATTTCACAATGCGTGGGTTTAATTTCACTCGCCTTCACTGCTCCACTGAATCTTGGCTTGTTTTTCGATGCAGCTGCGACCTCGTCTGAGGAGACCTGTGTGAGCTGGAAAACAAGAGGGGGTTCACATCTGAGATGTGGGGCTCCCAGCGACGTCATGCCGAGTCGATCATTGTCTCTCTCACACTTTCTTACTAGCCATTTCACAACATCCAGACAGCGGCTGGAGCTGCGCGCGGCGGCTGCAGATCTGCCCTCAGGGCTCTCCTCTCCACAAACTCACAGTTTGGATCCACCGGTGAGGGCAATAACCGCACATGATAGATCACGATGCCTCCTTCCCGATCGACTCGATAGTCCACAGAGTTAAGCAATGGCTGCAGAGATCTGAGTTCCCCCGCCGGGTGCGTGAGGCAGAAGTGGAGGCTTGGATGAGAACAAATATTCTTATTTTCCGAAAGAACGATCGTCGCATACATCATGGACACATATGCGGATTTCACGCTCAGAGAGCCACTGGGTGCGTTTGATTCGGGGTTGCTGTGACAGAAGAGGACGACTTCTTTCGAGGGAGAAGAAGGAAGGATTTTTTTTTGTTGTAAGGAGTCTGCTTCCTCTAGCTCCTATTCCTAAAGGACTCCAGCGCTCATGCAGCCGCCAAGGTTCGTCTTCTGTCAGATCTTCATGCATGTTAGCCAACATACACGGAGTTTAATTCCAGCAGCAGTCCTGTCAGGCTTTGCTTGAGGGGTTTTAAACTACATCTTCATACTAAACATGTCCAGTTTTTTTTTTTTCCTGCATGGCCAGGGAAACTGGATTTCTGCAATGTGTTTGTAAATCCAGGTTCCACTGCATCATTATTCTTAATACTAGAGGACTAACGTGATGCACAACTATTCCACTTATCAGCATTTATTAGGGCAGAGGAGGCTATTTATATCTGTCATCCAGTGCACAGCAGAGCCTCTGAGCAAACACGCCTGCTGGCTGTAGATTTTCACCTCTTCAAACGTCTAATTGTATGACAGCTGTAATTAGACCAATAACCGAGCTGTCCATAAAGCTCACATTTAATGACAGGTTTGGTTGTCCTCATAATGCCATGTGCGTTGTGTCATGATTTGAGGTTTCATATCAGAGCTGTCTCCCAAGAAAGCGCCATCTGTTGGAAACCAGGATCAGTAATGCAGGCGGATGAGCAGCGTGGGACCGTTTAGGACAGGATAATGTCAAAGTGGGATGATTGGGAGTCATTTACTGACAGGTGAAAAGGGTTAAAGTGGGACACAGTCAAACTTGATTTTAGTATAGTGTGTTTATTGAGATGTTTTATTCTGGGAAGATGTTACATTTACCTGTCAGAGCATGTGCAGACAATGATCTTCGTCTGGCTGATGTGTCCTGATTTATAGATGGTTTGTTAAAACCTCATATTTGGCTGATTAAATGCAAAGAAGAGATTCAAATTCAAAAAAGAACCACTTGATGGGAAAATGGGAGGACACAATTTGGATTATTGGTGAAGAATTGGAGCTTAAACTGAGTGTTTTTGACTAGATTTAGATTTGGAGCTAAATATTAGTTTCATTATATTAACCTTTAACAAAATAATTTACACAAATACTTCTTCAAATGTCTTCTTTTGCACACAAAAAGCCCAAAACCTATTCAGGCTACGGTGACCCAAAGCTACTGTCTATAAAAGACTGGATCCTTAAATTTTAAAAACAGACTTTAGGGCATTTTCTTCTTAATATAAATCAATTTTGTCAATTTGTTCAATAAATAAATTGGAAAAAACAGCTCAAGGTAAGATATTTGCCTACAAACAGGCTGAAACCTACTCATGCTATAGTGATCAAACTCCACATAAAACACAGAATCCAATCATTTTCTAAAAAAGAAGCTTTTTTTTGATATTTTTCTTTACAAATAAATAATTTTGGATTTATTTGTTTAAGAAATTCTTTGAAAAATGCAATTTTTTCAGTTCCTCCACACACAGCCAAAAAAACCCATTTCTGGCACAGCGATTTAAAACTGTTTGGAAAAAAGCATAGGGGAAGTTCTCATAAATATAATCCCGCGACATCTGTTTTTTCAGATCTGATGCAGAGAAACAAGGATTTTTTGCTTTTTGTGTGCAAAAATGAAGAGATGTCTGCAACAAAAGCCCTCCTAGTGTTGTATGGGAATTTAATTCCTGAGTTTACGTCTCCCTTCACCGTGCCCCTGCTGAAAAGCCAAAAAAGGTTCCGCAATTCATCATAACACATCAGCAAACAGCTTTCGCCTTTCAGCCGCACTCATTCATTTCACATGTGAACGCCTGCTGTATTAGAGTGAGAAATCAGTCTGCACAGGGCCACCCTTGGTGAAAACGTGTTTAGGCTCAGACCTCTTTGTACACAAATACATCTATCATCCATGAGAGGACAGCCATCACAAAGAGGCTCTCCATCCCACGGAAAAATACTGTATTAGCAACCCCGACCTGAATAGCCCGCCGTCTTTCAGGGAGTACATCAGATTAAAAGGCAGCAAAGCACATCATGTGTCATGTGTTCAGTTGAGAGATATTAGGGGTGATGTTATGGATTCATTGTGGTCCCTTCCTCATGTGTTCATTTGTAAGCATGAGCTCTGAATTTGAGTTTACTTGTCTCATATAACGTTGGCTGGTTTCATTCAGTCAGTCCTGATGTTTCAGTTTGATTTACTACGTTAATGTTTTTTGGGTTAATTCCTCTTATCAGCCTTTAAAATCCGGCTGATGCTTCGTCTGACAAATCATTAATAGAGCTCTGAGGGCTTTATTCAGTTTGCAAATAAACTTAATCGGCAGCTATTTTGATAACTGGTTCAGGCGTTGTCTGATGAGATTCCTTTCTTAGCTCCTCCTTGGATTAGAGGCTTTTCTTGCTCATGTATGACAGCAAAGTAAATATTTTCGAAATTTAGGCACTTGGGTTCTATATAATTAAAATGTCAGCATTGGGAAACTGTGACGGGCAACATTCATGAGTTTTTATTGTCAAAATAAGTAATCTAGAAGGTAAAGAATGATCCGATTAATTCATAATGAAAATATCCATTGGGTGACATTGGGATATAATTCTATTCAACAATATATATATGGCATCGTGACGGAACAGCAAATGTGTTCAATAAGTTTATTTGGGTATAATTCAAATTTTTTTATTGAAGTGTCTTCAAATGAAGACATATGTGTACCTCCTAAAAGGGTCGGATTTCCCACTCATAGTAAGTCAGACCTATATAAACCTGAAAATACTTGATGAAAAAGGTTATTAACGAGAAGAAGTCTCATTTATGCTCCCTTGGTGGTCAGGATGACCACATCGCTCCAAACTTTATGTTGATATTTACACATCCACAAGACGGCAGTAAAGAGTCGGCGGTAGAGGAGGCAGTGGGATCGCACCGAGGAAATAAAAAGCAGCGATGTATGAACTGATGGTCTGTCGGGCCAATAATACGCTGCAGATGGAGAGTTTTTAAAAAAAACATTTTCATACTTTAGTTCTTGTTTGAATTATCGCTACACCGCCCTTAACGATATCCAGTGGTACTGCTTTCGTCCGTATCCGAAAACGTGTAAAAATACAGACAACATGATCGCTGCTCACAGATAAAGGAATCCGTCCGGATCGGTACCTTTGATGGATGAAATGAGTTACGGTGAATAGAATTAGAACAGAAGGTAATGGTTTTATTTTTCTAGAAAAATAAAACCATTAAAAAAAAATTTTTTTTTTTTTACTTCTAAACCCCCAGTGAGTCTGAGAGGTTGAAGGGGTTGTAGACGAGGATATTGTGGGAATGCAGGCCTACGCATGGCATAACCTACATTCACATTACAAGTCACTTTGTTAAATTAAAAGGTTTTTCTCGGATCAGATTTGGTTATCTTGCACATGTATGTGTTTGTGTGTACAGTATATGTGCCTGCCGTGTAGGCCTCCATGTCTGCATGCGTTCATGTGTGTGTGCAGATGTATGCACATAATGTATATGACATCATTTGCACTTCAACAACTGCCCTCGGCTTGGTATTGTCTTCTCATGGAAGATGTTGTTTGTTTGTTTTTTTATATTCATGGCTGATTTGTTTTGACTGCATGTTTTGCACCAAGATACCAGGTCAACCTCTTTGTAAAACGTATCCTACTTTGGCAACAGCTTTCTGATTCAGGTATTATTTTTGTAAGGCTGTATGGACACAAACATTTAATTTTTTCTGATCGGATTTCTTACACTTCCATATTTGGTCCTAGATCCAATAGATTGGCCATGTGACATGAATTCCAATAGTCCGGTAAGAATTCATACTGGTGGTCGGCTGTTCACACCTGCTCCTGAACAGCTGACCAAGAGTTTTCCATCGCCCAGAGCAAAATGTAAGACATACATTCACTACAACTGCATCCATTTTGGTTTGAATATCTTGTGTTGTCTACACCTGGGACGTTTAGGTTGTTGGGGATTCAGACTCACTCGAAAATGTATCAATGTTCACCTTTTTGGAGTATGTTGCTAAGGTACGATAATTATCACATTTGTTCAATATTTTCAACAGAGCTAGATGAAGGTCACTGTAATTATAAATGCAAGCCAGACCTAATCCAAGAATCGTAGTGGAACAATGAGGCTTTTTCTTATTTTATGAGTTCACACGGTCACGTTAATGCAAATAAAAATTAGGACTAGAGACACTTCAGTGTGATAATGTGGATTAATCCATGATAGATTTCAAATCGAAGTTGATGGTGAAGCAGATAACTCTGATTTGAGACCTGGAGTGAGTGTATATTTGAGCTGGAGGTGGAAGTGTGTGTATGGTGGTGGTTTTCCTCCTCCTTCCTGTGTGGAGGTTTCGCTCTGCTCTGCACACTGAGGTTACTGTGGTGACCTCTCCTGTGTGGAGCTGTGGACCAGCACTGCGTGGCTCGCCTGCTAACAGATCTGCACATTGAGATGTAATCTGAGCCGTGGAGTGGGGGGTTTGAGGGCAGGACAGGCCGCAGTGATTGGTTGTGTGTCGGCTGCCTGGCTCTGAGAGGCTGCACCTTGTCGACACTCCCCGTGGAGAAGGCAGACCGTCCCGCTCCGCTCGCTCGCTGCTCGGCTCGAGGAGAAGGAGAAATAATGAAATTAATCCACCACGCAGCCTAGTGATGAGGACGGCCAGCTTCAGACCTCTATTACGAATGTTCTAGCCTCCCCCCAGCGGCTCTTAACTCCTCTCCTCTGTCCTTCCTTCCTCCACTTTGACCAGGGAGAGGAGTGAAGTGCGACCCCGAGCTGGATGGATGGTAATGGGGAAAAGTGGAAGACCCTCGGCGCTTGACGTGTGGAGAGTCCTCGTCGTGTTTCTCTCACTTCTCCCTGCCGGTAAGATTCTCCCTTTGACTTTTCTAACCGCCTTTAAATCTGTCCGGGATGTTATTTTATAATGCATCCCCATAAAAACACATCTTTATATTAAAATAAAGGATAGTTATGAGCGCAAACCGAAGTCTGGGTTTCACGGTGGGCTGCGGGTTGCCAGGTTCTCTCTCATTTATCAGCCGAATGTTTGAGTCATATTGGGAGTCGAGCACCAAGTGGTGCTCGACTCGTTTCTAGAGTTTTCAAATGATTATAAAATGGCTACATGTTTATAAATCACCATAGTAACTGTGTAGGAATCGCAACAGACTCCTCACTAAAGTGATTGAAATCCATCCAGATCCAGATTTAGCAGATTTAAAGTGAAGTGCTACGGGGAAAAAAACGTGATAATGTCTCACCTGGCCTCAAGATTCATTACAACGAGATGAAGAGGGACATTTGAACTTGTCCATAAGTTTTATTCGGCATTATCTAGAAGAGAGAGAGCTGAAACAAAGTGAGAGGTCTCTGTTGGAGATGCTGCAAGCCTCAACCCCTGTTTCGTTTGGGGGGATGGGGAGTTCCTCAGAACTTAACATGAGCTCCCCAAAGTTTTTTTTTTAATCTTAAATTTGGCTGTGGATTGTGCAATGATTTCCCTTTTTAAATTATATAGTAGTGATAGTTCGGTTTAAAGGTCACCAAACTAACTGTTTTCAAAAAGACGCCGACTAGTGTCTCCAGGAAAATGTAGTACGGTAGACTAGAAGTGTAAGATTACACTATACACACTCATTTTTGTATTTAAATTGACTCATTCCTCCACACTTTTCACAATGGGCACACCCCATTCACCTCACCCTTTCATCTACACCCTTATCAGTTAAAGTCACTTACCGGCCAACAACAACAAGGTGATAATGCACTGATAGTCGATATCAAGATTAGTTAATAACCCTCTATCGAATGGGTGGTAAATGGAGAAGAGGTGACATGGGGGTTGGAGAGGCTTTCAGCACTGAAATGGTTTCCTCCCCTGAAGACACTGGGTGAAAATTCTCACAGCCTATTCAAATAAAATGCTCTCTTAGTCAAAGGTAATACTAGTCAAACATGGTGTTGCAACAGGGCATGGTGAGAAAATGTTTGATAAGCAGTCGTGTAGGAGTTTCACGAATGTGGCGACAGCAGTCTATATTGTAGTATTGTTGATTCGGATACTTTACAGTGTTTTCTACTTGTATGTAAACCCTAAGACAATGGATGTGAAATGGAATTCTACTTTTTTATATTAAACACATTTAGATCGTATCCAGGTTGACCTGAGGGTGGTTCAGACCGGCTCCTCCAAATGAGGTTTTATTCACTATTTGATAAAATAAAATATTTCGTGCTATAAACATGTCTAATTGATGTGATGAAAGGTGTGTAAAAAATGGCTGTGAATGTGTTAGACATTAGTTTGCATTCATCATTTTTTTGAAGTGGTCTTGAGGATTCGTGTTTCATATTCAGTGATTTTTTTTAAACTGTCAGCAGTAAGAACTATTTTGCTGCTATTTATAGAAAGTGTATTTATAGCTTTGACAGTGTCTTGTTTCCTAATGACGTGGTCGCCTCTGGTTTGCTTCTTTTGTTCAAACTGTGTCTTTTTCCTCCCTGACAGTGAGTCTGCAGTGTAAGATCCTGAAGTGCAACTCTGAATTTTGGGCCTCTACCTCAAACTCTGGACCGGAGGAGGAATTCTGCACGGCACTGCGAGCGTACAACAGTTGCGTACGCCGTACAGCACGTACCTGCAGGGGTGACCTGGCATACCACTCGGCCCAACATGGCATAGAGGACCTTATGAGCCAGCACAACTGCTCCAAGGAGGGGCCGACATCCCAGCCACGTATCCGCACCCCGCTTCCTCCTCCACCGCCGCCACTCCTTCCTGACAGCCAGGAACGCTCTGATGGCCCGGAAGTGTGCCACTATGAGCGCAGTCTTCCACGCAACACAGCGCCTCCTAACTACACCCACTGCGGCTTCTTTGGAGACCCGCACCTTCGCACTTTCGGTGATGACTTCCAGACTTGTAAGGTGGAAGGATCCTGGCCGCTCATTCACAACAATTACTTGTCCGTCCAGGTGACCAACACTCCTGTGGTACCGGGGTCTTTGGCCACCGCCACTAGTAAGGTGGGAATCATTTCTGTGTGCATGTTAAGATCTACAACAACTTCTCATGTAGTTAGTCAGCGACAGTAACTTAATGATCTGCTTGTTACTGTCATCTTTTCCGAAATTCAGTGAAAAATGGCCAGAATTTATGGTGACGGCTTCATATTTCTAGCTTTGTTTCTATCAACAGTCAAAAATATATGTCTCACTATCATATGAAACAAAAAGAAGGAGCAACGTGTCAGTTTAACAAGGAAGAAACTTTAACAAGGAGGAAATTGGTATCTTTGCTTGAATTGTGACTAACGCTTACTGAAATACGTAAAGACAGGATATATAATATCTGAAGGTTGACTTGTGAAATAATTGACTGATTGTTTTAGTTCTACAATCAACCGAAATATGTTCAGCAACAATTGCAAAACTCAGTTATTAATAGGACAATAAAAGTGGACGATAATAGTTTACGTAGAAAGGTGAAAACAATTTTAAATACTTTAAAACATTCCCTGGATGAAATTAGTTCAAACCATAATCAGCTAATTAACATGTGATTAGGACATGCATTGAGGTTCCACATGTCTAGAAAGCTGCATCAGCCTCCTCTTCTTCGTGGTCTGATGGTGAGAGCTGCTGTCAAACTGGGCACTCTGGTTAGTGTCTGGATGAGTTCTATAATAACAGGGGAAGAAGCCAAATCCAGCTCAGTTGCAAAGTTGGTGATAAGCTTTATAAATGATATGTTAGTATTATAACAGCAGTGCTGCGTCAGCTGCAACACCAGGTTCCATTTTCAGTTTTCACTGTGGACAGCACAGATTGATGTTACGTCCAGGCTGAGCACATTAAGAACAAACTAGAATCTGCCTCTGTGCAGAATTTGAGATATTCTCTCTCACAGCAGTGAATTATTTTTGTTGTTGTGTTTAATGGTGCACTGGTTAGTTTTAATGGCTGTCCCTGAAATGGATATCATGAGAGCTCAAGGTCAAAGACTATTTGTAGTTGGCAGGTAACTTATATTTGATCCGGCAAAGTTCTGACCGGCAGTGATTGTGGTTCCATTTAGCATATTATCATGACTGGAACTATACAGACTGAGTTATTAGAAGACCTGGCCATTAATCACACCAAGTGTAATTTCCTGTAATCAAGAGGTTTAATGATACACTATTAAGTATTTACATATTTATTGTAGCTTTTGAAGTATTGCCATTTTTATGTTGCTGTTCTTGGAAGCAAATGAGACAACTTTATTCTGGACAAAGGGAAAACAAGGCAGCCGCCAATTCCACCTGTGTCAACACGACCCATCTGGCAAACTCTGCGTTAGCAGAGCTCTGTCTTTGGTTCGGGACACTCGCTGGAGCAAACACAACCGCTTGTTTCCATCTTCATGCAGAGGGAAGGATAACAGTATCTCTTTGTTTGTTTTCATAAAAAGGTGAAGGAATTCTCGTGGACGGTTGGAGGGATTAGTGTAGGTGAGAGCTGGTGCAGCAGATGATCTGTCAGGCTGTCCCCCTCCAGCAGACATCACAGTCAGCGACCCGTCCTGGTATCGCTGCTCTGACAATGGCTCATTGGTGTTCTGATGAAACCAAGCTTACAGAGTCCCTGGTCAGTCTCACTTAATTAGCTGCCGAGTATATTGCTCTGTCCTGGCCCGGCGCCACTCCCCGGAGCATAGTTCTGGGGTTCACAGGCAGGTTTTTCAGCGCTATGAATGGATCGTCTTTGTGTCTGCAAACTGAGGCTTGATTTTACACGGCTGAGACTCGTGTTTTTGGAGGGCGTTTACCTTGGCGTCCCCCATCTTGAGCCAGAGCTGAAACATGACTCTCAAGCGGAGCGGTGGGGCAAACGGCATAGATTGCACAAACTTGTTCTTAATGCAAAGGCATAAACTCGTCCCTTTCTTTAATCTGATGTTCACTGTTATCGCAGTGGACAAGGTTGACTATGCAACTAGAGCGGCTGGCTGCATCTTTGAATTTGTGAGAATGGTTCATAAGATGTCTGTCCTCTTCTGTCCCCCTACAGCTGACAATCATCTTTAAGAACTTCCAGGAGTGCGTGGACCAGAAGATGTACCACGCTGAGACCGACGAGCTGCCTGCCGCGTTTGCAGACGGTTCCAAGAACGGAGGAGATCGCCATGGAGCGAACACTTTGCGCGTCGTGGAGAAGGTTCCTGGGCAGCACGTGGAGATTCAGGCTAGGTACATTGGAACAACCATAGTGGTCCGGCAGGTAGGCCGTTACCTGACCTTTGCGGTGCGGATGCCAGAGGAAGTTGTGAACTCTTTGGAAGAAGATGACAACCAGGACTTGTACCTGTGCCTTCATGGCTGTCCCGCAAACCAACGCATTGACTTCAGGAACTTCAGGGCTCGATCAGCCGAGGCCCAGATCGCAGGCAGGACCAGAGGCGGCACCGGGGCGCTTGGCTTCACCTTCCAGTCTGCTAAGGCCAAGTGCAAAGAGCGGCTCCCGGTGGAGGACCTATACTTTCAGTCCTGCGTGTTTGATCTCCTGTCCTCTGGAGACATTAACTTCACCATGGCGGCCTACTACGCCTTTGAGGATGTAAAAATGCTGCATTCAAACAGTAAGAGATACCACCTCTTTGAAAAGGATGCTCTGATGAGAAATGCAGCACAGAGGGGCTGTGATTTGTCTTCACTCCTCCTTGTCACCCTCCTCGCCGTCTTACTGTCGTGCAAGTGTTATAGCCTTCATCTTTAGTCCCGTTACAACAGTATCCTCATGGTGTGTTGGTCGCTGTATGTGAGACTGCCATCGTTGTGTCGTTACTCCGGTTCTGTGATGTGAACGGTGATTTGGATTCATCCCAGCCCTAAGTCTCGCTCTGGTTCTATTGTCATGTCCCGACTTAAGTCTAATGACAGGGACCAGTTTCACCTGTGCACCCACCTGTCATCACATGTATGTAACTGGTTGATGGCACTGGTCTTTGAAGACGGCAGCGGTGAGAGACCAGCTACTCCAGAGCTCAGTATATCCACCTGGGATTAAATCCCCACATTCTCGCTGGGGCTCCATGCCAATGGGAAGCCGGACAAGATGATCTTTTGCAGAAAGAGGAGTTTGCTGATCCTCCCTCCCCGATCCATTCATTGGTGCCAAGCCAGTAAAGATCTCATGCGGCAAAGCAAGAGGACATGACAGGGGCTTTTGTTAACCTACGGCCAGAAGCAGCTCTATTTTTGATTAGTTTCGAGCTTTGCAAAAGCCTGAGCCTTTTTCTGGGGAAGCACTCGGCCAAGAGGATGTCAGAGCAACGTCTCCAGTTGTCTGCTGCGGAGATAAATGGGACATATTATTAGGTTTTGTGAGTGTGTGTGTGTGTGTTTTAGTACAATAAGTGTGCAGAATTCAGTATCTTTGGTTCATTTTGTGTGTTTGAGGGCGCAGGAGTTCCCAGAAATCTAGCGGGAAATTGTTCCCATGTTTTTATGTTGCACCCAAAGTTTCAGAAATAGAAAAGAGAGGTGCTCGACAGTCTGCTAAAATGGACTACATCGGCAAAGTAGAAGAGTACAATAAAAATAGTCTCTCTTCAGTGTCATCCAGCTTTTCACTCCATTGTTGAAGCTGACATGTTGATCAGACAGTGTTTGTATTTTAAGTTTGTAATGTGAATGTGGCAAACAGTAGAGCATAAGAACAACCTATCTTAAGGTGTTTACAGAATTTAGCTCGAACCAAGTCACCTCTTTGATAGCAGTTTGTGGAATTAACTCTCCCCTCTAGCGGTGGTGTAGATACTGTTAGTACTCGCTGTAAAGATGTTAGCCTAGTCGGTTTAGCTTTTTATAGACTACCAGTCCGCTGACCTGACTGTGGTGTGGTGCGAAAATGATAAGCATAAGCCTGTAGATGTGATTTCATGGCTTAAATCCATGCCAAAGAAGTCTTGTGCCAACATTTCCACTGCAAAATCTTCATCTCACAGTCTCAAACGGATCACATAAAAGGGATTCTTATTTGTACACGATTCGTGTTTTGGTTGAATTTGCAAAAAAATAATAATAACGTGAGACAAAAGGCAGTATTTGTTTCCATTTCTGCACTCTCACCTTTGCTTTTCTTGCGTTTCACGTCAGCACTCCTTGTTACAGGAGGTTTCCATTTGAACTTTGGCTCTCAGCTGCGGTATCTGGTGACATCTAAGGCATCCCTGTAGATACTGTTACTACACAGTTATATGCTCGTTTATCCCTTACACTGAAGTATTGGGCAGGCCTTACTACTGCTATTTGGGACATGTATCGGTGCAACAGAAAATAGCATACAAACAAATGATTGTAACGTTGACTCTTGTGTTCATAGATGTAAATGGTATTTTGAGTTTTGCAGTATATGGTTTGATACGTTCAATGTGAGATTGTACATACGTTTTGTGAGTTTAAATTCGTATATTACCAGTTGGGTTTTGAATTTGTAACTCCGGTTTTTGTGAATCAGATGTTTTATGGTGAATGTCAACCTTTTTTTTATATGAAAAGGGATTTTCCAGAAACGTGAACACCACAGAAGAAAATCTTTCACTAAATGCAGCACACTCAGCCTAACATTGTGGAGGAGGTGATAAATGGTTACCTTATTGAAGCTCAAATCATATAGGATCACCTCGTCTGGAAATGAATTTTAACAAAGTATTCTGGGGTGTTCATGTTTTTGAGTTTAAAGCACTTTATGTTTTGGTTTTAATTTAGCTCTTATTTGATATGTCAAACTTTTACTGGTTCAAAAGATTAGAAAAAAAAAATATCTGATTGGAAAATGCCAGAAAGATCAAACTGTGTTTGTATGTAAAGCAAAGGTGGTGCCACATGTCAGCTGTTAATAATGTAAATTATTTATTGAATAAAAGAAAAAGTCTTGTTAATGTCCTCTGGTGTCATTCGCTGCTGCATTGAGAGCTTTATTTGAAAATCAACATGTGCTCTTGTGTCTTGCCTAAGTTTGTGGGGTTTGATCGCCCCCTGCTGGAAGGGCGCAGAAGAACACTTGGTGAATAAATCCCAATCATTCACTGCCAAAATATATGGTTTGATTTCTATAAATAAGGTGAAACTAACATTTAGAAAAGTAAAAGTAAGATTATCCTCTTAAATAAGGAATACAACTTACTTAGTGATTTTCATGTCACTATAGCCTCAAACACGCTACATGGTTGTCTTATCAGTGTCTTGCAAACGTTGAAAATAGTCCACCAATGGTATGTTGTTATGATATTTGGATGAATGTTAGTTTCTTTCATGTGTCAGCAGCGTGTGTCAGGATGAGGTGATCACACTATTTCATGATGTTGATTAGTTTAATCTGTAGGATCACCACTGACTCTTCGTTACATCTCTGTCCTGTGTGAAGACCTCGTATCTCTGTAAATTAACTTTTACTAAATTCAGTCTGCTTTTGACTTTGGAGAATTTCCTCAACCCGTAAAGGAATCTTACGTTTATCCCATTTAACATGAATACATTTGGAATGGTGACATGTATGAAAATGTGTAATATTAGAATTTCCTAGTAACTACAGCTGTCAGACAAAAGTAATGGAGTGGAGAAAAAGTTATATTTTGGCCTTCTGTAGCCTAAAATACTCAAGTTTCGAACAAGTACCTCAAAGTGTATTTAAGTACACTCGCATGAATTTACTTCGTTACAATCCACTTCTGTTGTCATGACTGAGAAATTCAGGAATATACAGTTTGGTTCAGGAGTTATTTGTGAAAAGGAAGTTTATATTTGAATAATAACGATCCCTATACTTCTACCAATGTGGGTATTTGTAGTACCTCAAACATTTTCATACATTTCATAGGATTTTTATACCAAAACATGAAAGCTTAGCCTCCTCAGCCTTAATTGTAAGACTATTTTTTTCTTAAAGCAATGCTATGAAAAAAAAGTATTGGACCCACTCCAGATTTCTTTTATTTGTGTATTTCTTACTAAACTGTGTCACATCTTCAAGAAAGTCTGAGTAAACACCAATTTTAAATGGACATTTTATTGAATAAAAAGAATAAGTAAAAAGCATCCAATGCCTTTATAGAAGAAGCCTTTTATTTACAAGTAGTGTAATGAAATTTGTTCCCTGCATTTGACCAATCGTTAAGAACGGTGGGCGCAATCTGCAGCAACCTGAGGAGGAAATTTGGGTTCAGGGTGTTGCTTAAGGACCTTACAACATGTAGACGGCAAGGCTAAAACCACCAACCTGTTGATCTTCTGATTAAGGGCCACATTTAGTAGCCACACCTGACACCTAACATAACGGGACACCAGTCTCTGATATCACTGATGTGGAATTTTGGAGTTCTAATAATAATAATACATTTAATTTATAATGCACTTTACATTTGGATCAAATCTCAAAGTGCTAAAAGGTAAAAGCAGATAAAAGCATCAGTAAAAAAGATAATAATTGTATAAAAATATGATCAAAAAGCAGTAATGTTAATTAAAAGTTATAGGTTCTGCTAAAAAGGAAAGTTTTAAGTCCTTTCTTAAATGTGTCAGTCTTCTGTGGAGCCCTCAGATGGTCAGGGAGTGCATTCCACAGACGAGGGGCAGCAGAACAGAAGCCCCGATCAACCATGGTGCTGAGTTTAGTCCGGGGAAGGAGGAGGTGGTATGAGTGGGTAGAACGGAGGGATCGCGTTGAGGTCAGTGGGGTGAGTAGTTCTTTTAGGTAGGGGGGGGGGTGTTGCCATGGATGCACTGGTGAGTGAGGAGAGAGATCTTATAATCAATCCCAGTGGAGATGGGAAGCCAATGAAGTGAATGAAAAACCGGGGTGATGTGTTCGTGTTAACGAACTCTCATAAGGATCCTTGCAGCACTGTAACCAGCTTTAGTGTAGGCATATGTAGGACCCACTCCACTAGTGTAGGTGGGTTACGTATGAACCGGTTCAGATCCAGACTTTGACTTAGCTATTCCGTTTGAGACAATAAGAGTTGGATTTGTGCTTGAGATCATTGTCTTGCTGCCTCACATGACCTTTTATTGACAGACTGATGATCTGGTATTCATATTATACACTGCTCAAATATAAATACGTTGTGTAATTTGTTTCGAACAAAATTATGCAAGAAATCAATGGAAATCAAAATCATTAAACCATTAAGGACTGGATTCTAAATTACACCAAAAATCAAAGTGAAAAACAAGAATAACAGACTGATCCAACTCCAGTGAATTTCATAACAACAACTTATAATCTGACCAAATCTGTTTGACCCAACATGCCAAAGGGGCCTCCTGAAAATTTCTGGTTATGCTCCTGAGATCAGGACTCCAGGGCAGTCTGTGGTCAGTGATGGTGGCGTCTTATGCAGCAATACATAACGTCTCAGAGGTTCTCAGGTAGACTCTGACCACATGCGGCCGGGTATTATCCTGGACCAGGTGGACGAAAGGGGTTCACTGGACCAGTGTAAGGTCTGATAGTGGGTCTGAGTTTTTCATCCTGGTACCTAGCAGCTTCTCCAGACTCTGTCACTCCTGCCACATGACCTCAGTTTGAACCTGCTCTCATCTGTGAAGAGAACAGGGCACCAATGGAGAATCTGCCAATCCTGCTGGTCTCTGGTGAACACCAGTTGAGAGCTACATTGCTGGGCTGTGAGCACAGGTCCCGGTAGACGACGTTGGGCCCACATGGGGTCTGTTGCAGACAGTTTTGTCAGAAACATCACACCAGTAACTGCAGGTTATTTTGAAGGGGTCTGGCAGTGCTCCTCCTGTTCCTCTTCACACTGAGGAGCAGATACCAGTCTGGCTGCTGGGTTGTTGTCCTTCTACAAACCTGTGCAGCTCTCCTCGTGTGACGGCCTGTCTACTGGCTTCTCCTCAATGGCCTTGAGACTGCTGGGAGACACAGCAAACCCTCTTGCATCTGCACGCAGGGATAAGCCATCCTGGAGGAAGAGGACTACCTGTTCAGCGTCAGTGGGCTGCAGGTTCTGCCCCATGTCAAAATTGGTGACAGGACACATTTCTGGGAGGTTTCGCAATTATTCCAGGTCTACTCTTTTTGTAGATGATGATGCTTATGTCCCCACCACCACCTCCGACGAGGAGGTCATGTTTCCACCAGATCATTTCACAGTGTTCTGGCAGGACTACGCAGAAACTGCTTGACAAACAGTCATTAACTTGGTGGGATGTGTGCACATAAGGCAAGGAAGAATCAATTAAGTCTTAAAATGTTAATCTATACAATTTAAACTACCGAACATGTAGCTAGGATGAAAACCCTTACTTTTTTGTTAAAAAGGGAACATTCACTATTTTTTTTCCACATTTTGAAATTTGAGGCACAGGACTGTTTTTGTCTGTCACACTTGAACGACTTGATGGATCACTAAGAAATAGGGCGGAGGGTGGAGAAATGTCCCAGAAGAGAAACCAAATACAAGACTAGACCCCAAGAAAAGGTCAGTTTTAATCCTCAACTTATTTTCGTATAGAAAATATTAATTTTGATTAATAAAATATAATTTGAATTTAATGTAATTAAGAGGGGACTAAACGGAGGTGGGTGGAGGTACATGCTCCACTAGCAATGAAAGACTAATAAAAAAAATAGGAAATAAAAGACGAATGTTAATTGTGTAACAAAGTTTATTACATATGCCAAACATATGTACAGCACATTTATCTTGAGAGTGGTTTTGTCACAAATATAAGTTATTTAGACTTCCTTCAGGAACATATGGAACAGGAGCTGTGGCATGCTCAAGCAGAGGATGTGCTGTTGGCTGTTGCCTCTAACAAGTCAGTAGTACCCCGGTTCAGTCAAAACACATGACTCCTGTATATTCATGTTTACATTTTCACCCTCACATCATCATGAACCCATTCGGGAACCATAACATTATCACCAGAATGTATGGTCCCTTCACCTGCTCTCAGTGACTAATTCAGACCTTATGAGCACTGTCTTTACAATGTGACTGTAATACTTCACATCCTGTCGGCATCAGGCCCCGCTACTGTCCATCCACTAATAAACAAGATGTTAATACACATAAATAAGGCACAAATGGAGAAGAGTACTAAAAAAAACTAAAAAATAACACACACACACACATTTAAGGGCCAGGGCAGGACCATATTTGGCACAGGAAATAATTGACCGACGGTAAAAACATGTCACTAGCTTGTTTCTGATAAACCTACATCTGTGAAGCAGAGATTTTGCTAAACTTGATTAGGTTAGAAAGCCACGTAGTATTAGGACATGAATACTGACATACAGTTAGATGTTTCACTTAAACTACACCGAAGTACCGTTTTGGATCTGCTTTATAGTGAAAGGCAAAAATAAAGGAGTTATAATTCATAGTGTTATGAACATTTGCACAAGTCGCTGCCATTAATGGTCCTTACATAGCTTTCAAGTCATCGTGCCTTCTCAGAGGAAAGTGGTTAAAGTGAAAAAATCGTGAGGATTGCAATGATTCATACAGCTGCACAATCACAGAAATCATGTTTGTACAAGTGAGAAACATGAAGTTGTTAAAAACCTTTCTAACGGCTCGTCGAATGCTCGGAGGAAAAATACTGGCTGCAGTGATCATTCATAGACCGATCCTCTCACAATGCCGTTTTAACCAAAATGCTCCATGATTCAGCTCAGCTACATGTTGAGGATAAACATCTTAAAGGTGGAGATGAAAACACATTACACATTCTTCTGGACTGAAAAAGTCTAAATGACATAATTTGCAAGAATTAAAGCTATACACAAAGAAAAATGATGCCCATGTCATGCGTCCTCTGGGAATAATCCCACACATAGCATTCAACAAGGCCTTCGCCTTCAGGCACTTTTAGGACAGATCAGTTCATGGATCCTAAAGTTTTCCTAGATAATAATAGTCCATGGGACTAAGAGTTCATCAACGTTCCACTCGGTCTCACTCTGATCGAGTCCTTTCACTTAAATAGAGGCTTGTTTAGGTTTTGTCATGGATATACCAGAGGAACCAAACGTCTTCTTTACGGGTACAAATCCGTCACAGTGACGGTCACTTGGGACGAGAGCTAAGCGGATTTTGCTTGTGACTCCATTTCAGAGTATGAGCTTATGACTGGCCAGTCCAGACTTGTCCATCAGCAGCAGCATGAGGCAAAGACCCGATTAAAAAACAACCGGATCAGTTTATCAACCATCAATGGTTTAAGTTTTCCTGTTGTTCCAGTTTGGGTCTGGAACCACAGGTGTGGCGTTGGCCTCTACAGGGCGCTCCAGAGGAGAGCGAGAGTCCTGAGGAGACTTCTGAGCAAGCGGTGAGCGAGGGTCCAGTAGGGGCGCTGGTTTGTCGGGGTGGAAGGGCCGGCTGTAGTGCTCTGGCCCAGGTGTACCTGCAGGCCTGTGCTCGGGCATCCTCCTGAAGTCCTGAAGAGAACCTTCTCTTCCCTGGTGGTAGTTGGGATGAAATTCTTCACGTCTTCGTTTGGGGTCTGGATGCCTGAAATATAATTTATATCATTGTTTTGATGTAAGATGACATTTTCGTTCCTGACATTTAGAAGGAAAAAAAAGCAGCAAAACACATGATCAGGTTTGAATATCTCACCTGTCGTAGTAGGGTCGGTGGCTTCTGTGGTCCCGGTCATTGCTGTACTGATCATATGGCCTTTTACGTGGGGCATCGTTGTTGCGGTAACTGCCTGAGCTGCGGTACGGGTCTCCACGTGAGCGCCGATCGGCATAATGATCCTTATAGCGATGCTGGTCATAGGCATGATGCCGGTCTCCCTGCCATGACTGGTTGCTGTTACCTGGGTACATATATTTACGGTCCCTCTGCCACTCTCCTCTTTCTGTCACCAAAGATGTGAAAAAAAATGTTAGAAAATGTTCCAGTATATGGACAGCACCGCAGCTCCTCCTCATTTAAAGACTTTAATAGAAGGAACACACTGCAGGGATTTAAAAGGCGCCAGTCTTTATAAGAAAATGTGCTTTGGTTTTAAAAACCCACACTTTATTCCTCATTATTTTTAGGATCATCTTTATTTCAATAAAGAATTCCACCAAACCTATGCAAAGCATCAGACATGTCCCAGGTGACACACAGAAGTGTAACGCCCATTAGATTAGAGCGTAAATCATTGCTGAGGGTAGCGGTCACCAGCTGGAACCTATTCCGGAGAAGCAGCGAGTGGATGTGAGGATCCTGACTCTGGCTTGTTTGAAAGGTTGTGAAACCAGTATTTACCGGCACAATGTGCAAGGGAATAAATACAGTATCTTTGGAAAACTCCGTCAACATTTTAACTTTTGGACTTTCAGACAAGCATAAAAGTCAGTATTGTTGTTTTTAACAAGTAAATCATAGAGCATTATTAAAAATATTCCATATAGCAATTGCATTTCCTTCCTATTCTTTGCATGTAATGTCAAAATATGGATTCTGCAATTTATTGAAAACTGACCACAATACGCCACAAAACATAGCAATATTAGACTGACTGCAATACCCAGCCCTAGTTGTCAGACTGGTTCAAATGGGCAATCTGTCAAGTTCTCAAAAAGATGTTTCTTCAGATTCCTCATAAAGATCAGTCAAGCACGTCCAAACTTTGAATGCTGATAGTTTTCACAAAACTTTCTCCACCAGTAGATATGCAAAACGTTCTAAAATAGTAAGAGGATATTCTCAGGTGTTGCCTTTTTTAAACCCTTTGGAGTAGGTCCATATTTCAGGGAAAAACTCATTCACTGCAAACACTCAACATTACCAAGTACATTTGTCTAATTTCTGGTCAAGATGAACTCATTGGACCCGATATAAGACATTATGACCTAACAAGTCACATTACAGTAAGAGACAGGGACTTGTAATTAGAAAATGTATCTTGAATATCTTGCTAACCAAATCTTGAAACAATGTCAAATGCTCAATTTAGAGTATTTCAACCCAAGGCAAATATTCTTAAAAAGCTTAAACATCACTTTCTAAGCTTGCCTCAAGTACACGATGGTCTTAAATCTGGAACATTGTCACTATTATACAACTCAGATTAAGTTAAATGCACCTGAAATGAAGAGGTTGACATGTACAAATACAATTTTATGAGCTGCATCCTTACAGGCACATTCTGAGACACCACACTTCTCCTACTTATGCCCAATATTAGTAAAATGGAGTTGGAATAAGATTTTCCAGCTCATGTCAAGAGCTTTATCTTAATCTCACCTCTTATTTCAAGAAATCTTACCAAGCAAATTTTCCCTTGTTCCATTTGCAGATTTATGGTACTTATTAGAAGCTAAAAATGCCTTGCAGTGGTTTTTTGTACTTATTTTTGAAGGGGGATATTTTTTTTTCCAGTGTTCTTTTCTGGTGAGAATCAGACTATAGAGGACAGAATCTATTGTCTCATGTTTTTATGGTCAAACTGAAGCTTCAGCCAGAACACAGCTGAGTTTATCTTGAAACAGCTAGTCTGGCTTTGGCATCCGGTAATAAAATCTGCTTGCCATCATTTCTATGGCCTTGTGCAGAGCTGTAGTTATTATTTCCTCATAAGATACTCTCTCCCTTACACAATACTTCACAGGAGAACACTAGACGGAAATTAAAAATGTTTAAGATTTTCATTTACCTCCAACTAAAATAATGCAATCAGCACTTACCATCATTGCCAAAGTGTCTCTTTTTATTAATATTGTATGGATCTCTGTGGTGTCCACCATGGGAGCCCAGCTGAGTGGAGTGAGATTTGGAGGAGAGCTGGGTACCCGTGGAGTCTCGACTGGAACCAGAAGGCTCTGGCCTAAAGGTTTTTCCCTTCACTGTAGGATCCTCCTTCTTCTTCTGCTCCTTCTGGGAAAGGCACAGGACGTGCTTGTTCAGTATTGGTTATATACAAAAGATCATGTCCACATCTGAGCACTTGATGAGCCAGTGCCAATGGCTGGAATGTGAAAAACTCACCTCTTCCTCGTGCGATCGCTTTTTTTGTGCCATTTTGTAAAGCTTGTGAAGCTTCCTTGCTCCGAACTCTGTAAACTTAGACACAAATATCCAGAGGTTTCTGCAAAAAAGGACACAAAATGACTATTCATGGAGTGGAATAGGTAACTATCAAGATAAATGTCAGAGATATTACCTGATGTCCTCACCTTCGCCATATTTTGACATGTTCAGGGTCATTGTAGGCTTTAAGGCACTCTGTGATTCGGTCTCCAATCTTCAGTAGACATGTGCGAGTGTGCTGGAGCTGCTCCTGGTCAGACAGACCCTCATCTGGTTTATCCAGCTGCTTCAGGGCCTTCTTCACCGGCCTCATGCGCTCTTTACACTGTACACACAGGCACACATTGATTTTCTAAGAAACTGTTTGCTGACATCTCTGAGGCATTCCTGATCAAACCCTATCAGCCTCATGGCTGGACAGGAAGTACTCACAATACTGAAAGTTTCCTGGTCGAGTTCATCGTCCTCCTTTCCTTCGATGGGGACTGGATCAGACCCGGCTGTTATGTGGACGGGACCTTGAGCCTTCTTCCCTTTGGCTTTAGCCTGAGAGAGGTTAAGTGGATAAGTAAATATTGACAAAGTCCATGATGTTGAAGGTGTATTCTTTTATTCAATTGTTGCATTTTAACACTTTAATAAAATGAACATTGAGAACATTGATAAGTAAGAAAAGTAAGGTGGAGAATGTTTGGCTGGAATACCTTTTCTTTTCTGGGCTTGGCACCCTTCTTCTCTTTCTCCCCATCCTCCTTTTTAGGAGTTCCCTGTTTTTCTTTGTTCTCTTTGTTATCCTTTTTTCTTTGTCTTTTCTTGGCGGGGGACTTCTCTGTTCCATCGTCCTGCTCAAAGATCAGAAAAAACGATTCATGTACGGAAAGATAAGATGGAAAATGGCACAGCAAGATATTGCACACGTGCAGGGAACCTGAATCAAATGTTCCATTATTCTGCTTATCCACCTCCCTGTTCCAAGTATTACAGTAGTAACATCATAGATTCCTCCTTTGATGGGCCTAATTTAGAAACTTAAGGGATTTAAAATCATACCATTAACTGTTTGTCCCAATTTGGGAAAAACTTTTATCATTATTATTATTTTAAAATTGGTGCTAGTCAGGGGTGCAATCCCAGATGCACAGCGAGAACAGATTATCGATCCGTGCGCGAAGTTTGTTTGCTAAACCGTGGGATTTATATAATGTGTCAGTCCCTGAGGAGGAGGATTACAGAGTTAACCAATGCTGATGGGCAAATCATTCATATATTGTGTCATTCATATCTTATATTATTACATTTACATGCTGATTATGCTTTGGGTTCGGTTTTTGTTACTGATTAAATTAAGATTAAAAGTTAATAAGGAAACAGAAATAGGTTATTATTAGCATCTTTGATAGATATTAAATCCCTGGAGCGTAGTTTTGAATGTCGTTTATCTACTAACAGCTGTGGCACCAAAGAACAGAATGTGGAACACATATAGTCATGAGTGCATTTAAAATACTTGTGCTTTTATTCTCCATTTCACTGTCAAACAGAAGTGGTACCGAGGACAAAAGCTGTAGCAGCATAAAATAATAGCATAAAAAAATATTGAAACATAAAAAACACATCACTTGTACTGTTGGCAGGACTGGAGTTGAGCCCATTCCCTGCAGACTAGTATACAACCTCTAGTGGTGATGCTGTGACTGACCTTGACCTCGCCCTCCTCCGATGGGTTGTCCGACAGGTGGGGAGAGGCGATGTCGTTGCCGTGCTCATCCTTGAGAATCTTGTTCTCTTTTTTCACCCGAGGCTTCCTCTTCTTCACTTTGACCTTAACAGGAAGAGACTGGTGAGTTGTGTGGATGGTTGGTTGGGGTGTGCAGTAGATCGGAGCAGAGCTAACGTGGTGAAAACAGAAGAGTTACTCTGGTTAATAGCAGCATACCTCCTCCCCAGTTTTGGATAGGTCTGTGCTGTCTTGCTCTTTTTTCAGCAGTTTGAGGAGATACTCAGCTCTCGCCTGTACCTGCTTGCCCTGAGGCTTCTTGCTTTGGTCATCTGGTAGAATCTGTTCCGAGAGAAGCAAATGTTAGAATCCTAACATTAAATGGTATCTTTATTTGGGCCAGGCTGGGTTCAGAACTCATAATAATGTATATGAGTTATGTATTAATTGGAGCTGAGTGTGTGCTCATGTGTTTATATAGATTTTTCCTTAATTATTCCCTTCATACAATAACCTCCTACCAAAAATAGAAAAAATACATTTACCTTATCAGCCAGCTTGAGGTCAGGGTCCGTCTTGATCAGATCCCAGTTACCAAAGCCATGTTCGTAAATCCCAAGTAAGAGCTGAATATCATCCTGCAGATCCCAGTCAACATCAAAGTGGGCTACCTTGACCCTGCATGTCAGTTTGAACCTGTGGGATACAGAGAACCGTCATTAAACAGTAACTTTTCTTGACAAATGTGTCCGTGCTTCTTAAATCTACAGTGGCCTCTTACTTATTTCTCTCCACAGGGTTAGCGGGCACAACTTTGTGGAGAGGCTCAAACTCTTCCTCGTGCTGGATGATGGACTTGGCGTTCACCTGCACTCCTGAGATCTTGATGTTAATTCCTCGCCGTTTGCCAGGACCTTTGGCTGGAATAATAGGGTGCATCACTTTAACAGCCTCTGGTGTGCCTTAATATTTAAGGTCTCGTACATCTAGACCCAACAATACCTTCAACTGGGTTCTCTTTAAGTTGTTCCTCGTGCTCCTGCACTGCAGCCACACAACTAGTATGAATCAGCTCACCAAGTCTCTTCAGGTCCGCTATAGATTTATCAACCAGCTCAGAGTCTCGGGCAATGGCCTCCAACCTTGAAACAGAAACGAGCACCTGACTGAACATATTGATGCTGAATCAATCACATTTCATTGACACACATTAATCTTCCTTAACATGTTTAAGCAACGTACACACATTTATGGCCTAAAATTAAGATGATCACATTTTCTTCCTTTACAAGGCCCCGCTGTTATAATAAACTCACCTTTCAAGAGGAGATCCAAATTTCTTGTATGCCTTTATAAACCTGTTAATAATATCATAATTAATATAATTTAATTTCCACACAAAGACGTAAAACAATAAATGTATTTGTGATACTGCAATACCTGCGTATCTCTGCATCAGTGAAGCCCTCCACATTGTTTTTGCGGGCTCTTGGTCTGCCTCTCTTCTTTGGCCTCTTGTCGTCATCGCTGTCATCCGTCTCGCTTTCAGAACCGGAGGAGCGGTGCTTCAGTTTGGAGCCAACATCACTGTCACTGTCGTTGGCCTGAGCCTGACACAATTAGAGCGACATTTATGACCTGAATCAAATGCTGCTGGGGGGGCGTTGTGAAGAGTTTGTGGACTTTTTTAGTTGAGGCTCATATTATGCATGTCTTATTTTGAAATCGCACACTACTTCCGCGACTGTTTGCCTCCGTTCATTCAATGACAACTGGGTGTTGATGCAGCTATATGCTGCACAGTGTTCACCTACTAATCTTTAATTAAAGAGCTTAAATCTCACTGATGACTGTGTTCCCTGCCCTGAGCCCTGTAGTGGTCAATATCCAGTGTTTAAATGGTCAAATCCCAACAGGGGCACTGAGGGATTTCTAAGTCTCTTTCTGTGATTCCTTGGTTCATCAACTTCTGTGAGAGCTGGAAAAGAAACATTTTATTCTCTTCTCTTACCCTCTTGTTGGAGCTCCTGCTTCTGGGCAGCATGAAGATGTCTTCCATCTCACGCTGCTTTGCCTCCTCCTCAATTTTGCGCCTTTGCTCTTCGGGGATAATGTCATCCCATTCTCTTATAAGCCTCCCCTCTATATCTGGAGTACTCTCCTCCATGGTGGAGAAATTGGCCACCTGCAACACAGAAGAGATGTAAATTTGACAGGGACATTATTTCAGATCTTTCTCCCTCTCCTCCTCCTTAACAAACAAAAATGCAACAATGCAACACTTTAGGGATACCTTAAACTGAGACAGAAGCTCATCTGTAGCACTTGAGCCATGGTCACTTTCTCTGGTTTCGGCCAACCTCAAGATCTCATCAATATCCATCTCCTGAAGAAACAAAGAAATCTTTGTTTAATTTTATAAATATGTGAAAGGAAATCTGCTTGATGTAATCAGCTGCTGTCCTACCTGTGGTTCTGACTCTTCTCCTTCTGCCTCTTTGAAAAGATCCTCAGCGCCAAACTTGAGAATGGCGGTCAGTTCTTCTTTGTTGAATGGGTTTGAGCTGAAAATAAAAAAAGGCATTGATAAAAGTGCAGAACATTTAGATCTCAATATATCAGAAACGAAATCAATCCTGTGAAAACCTTTAACACATTTCTAACATCTTACTTTGTGTTTCTTGAGTTGCTGTCTAACACGGTTCGACCAGTGGTGTCCATTCTCTGAATGACAAGATGGTCCAAAACCATCTTTTTCTTGGCCCTCTCAATAATTTCCTCCTCTACGGTTCCTTTCGTGACTAGACGATAAATATTCACCTGCAGAAGAGCATAGATACAATTTTATTTAAATTTTTTACTGTTGAGCCATTTACCAGTTCCGTAGGAGTGATGGGCATCAATCTGCCAATAGATTACCTGTTTCTTCTGGCCAATCCTGTGAGCTCTGGCTTGTGCCTGTAGGTCGTTTTGAGGGTTCCAGTCAGAGTCAAAGATGACTACAGTGTCAGCAGAAGCCAAGTTAATCCCTAAACCGCCGGCTCTGGTGGACAACAGGAAGCAGAAGTCCTACGAAACAATTAAGATCTTAAAATAGATCTCATTCAACAATTAAACCAAAAACATTTTTAGCTTCTTTTCTTAAGAATAATTTCAATCAAATGGGTGCCATTCTGACTTTTCTTTACGTTTTTTTCTACATCACGTTCGAAATAAGTCTTTGACCTGCTACTATGGAAAATATAGGTATAAAAAATTACAGTATGTTTGTTTCACCCATTGATATTCAAAGAATATGCATTTGTCAGTAATGTACTACTTTAAAAACTTAGCAATAACCAGAAAGCTTGTACGTATTGCAACTAAATTAAAATCTTAATGACTAGCTGGAATATCCACAAGTATCATTGGTAGCAACAAGTCATTAATAAACTCACCTCTGAGCCTTCAGCATTGAAGTGGTCCAGTGCTTGCTTTCGGATTTCTCCCTTTATGGAACCATCCAGCCGCTGTCGAGAAAACATGCAAATAGAGAGCATGACATCTGAGGGTTTACGGACCAGCAATCTGCTAGAACCTTGGCATCGCTTAGTCTAACATGCCATAGAAACACCCGTCCACTAGTTCAGGCCGATCACAACAGTCAACACAAAATTCATCAAAACAACCTGAGTCGTGTGCCGTGCGAGAGTTCAGCTGGTCATCAGCAGAAAATAACCGTTGATATAAATAACCATACGAATGTTCAGCCTGGTGGAAAGAACTGATATCTAATCCTCCGAGTCAAAGCCACTTCGTGTAGTCACTCTACACTCCCTGTGCCTGTAAACACCACTAAAGGCAAGAGTGCAAAATGGAAGCTAAAGACACTTGTTTTAGACTCACTGGTGTAACAGCCCAGACCTTGAAGGTGGAAGCAGATGGAAGGAGAGAGATGGTGAACACTGACAGTGTGGCTGCATTATAAGTACATGGTTTGACAAAATATAAATAAAAAAAGCATTCAACATATTGTACCCAGTTTTTTACTGTTGAAATAAACACTTTGATAGGGAGGAAAAACTATTGTGTCCTTTTGAACTGTGAAATTAGTTAACCTGACATTCTTATAAATCCCTACTGCCTGAGTTTAAATAACCACAAACTTGCATCAGATGGATTAAGTTTTCTTATACAGAAACAAAATACAGCATCTGCATGACAACTACAAACACCATGCATTGCCCTGATACCGTAGATTGGTTTGTATATGAACTGAGGTCCTGTGGTGTGTAGAACTTCAGAACATGACTCTTAAAATGTGCTCATCTTACCTGGAATGGGTAGCGTCTCTTGGTGAGGTATTCAGCTAGGAGGTCCAACATCCTGACCATCTGGGAGAAGATCAGGACTCGGTTGCCTCTCTCTCTGAGTCGAGTTAGCAGCTTGTCCAGCAGCACCAGCTTCCCGCTGCCTCTCACTACACCCTAAAATGTACACAACAGTGTGTCCACGCATTTAAGGACAAATTTAAATACTTTTAAAAACCAAATTAGTACCTCTTAAATGAACAGCAAACGGCAATTGTAATCAAAATAGACTGCATTATACAGTACACTGCAATTGAGTTTTATTAAATTCCATAACATAAATTTATTGCTACATACATTAGCAAACATAACTGCTTTTATCCTCTAACTATTTCTCGTTGAACTTCTATTTGCCTATGACTGAGTCTGCTTCTTGGGTATTCTTCGTTTTCCCTTTGTCTACCAAATACGCTCTTCTTCTACATAAAATGCTGATCAATGCAACAACTCTGCCAATCGAAGAAGAGCGTGCTTTGTTTTCCGTACACACAAAACAGGAAGTTGTCGTAATGGTTATTTTGGCGGGATTCAGGCTAAAATAGCGGAAAATTAATACAAAAAAAACTTTACAATAGTCTCATTCTTTCATTCCTTTTTCCCCCGGATAAACTCATTAACCACCCTCCTGGAATTCCAGATATTCCAATATATTTTTAGACCTTGAAAAAGAATAAAGTGAAGACGTTTCCAAGATCCATAGATACCCTTGCCACAATCCAAGTTGTGAACACTGACATTCAGGATAGCAGAGAAGCAACAAGTCATCTGTGGCTGCCTTCATGTTGTCATTTGTTACGTCACATCTGGTTTATTTTGCTGAGCAGATATGATGAGGTGCTGCTGAGAGCTTAAGCCGGTTCATGAGGACACAAACCTGCAGGTGTCCTCCTGGTGTTTCATTTTCTCCATCCTCAGGCTGTTTAATGAGGAAACTGTGGTTGCAGCACTTTTTAAGCTCCATAACAATGTTGAGGAAGCCAGAGGAGCTGCCTCTGGTGCCTTTGGAGAGGGCTTTGTAATTCCTTGTTAAAATCCACCTAGAAATATAGAGGAACAAATCTAGGTCATGGAAATGCAGCGATTGCGCGAGAGGTCCGTGTAGCAAGCTGACACAATATCTAAGCAACAAAATAGAATCCCTACTTGTAGAACTGTTTCTGCTGAGCAGTCATGTCTACTCGGAGGATCTGTTCCACCTTGGCAGGGAGAGATTTTTCAACATCCTTCTTGACACGGCGAAGAAGGAAAGGCTCGAGGACTTTGTGAAGACTCTGATAACCATTATCCCTTCCTTTGCCGTGTTCATCGTCAAAGTCTTCCCAGGAATCAAACCTGCAGAGCACAACAAAGGTTATTAATGCCACTCACATCGGGCTGAGATTTTAACTGATAGCATTTTTCTCTCTTTTAGTGCAGTTTCATGTGAAACATTGGCTTCAGGACATACTTGTCAGGCATGAGAAAGTGCAGCAGTGACCACAGCTCTTTGAGGGAGTTCTGCAGTGGAGTACCAGTAATGAGGAGCCTGTGGTTGGACCTGAACTCCATTAATGTTTTGTACAGTAGGGAGTCATCGTTCTTGAGCCTGTGAGCTTCATCCACTCCCAAAAACGCCCAGTTGATATTCCCAAGCACTCCCTGGAGACAAATATTAGCTCCTTGTTAATCAAAGTAATTTATTCCCCCCTTGCAGAGACAAGAACAAACAGATAGTTGCACCTACCTTGTCTTTAAGAAGAATTTCATACGTGGTTAACAGTGCATTGAAGCGGATTCTTTTTGTTTGATGGTTCACCCACTCATAGTCACGGATCTATGTAAACCAAGTCCAAACAAACATTAATATTAACTGCTCTACAGGTATCAGCAGAGAGTGAGAGAAAAAATCCTTTGAAGGTAAAACCTACCGTTTTCCTGCTCATGACGTCACCAAGGTAGACCACCACGTTCATGTCCGGAGCCCAGGTTTCAAACTCCCTCTGCCAGGAGGTGAGTGTGGACAAAGGCACGACCACGATGAACGGTCCGAACAACTGGTGCTGGTGGAAAAGGTAGGACAGGAAGGAGATGGTCTGGATGGTCTTTCCAAGGCCCATTTCATCAGCAAGGATAACACTGTTGCACCTGACAGCACAGAAGAAGAAAATGTATGGCTTCAATCATTCGCCACATTGTTTTACAAATGAGATCATTAAATTCAACATTTGTTTTACTTTATGAAATACTTTAATTAATTCACAGTACCTACACCAGGAGTGGGCCAACCAGTTCAGCCCGTCCAGCTGATAATCTCTCAGCTGAAGGGTTTCACTTCCGATATGTGATGGCTGCTTCTTCAGAGCAACAAACCTGGGTCTTTGCTTCAACACCTGAAATGATCGGCCAAAATTTTAAAAAGTTTTGATTACTTCTAAAAGGGGATGTGAATGAAGATGAGACCATTTTGGGTTATATGGAATCATACCTTGCACTCTTTAGAGGGAACGGTCTTAGTGGAGTTTCGGTTTGTGAAGCTATCGATACAGCTTTGAAATTTCTTGCTGACCAGAGCTCCATCTTCCCAGCTGCACTCCGAGTAGGGCAAGCCCATCCACTTGCAAAGATATTCTGGCTCGTTGGACGATGGTGTTTTGTGACTATGGGCTGTGTATAGAACAGGAAATACACAGGACACCGTTAAAAAATAGGCATCCGAAATGACTGGAACAATAGTAGGGACAATTTTTGAAAAGGGGCTTACACGGGAAGTCAGTAGATGCTGGTGTCTTTCCTGTTCTTGTTGCTGATGAGATTAAAATTAATTCCATTACAATTCCAGCATACAGTTGTATATTTAAACAGATTGGCTGTGGTAGCAGCACAGCAGTAACTTTATTTGATGATGAAAGCTCACCAGTGATTCGCTCCACAAACTGAAACTGCTTGCTCAATTCGGTTGTGAGCTCCTGTTGGCAGTTATAAAACTCAACATCCTCTGGGGAGGCCCTCCTCAGCCTACACAGCAGGACGGAATAAACAGTGAAAAATACTGGAGAGATTCTTATTCCCTAATTAAGTTAGTTAAAGAAAACTCTAAAGTTTCTTTCTCACCATGAATTCAGCTCTTCTTGTTTCTTTCTATAGTTGTCCAACTTCTTTAGACCTTTGACCTTTTGCTGCAACAAGGTGTCCATGCTCTCCCATGTGTTGTGGATGTAGGACCAGCCCTTCCACTTAATGAGATACTGTTCCTCACTTTCATTGATGTCGGCGTCAAGGCTTTCACTCGGCTCCCCGTTTTCCTCCATGGCATACACTGTGGTGGAGGCCCCAGTGGCTACGAGAGGGAAATAAAAAAAACCTTTAGACTGCACGAAGGAGCAACGCTCTTTAAACGGTGAGAAAAAACAGTAAAGTGTATCACCTCCTTTTTTGCCTGTTCTGGTCTCCATGACCCTCTCAATTGTCTCACTGTCATCATCCTGTTGGTCCTCAACTCCATCTCCTGTCATTTCTATCAGGTCATCTGAATCTGTTTCAAAGTCATGTTGGTCCTCTTTATAGCTGAAACCACACAGTATCATGATGATGTTAGAATTTAAACATTCTAGAGAATCATCGACTAAAAATGATCGTAAGTCAACTTTTAGTTTAGAAATTCACCTTTTGACTTTTGTTGCACCCCTTTTTCGAGTTTGTCTCTTAGGAGTGTCTTCCTCATCATCATCGTCATCATCATCGTCATCATCATCGTCATCATCATCCTCAGCGGATGAGTCCCGTTTCCTGGACTTCTTCCCTTTTTGGGACAGTTGCTTCTTCACCGATGACTTGGTCTGAGGCCTGTAGAATACACAGTTAAGCAAAAACACAAAATGCTCCTATTTGACAAAACCAACGTCTAAGTTTGAAAGTCCAGGACGTTTTTAATATATGATTTTAAAAACACCAGGCTGCAGCATATACATTGTATCAGTCCTTCATATGCATTGCAGTAAAATATAAACAAAATGTGATTAAACAACAGCTCACACAGAATGGAATGATATGACTAGTGGGTAGCTGTCTGATGGCCAGGCTTCACTAAACTCTTACCTTCTAGCAGGAAGTCGTCTGGATCTAACTTTTTTCTCTTCCTGCTCACTGTCTGTAATGTCGAAAGACTCCGCCGCCTCCTCCTCTTCTTCATCATCATTTGAGTCATCATCTTTCCAGATATTTCTTACAACAAAGAAATGCCACAAGTTCACCGTCGAGGCCCAGCAGGGGTGTATCCACTTTTAACCTCATGAAATATCGGCCATTGGGTTCGATCAGGGATCACTTGTCAAATCTGACTAATCAAGGTGCTGTTAATGAAGAGCATCATGTGGCCGACTAAAACTTACTGAGCCAATTTGGAGTAAACAGATACCCAGTTACAAACAAGCTGAAAATGACTATCAAAATGAACACACACCACCAGCACAATGACAAAAACAAACATGACATGTGGAAAACTACAGTATGGATTGAGTGCAGAATGACAAAACTTTAGAGCTATATATCTCAACATGGCAGAGTCGAAAGAATATTATGCTGTACTATCAAATCATTCATTAAAAGATTCAGTATAATTATATAAATAAGGATTCACATGAATTAATACTTACTCCTTTTTCTTTGCTTTCGATGTTCTTCTCTTGGGACTCTCACTCTCTGAATCACTGCTACCCTGTAACTGCAATCCGCACAAAGGGTAGACATTTCAGCAACATGCAGAGGCACGTTTAAATATCCACTAGATGGCACTGCTGATCCAATTATGGAGATAAACTGTAAATGGACCACCACTCAAGCTTCTCAATGTCAGCATGTCATTCACAAAGTCATGATAGAGGATGCCATGCAAGGCACCACATGCCGTAGCGGTAACCATTCACGCCATCATTCACACACTGGAACACAATCGGAGAAAATTGGGATGCAGGGACGACCGCTCTACCAAGAAAGCCACCGTCACCCCACTCAACCGACTGTGCTTAGTAGGAGCATACTACTTATTGGTATCATTTGTCTTTTTTTACCATCTTAAAATTTTCCACCCACATCTCCTTACCCCAGCTCCAATGTTTAAACGAGCGGGCTCTTGTCTACTGCGGTTTGACCTCCTGACCCCGTACACATCCGGATGTTCGTCCCACATCTGTAAACGGAGAGAACCCCATTAAAGAGCCATCCATTCCTCTGCATCACTACACAAATTATATTAATTTGCTTTCGCAATCTAATTTAAAAAAATCACACACAGGATACAGTTATTTCGTTGTGAATTAATCTGATGCCCCAGCTAGAAATTTGTATTTGGACTAAAAAAGAAGTTTCAAACAAAAAGACAATAACTTCATAAAATGATATAAGAGAATGGAAGCAAATAAGTACTAAAACTTTTGTTTTTTTGCTCTGATTATTCAATTAATGATTCAGCTCTGCTTTTTCTTTTTTTTTTAACCTGTCCTGTCTAGCAACATTGGCTTGCACTATTAAGATCTGGGTGCCTTCAGCTCCTGCTAGATTCCTATTGTTTGTTATTTAAGAGACTGAAGACACATTTGGAATGAAATTGAATTATGAAGTGTGAGTCTGGAGAAGGTCACTCATAAATACAACTATAAAAAGCAAAAGCACAACCTTAAATAAAGATATGTTTGGGTTTCTTTTATTTCTTTTTGTGTTTCTGGATCAGAAGTGTCAGAAGTGATCAGAAGTCTATTTAGTTTATATATTGCATTGTTGGACAAATACTTACTTTGTAGTTTGAGATTGTGAACTACCAAGAAACACGGCACCTGCTTAGAATTAGAATGTAGTATGAATCTGGACAGAGCTTGTATCCAGCAGGTAAACTCATAGCTGACGTGCGGACTCTATAATATAATGTTGTTTATCAAGCTTGATTGTTTTATTGTGCGCTGTCCTGAAAATGAGATATCGACTGCAGCCAAGCGTGGTTTTCTAGAATAAACACTGAGCGGTTATAACATAACCACTAGGTGGATTTACATGGAAAGTCTTATTCCGAATAAATTTGGAAAAGACGCCTAGTCAGAAAGAAAATGCTTCATCTTAACAACCATTTCCGAAAGATAAGACCTTTTCCAAATGAAATTTCATTCCTCTGCAAGGAGGTAGTCTAAGAGCTTTCGGAAAGATGTTTGGAAAGGCAACCGCTGCATGTAAATGATTTTTTGGAATGATCCCTGGCACTTACGTGCAGGATTACAGCATTTAATGATCTTCATTACAGCATAGAGGTTTTTTTAAATTAAAACTCTTAAAAAAGTAAGTTGGAAAACACCGTGAAGAGCAGTGATAGACCGATGCTGTGAACAAATTAAAAATTGCTGGAAAACTTTCAAGAAGCCGATTTGATGACCGTCAGTGTATGCATAAATGCAAAAAACAATTAAGTGGATCAGACCTACCAACTTTTTATTGAGCAAGAATGAAGTACTTAAGGATCTGGCATAAGGTCCAGCCCCTGCGACCTGAGAATGAATGATTCAAAGCTCCGTCATGATATGGCTCTGGGTTATCAGGATGAAGTACGCAATGAAGAGTTTCTGCTTTAATCGTTATGTTGATCTTAATATTTATAGTGACCAACTTCACGTTTTATTAAACAATACATTAAGTAATCAACAAGGAGGAATACCTCTTTGAAAGTCCCATCTGAGTTTTCAGAATGAATGCAGGGGATAAAGAGTTTATGCCTTTTCAAGTTATGTCGCTTGATTGATTAACATCACATTTCTTTTGAGTTTACCACAAAAGACGACCTCACTAATAACTTCATTTTTGGTAATGTTTTGGTTATGTTAGTCAAGAGTAATCACTCGGAGGTTAGGCAACGCTTCCACTCTCGCTCCCTCCATTGTGTCTCCAGCATTGAAGTTAACATGAGTTATCAGGAAAAATGGATAAAAAATTTAGGGTTAAGGATCTGAACAGGTTTAAAAAAAGAGTCAGATTGTGATGGCTACACAACTGGGTCAGAGCATCTATTGAACTTCTGGACTTGTTAGGTATTCCCAGTCTAGAGAGGTTACTACCAACCAAAGAGCTCTAACAAAGAACAGCTGCGAAAGGGTAAGGATTGCTTAAGTCTCATTGATGCAAGTGGGGAGCTAATGCCAGCATGTGCTGTCCAGTATCACAGAAGAACTAATGTGACACAAATTTCTGAAATCATCAATTTTGTTTCAAATTTGAGAGGTGTAAGAATATCACAGAGTTGTTTTGCACAAAAAGGGGGACCTACAGAAATTTAGATAGGTGTTTTTTATTGTTATGGCTGATTGGTGTATAATGGGTACCCACGGTTAACTTATGCATCATTGCAGAAAAAGAAACAAGCATGGACAAGAGGATAGCTAACACAGCAATCTAAGTTTGCTAACAGCACAGCTGAATCAGCACCATTAAGCTTGACATCTAAAACCATCGAGAGCCACGAATAGGTGCATGTTCCCATTTGCACTGCAATGCAGTGTGGTAGAGTTACATGTTATGGCATATGGCTATGTCCATGGATTATGTGTCCTATATGTAGACGTTAATATTTCCAGTAGAGACATTGCATGTATATATTTTTTATTTTTTTTTATTTTTGAGCACCGCAAACAACTATCTTGTTGTATTATGTTCGAGAGAAGTCAATTTCTATAAAGCGGATATCCCCAAACCTCTCTGACTCGTACCAAAGCTATCTTAATATTTGTACTATAAATTAATTCCAAGAAAAATCCATAAAGCTTTAATTCTGAGGTTAATGGTCACTTAAGCTTCAGTTGCAGCTTCCACTCCGCTACATGGCAGACCTACATAATCAAATTAAGGGACTGCTTACACAAAGTTAAATTCATGAAGACAGGAATCTCTATCTGCTTTAGAGGCCCATGTAAGTACCTCCCTTAGTTCAGTGACCTTTACCTTCTTCACATCTGCCAGGCACGCCTTCTTCCTAACTGGCTTATCTTTGACCTCTGTGGTGGTTTGCTGTGATTTGGACTCTGCAGACTCGCTCTCTGACTCGGAATGAGACTCTGACTCTGAGGAGCTGTTAGACTCAGAGTTGTGGGATCTCCTCCTTTCACTTCCATGCTCGCTCTCTGATTGACTTCCCGACTCCGATGCAGAGCGGTTGGATTCTTCCGAAGCTGAATTGCTACAGGAAAAGGAACGTGTTAATTCTTTCAATTTTGCGGTGGAAAAAATATGTTGGAACAACTTTAAAATATCTACCTTGCACCATCTACCCCATTACATCACGCTGTGTGTTCCTTGTGCATAACAACTTTCTTTGTAAGACATTCAAATCCTTTTAAAGGCATTTTGAAAAGCCCCAGATCAGCTTTCAAAACTAAAATAAAGCTGAGCTAAGCTGTAATACTGGAATCCCTCTTTCCTACAGACCTACTGTATAGCAGTAACACAATTAAAATACTTCTATGGCCATAATTAATTTTTTGAAACACTCAAGTAGAATTCAAATGAAAAACAGTTTGCAGAAGTTTAATTTGATAGACTGACCAAACTTGGAAAATAGTCAAAAGGACATTACTTTTTTTTTCTCTCTCTGAAAAATGTGTAACAGAAAATAATACTTTAAAATGTTTTCAAGTCTCCTTTGAACAACCAGCTGGGGAGAGATTAAGAAAAAGAATGCCAAAAGATTGGCTTCACATGCAATAATACATGTCAAGCAGTTCATTCTGATGTAGTTACATTCATATGTTTATCAGATATAATTATTTTGAATAAGGGAAATAGAATTAGTAGATAAAATGAATAGCTTTGTATATTGACCTTAACTCCATCAATAAACAACCTGTTATCAATCTGCTTATTATTTCAGCCAAATTCATAATCAATTTAATGAGACTTTCGAAAAATAATCTCATTGTATTTGAAACCAAATAGATTTGAAAATGTATTTTCAAACACTATCATATTTAAAAACTTAACCAAAATAATTTAATTAATCTAAACTGTATCTACTTTTAAATCAGCTAAACCTTTTGTAAACCGTATGCCTTATTGTTTTTCTAATTATTTCTACTGTATGTTATTTAAGTTAACACATTTTTACATTGATCACTTTTGTTATTCTTTCGGCAATTGATTGAAGTTTGTAAGGTAGAGTTTAAAACTAAATGTATTATTATTATTATTATTATTAAAATATCCTATTAATAAATGTTGGTACTTTTCATGCAATACATTGTCTGAACACATGGGGGTGGTACACCATGCCAGACTAACTTCGGGACTTGCTGCCTGGCATGGCCACACACTTTTGAGTCTTGGATTTAAATCTGAATATTGACTTAATGCTTCATATATTGCAGTTCTATGGGAAAACGTAATTTGAAATTAAAAAAAAAAAAAATTCTCTTCATGTGACAAATGGTTCAATATGTTGCCATATTTTCAAAAATCTAGAAGAATAAGAATTGAATAATATTCAATAAGAGGCAAGAAAACATTTTATCAATTCCCAATTTATCAAGGGTAGTTATACCAGTTGCCATCTAACTGGAGTTGATATGTATATAATGGCTCATTTAATGCATTCTCCTTCCAGTTGCTCCTTCAGGCCGTATCAGTTTGAACGACCATATCCGGATTCACCAGGCTGTTTCCGCTTTATGTCACTCCAAGGGTGGGCGGGACATAGAAATATCTCAATTGTCATTGGCTCTCGTGTTGCTAGGTGGAAGTCTAGCCTATAGAAGCACAGTGTGCAGGATGTCCAACGTCTAAACTCTTCCTGGTCCTCCTCCGTGTAGTTCTGAGCAGAGTTTTAATACAGATAAGCGAGCAAGCAGGGCACACAAAGCCAGGGCCATTTTGTGACTCTGTAGCGCATGCATTTAGTATCATATAATATTACACAAACGCACGTGTTAATATTGATTTCTATTGCTAATTCTAAATTTGTGAATGTACATGGTAATCTTCTATTGCTGTTTTTAAAACGTTATGGCTGACAACAGCAGAGGACATTTTACCCACAGTTGAAAATACTAAAATGGCTGCCTATGATCAGACAGTAAAACTACAAATGTGATGTAACCTGGTGCAGTGTAGAGGCCGAAAAACTATTGAGGAAGACAGCCCTGCATTAAGCTAGAAAAATCCTCAGTGTCTACATCTTAAAAGTATTAATTGAGATAACAGGATACATTATTTCTTGTCAAGACATGCTTATGATGCAATAAATAAAATCATTGTTAAATAACCAGCAGATTGTAATGTTTCTTTCTGCATCATTCAAACAACCTCAAATGGTCTGCTATTTGTTGTTCCAACCAACTTTATTGTTCAAAGTAGAGCAGTGTTCAAATTATCATGATAATGTTAAGATTCAAATACTTGATGATAAACACATGCCATTTTGTCATATTTAAACTATAACCATATTTGTGCACCATAATTGTGACAACCCACACATTATTGTAAAAAACTAATTTAGTGTCAACTCATGGTAACAGGCCATCATATAGAATCAGAGAATATACACAGTCTGACTTGGGAAAAAAAGTGGTTCTGGAGTTGCATTCATAATCATTAGACATTTTAAAAACATAAGCACAAATCAAACCCGATGTAGCCAATATTAGGATAAAAAGTGTATCCATAACCTGGTCTACTTTAAAATTGCATTACAGGTATGTGTTAAGCATTATATGACATAACTTCTTTCAAAAGTTAAAGCAATCATCTTATAATTCAATAACGTATTGTGCCAAAGATCAGAACTATCACTACCCATTGCAAAAAAAAAAAAAAAAACACCCAACTTTACGTTGTTTTTTTATTAAATCCTCCTGAAAGATTAAATTGGGGGGTCAAGAGCTCAAAGCAAGTGAGCACTGACAGGACTGCTACTGCTATAATAGTTAAGTAAAACTTAAAATAATCCCTGTTATCACCGAAAAGCATACACTATAAAACTATCAACAGTCAGCAAAAATAACTAAGCATGGAGGGGGGGGGGGTCAAAAACACAATTTGCTAGAAACTATTTGTACAGATGCAGAGGAAAGATTAGAGATACAGAATATTGAAAAAATTAATAATTCACATGCAAAAGGAATTCCGTTCCCGCAACTACTGACAATTTTGTCATACATAATCATGATAAAGATTAAATATAGCATTGATAATAATGATTAACAAAAGCAACACATTGTTTCTAAAATAGATGAATACTTAATAACAGCGTTGATAAAATGGTGCATTGCAGCAACAACATAGACAAGGTCATATTACTTAGAAGCGTTTTGACATCAAA
The DNA here is from genome assembly GCA_037951165.1 of Lophius americanus. Taxonomy (NCBI): domain Eukaryota; kingdom Metazoa; phylum Chordata; class Actinopteri; order Lophiiformes; family Lophiidae; genus Lophius; species Lophius americanus. The sequence goes on from JBBDHG010000009.1 coordinate 11,627,379, forward strand.
CATATACAATTCATATTCAACATAATACAAGACAGATCGCTCACCTCTGGTCTAGCACCTACATATTGTGGACTGATGACACAGGCCTGAAACCTCAGTATTGTTTAAGAAATGGTAGGAAATCAGGGTGTGGCTATTTAACAATAGCAAGGTCATTCATGACAGTAGTGCACTTCAGCAAAAAACTACGTAGCAAAATACTTATACAGATGATCGACCATGCTTGACAAGGTAAACAATCAAAGCAGAAATGAAAGGTAGGTTTTAAAGTATTAAAGATCATACCTTGATGCGTTGCTGTGAGTCGATCCTTCATCTTCTTGCTTCTTACTTTTATTCTTCATCATCGTATTATCCATACTATGTTTGTTAGGTTGGTCCTTGTCCTGGAATTTACGGTCAAAAAGTTGTAGGAAGCCTGAACTATGATACAAGTCCCCCCAGACTGCCTTTGCTCAGGTGGCAGTTAAAGCCAAATCGGTGCGACACGAGTTGAGAAAATGGCATTTAATGTACAAATTAGAGGATATTTATTTACATCGCTAAAGTAAATGCAACGCTTATATATGGCAGGTGATCATAGATTGAGTTAAATGTCCAACTTGTCTTTCAACATAGCCCACAGATCAAACCGCATGCAATTAATTTCGACTGCGTCATCAGACGAAGAATAAGAAAAATAAGCTTTAAGAATAAGAAAAATCAGTAATTATGCACTACACAATGTAAACACACCAATTCAACATGAAGAAAAGGTGCTAAGCTATAAATGAAATATTATATTCGCGTTTGCTCTTTAGCGGGGCTTTTCCGAATCAAATAAATAAAAAACGTAATAAAATATTGTCTTGAATCACAAAAATATCCTTTTAGAAAAACTTCGCAGGCCATAAACGTCTTTATCCACTGTAAGACTCGGAGCGACAGACGCGAGCAGCACACTAAAAATGGAGGCGCGCCATGGCTGCCATTGCCCAGTATGGAAAACAACGACAAGCACTCCCAGCTCAGACGGCTCGAAAAATCCGACGAAAAACTACACAAAAACCGCAAATTCACGCTTAAACATCGATCGTACGATTAAATCTTGTGATTTTAACCACAATCGTGCGTTAACGATCGAAAACAAGACACGATAAACGTTCTGACGAAAGCCCATGGCACCCTTCCCAAGGCTCAGCCGCCATCTAGAGCTCCTTCCTAGCTCTGAAAGCTCTCCCTTTGATTGACGTTATTTCCATTTACACCACACTCAGGTGATGTTCAAGTCCCTCCCCTTTATATGTTTAAATTTAATTTTTATTCAATATTGCATATATATTCAGCTTAAACACACATAGATAAATGTCTAAATTGTGCCATTTCTTCCCTTATTGATGGCAACAATATTGAGAATATGTGAAACTAATTAAATTGTCTACATTACATCACTTCCTGTTCAGACAGGAAGTATCAACAGAAGCCATTTTAAAGTCCTTGGAAACCATTTCTGTTCAGAACCTCTCTTACTTCATATATCTCTCGGTTAAATTAATTGTTAACTATTAACTGAGTCAAAGTCTTAAAAAAAATAAAGGGGTACATCAACCCTTTGTGTCACCAATTCAGTTATTTTCTTTGTAAAGAATCACCCTAAATCAAGCATTACCTCATACGTGAATATGCAGCCCAACACGAAATTAATGAACCTAGCTTAGCTTCATTTAAATGGGCTAGAATGTAATAAACAAAATATTTTGTATGGATTACATGAATTGGTGAATCCAATTGTCCTGCCAATAGTTCTCAAAATATAATGGCAAAATAACTTTTTGGGACTTTCCAGTCAATCCCCTAATGAAATAAAGCCAGTAAAATATGAATATACACACTTTATTTTAAAAACAGCATTTAAATATCAAGTGTACAAAAACGGATTTTATGTTTCCAAAAACAATTTCATTTTCCAAAGTCCACCATGCAGCCAGCAACAGTGTCCCAGTGTCCATGATGTCGAGAGAAAAAATCCAAATGTTTAAGTCAAAAATGGTTTCATCTGGTCAAAATTTGGCTAACTGCCAAATCACTTGCATTCTTCGTGTTTAACAACACTGTCTTCATGTCAGCAATATCCAGTTGAATGGTGTCTTGATAGGATAAAAAAAGAAGGAAAAGAAAAGTAGTAAGCCCATAATGCAACTGAAATTAGAAATGATTCACTGTCCAGAAGTTAAAAGCCAGCATGCGAAAACTACGCTGAAATGATGACGCAAACACAATGAGCTTTCAGGTGCATTAGCCAACATTGTGTATCAACATAATATAGAACAAAAGCTACATATATATTCAAAATCCAACATCATGGCTGATGATCCAGGTAAGATCAAAACGGTTCTATAGCTAGCTATTGTATTATATCCAAAGCTTGTAGTGATAAATTCCAATAGGACACTCAAAAGTTCATGATGTGTCGAATGGAGTAAGTGAATAGACGTAGCAGACACTCGATGAGGAACTTAGCATTAAATCTGAAGTTTAAGTGTAACAAGCTGCACTGATGATATCAACTTCGATCAAATTTCTATTTGGCTCTGCATTGAAATACTGCTTAATATTTATTTTGCTGATTACTTTAAGTATTAATTCAGAATAGAGGCTCCGCTTATTTGTTAGTAAGTTCTCCAATTGACCACCAGGGATTTTATTAAAGCAGATTTAGCCTATCTCATGTAATACATGAAGATTCTTTGCAATTACCCAGAATCAATGATGCTCAAACAGTGTACAAACAAGCAAATACATAATAGTTTAAGAAAAAAAACACTGGCATGTGAGAAAAAAAAAGCCATTTGTTTGGAAAGATCCCCTGACCGTATCAACAAAATTATTATCAGTCGTTAAGGCAAAGCTGTAACTTTCCAATTGAATGACAACATAATGGTATCCAATAACTACTAAAGCAACATTTAAACTATGACAAATATCAGACAACAATTATTTAAAATCTTGAAAAACAAATGTTCAAAACCGCTTTTAAAATGCAGTATAATACAACTAGTAGTCATAATATGTCATGTTTCAAATTTTAAGCACAGAATGGAGAATGTAGCAACTGTTACTTCTACGATACAAACAACCGCACACAATATCCACACACACAGCAGCATAAATAGCTTGTGTTCTTATAAATAATAAATTAAAAAATCTGATGATTTTTGTGCTAATATGAGGGTATCTTTACAAATGTGAATATGCACTTGATGTGGTGAACACGTTGGTGTTGATTTCATCTAAAAGTGAGTGGTAGCAAATGTGGGGCAAGTTCTTCCTGAAGTGGAGTATAATTTATGACTTATAAAGAGAACAGTGTGTTTGTAAACAAGTTTTCAAATATGAAGAGCTTACCGAGCTGTCTTCTTTTTCTTCAACTTTCAAATATCTTCACACTAGTGCAGAGCTCCACTGTGGAAGAGAAGAAGAAAAAAATCAATGAAAGAAGACAGATCACATCCACTCAGTAAATTAATAAGTCTTAGTTGACACCTTTGACAAGTTCTGGCCTTTAGATGTATTTAATTTAACTACAAAACTACTTAAATAAACAATTAATTTTATTAGAGAAATATCTTAATAGAAAAAACAAAGCTCTTTCCAACCTTTACAATAATAACTGTCAATACTCGCACTATTGTTTCAGGGACACATCCTTTAAAGTTCCATTTAGAGTTGTTAATTAAGCAAAACTGAATATTTTTGTTATTGATTCTTTGGTTAAAAAGGAAGTGTAATTGAATTATTAGCTTCAAGTAACATAAAACCTACCAATTTAAACAGACAAGCGTATATTTGAGACAAGTAGCAGCTGGTGAGTTTGATAAGTATGGTCTAGTGTTTTGGGTGTTTTTTTTTGTTTTGTTTTTTAAATCAAGTCAAGAATTAATAGCATTCTTCAGCTACAATGGGCATTTATTCATGATAAAATTTATTATATTGGCCTTATGTAACCTAGTAGTTCTGCAGTTTATCTTAAGTGCTCTTACTCTGAAGGAGTAGAGTAGAAGTTGAGTTGGGCAGTCTGTTGTGAGGGTTCTACTTTGATGAGAAAATAAAGTACGAGTGGCCCTCTCCGTGTTACACTGTACCAGCTGTGTTTTATTATTTTGTAAGTTAAAAGTATAAGCGTATGCCATAAACCCACCAGATACAAACTCACAAATAAAAAGTAAAATAAAATACCAAATACATCTTCGCTGGTAATTTTTTTCAGGGCTTCTAGCTAACTGCTAAACTAACATTCTAAGTGCTACAGCTAAGCTAATGAAATTTATTCGAACAAGGCATACATAAAATATATTTATATATATATATATAAAAAAAAGTTTCAATGTATCAATCTACGCTTTTTAACCAGTACGTCACACTCAACAACCTTGTAGTGGTAGAGAATTGAAGAAGAAATGGGAAAACTGTCATACGACCAACCCAACGTCAATATTGTACTCTAGACCTTCCTTTAGAGCATAATTTCCTGTGTTTTGGCCAATAGCTGATCAGCATGAGAAATAAAGAAGCCCATTGAGTAGTAGGAGCCTGCCTCCACAGCAGGAAAACTGTCCTCTGCTCTCCACGTAACACAAATTGCCTTTGCCTGCCCTCTAGATGACACTGTTGAATCATGATCTTAATTTCCATATTGGATTTTTTTATTAAAGAAGATATAAGAATGATTTTGTACATTTTTCGAGGATTGGCATTTGGTTATTTCTACCAATTACCGTATTTCATATTTTCATTTCCCTCTTGCATCACAAAAAAAGAGGACTATCCAATGCTTCTTACACATAACCCCATGAACAAAGCTAGAAGCTGATGAATATTTTAAAACTTTTAAGTTGTCACAAAATAAATAGGAACATTGGAAAATAACGAACAATGGGCAAGATCAGACACAGAACAAGGGACCTATTATTGAAGTTATTAAAATATGGATGTTGCACTCCCCTCCTTTATCTGTTCCCTGTAGGGGTCGCCACAGCGAATAATCTGTTTCGACCTTGCCCTATCTTCTGGCTCTTCCTCTAACACCAACCAACTGCATGTCCTCTCACAACATATTCAGAAATCTCTTCTTTGGTCTTCCCCTTTTTCTCCTGCCTGACAACTCTTTATCTAGCATTTGTCTACCAAATATACACTATCCCTCCTTTACAAATGCCAAAACTATCTCAATATTGCCTCTTACATTATCTCCAGATGTCTGCTCGATGCAGGTTATCGTTAAACTGCATTCCCAGTGTATAGCAGAGCAGGTTAAATGGCCAAATCTTTTACAGCTTGCCTTCCAAAATGTCACGTATATGCCAACTTGACAATCAAAAGAAGTGTGATTGAAATATTAAATGTCAATCAAACATGCAATGTTTACACAAGCTGTCCATACAAGTGACAGACATGGCAGGTGAAGTGCATTAAGACTGAATGTGGTGAAGACACGTGGACTCCTTGCACCACTAAGGCTACATTCACAATGTCAGTCTGAATATTCAATTCTGATTTTTTTTGTTTTGTTTAGATGTTCACATTACTCTGAAAATGTGCCCTATTTCAGACTCAAGTATAATCAGCTCGTGGCCCTAAATTGACCCATTGGCCCAAGAGAACAATAACAAAGAGGTCACGAGCAGCATGTTGTCAAAACAGAGGGGAATCAACTTAAGGGAGTTTGAAGGCTTTCTTTAACAGCAAACGGTGACGTTTCAAGTGTTTCTATGGATGTTCTTCGAATGAAATTTGACTCGGACCATTCAATCGACTTCTTTCACAGACTGGGGTCGCATTCCATTTCATCGAACCTGTGTCTTATTTAGGACTACAAATGGAAGTGGTTCCCACCGGAACAGGAAATTATCAGATTCCATGGGGTTCGTGCTGTTCACACTGCCATGAAAAAGTCCTTCATGACCAGAAAATCAGATCTGGGCCTAATTTTTCTTGCAGTGTGAACATAGCCTAAACTCCAAGTATTGGTGATGTAGTGATCGTTTTAAGCCTAAATTCCAACTATTGGTGATGTAATGATAGGTCTATGGCAGTTGGGTTGTAATATTTCCCATATACAACAGGTTAATTATTTAGGTAATGATTTTATTTTGACACTTATCCTTCAATTTAGCGTGCTACAATCATACCTTGTGTGGCTGCTTCTACGCTCCATGGGAAACTAATAGGATAAATTGGCTTAATTGGACGTCAACTGATTCAAAAAGTATCTATCAAGATATCTATCATTCTCAGAAAAAGCTGAATTATACTGGAAGTCGTATTACTGTTGTAAAACAGAGATTCCAGATCCGAACCAATCAAGAAATAAACAGCTAAAAGTCGCATTCAGCTGGAAAGTCATTGCAATGAAGAATGTACATTCTGCGAACTAGTATTGGCGTAAGACTGAACACATATTTTCAGATCGCAAACCATCAAATACTGAAACTTGCGTATGAGCCACTGTTCCCTACTGTGAAATTTCAGTGTTATCTTGTGTTAAATATGAGCAATATATTTGGATGTCATGATTTGAGGTTGTATTGGGAAATTATTTGGAAATGATCAATCCTTACAATTTGTGTTTCACTACATTTTAATTGAATACCATCATGAACATATATGAACATATTCAAATTGAAACTGTCTCGACAAGTTCATAGTTGTTGATGCCAAAAGTTTAAACTAATTCATGAAAATACATGAAAAGATAGTACTCTTATTATTTAATGTAAGCATTTCGCTAATCTGTAAAACTACATGAATACGAAGTCTGAGCAAAACTGTTTCTTACTAAAAAATTTATTTCTATTGTATTGTATACTTTCACTCTTAAAGTCAGGTATTTGATCCCTTACATATATTTTTCTTTGACATATACACAACACATCATACACTACACCGATTATTTTAGGACTACAAACAGTTTGTAGCATTTAACCTTCAATTTGATTTACGACTTAAGAATTTAATACAGCGATAGCATACTAGAAATACTCTTCAGACACTCAGTATTAGAAATTACACTTACGAATCACTATTGCTGTGTGGATCCCTTATTTCTTGATGTTATGGCTCCACGGCAGCTACGCATCAGCCCTTTAAAAGAAAAGAAAAAACGATTTAGAGAGGAAGTGAGACACCAGCACCTCCTACTGGTTATACGTATGTAGCAGCAAGGACAGAAGTCCTGTTTACACAAATAACGAATTTCAGCACTGCTGCGATAGTGTCTAGATGTATATGTGCAAAACATTGTGGTCGCTGGTATGTAGCAGCTGATTTTGTCTTCTGCTCAGAGGTTATGGAGCTTGAGCTAACTCCCCGATGTGAAAACGCATTCTGGTTTTAACATCCTTTCTACAATTAGCCGCTTTTGAAATGTCTCGATTTGGTGTTCCCAGATATAATACGTAGTGAAAACGTTGAAGCCCCATGCTGTCGAATCGACTCACTATATGGAATCGTTTTGACAATGCAACGAAATCCTCCATTACGCGAACAGCAAAGTGCAATATAGGCACAACAATGCCTGTTTGATTAGTCTGTGTGAAAGGGGCTAAAGATGCTAGTAAGACTGCAAGTAACACTGAAAAGTCTTGGCCGATTAAAAATACATACCAATTAAAATGGGTCACATGATCCCGTCTTCTTTGACGCAATCGTTGACGTCACGGTTTTTCCTGGAAAACACATAACGAGATTTTGAGTACATTTTACATTTAAAAATACAGCTAATGTTTGCATAGAAGAAGTCATAAATGAGCCCTTTGTGTTTTGAGACTGTCACAACATATTTTTGAAAATATGAGAGCGTTCATCGACATTAAAAAGTTCATAAATATGTTGTTGCATGTTTTCAGTCTTAAGATTCAAATTTAACTATATCTGCCTTTGACATCAACACTCGATGTAGAATACCTATGAATGGAAATTTTGTCATGTGCCAGTTGCTACTAATCCTTTGGATGTACAAATGTATGTTAAGATATACCAAATACCTACAATAGTTGATAGTATACTATGTTATTTAAACTATTGTTAGGTCTACGTAAGTGTGTGAATCTTGCCAATGATACTGTGATATTAATCTACATTTATTTATTTATTTAATTATATTACAGAATGTATATCTTACATAAATCAACATACTTGTATTAAATGCTGTACAATATAAAAATCTTTCTTAAAACCTCTTGCAGTTGAAATGTTAGATGGAAAACAAAAATGCTCACATTTTAAATAACTTCTCAATTCAGTACCTTAAAGGGTTAAAAGCCAACACCCTGTTTTGTATTTCGAAGTATATGAGCTTATAACAGAAAAAGAACCATTGTTTGACTAACTAGTCAAGTACAGTTAATGTATGGTGTCCACAATGTAAGAAGTGTTTAAATGCAACATTTAAAGACATTTGAAAACTTGCCAGTAATAATTTAAGCAAAATTTAAATACCACACATTAAATTTTCTTAGTAACTTCAATCTTGTAGTAAAGTACATTTATTCAGTCTCAGTGATGAGATAAGGAGGAAAATATCTATTTTTAAATATATTCTTTATATACTAATCAGTGAAAAATCTTAAAACACTTATAAATGGTAAAAATAACAAATATCCGCCTTAAATTGATTCGTTTACATAAACTTGTCTCATAAGAACATTTGAAGAAGATAACAATTGTTTATTTTCGCTGTTTTTGTCGAGTAAAATCATACAAGGGCATATGTCCATTCAAGGACAAAGCAAATTTTAAATGCGTAGGTTGAGAAAAACTCCAAACAGGTCGAGAACAAATGTATTAGTCCAAACATAGACAATGCCTACGCAAAACACAGCTAGCAAACATGAAAATTCCATCGAAATTTACAGAGAAATATGCATGTATCCCTCCTAAAGTGATTATCTTTATTCTTCACCGACAACACCCATGGCCATTTTTACATCACTGCGTCGAACTGTCGTTCTTTCCACCATATTGCCTTCCACCACCTTCTCCTTGTTTACAGCGATTAATGTCGGATTTCTCATAAATTCTTACCCATTTCACAGGCCGTGTCTATCCGCCAACATCTGACTCAGCTTCTGGCGCATTTTTGGGCGACTTTCGTCGTTTTGGTGGTTCTTTCGGCTGCATCGTTCTGTGTCTCCTGACCGGTGTGGACTGCTCGCTGTTCTGTTGTGACTGTCCTCATCTCCGCCTCTGCCAGAGCTGATATCCTCCAGCAGCTCTGCCCACTTTCCTCTCCCCACTTCCTCTACTGCACAGCTAGCTAGCCACCGCTAGCAGCCCGCACAACCTCTACTAACACCATAATATTGTTTATTATCTTCAAAAACCGGTGAACTTTTCGTTTCAAGCGTTAGCAGCTTAACGTCAATACACTTTTTTCCAGTTTCAAGTTTATTTTGCCAGGAAAAAGTCAATTGAGATTAAAAATCTGTTTTTCAAGCGTGCCCTGGCCAAGCACACAGTGTTACAAACATAGGGCAGACGTACAAATAAGAATTTATAAAGGAATAAATTAAAGAAACATCATAAATGTAAATGAAAAACAATATGAAATGAAGAATTAATATATAATGTTGTTTTAGTTATACAATAATAGCTACACAGAGCACTCAAGCATTCAAAATAAGCTATTTTCACATTTAAGGCAATATGTGAGTTACATTTACTGTAAAATGTTTATCATCAGATAAAACAGAGATACAGGACTGATTAGTTACTGATGTATTAGCCTATTTCACATTTGAACACATAGAATTATCTTTGTCGTGGATCAAGACATTTTTGCTATGCTATTCCTGTCTCCTTGTATCAGAAATCGCAAGGAACACTAAGATCAAAATACAATAAACATATATTTAAATGACATATATTTGTTTTGAATAGTTAAATGTAAAGATTTTTGAATGGTTTTGCAGAGGAGGGCATTGAACGATGTACTTGCTTTGTTGTTCTGGACTGTTAGTAAATGATCAATAACCTCATTCGCTGATTAGTTTTATGCTTCCTGAACGTAATCTTCTCACAGTAGTAGAAGGATGTTATATGAAACCAGAAGATTCTTTGTATTTGAATTATTTCATGATACAAACCAAAACTTTCCTGGAAAAAACATTTATTAAAGCACCTCTGATTAATTATCACTAACATGGATGCGATGACATGCGATCACTTAAATCAATAACATTTTCTGTTAGTTTGAATGCGTACCATTTTCAGTTTTAATGAAACAACCATACTAGGCAAACTTGGGCCTCTTTCAGTGATGTTTTTATTGGACAGTCTCTGGTATGCGCTCCACCCCATCACAGACCAATGAGATGCTTGACTCAACAGCACATGCGCGGTATTGTGGAAGAGTTCTATAAAAAGATCGCTCGCCTAGCAACAGTGACGTCATGGAAGTGCTGTGCAGATTCTCGTACTGCTGATTGACCGGTTGGTTTGGTCAGAACAGAGACTTGTTTAACCATAAAGAAATATACAATTAACGCGTTTGTTTTTATCAGTATATTTTCAACTCATGTCAATGCTGCATCCTAAAACTTAATAGGCGAAACGTTTTCAATATCGATCTCTTAACAGAGCCCCAATTTTGGTGCCAAAAGGTAATGTAATAAAGAAAATGTATATAAATACATGTTAACAGATTTTTTTTACAGTTGCATTTTTTCACATTACTATGCAGATGTAAGCATCTACGAGGCGCTTTATAGGTATACAGTATATCTAAACAGGTCAAGGGTAAACATGATATTTTTCCACATGAGTCATCTATGCTATATAATCCATGTAATTAGATATTCAACTGTATGGCTTGAATATCCTTAAAACGAACCCCAAATCTCTGAGAAGATAACAAGCAGGCTTAAATCTTAACTGTCACAAACATTCATTACATTGTCTAACACAGGTGCCATAGCCACCACATACTAGGTCATCCTGTATAACACAATCAATACAAAAATAATACAGGAAAATAAATAATAATAAAATAAGCGTTTTTACTCCTTTGACAATCTAGAGGGCTTCTGCCTTTTTCAATAATACCATCTAACGCTGACATGGACTTTAACATATATTAAACACACACAGATATACCAACAGGTGTTTCGTAAGACTTGACATGTGTGCAATAGTAGACCGTTGTATCAAACACCACAATATATTTTTTCTAAGAACTCACACTGCTCTGCTGCAAGGAAAAACATTTAACTCTAATCATGTAAGAACGGGAAGACGGAAATACATTAATTTGTTTTATTAAAAAGAAAAATACATGTCATGCTGTGCCTTACATCAAACAGCCAGGAAGACAAAATGAAAAGAAAATATGCCAACAACGTGTGGCATTGTAAATAACCTTTAACAGTGGACATAAGAACAGTAGGCTGTTTTCTTGTGCTAGCTTTTCACTTTGAAAGGTAAATAATTATGTACGGTATATTGGTCATGGTTTTGGTATTTTTTGACTTATTGTGAGAGTCAAGTTTCAGAATGATTAATTAACTGTATTTTAAGACAATACCATTCATAACTAATTACGTGTGTTTGTTTAATGGAAGCTGAATTGAAACTGAATTATAAAAGTTAAACTACAATCTTCACATTTTAAAAACATTTAACACGGTAGTCACAGTCTGAGACGTTTTTCAGGTCACGTTGTCTTGGTATGTGACAACTCCCCTAAAAATTAAGTTGTATATCTCATTGTGGGGCAAACAAATCATGCATTTCAGAAAGAAAAGTCTTAATGAGCGATAAATCCGAGATTTGTCCTTAATAATGCAGAAACACTTTACAATCAGCATATTTTGGTTATGGTTTTGGGTGCATGTTGGTGCTCCTGACAAAGTAGTTAATTTAAAGCATTAATCATTAGGGACCATTTTAATGGGGCAAATGTCAGCCTCTGCCACAGATAGAGCCAAACCCTTCTATTTTTTAAACTTTGCATTGAAAGAAAATGCTGGCGCTGTTTTTATTTTGTGCTGCCATCTGGTGGGCTCGGATCAAATCAAATATCCCCAGTATCCAGGAATTTGGTACATGGAAGACATCGGTCAAAATGTAATCAACAGGCTGGTTAGTCTATGTTCTGAGATAAACTGAGCCCTCACAGGTTTGCACACCATAAAAACCAAGTCTGATATGTACATTCCATGGGTTAGTTTTAACCAAAAGCCATCAGAGGAATTTTGGTTGTTGAACATCTCAGATTTGGCCCATTATTTCAAAATGGCAATACGGATTGTAATACCAAAAGTCTTGTGATTGAGACAGTGACCTTATGCCAATGGATATGCTTTATAACTATCAGTCACTGATCAATTGACTGTTTATCACATTCTTTACGGGTCAGTATTTCCCATTTTTCATGGAATCTGCATCACCATCCAGAAGTCTGCTGTCCTTGTAAAATTGGTATTTGGTATAATGCTAACTTCAGATGCTGTCGGAAATTGGTAACTACCAATCAATCTCAAAATTTGCAAGGGCAAAAGATGTTAGAATGATTAATGATGCTCAAGAGTGTAAGATATATTGAAATGTTTGATGATATGATGATATTGTAAGACTGCATTTTTTTTTTACTATATTTTTATTGTAGACACTTCCTCTTGATTTGGCTGCATATCTTGAAAAGGGTTAGACTGAAAATGCTTAGAAATTGACAAAGGTTCAGTGCCATGCATGATATACAAATACATAACACTAACTGAAGCCAAAACGGCAGACATTATGTATTTTCTTTATGACCTCATGACTTGAGAATTAGTTTTCTTTCTGTAGATATTCAAATGTTTGACATAAAGATGAACCTGTGTGGAAACTTTCAGAATTTCATCACTCCATTTTCTGGAACTGCTTCTCCTTCGTGTGGTCTTTGGGAAAGCTGTGGGGAAACCCATGTGACACTGGACAAAAGTTACACCTTGGACAACTTGCCAGTTTATCACATGACTGACATACAGGTTAAACAATCTGGTTGAAATTGGTAGAATCCAGATAATCCATAATTTTACTAAATTCTTTTATTTTTGCATCAACTGCTCACATTTGTTCTTGTATGTGACCGTCATGTGTGACTCTATGTTCGCAACAAGCATCCTCCTGAGCAACAGAAAAGGTCATTTGTAGGCCAATTTATAGCAAAATGATAAAATAACGATGCAGACATCCTTCTTTTGTATTGCTTGTTGTGGTTACCATAGCGCGATGATAATCTCTCACTTTTTCAGGCTGACGTGAACGGGGTATCTGAAAAGGTGATTTCCAATTTATCTCTTAAATCTGCAACCTTATGTCTCCCAGTTGTAGTGCTGCATTCCTAAATATTTCACTCTCAACACCATTGAGACCAAAACATTGATGTGAGCATGCTCAGTGAAAGGACAGCCACACAGATTCTGATCTGACGGTTCTGTCACCGCAAACAGAGTCAGATATCTGATTTAGGGTCACATTAAAAGTGTTCCAAATTAGGATTAATGGGTTCACATTCCACGAAGTTTGTGCCGTGAAAAAAGAAACACAAAAGAAGTAAACATTTTGGCCTGCTGTGTGAGCGAAGCCATAGTGACATGTTTCCATTCACACTTATGGACAGACACATAGAAAACATGCAGACTCAATGCAGAAAGCCCCCACGTCTGGATTAAAACCCAGAACTTCCTTGATGTGAGGCCTTAAGTGCTAACAACTGCATCACTGCCCAAATGTTTTTGATCCTTTTTTATACTGAATTAATTTATAAAGAGAAAGTGTGCCCTAGAATATACTTTTCTGTCAGGATGAAAATGTTGCATGTTAATGATAAAATGTCAAAATAAAAATCAATGTACCAATAATACTAATATATACAAGAAAAGACAAATTAATAATGATAGTCAATTTACATAAATGGGGAAAGGAGGACAAACTCCTGTGAGGACTTGAGATGGCATGTAGGTGGGGATGGATTCATTGATTTTCCAATCTCATTATGCATGTTTTTGAAATCCTTGCCTTGTCCATACTATTTCTGGGTAATTTTCTAATCAGCTGAATAGTTCTTGAAAATATTCATTAAACTTAGGCAACGGAAACCAATAATTAAGCCTATCCCTATGAACTGCCAGAAAGGGTGTGTAGACGTCTAGAAAAAACGAGGGCGCCTTGAACGCAGCATCAGTCAACATAATGCTCCTCTTCAGCAACTAGGAGCTGCCGGCCAGTCTGCAGAGCCCTTCCGGAGGCGGATAATCCTCCATCTCAACACGAAGCCCTAATACAATCAGGAAGGTATTGCCCAGCACTTCAAGTCAAACGCGTTTTGGAAGAAAATTGCAAGTTACGACCTAGAATTTCCCAATAAGGAAAAGCTTGGACTGGCAGAGAGATGGATATCTCATATGTTCTTTATTGTGTAAATAGAAATATCTGACATTGAGAGGGGATCCTGTAAAATGTGACTGCGGCCATCACATCTCATCAACTTTGGAGACACTACTGAAAGAAGACCCTGCTTGCCATTCCTTATTTTTGCACCATGATTTCATATCATTTGGCGCTAACTTGTATCATTGCGGCTCTTTGGCGGGTCAGCGGGGAACTGCAAACTCTCCATTCACCCGCCACGCACTTCAATTCCACATCTCCATCAGTCACCAGAGAGGATGAAATGACCCATAACGTGACAGATGCTGCGGTGGGGTCCAGGATTTCATCCATAATGACACATCTCCCGACTCTGAAAAACACGGTCATTTTCATCGTAGTCCTAACAGCTGTTCTCATCATCTGCCTCGTCATCAGAGTGATCAGGTAAGCAGCTTGTTGCAGGAGCAGGAGGCCTGTAATTACTATGTAATAACAGTGTAACACCTAACCTGACGTAGAATACTGTTATTTATAGGTCTAAGCCGCAACAGCGTTACCTGTCAATAACATGTGCTTGTCTTTGAAGCCTGGTGTAAACGTTTAGGCCTATAATAATATAATAATGGTCCAACGGGGATTTGCAGTGACTTAGTGGTGGAAAGTAACTAAGTGCATTTACTTTAGTATTGTACTCAAGTACAAATTTGAGGCACTTGTACTTCACTTTTTATTCTTACTCCGGTATATCTAAGAAGGAGATATCGCATTTTCTACCATACTGTACTTGTCTGACAGCGGCTGTTACTTCTCAGTTGACTGATTTTCTTCCTTTTCCTGCCCAGTGAAAACTATACATATCCAAATGCATTGATTATGAATGTGAAGGATTTACTATTTATATATTGGGTGAGAAAATTCTACTACTTCCCACACTAAATGAGTGATTTATAAACAATCTTGGATTATCTGCTAATGAAAATCCGCAGGAAATAGTTAGATTTTTAGGAAAAGTTTACTTTTTAGAGATATAAAGCTCCCGCAGTCTGAAGTGCAGTAAACAGGCACCGATGATCTTATACATTTAAATACTTAACTGCTTATAAGGTAATTAAACTATCTCAACCAGCTGTGCAGCATTTAAGACAACATAGGCCTACACATTTTTTCAACAGTAATAGTAATGCAAATAGGAAGAGATTGAGGGGAACCATTTATTTCACAGTGAGTACTTCTACCACATTTATATTTGACTTAAATAAGATTTTGCATACAGGAGTTTAACTTGCTGCAGATTATTTTCACAGTTTGTTATTAATACTTTTAATGAAGAAAGGTATACTATTTTTTCAACCACTTGAGTAAAATGACCAGCAACCATGTGTTTAAAATGCATCTTTAGTTTACTATGGTCTCATATCTTAGTAAGGCTCCAGTTAAGAAAATTTTGATTTTGATTAATCTTTTGCAGTTGTGTTTAGTCAGAGTGTTTCAGCCATACTGTATCAGATGTGGGCAAAATGGGAGGAAATCACCATCAGAGCTCAATGTGTCATGAGATGGCTTCACGATAAAATTAGACAGCAAAACATCCCATTTGATTACTTTGAACAGATAACATCCGTTATTTTGGTTCTTACTTGAATGTGGCATTTGGACAGTCAGATCATTGTTCTAGCACTCTTTAATCCGAAGAAAACATCAGAGTTCACCAACTGGCTGTGAAATGTTTTATCATCTCGAAGAAGCTTAAAATGGTTTTACAACTCATGATGTGGGTTTAACCAGTCACCAAGAACACTTCATTTTTATTTTTTGTGTTTGTCTAATTTTTGTCATCACGCTTTTCCCCACAGATCTGGGAGACGAATAAGAAAAACAAGGAAATATGACATTATCACGACACCTGCGGAGCGTGTAGAGATGGCTCCTCTTAATGACGAGAACGATGAGGAAGAGGATTCAACTCTCTTCGATGTCAAATACAGGTTTGTTCAGAAGTTAGTACTATAATAATAATAATTAATAATAAAGGGATATTCATGTGCCACTAAACGGCCGACTCATTAAGGACGTTTCACTGACAAACACACGCAAACACACACACATACACATACACAGACAAACACACGCACACAAACACAAACTGAAGCTTTGATTCCCTGTACACATAGAGCGAAGATACTAACCACTGTACATAATGGTTATTATAATGATATAAAAAGTCAATAAAACACCAATATGCAGAGAATAGTAAACTCTATTGTTTGTCGTAAGGACAACAAGTTATTTAGATTAAAAAATCTAAATGTGATATAGTATTTAAATAGTCTTCTTTTGCTAGTTTTAGGTTATTATCCATTTCTGTATTATTTGTTATTATAAAGTCTTAAAATGTTTTAACTTGTTTTAAGTTAACCCATTAATGTCCTTACCAGGAACGAAGCTGTCGAAGAAAATTATTTCTTTGCAAATTTTGTTAAATTGGGGCATTTATAAATTCAATATCTTATACACTCTTGATTTGCCATAAAATGTCAAATGATTTGGTCAGAATGTTTTGGTCATTTGGTCAGTAAAATTAAATAATGTATTTCATGGAAAAAAGTTAGTTTAGCCCAACCTTTTGATAAAGCGTGTTTTCAGCAAACTCTTTGACCCTCGTTAGACTTTTTGGGTTTTATCATGTGCAATAATTCTATTTAGTAAGTCGTCACACATTTCAATATGACCAAAAAAAGACTCCTCCTCAGTGGCCCTTTTGACATGTTTTGCCCCCCATCCCCACGGTCTATCCGTGGCCTATTCGTCTTTAGCACATACATAGTGCCCCTGGGTCAGATTCTAAACAGGCTAGTCACATTTATCAATAAGAAACAGTGACTCAAAATGAGCCCAACCAAACAGTTGAGCAGGGCATAAAAGCGCTAAGCATCCAGTGGCTATTCAACTTTAATGACACCCATTAGCTTGTGCTACTAAAGCACCTGGAGGGGCCTAACTCTCTCTATGGACATATTCTAGTTAATGTGACGCAGTGACATGCGGTGCAAAAACACACAGAGAGAATATGACTAACTTCACAAGAGTGTACATTCACTCTCGCTCGAAAGCTTTGCTCTTTCTCTTGCAGCAACACGACGTTTTAAGGAAACATTGTTTTAGTTCACACAATGTTGACATTAGGTTCCACCCTTCCGTCCTTTCTATTGTTCTTTAACACAAAACCACTTCCTTGAAGGACAATTCCATGTCCTGTTTACCTGGCATTCTTGACTCCAAGTCGGGCAGAACTCTGCATGAGGACTTATTTCCTCAATATCTAACACCAAATAAAGGTCTGTCATGTAACTCTAAGTCTTTCTCTTTTTGTCAGGTGAAGCCAACGTGGACCTGAGTATGTGCTGACTCCTATTTTGTCCAGAGACAACTCAAGTGATTGACCGTGTATTTTGTGTTTCTAAATCAGGATCTTCATACGCAGTGTGTGCATTGCTTTGATATGTCTTTAAAGTACTGGAACCATATAGATGTCATTGTTTGCTGCTAATAGGCCCATTTGTTTTTCTTATATGAAATCAGGATGGTTCAGGTTTTCATGTGATTAATCGTACCGGTTGTAACTCCAAGATCATTCAACATCATAATTATTCACATCTCTTATATTTCTGACACTTTTTATTTGTCAATTACGTTTAAGTTTTAGACGACAGTATGCAGCTAATGGGTTTATAGAAAGAACGTCTGCTATGACGTTACGAGCTACCCATATTAAATGCAGAATTAACAACTCCGAGGTAATATCCAATCTTTAAATACATTATACATTAAATACAATGTTATCGCACAAGATGTTTTTGGTCTAATCTGCACACTTTGAAGAATCTCATAACATACAATAATTGATATTTTCAACATTATATCAAGTCCACTAACATTTTATAGTGCATATATACTGAAAGCTTTCTGTTCTTATTGTTTTTAATTTTTTTCAGTCTTGTTTGAGAGATTCCTATTTGCTGCTATTTCAGCTTAAGGTTTAAGTTTTTAAGGCTCAAAATTGACCAAAAGCTCAAAGAATATTGTCATATTGGATATTTTTTATCAATAGTTTATGGCATATATCTATTTTTGATTAATGTGAATGTTGTGTAATCTTTTGTGAATGTTGTAATCTGTTGTGTTATATTGCATTTCACTATGTACCATCTGGACAATTTAACAAATAGACCTTGGGTCTTATTTTCTACATCACAACACTATTTTATCAGATCATATGGGGTATAGTTAATCAACTAAACAATGTCCCCAAGATGCTTTTGTACCCGGTTTTGGTTAGTAAGTTAAAAGTCCAGTTAATGTGATTTCTCAATAAGTTCCATTAATGGCTCTCTGATTCTTGTAAAGTCAAATTTGAAAAGGGCCTACAGTATGTTTGACTGAAGAGTTGCTTCTTTGTGTCACACAGACTCGGACGCATCTCTTCAATTGGATGTTATATTTCTGGTAAAAATGTAGCGTATTTTCCTAAATCAGTAACACCATGTAGGCCATTTTCATCTAATATGATTGTCCTATTTCCCTCAGTATAAAATGTGCTATTTAGGGCGGAGTGGTAGCTTGTGGTGGGACAAACCACTCCTTATCTGTGACTATGTATTCTTACTTGAGTAAAGCAAACAATGCACTGCTGATGACAGAGAGGTTTGGCATTTTGAGTTAAACATGGAGGTTTCATCAGACACAGACCAAGTCCTTATATGATACATCCCATTAGATAAACAAATGTGAGTTTCTGCAGCAAATGTGAGCGTGGGTGTTGTAGGTGGCCTTTTGTTTTTCCTCCAAACTGTCATATGATTGTGCACCACAGCCTACAGGTGCAGCTGTTCCTGCACAACCTCTACAACAGGTAAAAACAAGAAATTACAGCTGAGTGTTGCACCAGCTATTCAATAGTTTCTTTCCAGGAGAGAGAAGATTGTGTATTTGATTTTGACTTTGTTTGAGATGATTTTATCTACATTTGCAGAAGTCTATTGTGATTGATATAAAAGCAGTGTTTGGGGGGTGCATGTCTGAGTGAATGTCTGAGTCATTGTGGAACAAATCTATTAATCAGATTTCAGCTGTTAGCCACTTCATGTGTTTTCTATCTGACTTTATGACCACTATTCATTTCAGCATTGTATTATATATATTAAATTGATATACTGTATCTCACTGTATGTGCAGAACACTGCAGATCCTCTTCTGTGCCTCTGCTCACTTTTGCTCGGATGAGAACGTCACCTTGTTGAGTTTTCCTTTTCCATGGTCACATCGTCTTTCATCTTTACTAGAGTGGAAAACGACTTCTGCTTAAAAGATACTAACTTGGGACTTTTATTAGAGCTGCAGACCGTTCCTCTTGTAAAATCAATCCAAGTCATTGTGGTGGCTGTTTGAAGACGAGTTAATCCCCTTTCATCCCACATCAAAACATAAATGTTCAAACTGTTCGGAGGTTTATAGAAAATAAAGTAGCTATTTTTTGACACAGGAACATGTCAGTGTACCCTTTTTATTCCATTTGTTATAAAAACACTACTGAATAAAGTTTCCTCCTTTGAATTATTAACGAGAGAGACTTGAAGCATTTTTTCTTTCCCACATTCTGGTCTTTTGTGTATTTGCTGCCACAGGACAGTACATTCTACTTGTCATAAATGCTCATAAAAAGTGTACATGAGTCCACTGAATACTTTACACACAAAAAAGCTGCTCATGTTATCATGAAACATGCAGGAATTTAGACATCAAACAGTTTACATCATACAAAGTAAGGTCAAACTATACAGCACAATCGCAACCCCATGTCAGTAGAAGGTTTCCTAAACTGTTGACTCCAGATTCTAGGTTTTTAACTTAATTTTGATGGTCAAAGGCTGTTTTGTATTTTTGCCGCAGTCAGACAGGCTTTTCACAAATAAACCTTTCATTGCCCCAGACTGACGTCCTTCTCTCTGGTACAACTTTCATGGTTATTCCTTTACTGGCAGCAGAGGCCTCCATAAAGGTCAACAGGAGCGTTCTGTCGAACAGCCCTTTTATGAACACATGACTCGGAGATGAATGAGGAACCACTTGTTTAGCTGCAGAGTTCTTTCAATACCTCAGATGCTTTTATCAATTGTTATACAAAGGGTTATTTTGTTGCAGTCAAATACCCAAAACAGATTGACACTTCATTTATCCTGAGGGAAATTCAATTTTTTATTGGGTTCAGGGTCTTGCTCAAGGACCCTACGACATGTAGACTTGCTGAGGTTCTAACAGCCTACCTTCCAATCTTCCAATTAGGAGGTTGGCGCTCTACCCACTGAGCTACAGCCGCCCCAAACACTTGATAAACGACCAGCACGGAAACAATTCTTTTGGAAGAACTTTGTTTTCTGAGATAGGGCAACGAAGGAATATCCAAATCAGCATCGAAAGGGTTCAGCTGTTGCTCAGGAGGAAGGGTGGTGATGCCCTTATTGTAAAGTTGGCAGTTCCATCACTGAACTGACACTGCTGTCTAGATGTCACGGGGTCCTTAAGCAAGACCCTGAGACCCAATTTGCTCCCCAATTGCTTCTCAGGTTTGGCCCACTGCTCTTCAGGAACGGCTCAAATGCAGAGAACTTATTTCACACATGTTGTAATGTGTATAAAAATGAAAATAAAGAGTAAACTATACTTAGCTTTCACGGTTTATTCCTATCTGGGTTTCAAATTGTGACACATTATTATAGAGTCAAGCTTTTCCTATCCAGGGTTAACTCAAGACATTTTTACAGCAAGGCATCTCAATAATCCAGTTCTAAAGGGTCAAATGTACATATTATAGATAGAAAATACTATCAGCTTAATTCAAATGAGTAATCAGCTTCAACATTACTGCAGTGACACTGAGATGACTTCAAAGCACTTGATGTGTTTCATTTCTCACAGCTTTAGCGAGAATATCCCCGATGCATTTATGAAAAAGAATTACTCTCACTACACAACCGTAGTCTGACCACACTGCTGACATTTCCAGTGTTGAAACAGGTTCAGTTATCTTTGAATTACGTTTACAAAGTGAGTTTACCACCGGCTGTGTAAACATTCTGCTCACAGAAACTGAGTAAACTTCAGCAATCAGCCTGCTTCCACACATTCATTTGTCTCTTAAGGTAACAGAATATTTTAAGGTGGCAGCTGTTTTCGACTGGAATCCGGATTTGGGACTTATGGATGGCCTGTTTCACCCTGAACCTCAGTTTAAGGTGCTTTATAAGAAGCTACAAAAGCATAGAAAGTTCAGACTTCGAAAACGTGTCATCACAAGTTGAGCGTGACATCAACTCCTGAGGGTTCGAACAGCTATCTTTCCACTTCTATCTTCAAGCTCCCTGAATATTAAGTGCTTCCACCTTGTTTCCCAACCAGTGATGGACAATAGTCGTTATTTCCAGGGCTCCCCCAGTCGATCAAATACAAACACATTAGTGATGGACTCCTATTATACAATAAACAGAGAATACTAATTCATATCATCTAATGAGTAATTTAAAAACACATCTAAATGTTTTGAATCCTTATAAGTTACGTCGTATTAGAAAACTGGCTGAAGTGTAACATTATAAATTGAATGTATTATTATTATTATTATTATCTAAAAGTCGACTGTAGAAGGAAATGAAGGGACCAACTATTGGGCGTTACAGGTTCTGCATAAACAGTTGGGTCACTCCACCTGGACTGAAAGGATCTCAATATTTGAAAGGTTGCTATAGAAATCTCTCTAAAAGGTAATAGACAGCAGTGAAAGAAGTCACCGTAAGATAGAAAAAAGTTACTTTCCAATGTCAATTTAAGTTTCATAATTGTTATGGTGAGAAAAAAAAATACAAAGTCCACTCAGTCAACAAGCTGTGCTTTGGTTTGTTGTTTGTTTGGAAGCTGCCTCTGTGGTTTCCAGACTGCATCCTCACAGGTCCCAGTGTGGAGCCGGAGCGCCCCCTGTCTGTGCAACATGCTCAGGGTCCTGAACTCCAAAGGCATGGTGTGAGGGCTGGAGCTGGACGTATACTCGTACTTTAGGGTGTCGTAGTAGTGGTACTTGACTGGTTTTCCCAGTGGGTCGAGTGGGAAGGGCCAGAAGCCGTAAAGATGGATCTCCTCACAGAAGCGAGTGGCCATGGTATACATGAGGAGACCGGTGGTGGGACGCTTGATGTGGACATTGTTGGTGAGCCAGTACCTGTCGGCAGAGACAGACATGGGGAGTTTAGCTGCAGTGAATGACTCAAAGACTTTCCCAGACTACAAATACAGCCAAAGAAAGATGATTTTTCTTAATACCTTGAGACAGACCTTTTGCTGACTAGATTTTATGCTGGATCACACAGGGGAAATTAATGATACAAATTCACAAAAGTTAAAATGTTCAGCTTTCAGATATGTTTCCTCTATTGCAGACGCTCAAAATGCCCCTCTAGATGTAAGTGACCTTTTGCTTTTTTCTACTTTGTTAGTGAGTGAACTGTAAAAACTCGCTCTCTGAAGAAGCCATTTCCCCTGATAGTCTGAAAATCTTTTACACATAATGAAGAAGCAGACTGTTTCTTTGCCAGTGATGGAAAGTCACTCAGTAAATGCAATCAAGTACTGTCCTTAAGTACCCAATTAAATTGGATTATTTCCATTTTATGCTACTTTATACTACTTTTATGCTACTTCATACTACCTGTTCTACTCCTCTACACAATATATTTGACAGCTGTAGGAGGTAGTTACTTTTCAGGCAACAATTTTTCATAACCTTTGAAGTGATTAAGGATTAAGCCATTCGTGTATCTGTTGTGATTTGAAACATGGTTTAAAACGTGTTTTAAATTTAGTTTTATTATTTAAATTTTTTTTTTAATGTCTGATCTAAGTTCCTGTTTTGACATGTTATTTTACTCTGTCTCTACAAAGCAACCTTAAGTATTTCTCCAACTTCTTCTTCAAAAGAAGAATTTGGAGAACTTCTGTGAGAACTGATACAGGATAGCAATGAACTTATTTATTACTTAACTAAATATCAAAAAGTACTTAAAAGGACTCAACCTTTAATATACAGGTACATATATTTTAGCAGTACCATAGTCCTACATTAGTGCAGCAGTAATATTACATCAAACAATCATAAATAATCGTAAAACACTGGAGAGTACTTTGATAAACTGCAAATATTTTAACATATATATATATTTTTTTTTACATTTTTTCTTTATGCATCCCTTGACGAAACACAATAAAACAAATATCCCATATTATTATTCCACACCTGTTCAGTGAAAACCATACTGGCTCACAGGGCTGCCATCTGTGCCGCAAACAAATATTTATGCTTGACTGATTTCAAAGCAAACTAATCCTGAGACAATGGAAACTGAACAGTTAAAACACATTTATCTCACCACACTGAGGATTGACTGTTAGATTAAATGACTTAACATGTATTTGCATGTTCTATCATTGCAGCAGACTTGGATAACACTCAGCACACACTGACACCATTCTTCTTCTTAAGGTGATTTAAGAGCTCTAATGAAAGAGAGATGCCACCTGTTATCATCAGGAGCAGGTGGTTGGGATGGTAAACTTTTAATTTTTGATCTACTGGCCCATTTCTTCAGTCCTGAGGCGCTGGCTGCCTCCTTCTGCCTTCAGTGAGGAAGGACATGCTGAGATGCAGAGGTTGTACTATTTAAAGCAGTCAGGTGCTCTGAAGGGCAAACGATAACGAGTCCAACCCAACGCTGAAGCCGTGTGGAATCATTTCAACCATCAACTGAGACTAAAATGATCAGTGAAATGGTCTGACGTGGGATTAGACAGGGGGTCTCTCAGCTGATTCTTTGTCCTCTACTTCACCTTGTGGGGGATGTAGCCCCAGGGTCTGAGAAGAGGACACGTTCAGAGAAATCCTTTCCCAGACACCACGAGAGAAAGGACAAAGACAATTTCAGGCTAATAGTGTTCTCTTACAGATTGTTAGCAGTAGTGTCCAGTTCTATGCCTTTGCAGTACGGATCGTTGGGTGAGGCATTAAACGAGAATAATTTGTGGATGTTTTGCTTTCAACAGTAAGAACCCAAAGCAGATTCTGGTCGTGATGACAAAGAGACAAGGGACACTTCGCAATTAGTGATAATCAGCAAACGCTGGTATTCAGGTGACACTCTGAGAGCTTTGGAGCCGGAATAACTTCCCCCCAGCTTTCAGAATCAGTTCCTGGCTTCTTCTTACAAGCATCAGTCTTCTCTTCCAACTCTGCAAAAAACACCTGAGCAGTTGCCTAAAGAAAAGGAGTTTAAGGATCTCAGTGGTCTTGTTCACGAGCCGTGCATCAGCAGAAATGCAGGTGTTGTTTGAGTCTGTCATTGTGAAGAGAGAGCTGGGTCGAAAGAAAGCGCTCAATTAATCAGCTACAATCCTCACCTATGGTAATGGACTCTGGGTAGTGAGCGAACCGACGAGTGGAACCGCTGTCCCCTTTGTGTCAAAATGATTAATCTGATGCAAATTTGATCTGGATGCCTCCCTTTGGAGGTATTTCAGACACGTACAACTGGAAGGAGACCCCAGGCTCGACCCAGAACCCCTTGAGGGATTTTATGTCTCATCTGGCAAGAGAATGTCTTGGGGAGAAAATGGATGGATAAAGGATTTGACTATTTCTCAATCAAACAAAAAAAAAACTGATTTGAACAGACTGGGCGATAACTGGTTTAGTTAAGACAGATTTGGTGAGAAGAGTCTGGGTGAGGAGGGATCAGATTTCTCTCCTGGTCTAGTGGTTAGCTTCAGTCCTCAGGTTAAAAATAGCCAGTCGGGCTGCAGATTAGAGTCTGCAAACACCTTTATTATGCAGCTCACAGGTGTTCTCACTAGATGCAACACACCAGCAGCAGCTGCAAGCCCGAGCTGCATATTACCCTCTGACAGCGTGGAGGAGCCGCAGCGAGGGGAAGGCCGTGCGCACATCCATGGTGTGCAACAGGATGAGACGAAGGGCCCACTCCACGCGTTCCTCGCCCCCCTTAGCCATGAAGGCTGGGATCCACAGCACACTGCCGCTGAGGCTCTGAAGACGCTGCAGAAAGCGATCCCGCCACTGTTCGTTGACCAGGTCCTGAAAGGCCCGCTGCACCACTGAAGGGTTCATGGTCACCAAGTTGGTCCTCCAGCCCACATCCTGGTAGTATTCCTCCACCGGTGCCAGGTTACACCTGAGGACAAAGAGGCACAAGCTGCTCAATTTCAAATGTCTTTAATTGTGTTATTCTTTATCTTTTCTCTGAACCGCTCATTTATTTTTTCCCCATTTCGAGAAGTTTATCTGAATGGAGAGCAGGAAAGAGGACAGAGCGTTGTGTTGTACGCTTAACAGATGGTAAAGGCCCTTGAGGCAGATTGGGATTTTGGTCAATATGAATAAAACTGACATCTCAACTGCAGCGTAGACATCAGCGAACATAAAGAGATCATTGTTTCTCACTGAGTATGAGCTCAAATACTTGAGTACAACGTTTGATACGCTGTAAGAGGAATGCTGGTATGAAGAAAGATATTCCGTGAAGGGTCCCTCATATAGTCAATACTCGTTTTACCCCTCCATCAAAAGAATCACAGTGGGACGTCTTCATTATTTCTATCTGTCTGTAATCATTTTTGTTTTATCAGGAGCAAATCTCGCACAATATATTTAGTAGTTAAACCAATATATACACAAATATTAAACAAGTAGTTATGCCTTTCTGCTATTTTGTTTTATTTTGGTTGTTTTTATGAAAATATATATATATTTTTAACCCTTTAAAATCCAAGAAAAAAAGGGAAAGTGTTTTCTTTGCAGACTTTATTTCTTTGGGAGATTTAATAATGTAATATATTACAATCTACCATAAAATTACAAATTGTTTTGTCAAGCATGATTTTTTTATTTCATTGAAAATTGTCAATTCGACTTTTCTTTGGTTGGACAAACATAATTCTGTTTAGTTACTCCTCACATGCTTTATTATGCCAAAAAATTGTCTTTCTATGTAGCCACAGTTAATGCCTCCTCTTTGGTCGCCCCTTCGAAATGTGGTGTCCTTCAGGGCTCCATCCACGACCAAGCCTTACTCTTTAACATTTACATGCTGCCACTGGGTTATATTATAAACGGGTCACATTTTTCAATAATAAATAACGATTAGAAATGTGCTCAAACAAACACTTTAGCAGGCCTTTAGAAGATTAAGATGAGTCTGAGGGTGGTCTTAATGTCCGGTACTACTGTATATATATTCTAGCTTCTCAAAATATAAAAAAATGTTGTCCATGGAAGGAATATCATTATTATCATCCAGTTGACTCTACAGGTTAGTCATCCATGCCCCGAGAATAAACACCACTCTCTACTCTCTACTGTGGCATTTGTTGTACATGGTTTGGGGGATGTTTGCAGGATGTGTTATTTTTTTCGAATGAGTAGATAAAATCTGTGACCACACATCATGTCCCACATACTATCTTTTCTACACCATCTCTGTTTGTAGTGGACTGTTGGTCATAATAATAATTCTATTTTTGAGTCTTTTTAATACTAAATTGTGTTGAATTTTTGACACATGGCAAAGGCAGCCTGAATAAACACAAAATAGATTTCAAGTTCAGGTTTTAAAGGGTAATCGTGTCATTATTGTTGAACTGAAAAATGTCATCTTATACAGTCTTTGAAAAAGTATTTGCCCCCCCGAACCTACAACCAAAAAAAAAATTAAACTTTATTAATGACTTGTTGAAGTAAGGTGAGAAGCACTCAGAACTGATTACTACCATCCATGTCAATCAAATCATCCCTCGTGAAGTTGACTCGTAGGTCTCCGTTGTAACACACTACGCCAAAATCAACATCATTTCCAGAAGAGTGGAAAAAAGTGAATGGAATGTCTCAGTCTGGGAAAGGTTACAAAGCTATTCCTAAGCCTCTGGGACTCCACAGAACCACATTCAGACACGTTATTGACAAATGGAGATGAAAAAATCTCAGTAAAGGTCAGTGTTCATGGCTCCACTATTAGAAGCACACTGGGTGAATATGGTATCCATGGATGAGTGAAGAGGCGAAAGAGACTGCTAATCCAGAAGAACATTGAGGCGAGTCATAATTTTACCCCAATGTATCTTGATGACCTCTAAACTTGTGGTACAGGGGGGTTAAAAGCTGAGCTATGTAGAAGACTGTGGTCCCCTTACATCTGGTGTGACGCAACACAGCATTCCACAAAAAGAACATTTTAACTATGGTCAAGCATGGAGGTGATAGCGTGACGTTTTGGGGATTCTTTACTGCCTCAGGACCAGGATAACATTAACTCTTCTCTCTACCAGAAAATTTTAAAGGAGAATGTCAGGTCATCAGTGTATGAATCCGAGTTAAAGCTCAACTGGTCATGCAGCATGACGTAAAAATCAAGCGTGAAGGTAAGTGCACGTCTGAATGTCTCAAAGGCATAAATGTCTTGTAGTGGCCCGGTCAAAGTCTGGACCTGGAACTCATTGAGATGCTGTTGCATGACCTGAAAAAAAAGCTGTTCAACCTCACACATCTTCAACTGTGTCTGCACTAAAGCAGTTCTGCAGAGATACTTTAACTTTAACTGTAACCACAGCGATATCAGTGACTGAACTCCTGCTATCAGATGTGTCTTACTGCATTCGTTGCTGCAATGAGGTTAAGAGGGCGAATCCTTTTTCACACCATGATTGAGGTGTTTTATATTTACTCGGGTAGTTCATTTGAAGATCCGGCATAATTTAGTATGAGATGCAGACAAAAATACAATAAACAGTCACTTTTGTCTCCTTGCTGCTAGCACACATAATGATCAAAAGCAACTTAAAATGATGCCTGCGAGTAAAGCCAGATCCTTCATTAGTGTTGTTAAATCTATGAGGCATACAGATGGAAGATAAATCGAAGAAAACAGTAGAATAAATCAGTGGAGAGACATGAGTGCTGATGTTTTCATACACGACTTGGGAATTATATTCTTATGTGATAGTTTCACAGCCACCTGACTCACCTGTGATTTTAAATGGTAACTAAAAATGAAGACTCTACAATAGTGACTAACATGGACATGCTTACTGACCGAATGTCCATAAATATCCATTATTAAACAGCCATTAACAAGGGAGCACAAAGGCTTTTGCTTCTGCCTTATAATTTATCAGACTTTCATCCACATCCTAATGCCAGTCTAATTATTTTCCCAACAGAAATTTCTACCAAGAGCATAATAGAGCACAAAAAAGTGAGATGCAGCCAAAAAGCCCAGAAGGGTATTTTTTTTAAATTTATGTTAATATTGGCCTCTCACTGAATGCAAGCACAGTCTGTAAAGCCGGTAATTATTGAGGTGAAGCAGCTCTATTCTTCACAAAGTGTGGCAGGAAAACACACCCACAAGTGCTTCATTGTAATAATTTGCATTCTTTCATTTCTAACACATGCCACATACATCCCAATTCATTAACCAATCAGTTACATCTCATTTGTCAAATATAGCGTTCCACCAATTTGCAGATGCGGGGTCATGGTCACTGGACTAGTTGCGATCAATATTCAAAGACACTGAAGGTACCGAAAACATGCACTATTATTGCATGGTCATAAAAGTAAGCTGCAATTATCCATAACTAGTAGACCAAACACTGTGAGCCTACTTAGGGGAAACCAAGCATGGGGCAGAGATCTATATTTAGCCGAGACATTATCTCCCTATCTGCTACATGGATGCCAGAGATTCTTCAGCTTCTCAAAACGACACATTCCCCGATGTCGGCCATCAGCCAATCATCATCATCGTGCCGCTGGAGTGTACATAAAATCACAACACACAAAACTGAATCAATGTCAGAGTAAAGAGGGGACATAAAAAAGATTTTCAGCTACTCATCGATCAGCATATTGAGGTGCAGCCAAAGAAAGCTCCTCTCTGCTCCGTTTTTACAACAACATTAAAGTCCTTGATTTACGAGAGGTTGTTCCACACATTTTGAAACCTCCACACTCCACTTCCTGTTAGATTGTTCCCGACCGTGCTCAGAGTTTTGCACCTTTCACTATAATGAAGACCCAGAGAGATTTATTTCCCTCTACTGACAGGCGTGAGTAGTTATAAACCTCCCTCTAAGTCATTCCCTTGCTTAAAACTAAACGCAGAACCAGGCCAGGGAAGGGTGTCTCCCTACCAGATGTAAAAGCTGTTCAAGATGTCAAACTAATGTATAATCATTCATTTCATTTACCAACTTTAAATAACTTTAATAAGCTTTTGGCAGTTCTTCACAAGGTAAAATTAATTTCCAGCTTTTTGAGCGCAGACTATGAACCTGAATGAATTAGAATCTCGGCGGAGTGATTGAAAGGAACCTAATAAATCTGACCCAGTTCAATACACTTCACCTTAACTCGCATGTTTTAAAACTCATTCAAGGATTCTCTCGAGGAAACGGGTGTCGGTGGAGAAAATACCTTATGATGAAGTCATGAGAGTCGATCTCAGGCCCACAGCTGCTGTTAAGTAGGATCCCCGAATTCCCCACGATGGCGCAGCGCCTGTGACGCTGGTTCTTCAGGGGGGACACCGATGGCAGGAGACGGTAGAGGTTCTCTGAGATGTTGGTGGTGCTGTGGCGATCAAAGACGTAGTGAATGATATCTCCAGGTTTCAGGGTTCCCTTCAGGATGGAGATGTCTCGCTCCGGATCGAGGAACCTCAGTATATTCTTCCTGTAAGCAAATAGGAAATACACACAAGTTCTGGAGATCTGCTCCACCAAATGTGAAAATGCCGACGTATTAGTGCAAAGTAAGGAGTTTGCCTGATGAGGTTGGAGAGGGTCTTGTTGAAGTGCCAGTTGTTTGATGAGAGCTTGGCGGTGTTATTGATGCTCGGACCAACATTATTTCTATCTTTGCCGAATCTTGTCAAAACAGTCGGCTCCACGTGAGCAGCAGTTTTTCTGAATGGGAAGGGAAACGCATGTTATTGATACTATCAGTTGATCAGGTATCAATCAATGTGAAAGAAACGCTCTGTGAATGGGTCATGTCTCCTTCTTAAGATTTTCTTTGTTGAGTTTATTTAAGAAGTGGATTTTGGATTGTAAGAACATATATACTCAACACAAATACCAGTTTTTTAAGTAACATAAGCTATTATAACACCCCTCCAATGTAAAACCTGACTGTAATAACAATGTATTTGGAAGATGAGTTTATATAAAGATAAACTCATTTAATAAATTCCACCTTAAAGTATTTTCGAAAATACTTACTTTACATATGAAAACATCAGTATTAATGGATAAATGCCGGAACATAAAATTGAAGGAATGATCTGCATAATAGCCCTTCTGATATTTACAAAAAGCAATTTAGAACCACTGCTTGATTAAAAAAACTGATTCAGCATAATATCGGTTTATTTTGCATGGGGGTATTGTATCATAACACACAAGCCAAGTATTGAACTTTCATCTGTTATACAAACTGAAAATACGAATCGAGCATTTTGGTACTAGAAGAATCCAAATCAATAGTTTTTCTAGTCCACTGGGTCGTGCTATTAACGTCCCCCCCCCCCCCCCCCCCCCCCCCCCCCCCCCCCCCCCCCCCCCCCCCCGGTGACGTTCACAGATGTTATAGCAGAGATTAATGCATTGGAAGAATGAAACAAACAATCGTCATTGAATCAAACACGCTGACCCGCTGAGACGTAGGAGGCGAATGAAACACATAAAAATGTGTGTTTCATCAGTGTGTTGATTCAAACTACGTGAGGGTTCACCTCAGATGCAACCACCCAGAGAAAGCAGATAAAGCTAGAGTTAAATTAGCGACAGAAAAAAAAATTAACAAAAGCAGCAACCTACATTCATGTGAAAAGACCTTCAACCTGACAGCCTAATGGAAAACACATATTTTCTATTCTGTGAGTGTGTGTGTAGCAGATAGAGTTGCATTAACTTGTGATGCATAGACGTCACTCAAAGCTATAACGGATCGTTATATCTCTGAGGACTGGCCACTGCCGTCCAACATTCCCCTCACTGCGTTTCACTTTCATATTTCACAGCCACTGAAGGGGCTGCCAAACCTTTTTTCTGAATATGAAATGGTTGAACATACCTGCATATATCGTACACTAGCATCAGCATTTAGTGCGTTTGACTAGATGGGTTTTTTCTATTTCTGCTTGACCGTCACATTTTACCCCAATGAATTCAACTGATGTTAGATAAAAAGACTGAGAACTTTATCTTATTGTATAAAACAAAAGTTAACAAAGTTTTCCCTGTGGGGACATCATTTTGGGCTTGAAAAAAAGGTAGACATTTTGCCACATGTGTAATAGAAATTTCAATATCCTATCAAGTCTTAAGTATTGCGATTACATCCAATCCTGGGCCCTCTGGTTAGTCCCACTCCTAACACTTGTACACAATTTAATATCTGGATTTCAAGCATGTTTGCTTACTTATTATTACTATATCATTAACATATGCCTCATTCTTCGATCACTGTGCTTATGAATAAATTAACTTTGCTTCACTCTGTATTAATTGACTTCAAAGCCCCAATCAAGCTATAGAGTGGTATAATTCCAACATAAGCATGTATTTTAAAGTTTATCTCATTCCTATTTTCTTAGCAGATGTGTTCGTTATAACATGGATATCAGCAGATTGGTGGGTATTTATGGAATCAGTCTTCTTGCTGTGACTAAGTAAGTAATGAGACTGGCAGTAAATGCCTCACTGGGTTCAAGGCTGCATTGGATTAAAATGATTGATGCCAAGTGAAATATAGAAAGATCAGTGAACACTGGAGGTCTACAGCTGCATGCATGGTCAGTAGTATGTATGTGTGTGTGTGATAAGTGGATTTCAAACCTGTGCGGTTTTGGGACGAGCCAGTTCTCCTTCTTTAAATTTCTATCATTTCTAGAAATACAAATATATTGAATAATGCATCACATTTAGCCTGGAGACATGGTCCATAATGGATGGATCCATCTTGTAATCATATCATGCAGGATACACCCAGTCAGTCGAAGAGCAGGCATACTCTTCTGTCTTTTAAGACGGAATCTTGCTGAATAGCGTATCAAGGAATAAATCCAGTGTGGGCCTGTTTCCTGCTGTAATGAGGAGAAATGTGGCCTGAATGGAGCTCTATTATACTGAAACCAGCTTCTCTCACCTCGGTATCACACCAACTAGAATAATTTATTGTAAACACACTGTTTGTGCCACCAGAGTTTTAAAACCCAATATATTTAGTAGCTGGTTCTATCTAAAATCTTTGCAAACTGGGTGCAACTGTGTAAATGAAGGGTTTAGCAATAATAATAATAAAACTAATGCATTTAATTTATAAGGTATTAGTAAATGAAAAAGGAGAAGTACTCTGTCCGACAGGTTGGGGGTTTTGGACTCATCTTACAATGCTTTAATGCATAATTGCATTAAAGCTGGATTCATGGTCTTGCTTCTTCTCTTGCAGCATCTCGAACAGATATGACCTCATTACAATGTGAGCCAGCCACAAATCCTCAAGCAGAAATGGAAATGTGAAAAGCTTCACAGAGGAAACATAAAAGTATTTTTGTTTTTTTCAGTGTGTGCTTCAGGTAACGCACAACCTTATGGGTGGGATGATAATGAGGAGAGAGGGAGGGGGGAAGAGGTTTTACTTGTGGGGGCATTTGGATGCCTAATTAACAATCAATTGTCTTTGGGGTCAAAAGCAAGTTGGGATTATTTGTGTCTGATTAGTAGGGTGTGAAAAAAAGGAAAAAATATAGGACAACCTCTCATGTTTCCCATTCGTAACCACACACACGCGAGCGCGCACACACACACACACACACACACACACACACACACACACACACACACACACACACACGAACACACACACACACACACACACACACACACACACACACACACACACACACACACCAGTCTGTTACAATGTAAGCTATCATATCATGCATGCAAACTGCTGTAAGACAAACAGCCTGATCCGTGGAGACCCGGGCCCCCGCAGGAGGAACAGCTGCTCCTGCTGCACCCAGGGGTTCCGATCGTCCAAACAAACAGCCCACGTCTAACTCCAAACTTCTGCTTATTTAAATAAAACTGATTTAGTCCTCTCATATATTCTGTAGCAACAACACTAATCGGCTCATGTGGGGCTATCCAGGAGGGAATGACCGAGAAGACTGATACACTCACACACGCCGTGCGTGGATAGATAATAATAATAATGGCAGATACTCACGCGGGTTTTTCCTCCACTTGTGTGACATCTTCCACGATCAGGACCACAACCAGCACCGCCACAAAACCCAACAGCAGCGAGCGCAGAACAAGCGGCATGGCTGGTAGACTGCACCTCCTCCTCCTCCTTGTTCTTCTTCTTCTTCTCTCAGCAAACCCTCTGCTCCATCACCTTTTGTTCTCCATGCATGGGTTTTAAACCCGCTCGGACATCTCCTCTTTTGTTCCCGGCGCCGGACGCGAGCAGCTGGTCCCCCTCCTCTTCCTCAGTCAGATGCCGGAGATGGTGAGATCTCCTGCCCCCGGGTTTAAGCCTCCTCCTTCTGTCCCTCAGTGAAACTTTGAGAGCGTGCACCTACAAGGTCCGCACGGAGCAGGGAGACGCGGAGCATTTAAAGGCGCAGAGACCCATCCGAACCTTCAACCAGTCTCACCTCACCCTAAGGTGCTGTTGGTTCACACCAAGCTCAAAGTGACCTGTTCACATTTTCTTTTGCATATCGTATCCCCTTTCCTCTGAATGTGACCCATATCTGATGTGTAGAAGGAACCCCACAGCCTAAAAACACGAAACTGAGTACTTGTTACATTTACCTGAATACCACCTGTATGTTTGAAAAAACAGTATCGTGTTTTGAAGACAAATATGATTACAACTACTTCTACGTCTTTAATAACATTCAATTAAGCTGACGTAAACTGATACAATTGCGTATCCACTTTTATTTGTCATGTTTGCATTATTCCAGAAGTTATTATTTCAGACATCATTTTTCGATGAGAAATTGTATTATTCTAATAGTTATTACGAAAGCAATTATTATGCCAGAAGTCACTATATTATTTATTATTTTTTATAATTCAGGAGTTATTATACCAGAGATTAATGTATTTTTCGGGAAGACATTTTATTGTTCTTGAAGTTATGACGTCAGTACTTACTATCCCAGAAGATAATGTTTAATTCCGAAAGCTGTTATTCCAGAAGTTATACTCCAGAAGTTACTGTATTTTCCAGGAGTTATTCCAGGAGGGAATGTTATATTCCAGAATTAATTATTCCAGATGTTCTTGTATCATTCTAAAAGTTATTACTCCAGCAGCTATTATCCCAGAAGACACCATATTATTTCAAAAGCTATCATTCCAAAATATGTTTTTTATAATTCCAGGAGTTATTACAGGAGATATTTGTATTTTTGTGAAGACATTTTATTGTTCTTGAAGTTATGACTTCAGGACTTACTATCCCAGAAGATAATGTTTTATTCTGAAAGCTTTTATTGCAAAAGTTATTGTAATATTCCAGAAGTTGTTACTCCAATAGTTACTGTAATTTTCCTGATGTTATTATTCCAGAAGCTAATGTAATATTCCGGAAGTTATTATAACACATGTTATTGTACCGTTTAAAAAGTTACAGTATTATTTCCAGATTTCTTTTGAATTATTGCAGAAGTTCTTGAATCATTCCAGAAGTTATTACTCCAGCAGTTATTATCCCAGAAGTCACCACATTATTTCAGGAGCTATCATTCCAAAATGTAATGTATTATTCCAGAATGTACTCTATTTTTCCGCAAGTAATTGTATTATTCTAGAAGTTTTGACTCAAAAGTTACCATATTATTTTCAAGATTATTGGCTTATTCCATGATTGACTGTATTATTCAGATGTTCTGTATAATTCATGAGGCTATTGTATTATTCCGAGGGTAACCGGAGGGATGGCATGGAGGCACAGGGAGAACATGTAAATTCCAAACAGAATGGCTTCCGCCTTATTACTGTGAGGCAACGGTGTTGACCCCAATTTTGCGGCGCTGTCCTTGTTGTCGTTGCTGAATCCCCCATATCTGACTTTGTCCAGCATTGCAGGCAAAACATCGAAGTCAGAGTGCTCAGCTGCAGGAAGAGCTTTCATCGGACTCATGGTCTCACGGCCATCACATCGGCAGAAATTCGATACATATCTAATTACATATGAAAGTGGTCTATATCAGATTTTGATAGATCCAATTCCATGTGCTTTGTGCTCTCTGGAAAAATGTTATCTCACATTTTAGCCCAAAGACCAATGTGGGCCACATTTTTCCTGCGGTGTGACCGCGGCCTAAGAGGAGGTAGAAGACTGTAGCTTGGAGACGACTGGACAGGTGCATGAGGTGAGAGTGAGGGTGAGAGTGTCGTCATGTCTGGTTTCATAGCAACAACACCGATCAAGTGGAGCCCCCACTGAGCCTGATGGGTCACGCATGGTAGAATGTACTGTAAGCACACGTAAGGAGGTTTTTAAGAGGAGTACTCACACCCCGTACTCTACGACATAGTAAATAAGCATTAAGCTTAACACATTAATCCTCTGCAATTTACCAAAATATGCACAATAAAGCGGTACTTTGCTTTAGTTCTCCTCGACATGATCTATTGCCAGTCTTGGATTGTCAGACTCTGTTGGTCGAAAATAAACTCATATCTATCGCTCAAGTCTATTTCTTACATTTTATTTGCTTAATACACAAGAACTCACCACAGGTTTAATGTACAAATAGTTTTTTTTTGCATTGCAAAGCAACCGTTCTTTTACACAAAGCAAACATGTCTGTTCTCAAATTTCATTCATATATTATCTATACAACAGTATTCCGTAAACATGGATAAAGGTGCTGATTAACATAGAGTGAAAGGAGCAGCTGGCGCTTTGAAAGCGCATAATGACAAAACTGTCAAAAGCTGATGATTACCCTTGTAATAATATTCACTATATTCACATGGTAATGGAATCAAACTCTATATTTTGTATCTACCTGTATATATATATATATATACTCTCTGGACTTCTGCAGTTTTAGCATTTACAAAAAAGTGTCACCAGGCTCTACATAAACAGTTTATCCCACCTCTATGCAGGCAGGGGCCCCTCTGTCCCTTGGAAAATGCGTCCCGTCAAAAAAAACAACCAAAAATCAAAACAGACAACACAAACATTTCTATCCACATGTGATAATCTTTTAAGTCCCTTCTAGATCCTTGTTTGTTGTTTTTGCCTCTCCTCTGCCATCTAGTGGTTGTATCACTGTCAGAAACATAAAGGACACATTGGACTATATGGAAGCTGATGGATACAGCTGCTGGGGGAGGGAGATGTTGGGCTTCAGAGCCCTCATAGGACATTTCAGGGGGTTCATTGTCATTGCCAAATGTGCCTATGTGAGTGGTTCTCTGATGGCCCCCGTTCCCTGGTTCCCCCCTCCTGTCGATGTGGCCCTGCACATGAGATCAGTGAGGATTTATTGCTGTGTTTTGCTCTGTTTCTGTAGCAGTTTGTCTCAACCATTAGCACCCATTAAGTGAGTTTTTGCCTCTTCACAAAGAAGAGATCTCACATATTGCAGCTTTTTATTTCAGTGTTGGTTGTTGGCTTCACGCTCAGGCTGGGACTCTGACGTTGAACGAGGACACTTTCATGCTGATTTGTAGCTGCATTTTGTGTCTCTGATGTGACGAGCTTCAGGCGTGAGGTGTGGATCAGTTGTCATAATTCAAGCCATTTTGTCTTGTTGACGATTGCTCTTATGCTATTATGAGACTCTACCACCACCTGGCAACCACACACGCACACACACACACTCTCTCTCTCTTCCACCCACAGAAGAACTCACACATTCTCTCTCTCTCTCTCTCTCTCTCTCTCTTGCTCACAGAAACAGCACATTGGCCCTGTCCTGCTATTGCAAAATAAATAAAATAAAAAAATATCCTAGCAGTGTGATGTCTAATCATACACCATGTCCAGTTGAACCACAAAAACCAACATGCTCCCCCCACCCAAAACAAACCAACAAAAAAACCAACAATAAACAAACACACACATACACAGAAAGGTACTATCTTAATTTTCAAAGCAGGTTATAACACACAGAAATAAGCACTGTACAAATTTGTTACTTCATTGCAGTGAGATC
Source organism: Lophius americanus (assembly GCA_037951165.1). Taxonomy (NCBI): domain Eukaryota; kingdom Metazoa; phylum Chordata; class Actinopteri; order Lophiiformes; family Lophiidae; genus Lophius; species Lophius americanus. The sequence goes on from JBBDHG010000009.1 coordinate 11,665,136, forward strand.
AACGATTTAATGAAGATGCGATTCATTATGGACCATAATGGACAACCTTTTGATAAAAACATCAAAGAAATTTTGTCCTGACAAAAGTTTTCTTTTTTTCTGTCTTTTTGCCATAATGACAAAATAGTAGTTTTGGCTCTGTTGCTTAAAACCGCCGAGCAATCTTAGCTTTTTTCCTTTCATTCATTAAAGCTTCTTTGGTCAGTCTTAAAAATCCACGGCATTTAAAAATGTGCAGTAAAGAAACATGCCTTCACACTGACTGTGTGACAGACTCGGGGTCGACAGAGGTGTGACACTTTCTGTTCTGAAACATAGATTGCAACATTTAATTAACATGTGAGTCTCTGCTGCAAAGAAATGTCATCTCTTATGGATCACAATAAAATCTGAAGCATCATTCATATCAATGAGGCTGATAATTCCATAATTGTCCCTTTCCCACACGGTGAACTTCATCTTCCTCTTTGAGCTGATCCCTTTAGGAGTCGCCACAGCGGATCATCTGTTTCCATCTCGCGCTGTCCTCTGCATCCGCCTCTGTCCTGCCAACCAACTGCATGTCCTCTCTCGCCGCATCCAGAAACGTGCTCTTTGGCCTTCCCTTTTTATTTCTGCCTTCCAGCGCCATCTCCAGCATCCTTCTACCAATATATCTCCGTCCTTCTTTTTCACGTGTCCAAACCATCTCAATCTGGCCTCTCTTACTTTGACTGACAGACGTCTAACCTGGGCTGTCTGTCTGACGTCCTTCTTTATAATCCTGTCCATCCTCACCACTCCCAAAGAAAATCCGAACATCTTCAACTCTGCCACCTGTCTTTAAACCAACCAGTAGAGTTGCTCTCGCTACCATCCTGTAAACCTTGCCCTTCATTCTTGCTGCTATTCTTCTGTCACAGTTGACCAAAACTCCTTATACCACTGCACTCTCTACACCTCTACTCCTGGCATCTCACCGTTCTACCTGCATCCCTTTCATTCTCATGTGTATTGTGTCCGGCTGCGACTGACCTTCATACCTCCATCCCTCCATCCCTCCAGCTAGTCACCGAACACTCCCGTCTGACTTAATCCGTCAGACTGTCCATCACCATAGCAAACAAGAAGGGGCTCAGAGCTCATCTTTGATGCAGTCCCACCTCCACCCTGAATAAATCCGTGACTCCTATTGCACACCTCACCGCTGTCATGCTGCTCTCATACATATCATGTACCACTCTTAGTGTCTTCTCTAAAACCCCAGACTTATAACCTTAATACCACAATTCCTCTCTCCCCACTCTGTCGTATACTTTCTCTAAATCCACAAAGACACAATGCAACTCCTTCCATGTTTTGCTCTTCAGGGTGAAAAAGAACTGCTGGTATGTGGTTTTTTACAGGTTTCTTTCATATGGCTGTACCTGCTTCAGACCCGAGGAGTGAATCAGTCCCGATCTTCACACTGGCTTCCTTTGAATAAACATATTTATTTTAAATATTTTCCCTTGGTTCTGAAAACGATGATTTAGGGCCACAGTATGTTTGTGATCTGCTACCTCAGACCTTTCAGCTGTTGTCAAAGCTGCCTGCTTCCTGACCCTACAGCCAATAATAAACATGGAGAAGCTGTGCTCAGTTTGACTGACATATGTGGGATATACTTAGAACAATATTGCTTCACCACGGTTTTCCAGCGACTGTTAATAAATGAAATACTAGCCTCATATTTTCTTTTAAATTTAATTTTTTTCCTAAGATGGCCTATGTGCTGTTTTACGAATTACCATATATTTAATTTACATTTCAAAGATTTTCATCATCTGAGTTCTAACACTCTATCTGACTTAAAAATTATAACAGGAATACAAATGTAAATACCAATTAAGTTAAAAACCACACACCAGGCCAGGAATGTAAAGACATGGAGCTAAATCTTAATAGCCAGATGAAAACAATCACAAAGTCAACCAGCTTTCACCCGAAGAACATATCAAGGATTTAAGAACTGACGTCTCTGCAAAAACTCGTGTCACTTCACCAGTGTCATAGTGAGCTGATCCAGAACACTGGTGCCACTGGAGACCTCTCTAAAACCAGGGAAGTGGATCATATCAATCCATTTCTCAGACGTCCACACGGACTTCCTGCCTGCAAAGTAATCAGTTTTATCATATTGTCGTTGCTTTATGAAGCACTGAATGGTTTGGGGTCTGCACCGCTGCTTTGTTATGAACTACAGCTATCCGCTCATGCTGTCTGTTTTCTCTCCTCAGAGTAGAACCTCAACATCGACAAGCAGTGCTTGGTTTCTGCTCAACTTATCTGGAACTGCAGTTCAGCTCCAATTCTCAGTTAATTTAAGTAAATGCTAATGCTCTGTTTGCATTTTATTGTAATAACACATTAATTACAGTCTTACACTGTGCTGTTCTCTAATAATCTTATTTCAACTTTAAAATGTAATATGCAAATGCTTTATATGTTGTTTTTTTATTGAACTGACTTAATACATTTTATATTTCACTTTGAATTTGATGAAAACTTTCCTTGTCTTTTGCCCTTCTCCCATGAGTAGGGTTTGTTGCTTGACCCACATCAATAAACCTTTAGCATCTTCATCTATTTTCGAAGCTCATAGAATTCTCGGGCTTTTTAAATGACAGTAAAACATCAAGGATATGGTCTGAAGCCGAATTGCAGGTCAGGTTCGCGGAGGACGATCGTCTCTGTTTGAAATATTGATCTACTTAATTTAGTAGGGGATTTGTAGCGTAAATTATTTCACTCTCAGTGGCTCTACGGTGAACAGTGATTGAATACCAAAACATACAATTTAAAGCAAGTTGTTAAATCTTGTGTTAAATCACAAAATTGTGCTTGTGTGGGACGATCATTTCGTGTCCCTACCAGGTCCTGAGTGGGCACTTACAGCGATAATGAGAATACATGAGCAGCTGTGAATTAACACTGGTAAAAATCAGGGCAGAGTATTTGATTAGCAAAAACTTCTATGAAATGTATTCTGTACACATCAAAGCAGAGTATTCATGAACCCTTTGATGCCTGCTCAGCTGTTTGGTTGAGAACATTTAAGTATATTTCTTATGGAAGAAAGTGTCCCACTTGACTGAGCCTGTTTAAAACATTACCAAGTGGAAGCAAGGCTATGCTAAAGAGTAAGGGGCTGAGGATGGAGCCCTGGGAGACCCCACAGGTCAAAGGGGCATTAACAATGGTTATTGAGAACTGAACTTTTTTCTGATTTCTTTTGGCACATTAAAGCATGTGAGGTCTAGCTGCATCATGTAACTCGTTACAACCACAAAATGTTTTTCAAAAATCCAATTAAATCGACTGATTACCATGAATTATCATGAAATAGATTTGTAATCTTTTTTTAAGTTTAAAACTTTGCTTAAAACTTATAAAGAAAAGTCAGATAATTTTGTGGACGAAATTATCTGACTTTTTATGCAAACTTTATAGTGTTTAGAGCATTAAATTAATAAATGCTCCAAAAAAATAGGGAAATCATTTCTCATAGATTGTTTTCTTGGTGAGGTCATTAAAGAGGGAACAGACGAGTTCTTGTAAAATATGTAATAATGCATATTTCTATTTAAATAACTGCAGCTTGTTTGACTGATGAGAGATTTTCAGGTTTTATTACAGCATTTTGAAAAGCTGAAAAATTTTAATTCATTAAAAATGTGTTATTATATAATGTATGTATATTGAATGAATGAATGTATAATTAGTTACATCAATTGCATGGCACATGTTACAGATTTACACTGTATAAACACTCTTTGTTATCATGATTTGGGGATTGCTAGAACACTTTGGAAATAAGTCATCAACTTTTTTGACAAAAAATCAAAGTGACAATAACATGCATAATTGAAGCACATTGTTTATGTTCCGTTTACAGTTTTTTATTTTAATAAATTATGGTTTTATTTACAGTACTCCCATGTTCTTTATCGAATTTTAAAAATTTTTGATTTTCTGCCTGTATTTCCTTCAGTATCAATACAATGTATAAAATCTTTTTTTAACAATATTTGCACTGCGTTATGACTGGTAGTGACCGTAAAACCAAACATAGGATGAGAACACTGGACAGAGCACCTTTCCAAGCTGACACAATATAGCATAATAATAATAATGCAAAAACACAATGTTTATTCTATTTTCTGAAAAACAATTTATTTTCCAGAGTAAAACAAATATATATATAAGATATGATGTCTTACAAAAAGTATAATAAATGGGGACGTCAGAGCTGTAACCGCATTGATGAGTGGAGCAACACGGTGCAGAGTTGACCAGGAACAGATTCAGCCTTGTGACTTTTGTTTGACATTTGCACACGCACCCTCCCGTGACGTGATTTTGAACTCAGTTATTACAGGTTTGGAAACAGGTGATTTTTCTTTCGATTTTTTGCTAAAACATACTACTGAACCGTCCCAAATCTTCTAATGCCTCAGACACGCACATCTCAAAAACAATTAGATTATATCTCATTTATACAATGTGATGAAAATACTCAGGGGCTACAAACAAATACATTACTCCTCATCTCTTTGACTTTAATATCCACGGAACAAACATGATTTTCGTTTTTACCCTTTCATCCAGAGTGAAAGTTAAAAGAAAATCTAATGAACATTCTGACTCACCAATCCCTTATTAAGACATGTTACGATGAATAAACTCTGCAGGTGTAAAATTAAAAATGGAAAACAAACCTGCAGTTTGACACTAGTAACATCAGATGTAAATTGCACATTTTTGCACCAAGGAGACAAGTCAAGTCTAATCAGTATCAAAACCAGGGCTTGCAGAAACTGAACAGTGTATGACAACATTAACACACACATCTCTAATAGGCCACTATAAAAACCAACTCAGGGTCTTTCTTCTTCCTGCACTGGAATACACCGTATTAACTGATGGACTATTTGTTGTAAACACTTGGCAACACTTAAATATGAATAACTGAACAACCACCCAAACCTGATCCAATCACAGAATGTCATTCTGAGGAAGCGACAGGAGACAGTCAGGACACACAGTGCACTGACTGACGGCGTAGCTGGCTTCACCACAGACTAAGAACTTAATGGTTGTAGTAGCCTCGTGTCTGCTCACTGTAATCCACGCGGACTGAGCCAGACGGCGCCATAGTAGTCATCGAAGAAATTCAACACCAACACCTCGCTGAAAAGTAAACGACTAAATTGTACCCCCTGAAAAGTTTACAGAGGATGTGGGCTGCCACATCTCCAGTGACCTGAAGGTTATCGTTAAATAGATAGCCATTATCAAAAATGTCTTATTCTATCCATTTCCAGAGTAAAATAATAAATTAGTCTTGTCCACACTGCACTTTTATTGCATAATTGATTATAAAACTGACTCCATATTTTCACAAAACTCATGGTCCTCTAGGTTGTATATAAACTTTGTCCGGTCCACTTGTTTTGGCCCTTCTGTTAGCGAGGGGTAGAACTCGGCTGGCGTCAGGTAGCCCTCGTCACCTTTGATGTACATCTTGTAGTTCCTCCGTAAGCAGTACCACGTCGTAGTGTAGAGGAGGAAGGCAACGCCTTTGAGAATGATCGCAAGGCTCACATAGAGGTGCCTGTAAGCCACATTGTCATACAGAAGGCAGGCGCCCTTGTCGCCGCAGTCTGAACTCCAGAAAAGGCAAGTGGAGTCGATCCCAGCACCGAATATCAGAGGAGGGGGGATGAATCCTGTCGAACATAAGAAACACCGACTGAGCACACAATCCTTTTCCTTTCCCCCAAAATGAATTGAGATATGTGCAAATCTATAAGTTCTTCCTTCCAGTTTAGGGATTGAACGGATTCTTATTGAGCCATTCAGGAGTAGAAATGACCCCCATCTTGCTGTAGGACGTAGTTGTGCCTGAGCTTCCATTCACGGACTAACACGACATTCTCCTAGTATTTTTATTTTATTTTAGAGCACATAATGTATTTTTCTCTTAAATCATGGCGAGTATTCCTGGCCCTGAAGCAGCAAAGCATGGCTAGGACCATATGGTATTATGTTCCTATTTTTGGACTGCTGAGTTTATACCTGATGTATGTGGTCTTCCAAACCATTTAACCTGTGACTCATTTGTTCTTTGATTATGTGGGAGGCTGACCTCAGTGTGCCGTAACACAATTCAGATGAGCCGAGTTATGAGTTGCAGATACCAGTATTGTCCAGTGTCTTTCTAATAGTGGAGACATGAACTCTGACCCTTTACTGAGGTGAGAAAGCAGTTGCTTGGATGATTTCCTTGGATTTTCCATGACTTCCTGAATGAGCCTCCATTGAGCTCTTTGAGAATATTTGGAAGGTGGGCCACTTCTGTGATGGTTCTTTGTGTTTCACTGTAGATCTGAGGAGTCTCAGAGTCTTAAAAAGTGATTAAATTTAATTACTTATAATAATATAATAATGATTTTTTGGAATTTGTTTTGTAAGGCGGCAAATACCATGGACAAGCATGGTATTAGATAGCCCTTTGATTCAGATCTGGTACAGTTTAGTATGAGATACACACAAAATAAATGAAATACTTTTTCCTAGCCCTGAATGCAGATCATCTAAGAGAACCCGGGTGGGCCCCGATAGACCTCGGCACACTTGTCTTAATGGGCTTTAATGAGCATTGTGGCAACTGTCGCAAGTATTGAGAACGTTTCAAAGCATTAAAAATGAATTTGTTGTCTGTGCTTCTTACCAAGAAGCCGTAGCAGAAGAAACAAAACACCAAGCGCGTATGATTTCAGTTCAGGGCTCACAGTCCTTCAAGAGAAGCAGATAGAGAAAATAATTATTATGGCTGTAGTGCAAACACTCATTCACACACAACCTTTACATGAACATACCTGATTAAGATGATCACTGAGGGAGTCTGGGCCATGGCTCCCACCAGGCTGCAAGCACAGATCACACACAGGAAGATCAGAAAGGCCTCCTGGCAGCCAGGCATGGGACATTTACCTGGAATTGCTGTGGCAAATTTACTGTCAGCAGATATGCAAGCACATCCTGTCAGGTTCTGCAAGAGAAAAAGAATATTCTTGTTCATTCTGAATAAAAACAAGTAAATCAGATAACATCAAAAGCATGTAATTGTTACTATCTTTACGTTTGAAGGAATTGTCCTGTCGACACATTAGAACTAAATGATTTATTTTTCTAATTGCTCAAGTGAGACAAAAGTAATGGTGAAAATTTTTTTGCTACCGAGCTGAGAGAAATTCTGTGTGCTTGGAATATAAAAGACACAATTAGCAGCTGATCACTAATCATGCAGTTACTACAGTAGAACCTGATGGGCCAGCGTGCAATAGCAGATGACATAACTATGAAATACAGGGACTCACTCGCTTTGAACTTTTCTATCAAGATTTTAATGAACTGAAAGGAACATTTGAATCATCAGCATTCAGTTTCTGGGCTACGAGCTGAATGATCCATCTCCCTCACTGAGATTATGACCATTTTCTTTCACTGTCTTAAGGTAAAGACCTGAGATATGCTTGACGTGATCTGAGTGCTGCCCGTTTGGGTGCAGCCGGCGAAGCAGGCAGACAGGTAGGTCACTCCGTTGGAGCCACACACGGGGCTGATTGAAGAAATGAAGCAGTTGCAGTGGCTGTTGCACGAAGCTTCTGGTTTCTCCCCTGTCTGCAGCGTCCTGAACGGAGACAGAGTGAGATCTTACCCGCTGTATCTGCATTAGCCACAAGCAAAAGAGGATAACCCCCCAGCACTTCAGCCATCTTACGGGTCTCTGGTCAGATTTTAACATCTCCATGGAAACTGCAGTGCAACATAGTATCTGTTCTGGAGCAGGCTGTGTTCAGTCCATCACATCAAAAAGTAGTAAAACACGAAATTCAACCCTTACAGACAGAATCCTGCTATTCAACATCAGGAAGTAAGGATAATAACACTTAGTTTATAAAACTGAAATACGTCTGGTTCAAAATAGCAAAACCCATCAAATATTGTTTTCTAACAAGGTAATCATTGCCTAATGATACCATGTACTCAGGAAGAGCTCAACTTCGGGACAAACATATATTGTTTAATATATATTGACGATAAATTGTAGACGTTTTTACAGCTAGAGCGGCTCAGTGCCAAAATATAAGAAAATAAAAGCTTTCTCAGCTTGCTTAAAGGACCTAGAAAACATTTGTCACAGTGATTTCCAGTATGAGAAGTAGCGGCAAACTTCATTGGAAGGCCACTGATAGAAACATTACACACGTGAGTGTGCATTGACAATAAAGTTATCGACGGATGGTGTTTGTATTGTGTGTGTAATATGGGTGTGTTTTTGGAGGGATAATTTATTTCCTCCTTCTTACCTTTCTTTTCTCGCTCCGTGAAGAACGTCATGTCTATAATGTTGGAGATACTAGGTGGGTTTGCATGGGAGACTTTTCTCCTTTCCGAATGAATCCTGTCTGAATTGCAATGTTGGTCGCCGGTTTACATGACTTTTGATCTTTTCTGACCCGGTGTTTACATGAATCAACTCATCTTATTGGAAAGGTTTTCAGATACGCGCAGACGATCCACACTCCCGTTCATAAGGTGATGATAATGCTTCGTTGAGATGGGCGCCAACCACCAACAAGCGTCGGGAAGAAGAATGCCAAAAAGAGGGCATGCATGGAAATGACTTTTCATCCATCTAACCATCCAAATATGTTTTCCCTTTCAAAGTTGCAATAAATAAAGTTTTTAGGTCGCCATATTTAAAATGTATTGCGGCGCTGAAAAAAACTCAGCCGGAGCATGACGTCATGACGCTGGGCATGCGCGGATACAACTCAAACAGAGAGTATTCCGAAACAGCGTTTACATTCGGCGACTGGCTATCGGAAAGGCTTTCCGACAGGACTTGGACTACCTCCTTACAAAGGAATGAAATCTAATCCGGAAAGGTTCTTTCCATTCGGAAAGAGGTGTTTACATGCAGCATTTTTTTCCCGATTAACGTCTTTTCTGAATCTAATCGGAACTAGGCAGTCCATGTAAACCCACCTACTGATACTGTTGTGTTGAGCGTTGTGTGGATTAGCCTCAAAATTTGATTTTTGATTCATGATTAATACATAGATTACATTCTTGATTAACAAGTTGATGTAGAAATTTGTAAACAACTCCCATCACAAGATGTGTGCCATTGAACAGTCTAGATTCCAGATATAATCAATTTACTGTCATATCATCAATTACTCAACTCAATGTGGCAGCTCTTCTTCTGATGCAACTAAATGGGTTGCTTCTTCTTAAACCAGAAATGTATATTTAATAATTTCACCATTTATTTTCTCTTTGTAGCAAAGTAGACAAAAAAGAGACTAATGCAGTCTACTATTGATGGGCTGGTGGGAAAATGGTGTCATTCAGCACTTCTATAATCTACTATAAATGTCGCTGTCTTCATACAAAACCAGATTGCTCACAAGTCGCTGCACTGGTGAGGTGAGTCAGTGAACTCTGCAGCAGCCAGTGTAGATAAGAATAAACACCAGGTCACTCTCTATGGGTATAAAACCTTTTTACAGATCATAAGACGACAGGAGAGATCTTTGAATAAAAAGTGGGCCAACTGCGCCCCAGTGACCGGCGGTGATAGCAATTTTTATTTACACGTTTAGAGCCTCTGTAGTTCACCTCCATGTAGCGAGCTCTCATCTCTGCAGCAGAGTTTCAGAGCTCGGATTTATTCATTAGAACGACTGGGTCCTTATGATAGGACACAACTATTAAACTGCATTTCTTTCACTATCAAGGGTAAAACCCACTAAAATTGCCAGCAGTTCACAATAATATGAATGCATATTATTTATAGTATTATCTATTGGATAGAAATAATGCTGGCCTTGTGATTTGAATGTGGATGGAGAGATTGGACTTTCGGGACTATTCCATCTTTTTTACACCCTCTTGTTTTATCTGTTGACAAAGTTTTTGCAAAACAAAATCGGTAAACAATCTATTTTGATTGAATGAGTGAATGAACAGAATAATTCATAGGACCAGTTATTTAAAAGTTCAAATGTTTTAAATTTAGATCACTATTCTCACTTCAATACTAGTGAGAATAATAGTGAGATTTTTGTGAACCTAATTTTCCCATTTTAATATATAATGTGTTTATTTTAATATATGTTAATAATAAAGAAAAATGGATTGGGGTGAAAATCTAAATGTGGTCAATGTGCAGCATAATTTGAATTTTTTAAATCCATCTGGATTCGGTGAAACAAGGCCTTAAAGTTAGACAAAGACGGGTGCTAAACTCTGTTTCTCTCTTACCTGTTTTCATATGGGACTGTTACACCAGCAACAGGACTTGTGTTACAGCCCAGGAATAGGAAGGAGACATAGCAGGCAGTGGAGACCAGGTTGACGATCATGGCCATGCGAATGGCTCCCAGCGCCGACAGGTTCAGCTTCTTCACCAGCAGACCGCCCATGAAGATCCCCAGACATGCACAGGGAATGGCCGTCATACCTAAGCATTCACAGAATTGCTAATCATCACTGATATCAGAGGGTGTGTGTTATACCTGTGTGATTTCCTGCATGACTGTCGTAAACACTAACCCAGCAGCTGGTTCGCTGAGGTGGTGGTGAAATTGAACTGCTGCTCCAGGTATTTCCCCAAGAAGGCTGCAAAGCCAGCCACCACGGCAATCTCCATGCATGCAGCAAGGATGATGCAGGTGAACACCGGGTTCGACAGGAGGTGCTTTGTCACTTTTGGGATCACTAGGTGTAAGAAAATAAGAAAGTAGTACCACTAAAATCCAAGCATGGTGGTAATAATGATGCATCCCTTAATAAAAGTGAATAAAAGTGTTAACACTTTTTTAAAACTTGTAATGGAAAAATGAGTGTTTTGTCATTGTGAAATTACTAATTTTACTGTAACACATCACTAAATAAGGGCGGGGGGGGGGGGGGGGGGGGGGATTTGGAATTAGTTGGATAAAGGCATCCTAGTCGTTTCTGTAAAAACTGTGCTCTCACATGAAAGACATCACAAAAAAATCAGGTCAGTCGAGCTTGACCAAACCTACACTGTGCTGATATAATCAGAAAACCAAACCAATGATTAAATACAGAACCAACTTTAAAACAGAAATTAAGCCAGCAAACAGGGGGGTCAGTTCTTAAATCCCTTGAGTGTATTTTACACCAATTCCAACCAAATAAAACACATTTTATGGTTTTAATCACTAGATTTGAAAATGTAAAAAATAAATTCAAGGAATATATGTTTAAAAAAAAAAAGAAAAGGTGGTTTCAGGGCAACATAACACACACTTGCACTCACCCCTGAGTTGCTGACAGCAGGTGGGGCTGTTGGCAGGTTCGTGGGTAGAAGCAACCCCATTGATAGACTTTGGAGTCTCATACTCTGAATTGAGAGAGGGAGGAAGCATAACCTGCGCACTCTCTTCCTCCTCTTCTCCCTCCTTGGATGGCAGCGACTGAGGAAAGCCAAACATGAAGAGAGCCGAGAAGAAGAGTAAGACACCACACAGGAGGAAGCCTGCCCACCAGGCTCCTATCCACCGAGGATCATCTGGAGTGATGTCTAGCTTACCTGAGGAGAGGGACAGCAGGAGTCACCACAGGAATAGAGAAACACATTAAAAGAATATCGGGGCCTTATTCTTCAGCTCGGCTCCCCTCATGTTAAACTCACTGGTGTCGATGAAGATGGCATCCACATAGAACTTAGTGCAGATGGAACCGAGGATGAAGCCGCAGGCCGGCCCAAACACCAGTGTAGAGAAGAGGATTCCTGCAAGGGAACAAACATCAGCATGAGGGCTGGTTCCGACTTCATTTATAAGGCAATCAGGAAAACATTTATAACATCAGACACAAGACAAAAAACAAGTGGGCTCATTTTGCTCGAGCAGCGGTGAATATTGTACAGCAGATCATTAAAACTGTAAATGCCTTCTGGATGATTCTAGAAATTACAATGCAGACAAAGGACAAAAAGTAGAGCCTGTGTTTCACGTGAAATCAATGTCTTCAGGCTGGGAGAACCGCACAATATCTGTGAAAGTGGCAAAAAAATATATGCAATATGTCCAAAAAGTTTTTGCATATTTATGTTATACTATATTTTATGCTTTTAAGTGTTAATTATTATACATTTTGTTGTTATATAGAAGACATTTTCTGCTTGGCTGGGATGTAAATTATTTTAAAACAAATTTCGGTCGGTGCAGCAAACAACTTTGATGCAACAGTACAGGGAAATATTTTGGCCATTAAAGGTCAAATCAGCGAGCTGACACCACGATACTTGTGCAGGAGTGGTGGCAACACACCCTCACACTCATTATGAGGATATGGCTCAGAATTCTCGTTCTTGCAGAGAATCACACTGAACTAAGTCCAAAGTCCACACTGACTACAGGAACCACTTCTGTAATCCAATCTGCTCTTGTGGGCAGCTGGAGATAAAATATGGATCTTGCTAACAAATCCTCCTTAGAGTGCTGTTGGCAGAGTAAGAGGGACAGAGACTTTAGGCAGATAGTGAACACTCCAAGCTCAATTTGGAAGACATATTTCTCTCTGAGGTCTGTTAGACTGCAGTATGGAGCACTGGACTGTATCTGTTATACAATGACAAACCCGATCTAACTTTGCCAACTCCTATGCACAAGCAAAGCTAGCTTCAAATTTCCTTGAAAATAAGATAAAATCATCTCCGCTGTTCCACTTTCTGCCCTCCAGCGTTAGTACCATCCCCTTTATTGGCTGCAGGTTGGCATGTGCATGGCTAACATCAGCAAGGCGTCTCCAGTAAGATGCTGTTTAAAATGCCAGGAGCCACTTAATGAACAAAGATGGAAACTGTGACTAAGCCTCGTATATCTCTGCTTGTGCAGAGAGCAAACAGTCTGCTTCCTGCCTTGACCACCCACATAGGAAGGAAATCACCACACTGCCATGATCGCAACCACATTCACGTCATAGTTTATGCATCATATAACGGAAAAGGAAAACAGATTGGTTAGGTGTGGCTAACTACCTTTGTCTAAGGCAAAATTAAGTTTTTACAAATCAAAAAGGGGAATTCATGAAATTAGATGGAACATACATTATTTTATATACAGCTGAACTTTTAACTTCAGCCAGCACCTGATATTTGTAACAAAAACGAATGGCTGACACTGAATGCAAACCTGCAACATTTTAAAACCATCAGGCTCAAACAAGTGTTGAAAATAATTACTAATATGCACTGACTGAATGACTTAGACCAGAATCATACATATACACACATAGGGGAGCTAACTTTGATCGAGGGCTGCAAAGGCAAATTTGCGTTTGTGTTGCAAATGATGCCTCCACACCCCCTGTTCAAAGTGTTTCCTTAAAAACTGACTTCTCATAGCAACAACATCACCATTGCTTTCACCATCGGAAACCTCAAAGAGGAAATTCAGTTAGTGAAATCATGTTCCAGGAGATGACGGCAAACTAACCCAGGAGTCTGCAACCCCTGAGAGGATACATTTTTCCATCCAGACCCACGCAAACCCGTGATTGCTTTAAGAAACGTTATCTCCCTGATGATAACATTCTACCACAGCCCAAGCCTGACAATAAGATCGCTAATCTACGAGGGACTATGTCTGTTTATCAATCTGCTTCTGCACAGGAAAAAAGGGGAGCACAATTTGGAATGTGGAGAAAATCTTTCCCTGAAAAACTAAATATTTTTGTGTCTTAAGGTCAAAGCAAGCAGAGGAAAATCAACAACAAAGTCTCTGGATTTAAGCTATTAGAACATGAACTGGATGCTAAAGTAAAGAAAAAGTCAGGCTTTTTAACATAAAACCTCTATCTGCTTTTCAAAAGGGTGAAATTCAGGCTTAATCACCAGAGACAAGATGTCACCAGCCCCTTTGATGTTATAGGGACTCACAACAAATCACTCAGAAATGTTTGAGAGGTGTATTGAGTGGTCATTGTTGACCTCTCAATTCTGTGCTGTTAATTCTGTAACAGCACAGAATTAACGTCTGTATAAACAGAGCTATCTCAAAGTGCTTTTATTTTTTTTTTTAGCACTTTGAGATTTGATCCAAATGTAAAGTGCATTATAAATTAAATGTATTATTATTATTATTATTAGCTAGCCGGAAAGGTGACAGAACCGGATCAGGTGCGATGTCTTGATGAGGTGTGCGACCCGCAACCCAGAGATTTAAGCAGCAGCTATTAACAGTTAAGCAAAGGAAGAACAAGAAAATGTTCTCAAATTGGGGAGTTCCTAACCCTCCAAGCAGAGGATGGGATCAAACGCTATGTTAAAGGGAAGGCAAAACAACCCTTGTCCAATGTTGCTCCATTATTTACAAAGCATTGATGAGAACCTCTTTTGTTAGTGTGACGACACTCAGTTTCATTAACCTTCTCATGACTATAATTATATTCAGGCCACCTGACTTAATTTTTGATTTTATGGCTCTAGAATTGTCAAAACTTGTGCAATGAGTGAGTGACTCTTCCTCTTTTTCCAAGATAACTTCAACTCTCAAAATCTGGCAGTTATTCAATATTACTGTGTGTTTTTGACTGTGCAATAACGGTTTAAAGGGAAAAAAAACAACAAGTAACGGATTTGGATTTTTCAAGTGTAACAGGATAGGAACTCTGAAAGGACCTGAACAAACAATTTGACCTGAACAATTTGAACTTTGAACTATTTTGCATATATATAAAAAAAAAATGGGAGTCTTGGCCTTTTATTTTATTTTTTCTGCCTGTTTTCATGATAAATATCCAGGGGTTTTTATCTGGTGTGGTAGTCCCTGCAGCAGTTTCTCATTCACTCCCACTCATTCTAATCAAAGATGCAGGTCGATCTTCTGTCGCGCAGCGTATCCTTACCGTGATGTCTAGTGTGACCACACCCTCGTTCTCTACTTTCAGAATCCCTTTGAATTTTTTAAATTGCGCAAACCGTTCAGGAGTTACGGTACTGAGAAGCTCATGTTATAAATGTGTGACACGCCGCTGAATCTTTGCGCATAGCTCTATTTCTCTGCTTTTTGGTAGTTTTTGAATTTTCTAGATATCTCAAAGAGTTACGGTAATGACAAGTACGCATGCCAAATCCTGACGGCGGCGACAGGATAGGAGTAAGGGGGTTAAACAAAGGCGATGTAGAAAGGGGCACTATTGTACGATTTCTGCATAAATGGAGTTCAGTCTCTGACCAGGAAATAGTTGGGAGCATGACCCCTGCATAAAGTTGTTTTTTTACTTCACGGTTTTTGCGTGGAGTTGTTTGTTGACATAAGCTTGAAATCAATGTTCTCATCTAGCTTAGGATACAGTGAATATTCATAAACAGCAAACAGCAACTTAGCTTTGCATTAAGATGTTAGAAAATATTAAAAAACTTGCGTGCCCGAATCCAAAATATAACATTTATTTTTACGTTTGTAATCATGAATGTGTTTTAGCTTGTGTGACCATGATTGGATGAACAATAGTTTATCAGTCCATCGAAGTCTGCTGTGTAAGTTTTCCATACCCTTTAATACCTGACCTCAACAGGAGGCAAGTTGCAACACGAAACTGTTCCTAAATCATATACGTTAGCATTTTGACGCCACGTCTAGTGTAAGCCAAAGCAAACTGGCTCTTATATCCAGCTCTGTACTTTACACTTAGAGCCGTATATTTTCATCCAACTCTTGGCAAGAAAGAGATTGAAAGGTATTTTTCATATTCAAACTATTGCTTCGAGGTAAATTCTTTAGTACCGACAGGAGAAGAGAAAATAAATGGCAGTCATCCATAAATTACAGTTGATTTAATGAGAACGATTCCCCTGGGCACATACTTCACACATACTGTTACTTGGTTATGACAATTAAAAACATTTAACCCCATCCATGCCCGTGCTCTTCTTCCTTCCTTCAACTAATCATAGTTCACATAGAAAACTCTTGCTCTCAGTTCACAGATAGATTAGAACAAACTTTATTAATCCCCACGTTTAAATGGACATGTTTGTCAACATGGTTAAGCACATTAAATCTCCATGAAGGACAATACACTGCTGCAAGCTTGGATAAACGCGCTACTTATCCAAACAGCCTCCACATTCAGTTTCCCTTCCAGCGGTTCTGTTACGAGATAAGGACAAAACAAACTAATTTGTTCATGTTGTAGTTCGCTCAAGCCTCTCAGTATCCTGTGAATTATACTCCCAGGGGAAAGTGTCAGATTTAATTCAATAACAAAGCTCAGATCAAGAGTCTTTGTCTCTCTCTAATTTGTTTAGAGAATAACAGAAAAGGCGGTGAGCTTGTTCTGTCCCAGACATTAACAAAGGCAGTAATGATCACATTCCAAATTATTTGCAAAACCTGTATTTAGATGATTTCAACGTGAAAGCATTTACCTAGAGCTTGGATATTACCACAACTTTTAGCACAGGAACACAACTGTTTGAGAAGAGTTTACATTTCCTGTTATGCTGGGTTGATTCTTCCTAAAATTGATTCACTGATTCTGTCAAATCTCCATGTCTATCTGCGATTAAATTTCCATGGAAATCTATATCACTTTTTGAGGAACATGGCTGCTCTCATGGCTCTCACAATGCCCACTCTCCCAGTCAGTTTCACATTGCTGTCAAAAAGTCTAACAATCCAAAAAAGCCTCTATTTGAATTGTTCTAACAAATCTGAATACATCAATTTATCTAAATCTTTTTTCAATTTAATGGGTTATTCCCTGCCACAGGCTCAACAAATCCACTAAGGGCGGGGGGAGAAAACAATCAATAACCCCTTACATAAGAATGTTTTGCATGGCAATAATGAATTACACAGATACTAGGGAATAATATCTTATAATATAATTGGAAATACACCAAACCGCTAAATCTTTCTAACCTTCAGAAGGTGATATCCAAATGACATTGATGATCTTGTTACAATGACACCAGTAAACAGCAAACAAGGTTCTGAAGTTGATATGTTGTAAATAAGAAAAAAGCGTGCATCTCTAGATCTGCACGTCTTGTTGTCACTTTATTGGTTAGTATTTACAAAAGTGTTCTAAGGAAGGACAACTAGTGAGCTGAAATAAGGGTTGTGGGCACCAAAGGCTTATTGGTTTGTGTGAAGGCTGGCCTGTGGTGTCTGATTCCAGAGAAGAGCTGCTGGAGAAATAAATGTTAAAAAAGTTAACTGGTTCTGATAGAGAGGTGTCAGAAGACAAACTATGTTGCTGAGCTGTTTTAGCAGAAAAGGGGATCTACAGGCGGGTGGTTTGTTATGGCTGATCAGTATATGAATTGTTTTGCTATTCCAGTCCACTCAATGGTGCTATAGAGATTAAATCATGTGTGATTTCAGGTCCAGTGTGCAGGATTTAGTGACATCTAGTAGTGTGTTTCTAGATTGCAATAATTTAATACAATGAGCTCATCCCTCCCCATGGAAGCAGGAAGGAGAATCTATGGTCGCCTTAAAGTTTCAAAATGATTTAAGAATCTACGACCGCAGCAAGTCTCGTCAATTGATGCCCTTCCTTTGGCTAGATTTATTAAGAAATTATATTTAGTTACTTTGTTCTGTATAACTATACAACAGTTTACATGGGGGATAACAAATATTATCGGTTCTTTGTTGTGGTATTGTTTTATAGCCAACAAAGCCTGCTTATTTGCAAATTGAAGCATAATTTGTCAATTATATGCTACTGTGCAAACAGGGAATCGCAGCATAATGAACCACGTGGAAGAGCACCCGCTTCCTTCTGTAGTTATGAAAGCTCATTCTTAAATAACAGTGTTAATTTTAATTCCAGGTGATTATACATTAATATATAACCACCAATGTCTGAAGTTAAACGGAAAAGTTGATGGCGATGAAATTGTCAGATTCATTACGCTTCCAGAGTCCTCACCTTATTTCTAACTCTCATTGTACAACTGAAACGCCTTCTCCTTCATTAATCCAGCTCAAATTGGCTCAATAATCCCCACAGCTAAAGAGGAGCAATGTGGGAGGCCAAACAACGGCTTGTGCCACTTTCACGAAGGGCCAGACTGGAACCAAGGGCGAGCTAAATGATTAATAAAGATAAAACCTAGACTCTGTGTTCTCCTGCATGATTTTGTGCTCGAAGGGCTTTGGGACAGAAAAAAAATGCATGACGCAGACTCTACCTCTCAAGGTTAGAGTCACTATAAAGTTCAGACTCTGTGGTTTAAAGAGCTTCAAACCCATCTACCTCCTCTGCTGTATATCAGCTCGTAACACACTTCTGTGCAGAAGTGTGAAGACATTGTGAAGATTGAAGAGATGCTATAAGAAAAAGCTTCCATATTGACCAGAGATGTTACACTGAGCAGAAGCCATTTTCTGCGTGTCCCCTGAAGTATCACTCACACTGACAGTTACACAAAAGACTCAAGGCAGAACTCTTGGCTCACACACACAACACCTACAAACATCCATCTACTTCCTGGCAGTGCTTCCTCTACGCTTGTCAAATGCACAGAGACAGCATGCAGCTGCTTTCATGTATGTACAATAACTGCTTTCTGGCTTGAAAGTAGAAACTGTTTCAGAGGACTGGACCATAATGCTTAAAGGCATTTTGTTTGCCTTTAGTGAGTCTCTTGTCTGTATAAATGTATTAATTAACATTGAAAATGAGGCGTTGCATCGATTTCTCAAAATGCATCATTAGTGGTTAACAGGCTGTGAGCTGTATTTCTACTAAGGGAAACACATACTTTGAAAGATGTATATAAAATGTGTCACAGCAGTGAGACAAGACATTCCGTCTCAACATTCCGAAGGCGCCTTAAATTGTACCTGAAAACGTGGCTTTGGAAGGAAATGGCCACGTTATTTTGGCCCACTCTATTCGGATATTCATTATGCACCAGTGACAATAAGAATGTTCTGTGAACAGGCATAATGGACACCAATCATCTGCTTTCAACAATAGACTACACACAAAAAACGTAAAAAAAAAGTAATTCTGGCTCAATTTCTGCTGCTATTACTTCTGTACCACCACTAAAACAGTTTTAATTACAAATAATTTTATTAACACAAATATCATCACTATAACTACTAAACCAAAACTTTTACAACAACTTCAACTAAAACCATGGAACATTACAAAACAAGGGTAATGGCGAGAAGGAGGAGGGCGCAACATCTCTACCAAAACCTATACCACACCTCAGTCCCTCACAGTGAGAACCCCTGCGAGATACGGCTGTAATAGTATGACCAATATTATAATCCAGAGTATTTTTTATCAATGTTGACCCTGTGTAGACTGTTTTTTTTAAATACATTCTGGCCCTTGTATCAGAAATATACGGCAGACCATCCCCGAAATCTATACAGGTATAAAAATAGTGTTTTTTTTAGTAAAAAAGCTCCTCCTAGTGAGTGAAATATGATATTTACACCAAAGACTTCTTCGAGCCGATTCATAAACACCAAATTTGATCCAATTCGGAATAATAGTTAGGAAAAGCTTCACTTAGTGTAGCAAATATACAACTGATATTTCCTAAAATCACTACATTTCTTCTTCACACCAAGGTCTAAACGGGAATACAATTTGAAAATGATCAATGAAATATTTTTTAAGTTATCGATAGATATGAATGATCTTTGGCGGATGCGATGATTCAATAATTCCCGACTTTTTGGGGATATAATTAGTTGCACTGCTTGGTGGTGCAGACACAACTCTAAAGCATTACTCGCATGTGATTTGTTCTTTGTAAACATCACATAATCTAAATGAGAAATACTTCCAAACAAAACGCTTCCACGTGTAAGCAGTTCACCTTCTGCTCCGCGATAGTGTGCTCTCTGAGAAGAAACATCGCTAGCCCATTTTCATCGATGGGCGGGAAGCTATAATTGTGACAAAGATTTAATTTTGATTTACTGTACATGGACGGAGCTAAAATGGACATGGGTGGGAAGGTTAAAGTTTGTTCATAAAGCGTTCCCTCTCACGTTCTCATGAATTTTCTTCCCGTTTTAATGGTGAGCGTCACGGATAGGATGAGATCTGATCATTACATGTTAAAGCAAGTAATAAACTAACAACCGTTTTACCAGAAGGAAATGTAGCATCAATCTTAGAGCCAAGCATGAAAACTGAAGTCACCTGGCATTTCACAAATACCCAAAGACGGATCAGATATAACTTAAACCTCTGTGTTCTAATTTGAATAACACCTCATGTGTTGACATGAGGTGGTTGTGGCTCAGTGGGTAGAGCGGCCGTCTCCCAATTGGAAGATCGGAAGGTACTCGGTTTAAGTCCCACCAGGGTCTAAATGTCATAGGGTCCTTGAGCCAGACTCTGAAACCGTAGCTCCCCGGATACTACAAAAGGGCCGCCCACTGCTCCCTCGGGGATGGGTCAAATGCATAGAGATAATTTTGATCAATAAATGATTTCTCCTTCTTCTTTCCACATCTCCAAACTAAAGTTGAAAAGCGTCTTGGTACGGCAATCATAGGTAAAAGAAATACAGACATAACCAGTGGCTCTAAAATTTCTGCCAGTAACATCAGCTAAAAACTAGACTTTTACCACATATACATACGGAATCTTCATGTTTGTGATGTGCTACAACTATACTTACCGATTAGTCTACATTGATACTGTAATATCTCATCAAATATAACTAAGTGGAGTTAAGAAGAAAAATTCATTAAATTAAACTTGAAAGACCCTGGAAGTGAGTGTTCTGTCTCCAAGGATTTTCCTCTTTCCGTTGTATTTTTTTGTACTTTTTCTTCATGGTCACATCTGATCTCAATCTCAAAGCCATTTCTTATCCTAAATGAAATCGAACTGAAGCACACTTCTTCTTCTTCTTCTACAGATGATGTACAAACTTTAATCCTTTAAAACAGACCCAACCCAGTGACTCCTTGACATTTGGTTTACAACCAAGCTGTGAACCAATGAACAACAAAAACAAACTGTTGACATGGAATAAACCAATTCTAATTAGTCAAACTCTTGATGAGATTAAACTTGACTGACTTTTTTTTAACTTTTCATTTGGTTTCACACAAAATCCAGACATTTAACATGACGGGAGTTTCTGCTCATCTCAGAAAAATGAATAACAATCAAGTAAACGTCATAAGGAAGCCACTTCCTTGTTGAAGTCTACTTTGGTGACGTCCATTGGTTATTATAGTCTACCAAATCTCCACTGATCCATAAGTAAGAACTAACAGCATTACACGACAGCTTTCACCACAGGAAGCGGCGCATCAGCCCACCTGAGTGGCTTTCAGTATGAACGTCAACATCAGTTATCACAAAAAGCAATGTTGCCACTGATGACAGAATTTCTTAGTGATCTTTTTAAGGAAAATACTCTCTTGAACAAAATATTAACTTTTAATGTTTTATCCAAAAATAGACCATATTGACTCAACCTAACTATTTTAATGAAGACGGCAATATACTCTGTGTACCAATATGTGTTAATGGTTAAAAGCTCCCCCTTTGTGAGTAGAATATGAACAATTAGAGTTTATAAGATAGATCTCAGGTCATCTCCTTGATTCATACGCAACAAATTTGGACAAAATCGGACCAGCGATTGAGAAATAATTGCCTACAAACTTTTGAAGAGAAAATCATCCCGCCCAGAAATATGAAAGTGATTTCTCAAATCAATCCAGTTCTTAGTTCTCGCACTAAGGCCAATGAGGGAATACAATTTGAAAATGATCCATGAAATACTTTTTTACTTATTGCTTCAAAAAACCATCTGAGCAGAAATTATCATAGGCAATGACAATTCCATAATATATCCCCAACTTTTCAGGGGGTTAAAAATTTTAAGATAGACAGATCTCATGTGTCACAATTTTCTTATTTCACAAGAAATAAGAAAATTAGGCATTAATTAGCGAGAGCCGGACACAAACTGAAATGACTTGTTGATCAGCTGTGGCCTACAGTAACCTCATTAGCTCTGCCATGACCTAAATATGAAGCCAAGCTTAGAGTAGCTTAGAGTAGGCTCACAACTCAAATTTAAATGCCATCACATCAGGATCATCCTTCTTTAGCTTCTGCTGAGGCCAAATCATGGGAAATTTGAACCCAGACCTCTGCACACATCCAGCTGCAATCTGATATCAAAACAGTGTCTTCTGGTCTTATTAAAGTCCAAATTGCACCGCATTAGACATTTTCACTGGTGCCATATGGTTGCTACATAGAAAGCAGCTTAAGGACACGTTTAAAACTATTAGGATGCTGACCCCGAGGATGAGTAGAAGGTTTACTGAACGCTGCGTCCGGCGGGCATACAAGCTTCTCAGTAGCACTTTTCCCCTAACCCTAACCCTTCCAATAAAAAGAACCTGATGCTAGTTCGGTGCTGGTGCCAGTGCTTAGGTGGTTCATCTCGAGCTCTTCCTGAGAACCTGTTGGCTATTCCATTGGCAAGGAGTCACGTCAGAGCCACGCCATGACATCACTGTATAACGTAATTGGTGCTTGGCTCTAGACAGCCAAAGAGTTGGTGCTTATCTGGCACCAGTTTTGAGAGCCAGGAGCTGGTGCTTAGGCTGTAGAAAAGCAAATAATTGGTGCTAAATCAGGCTCTGGTTCCGAACAAGCCCTGGAAGCAGCTCGGTTGAAAAGGGGTACCAGAGATCTCAGTCTGACATGGGAATTCAAAACAATACTTGGCTCAAGGCCTCACATCTCCTGCCATCATTTCCACTTATTGTAGAATAAAAAAAATCTTATTAACAGTCTTGGCACCTATCGGGTGGCGTTCAGTGAGCCTACTGTACACACAGCTTGATCTACAACATAATCTACAGCAGTGTTACACAAAACACCCCATTGTTTCACACACACGCCGACACTTCTACCGTTTCATTTCCTACAGTCACAGATCCGAGCCTCATTATGAATGAAAAAATGAGAGAAATGCCACTTGAAGTAACAGTTAAGCCCATTTCTAGTAGATACATTTGATTTCATAATATTTTCAACCTTGAGAAAAAAAACCCCAAACATTTTGTAGATGCTCCTGTTTTCAACTGATAAAGTGATAAATAGTATATAGGTCTATGTACTCCCTCGACTTCATAGCTATAAAAAGCTAATATTCTCTATCAATCGTTTAATCTGCTTGTTACGTTAAACACAGAAACAAAACTGTCATTAATTCTCTCATTTTTATTAATTAAATTGTTTTGATAATCGGTCATTTAATCCAAAAATGCTAAGAATTTCTTGTTTCCAGTTTCTCAAATGCTTTCGACACTTGAAGACATTATTTTAGACTTGTATCTGATAAAAAAAAATGCAGATAACTGTAAATGGCACTCCTGTTTTATAATCTTACATTCATTTTGTTTTGTTTCACTACCATCAGTGTTAAACCAGAGCTAAAATACTCCCGAATGGGAATCTACAGTGGCCAACAGATTTCTCTGTTTTATAATTCAAGGGCTTCATCAACAAAGCTGCCACATTCCAGGACACTTTAGATGACAATCCAGAGAATAAACGCTTTAGTAAAAAACACTCAAATGGGATGGAGAAAAAGAGGGTTTTATGAGGTGAGATGAACAGCAGAGTTGGAAGAGTGAAGCCCTGCCATGTTTCTATGATATAACATGTTACATCTGACAGAGGGACACTATCGTATTGAACTGTGGGTGAAGAACAAACAGTTCATTTACAGTGAGGGTACTGGTGTGGATAGCCCGTAACCTCAATCAGAGGTGAATGCCAGCAAAATTACAAATGTAAAAATAAGCAAATTACAGATAACAGTTTGGTGATCTACACCTTTAGGTCCCTCGCAAAGATTGGATGAAATTTCATCAAATTCTGTTCAGCAGTTTCCGAGAACCCAGCCACAAAGGGGTGACAAATCAGTGTGCTTCTAGTGCCGTTCAAAAGCCGCTAGGGGCCTGCACTAGGGAGGGGCTGGGTCAGGAGGGGCATCCGGTGTAAAAACTATGCTAAATCATGATGCGGAACACAGAACTGATTTCCAAACCGGAACCGCTGGAGCTCTGCTCAACAAATACCTTCACTGGTACTGTTTGGGGGTGATGCAGAGACTGTGGCCAGAGATCAGACTCCTTCATCTTCATAAAGAGTTCAACACTTCTACTACAGGACCAAAATTTTATCCTTAAATGTATGCGTATGTGAAAACAGCTGACATTTTAGGATAAGGAACAATTACCACCGTGTCAAAAACGAACATTTTATAAGCTTGTCTTAAAGCCTTTTTTCTGGCCTGTTCCCAGTTCTGCATCAAACATTCTCAGTCAAGAGAAATTTTAAGACTCACTTTTAAGTCTTACATTAAAAGTATTTTTTGAGTGGTTGTGATTTTTTTGGTTTTTGCTACATGCTGGAATGTAAATCTGTTACCAGACTTTACAAAGTGATGAAGATGGTAAACATGCCGGCATTGATAAAAATGGTGCAAAAAGATGACAGGAGAGTTGGGGAGAGGTCAGTCAAGCACGAGCTGCTCGCCCCAGCAGTCCTGAGACGACGTCTAGCGGTTCTTAACGGGAGACATTCTAACACGTCTCAGTACGAAATTAGAAAAATGTTCCATTGAGCTGCTTCAGGTTAAGGGTCCTGGTGTTGTTTATCTACACAATATAAGAGCCTTTAATGTTATTGGCATTTCAAACTGAGACAAATCAGAATGTCCGCTATGGAAAAGGCCAGAATCATTCAGATTCCCCGTGTACGTTAACCTTTGGGTCCTTATGAATTTTCTATTTAATCTTTGTTTACCACTCCTAACTGGAAAACAGACTGAAAATGTGAGTATTAGTAGCTACAATTACAACAAGAGATAAGATAAGATAAACCTTTATTAGATGATGATCAAAGTGAGGAGTACTTCAAGTGTATGGATCAGAAATTTGGGGTTACTCGTGAATAAAGGCATTAAGGAGAGGGCGCCCTTCACAAACTAGTTGAAGAAATACATTTTCCTCCCCCATTTGAAAAATCGGTTATACATCTACAAATAAGTGTTGTTAGTATCGTGATACATTGCGAGTAGGATTCAGTCGGAAAACATAGGTATAGGCTTCCTGTATTCAGGTTCCTCTTTCACACATTGTAGGTCAGCGGCATTAGATAACTTTATCCTGACAGGCAGTCACTTAATCTCTGAGTCCAGTTAACCTTGTGTCATCACTCTTCAACTATTCCAGGAAGCGGTAAAAGCTCTCATTAACCTAAATGGCTTTGGAATTAGTTAGCCCTAACTCAAGTCGGTTTGTTTACGTTTCGTGTCCTAAAGATTTAAATCCATGCTGGGAATTAAGGAAATGATCTTCGTTGTAAGGGGCCAGACATTCCATTTTAATGTTATGATTGAATCCACTGTTCCTGTGAACAGTGGATACAAGCAGTAATACAAGCTTTGACTGCTTCAACATTCATAATGATGCATGTTTTCAAACAGGACAATGGCAATGAGGCGAGAGGCTAGTAAGCCTGGACCAGAGTGCAGTCTCTGTGAACCCTGGCTCAGTAGAAAAGGGCAGAGCAGCAGACGGAGTGAGAGAATGACAGATATGAAGTGGGTAGGTGTTGATGTAAGAGAGCAAAGCCTTGCCATTCTGTATTACAACAGCGATACGTTTGTTGTCCTGCTTTAGATGTTTTCTCCGAGCCAAGAAAGAGCTGCCCACAGTCTCCATTATTGGGTATTTGGGTGGTAAGTAGAAAACATGGAGGAGAAAGGGCACAAGACCAGAGCGTATGAAGCTCTCTGCTGGAGAGCCACAGCTGCTCTATTGAAGCCCAGAAGCCCAGAGAGGTTCAAGACTCCTTGACAGCAGCTGGTAACTGCTTCTTCAGCAGGTGGTGTGGTCTAATTATGAGGACAGAAATGCCAACAGCCATTTTTTTCTTTTCTCCAATAATCATGTGAGCATCAGGCACATGACACCCTGACTGCCACCAATATTAACGGTGCTACAATAGTGTTGCATCTGGAGGAAGAGGAGAATCAAGCCAAAAGTGGAGGATGTTGTTGAAAACTGAAGGATATGGAGATAACCTTTTCATGATACACACCACGATCTTTGCAAAATAATCAAATTGATGCTTGAACTGGCGTTTTTTTACGAATATGGTTGAATTTATGTAATCTGAATCCTTTCTACACCATTGCATTTAATATGTTTGATCTTTTTTCATTTTTATTTGATCTCTGGCTGCAACCGCGTACTTGGCCTTATTCAAGCGTCCCTGAGTAAGATACTAAAACTCCTGATGGCTGCTGCTCCACTGTTGTATGTATGAATGATCACCACAAGGTGGCTTACATGGAAGCCTCTTCCTCCACTGTATGAATGTATGTTTGAGTAGGTCTATGCTGGCTTGTGTTGTTTGTTAGGGTGGTCAAGCATACTAGAGAGGGGCTGTTAGTACTGCCAATTGACATTTGCCCCAACAATGCTCACATACAAGCTTTAGACAACACTGGAAGTGTGAGGTTGCAACACAATCAGTGCACCAGATGCAATTGCAAAGAGCATCTATCAGAGCATGTGTTATTGTTAGCATTTGGAAGGAATAGAACATACAATGTGGGTCAACTAGGTAAAAAGTTGAAAGTTCTCTCCAATTGATGAAGAAAATTAAAAACTTGGATCACTTAGAAAATTATCTATTTAACCTAGGATGGATCCTTGTTGTAAATTAAAGAGGTGAAGCTAAAAATGTAAGGCACAGGACTTCAAATACTTTGTTGATCTTTTATAATACTATTATAAAATTTTGATCATATAAAAATGGTTATAACAAAAGTGATGCTAAAATATTCAAGGTGGTGGAAATGAATGTATCACGGCACCTTGCTTGGCCGGGAACCAGATAATATTAAAAAATTAAATAATCAAAAGGGCAGTAGAGTAGACTAAACTCTTCTGATGTGCAAAACAAGAGATTTTTGGCGCTTTCAAGAACATGATGTTGTGTCACTAAGAATATGACTCCACTAAATCATGATAAATGACGTACAATAAAACACTCACTGAGTGTCCAACATAGCAGCTCATTTTTCAATTTCAGAATTTCTCAGCGGGTAGAGCGGTCGCCTCCTTAATTGGAGCATAAGCAATTCCATCCCCACTACAGTCTGCGTGTTGTAGGGTTTTTGAGAAAATCATGAACACCAATTTCCTCCCGAGCACTTTGAAGGAGATACCCACTGCTCCTCAGGTATCGAATACAAAAAAAATATTTTCATATCGTTGTAACCCCACTGTATTTACGTACTGTGTATAAAGTAAATGTGTATAAAGTAAATGTGGATAAAGTATGGGATATTGTGGAATCATCATCGCTTCGGCCACATATTCTTCTTGTTAGCATGATAACTCAAAAACTGTTTCATGGATCACATTCAAATGTCATATCCACATAGACCTTGGTGCGAGGAAGGACAAGATTGATTTTGAGAAAGGTCAGTTGTATATTCCTGACATTAGGGGGTCATAATTTCCGAAAAGTTGGTCCAATTTATTCCAAATTTAGTGCATATAAATCAACTCGAATAGATCTATCATGCATATGTCGTGTTTAACTCCAATAGCTCTTTACTTTTTTAAAATACAGTGGTCATGACTTTTAATTTGAGGAGGGATATACACTTGCTGTTTGTGACGACAACATAAATCTAGTTTTCCAAGATTGTATAAATTTCTGTTTGTAATTTGTTGAGTTATTTTTATCTACAGACTGACAAAAACATAACCTCAGTGTATCAGAATGAATCATCGCCAAGCACAACAGATTTAATTACCATAAACTGGAAAGGCAAAAAACCCAATCTGACTGATAGTCTGATCCACAACTTGTCATTCCTATTAACTTGTCCTTCCTATAAGAGTGTATAACAAGCTGTTTTGCAATAGTAAAAGCTTCAGCCTGTTAAAATGGAAAAGAACATGGCTGAATCAGCATAAAGCCTTAAAGAAAGACAACTCTGCCTACACACGGAGCATATAAACATTGCATGAATAAAGCAGTTAATTATAATCACCTTTTCACCCTATTGATCAGAGTGCATTTAACTAGGCTGCGTTACACCCCACCCTTCATCAACAGTGATATGGGGATTAAGTGCTGAACATGCTTCTGGGTAATCCTAGGAGCCCACAGAGCAACCACTTACACACCACTCAATCAATGAAGCTTGGATTTGTGGTAAAGCCATAAGCACAGTGTGAATGGCTATATCCTCAGCAAAGTCCTTGTCCAAGGTCAGGACATACTATAAACTTAACTGCTCATTTTCAGCATATAAAATGAAGGGGCGAGTTCAAATTGAGGCCTGACAACTATATGCATCTCCATTTATGTGTTCTTTTAAAACTTGGTATGACTTAAAACGCTACCACAGCAGGAGCAGAGGAAGGACCGAGCAAGTCAGTCCAATAGTAAACAAACAACCTAACTTGTTGGTGTTGTAGTGGTTTTTTCCGATCAGTCTACTCCCACCTCTTATGATCATGCTCCTCCCTCCATGGGTCACAAAAAAAAATCCCCTTTTTAATCGGCAGTGACAGAGCCTGACCCAGATTGCCTCAATAGGCCGTGTGGTGGCCTGGTGAGGTTTACTGAGGCCACAGGGATTCATGATGGAAAGGAAAAGGAGCCATAAGCATGTTTGGGCCAAAAACAGTAGCTACAATACAGTAAGATGCCACATGGAGCTTGATTGATACTGCCGAATACAATCTCCACAACTGAAGATGTAAATAGAGGGAAGCAGAAGACTGCATTCTCATGGCAATAGCAAGAGGCTTCAACATACGGCTCTGCAGTGTCTGGTGAAATGGCCTTAGGCTGTTATATCTTTTATCCATCAGTGATCCAGTTCCTAGAGAGGTCTGACCCATTTAATGGCTTTAAAAATCGCTTTTCAGTCCCATCATAGTTCAGCTGAGGGATGAAAGACTCA
The DNA here is from genome assembly GCA_037951165.1 of Lophius americanus. NCBI lineage: Eukaryota > Metazoa > Chordata > Actinopteri > Lophiiformes > Lophiidae > Lophius > Lophius americanus. The sequence goes on from JBBDHG010000009.1 coordinate 11,694,243, forward strand.
TCGGGCAAGAAAAGTTTGAGGAATTCTCAAAATGATCCATGTGAGCAGTGCTAAAGCGAGATCCAGAATTTGTATCAGTCTTCATTTACTTTATTATTATCCATCTATATGGAAGAAAAAACCTAGAGAGGTAGGGGTTTGCACTAAAGAGAAGAGGAATGAAGGTTGGTTGTAGTAAGACAGTTAATTTTTTTGAGTGAAAGGGAGGCAGGTGGAACAGTGAAGATGCAAGGCGTAGAGGTGAAGAAGGTGCAGGAGTTTAAGGACCTGGGGTCAACTGGACAGGAGGCAGAGCTGAAGGTGGCAGAGTTGAAGATGTTAAGATTTTGTTTAGGAGTGAAGAGGATGTAAAGGATTAGAAACGAGCACAACAGAGGGGCAGTCCAAGCTAGACGTCTTGGAGACAAAGTAAGAGAGGCCAGGTTTGAGATGGTTGGACACGTGAAAAGGAGGGATAGTGGTTATACTGGTAGAAGGATGTTGGAGATGGAGCTGCCAGGAAGGAGAAAAAGGGGAAGACCAAAGAGGTAATCTCCAGTCAGAGAGGACATGCAGTTGTTGCATGACAGAGGAAGATGCAGAGGACAGGGCAAGATTGAAACAAATGGTACGCTGTGGGGACCCCTAAAAGGAACAGAAGAAGAAAGTTATTACTCCATCCATCCGACCGAGGCAGTGATTTTAGTTATTTGTTCGCATTTCCTGCATCTTTGATTCGTTTAGCTTAAAGTGTTGTGAAAACACTTTACCCCCCTAAATTCCTATATTCACTGTATGTGTGAATCTAATACATAATTGCCTTAGAAATTAAACTAGAATTTAGCACAGAACAAAGGAAACACAAAAATTTAAGTATCAAATGGTGATTGCATTTATTGGCCCACTCAAAGTCTGGCATTTCATACCAGGCAAAAAACTATTTTGCTTATCAAATTAAATCATTTAAAACTTATATTGTATTTAATCAGGCTGAATATATTATAATGTTAAAGGTTTGCTTTTTCCACAGCACTTCCCATGATGTGAAAGCTGTTAAAATGAATATTAAAATGGGGAAACCATTTGATGTTTACATCTGATCAAAGAAGCCAGACTTCCAACAGTGTAAGAAAAGATAGGGGCATAGGCTACCAAACCATACCCACAAATACAGCAGATATACTGGGGGAGGTGACTTCTTTCAGACAGGCAGCCATCTGCCCAGCTCTTATGAAGCTACTACGGCGCCTCATGCAGTGGAAATCTGGAAATTTAACTTATGAGACATATTTACTATGCATGTTCTCCCAGGAGAGTATCGACAAGGTTTAGTGTGACATTATTAGTTTGAACTTACACTGCTCCGATTAAGCAAAATTTAATTAAATCAAAATGACTTTCTACTTATAGGCAAATCTATTCAATGATGCTCTGAGGGTTTCAGGAAAAACATGATTAGCTTTGAGACAGCAGAAACATGTTGACGACCAGTTGAACACAAGTTAATCTAATGTTTACTGCCCTCTCTAGGTCCAGGCCGAGGCAGCAGATTGGCGCCATGTCTGCCTGAAGCAGAGAGCACAGTGAACGTCTCTGGGTCATTTAGCTCATAGCAGAGCAGACTGTTGAGCGGCCTGTCAAAAATGGTGCACACAGTTCATTACAGTGATCCAGAAAAACAGTGGCTGATTTATATCAACTGCAAAAAGGTTCATCATATTGAGGTAAGACAAACCGCTGTTGCTAGACAAAATCTGCATTGAGCTCATGGCAGGCACGGAAAAACCCATTTAGAATCTAATCCTTCAAGATGACATCGGCAAGTTTAAGTAGCTTATATAAACGTCTTACTGCAGCAACTGTTCGGCGTTAGAGCATTTTTGCAAGAATGTTGAAAAGTCTCTCAAATAATCCCTTTGGAAGTTTGGTCACTGTGGATTCCACATAAATTTATTTAACAAACCTGGGACTTAAGTTATCTTGGCAGAGCCGAGTTGACCATAAAATGTTTTAATATAGTATGTTTAAAAGTCAATGGAATATGCAAGTTATAAATAATAAAGAACTTGTGATGATGACCAGGGCAAAAAAAAACAATCCAGTAGCAAAAGTACAAACAGGGAAGGCAAAGTTTATGTGTCGCCCCCCAGATAGGTGCATTTATAATGCCACTTTCAGTTCGGAGGGCTTCAGGATGTTGTGCTTTGATATGCGTTACACATTTTCTGCTTTTCAAAGCATGAAAAGCACCATCTCTTTGGTCTCTGTTTAAATAGTTCTCACACTTTGGAAGACTGGTTTTGAGATAAAGATTCATTTACAGCATGCCCAGTGGGTTGGAGCTGCCATTTCCATTGAAGAAGAACGTAAACAGTGGGACTAAACTGCGAATTTCAATCAAAGCCACGTATTGACGTAGATAGACACAGATAGTGAATTGCTTTGTTGTCCTCTAATATGAATCTGGATTTGAATACAGAGAGATATATTGTCATAAAACCCCCAACATGACTGTGGTCAGTGCAGAATATGCAGCTTACATGGCAGATATGGTATCAATACGTTCGCAATTTACACTTTATAAAGCATCCCTTCAATAGAATCTCATCATATATTTCTTATAATTGTTAAGCAACATGCAGTGTCCAGGTGTCCAAATCTGTGGTATTCTATATAAAAAGAGACCTGAATGAATTGATGTCATCCTTTCGCTCTCCACCATACATTTACTTTACTTTACCACTATATATTGCACATTATAGTTTAATGAGGAGCTGGGGTGGGATAAAGCTGGTGCTCAATACACGACATGGGCTCTAAGTCCTTCTGTGTGTCCTGTACAGTATATTTATCAGCCAGGGGTCCTCTGGGAAGAACCAGAATTAGCAGTGGATAGTGAAAGGTCATGGAGCAGTGGGAATAGAGATCCCGTTGACATAATCTGTCCAATCATATTTATTATCTTTGAGCAGAGACGAGTGCCTCCGTCGAAACAAGAAACACATAAAAAAAATGTATTTATGTTTCTATTTGGACCATTTTTTCCTAACAGGGAACATGTCTTAACCAGACAGAGAAATATGTGTAACACCCACCTACTCAGTGTGTTTTATAGCTGTTTAAACAACAGTAAGCCATATCAGCTGCAGTGTACACTGTTAAAGCAGGAAGTTTGAGCCTCTGAAGGAGTTGCTTTTCACAGGCCTGTGTGGTATGCATCTGACTCCTGGCCTACTCAGACCCACCTCATGGCTGGCTGGTTTGCATTCCTGCCAAGCTCTGTAATTATGGCTCGTCTCCAAACCTCCCTGCTTTGCTCTCCCTGCCCCGGTAAAGGCTTGTCACTTAAAGCACACACTTTTCACCTGGCCAGTTAGCCCAGGTTCTAATTTTAACAATAACACATTACTGGGTGACAACAGCAGCAGACGACTGTGGGTGTGGGGTAGGCAGGGAGTCGTTACAATTACAGTTCATGCATCATGAATCAGGATTAACTTGGAGGATTTTCATCTTGCTCTGACTTCAAGATTATGCGTTATCCCATAATTTTAAAATTAGTGACTGGTAAAGTAGTTTTCCACTGAGTGCATGAAGGAGGTTCAACAGCCGTGAGAGACTTGGCATGCCGGGCAGCACACAGATACACTTATAATCTGGCAGAGTTATAACAGAGGTTTTACTTTACATGTCCTACGGCACATCTGTCTAAATCTGTTGTGAGAGACGTGTCAGGTTTCTGCTCTCAGATTCTAAAGGTGTTTTCCTCTTTAACAGCTTCTAAAAACCCCTCCTTAGATGCCCTTTAAAATCTTCTACAACATCTGTTTGCAGTGGCAAAATAAGATGAATCAGATTGACTCAGCAGTTATGCCACAATAGAGCATTTCTTTTTTTAATTTGTCCATTCCAACGATGTAATGGGACTTTTTCCCCATGTGTATTTACACTTACTTAAAAATGAAATTGAATACTGAAAGCTAACATAACTTGTGCAAAGCTTACAGGAAATAAATTTGGCTACTAGACAGGAGTCGGAGTACAAACCTCCTACCAGGCAGCTCAGTTTCACTATTATGTCATCAAACTTAAAAGCAATAGTCCAACGATAGTTTGACTGTTTGATTATGACAACCTACACGTATTATTTGCATTAACATTTGTGTCATTATTGTGAGTTAAATTATATTTCACTAATAGTGGATTTCTTTAAGCTCTAGCTACAAAATATTGATGCCGCTCCTATTTCTAGATCCACTCCAAAATGTAAAGGCTTCTTCTTCAATACATGATACAACCTTATAGTAAGTGTCATCAAAATAAGTCAAGTTAAAGATATGCATTGTGAGTTGGAGCCTGTAATTCATCATTTCTAAGAGTAAAAGAAGTCCCTGACACCGTCCATTTATTTGGATCCACACCAAAATTTAGTAGGATCTTAACGTTCACATTCCCAACATTCCAAGTTTCCTGAAAATCTGGCCAGTTGTCTGACAAATGGATCTAAATAGGCAACAATTTAACATCCCTGGTAGAGTGTTTCATAACAAAACTTTGTGTCACTGCTTGAACAGTGCAGATTTGTTCATTTAAACTAATGCATAATCTGAGTACATGATCAGTATGTGTAATGAAATCTGATAGAATCTCACACAATCTCTTCCATTCATGCAGCTGGGTGCACATGACATGCCTCTAGCAGAAGGATTAGGACGATCAGCTGAGCGAGACTCAATACTACATTGTTCCTCGCTGCTCACCGCTTGTTTTTCCTTTAACTCTCCCCACAGCTTATCATAGGATGACAGAGCAAACCCCCCCTATAAATATAAACCTGAACTTCAAGCAATCGTGGTAGACTTAGGACAACAAAGTGGTGCCAAAACATCAGAGCCTTTTACTTTTTCTCTTTTGTTTCAATTAAAGCCCAGGTTCCTTTTGGAAAAGACACACTCATGGTTAGGACAAATAAACCCAACAAAGGCAATTGGGAAAATCAGCTTTGGGCATGAGATTACAGAGTACACCGATGCCTTTGTTGGCAGGCAACATCTGTAACTGAGTGACAAAAGGCAGCGACACGGTGTGCTGCGTGAACGTATGAGAGAAAGGTCCATTCAGCCTGTCATTGTCTCTGTTTGACGCTGACAAAAAAAACAACTAACACTACGCCGACACATTTCATCTACTCCGTCAAAGTGTCACGCGGCAGACAGGAAGTTCCTCACCACAAAACATACTATTAAATGGATTTTGGCTTGTGGTAATGTGTCTGCTCACGATGTACAACAATTCAATCAAAAACGTTTGCAATGCTGGACTGCTAAAACGTTTTAGGAATAGTTTGACATTCAGGAAAATATTTATTTTCTTTCTTGAACCAGAAGAGATAAAAAGTAAAATGGAGACTAATCTCATGTCAGTATGATAAATATCAGGGCTGCACGAATGAATAATCATTCAGCGATTGAAATAATGCTCATGTACAGCTCCATTGTTCTGCTTAACTCCTTGACAGCTGGGAGACCTTTCTCTCTTTGCCCTCCTATGCAATTAATATGACTTTTTGAAAAAAAATAGCTGCACTGCTGGATGCAAGATGGATGTCTAGACTTGATCCCGGACGTTTCATGCTAGTGATGTCTTTCTTGGCTTTTACGCATTCATCACAAACTCAAACAAATAATAACAATAATACATTTAATTTATAATGCACTTTACATTTGGATCAAATCTCAAAGTGCTTTGTGATGAAACACTTCATTCATTCATTCATTCATTCATTCATCACGAAGCAGTTTGTGATGAATGAATGAATGAAGTGTGTCAGTTTGTGTTGCTTTGCAGCACAGACACAACACTCTATGGATATGAATTTTTCTGAAATGTTTCCAAACAACAGATGATTATATTCTTTGAGGGAAAGCCCTTCAACGTCCTAGTCTCCAGATATTTAATATAGTCTCTTCCATCTACAAACTGTTGGTCAGGTTAAGGAATTGCCTTTCCTTTGCAGAGGAAGTTGCATGGGTTACGAGAGTTTCACTTTCCTTATGCCAAGTTAAGCTAATTGAAAACTGGCTACAGAAACCAACTCTAGGCAAGATGGCAAATATGACAATTTTATTATTTGTCAAACTTCCTCTTAACATCTGCTGATCGTCTTTTTGCAGAATATGGAGATCTAGCGAAAGGTCAGTCAGAAAGGCTATACCCACAGTATGGCTACGCTTAATGCTATTCTACACTGTTATGCTCACCTTTCACACACGCTTGGTCTCATTTACCCGCTTTATGGCCTGGGGCATTAATTCATATCCACGGCACCCTTTCAGGTAGCCTAATCCATCCACTGACACACCCGCATGATTAGCCTCATCATCACCATCATCTGTTGTCTTTGAATATGACCCTCTTCATCCATCTAGTCCTTGTATGCTGCTGTTTTTTAGCCCTCCACCTCTCCATCTTCACAAAGCTTAATTAGTTTCATCATTCATCAGCCTCAGCACGGTTATCAGCCGCCACCACCCACAGTATACAGAATCCAGAGAGGGGATATTCCACACTGCTGCTCAGGGCAGAGATCCTTTAATCACAATGTCCCCGAAGAGTCTGAGCCCCATAGACGTTTTAAAAGACTTATTATAACACATCTGCTTTCTTAATAAATCATTCCTCATCTCAACATCTCGTCTTCTCTGATTGAAATACTGTATATTGTAAATACTGTAACAGCATGTTGCTATAAAAGATTTGGCACAAGTTCAAAATAAAGCTACACAGGTGAATATGCCTGCATGGCCTAATGAGATACATATATGCACATTCCAAAATAGGAAGAAATATGCACATCTCAGCAATTGCAGCCCCCTAAACAGCTATGTTGTATTCAGTACTTTGCACAGAAAGCACTTTCAATGCACCCTTAAACCTTGAAGAGCCACATCAGCAGCATCTTGACTTTGAGAGAGAGGATTGAGCTCAGCAGAGACATTTAGCCCGTATCTTGCCTCTTTACTATTGAAACTGCTGTAAGAAGATTAAAAAGCTGCACAATCTCCTCACCTGGCACTGATATGAACAGGTAGAGGGAGGTGGTGTGCTCTAAAAAAGCACAGATATAAACTGTATTGACTCAACCTATGCAAACATTGAGCCTAAATGAAAATGAACAAACATGTTCATGGTTGAATTTCTCTTATACCAGTTTTCACCGCCGTAGGAAATCTGTGTGCTGCAGCCATTTCATTATTAATTTACTTTTGTAGCAGGACAATCATTCGTTTCCTTCAACAGTAATTTCAATTCTCAAAACTTCCGCCAGTATTGGCCTTGCACTAATTATATGTACAATATTGATTTGACATTTTGTTGATACAGTTTTAAGAACATGGCTTACCAATATATAGCGACGAGTCTTTCTTCTTTACATGATCATCTATGTATGACAGACCCAGGGGCTGCACCGGGGTGGCCCCGATCCCTAGCAGGACCTGGGCCCCAATCAGCAGTAGGTACATCATGTTGGTGTTGGCCTTGTTGGCACATACTGCATCCTCAGCCAGCTGGGCATCCTTGCTGCTTGTGTTGGTACAAATATCCCGACCCACGTCAGTCCTCCCCATGTGCCCAATATCATACTGCTTAGTCAGAAACTCAGGCAGAGCTGAGAGAAGGGCGCCAAGCGCCATGACAATACCTCCGCAGCCTATCAGACGGGGTCTATGGGCTTTGGCTCCAAAGTAACTGACAAACAGGATCAGGGCCAGGTTGCCTATTTCGAAGCTGCTGGCTATCACTCCTACGTCAGCACTCTGCAGGTTGAACCGTCGCTCGAGGGTGGTCAGCACACTCACCTGAGAAAAAGGAGAGGGAAAAAAAATAAAGCCAGTGTTTATGGGACTGACTTGATGTTATGCTAGATTAAGTAACATGTACGAATTACATCCAATTTTACAAATTAAAATTCATCATGTTCACAGTTTGACTGATACTGGATTTTTGGGACTGATTCCAATGCCAATATTAGTCGGTAAAAAACTTGTATTTCAACTTGTGTTTCAGAAGGAACATTCCTATATCTTAATAAAATATATTTCAAATATTCAAGCCAGCATTATACAAAGGCCAGAATCATGATCTTTCGTGTAGCCTAACAAATAGTATTAAGGGAATAAATAACAATAAAATATAATAAAAATAATATAAGACTCAAATTTGTCACCTGTCTACACTTGGGTTTAAGCACATTGTTTTCATTTGGTTTTTTAAAATCATTGTGGTGCATTTTTCCATGCAGTGGTGTTTTTTTTAAATATTGTTCACTGCTGTTTTTACTGGATTTCCCCCCCCCATTTTCATTATCTTATTGTTATTTTTATTATTATAATTAATAGTTGGTCTGGGTCACATCGTGATCACATGTCAGCCAGGTTTGAGATTTGTCCAAATTCAACAACGATCATCACAAAGATCACCCATTGCTGCAAGCTTTCTTAATACCATTTAAAGTTGTCAGTATAAGTTGTGGTTGACCTGTCTGCCAGCTCCACCTATCCAAATAAAAACTATTTGCATTTTTGAAATCTAAAATCAAATGCTTCTTAAAACTAGTTCAGAGGCAAATGCCCATGGATCAGATGACATGGTCTAGAAAATTATCCAGACGGCAATCACATGTTAATATCGGGTGTAAATGAGGACTATATCTGATTATTTTGGACGTGCTCTTGGATAAATTTTATTTCCGTCATGAGTCATGCCATTTTAAACAGTCCTTTTCCATTAGACTACTCTAAATAAGAAGCTGTGCTGATGTTCCACAGTGTAGCACCTCCATGGAAACAGGCCTCTGTTTCTGATTAGCTGGGCACTGCAGCATTTACTGCCATGGCTTCACTGAGAACGGCTCATCACAAGTTTGTCTCTCTTCCACCAGCTGTCAGCCCACCAGTAACAGCTGAAGCCAACAGGAAAGCAACTGTTTAGCTCCCTTCAGCTTTTTGTTTGTTACTCATAGTTGTCCATGGTCAGAGATTACATTCTGTGGCAATGTTTACAATCTGGCAGTGACTTTGTTAGTTGTGAAGCAGAGCTTGGATTGGTTTTCTTCTGATACGTGGGATAAGTCTCTGCATTCAAACATTAAACTATTATGAGAACTTTTCTCAAGCAGTCCTTGTAAGGGTAACCATTTTTCCATTTCCCAACAGGCTTGATTAAAGCTTTGATTGTGCCCTAAAGAGCATCCTGCCCACACAAGCATCACATTCTGGAAAGAGTGACCTCACTGCATGGTGAACCAACTTGTGGTTTTCCTGTTACAAGTTTTTCCATCAGCTGCTCAATCATTTTAATACCTCAATGTATCTGTAGAAGGAAATTACTTTTATGACTTTCGGAGGCTTATAATAACCAGCCATAATATTATAACTACCTTACTAATATTGTGTAGGTCCTGCCAAAACAGCCAAATGGGGGCATGGACTTCACAAGATCTCTTAAGGTGTTCTTAGATGTTAGCAGTAGATCTTTTAAGTCCTTTGAATTGCACATGTTTGTCCAGCACATCCCACAGATGCTTAATTGAATTGAAATCTGGGGAATTTGGGGGGCCAAGAAACCATTTTTGCGGAGTGGCAGCGTGCATAATCCTTCTGAAAGAGGTCACTGAAATCCTTTCATGTCAGGGGAGTACTTGGCCTGCTACATCTTGATGTATATGAATTTCAGGATCAAATGATGGCAGTAATCGGGGTTTGTTAATTCAGAGAGCATGGTTTTGGATTGATAAAACTGGAATTAACTGAATCGTATTATTTTTTTGACTTTGAGCAGGCATGTTAGGACTTTGCTGTTGTCGAGATAGGTGGACATTGCAGTGTTTCTGCAGGATAGTTAGATATATAGCATGCTTCAAATTGCTGAAAATATTTTTGTTTATTCAGAAAAAATAATATGTAAGATGTACAAAATAATTATCTCATTAATTCAGAACGCAGCAAAACAGCTTTTTTCTTACATTTACACATCTTTACCATTTTTTCCTGGACCAAACCCAAACTTGGAAATGTAATGTTTCCAATGAAGAAGCTCTTGAATTTCCTTACGGATACATTTTTGGGCTTCATGAAGATGAACGGACATGTAAGGACACCATGAAAGTTATCCCATTTCCCAGGAATTCTGTACAAGGACTGGTAGTTACAGTCCATGAATCCTATTTTCTATCATCTTAGCTCCATTACGATTTAACTGATTTGGAGTTTTATTCTAGCTTGTTTCAGTTTCATTAAGCTGATGCTACAACCTGACTGAAGCAGCAAAGAAACTCTTGAATGTTCAACTACACTCTTCTGTTCTCTCTGTTCCTCTTCAAATTTTATCTAAAATGAATATTTTAGATAAAAAACAAGTTTATGAAGAAATGTGATGGTCAAAAAAAATATGGTTCAGTCTGTTGGCTTTGCCATTACAGATGGCGAATAACTTTGCGTCACTTCAGGAAGCAGAACAGACAGCAGGTTGTTTTTAAATAAACTCTAAATTCCACGGCAGTGACTGTTTCACTACGGATCAGGGGGCGGAGAGGATGATTGTTGGGAGTGGATTGCCTTTGGTGAACCTCAGTAGACAGAGTCTTCACCATGAGTCATGACGTATCTGTCCCTTTAGTGATTCTTTCCCTTAAATGCAAACACACACACACATACACACACACACACACACACACACACACACACACACACACACACACACACACACACACACACACACACACACACACACACACACACACACACACACACACACACACACACGCACACACACACGCACACACACACACACACACACACACACACACAGACTGCTTTACCGCTCGGCTGGCACCGCCCGACTGGCACCGCCCGACTGGCATTTGATCACAGTGTTGTCTTATCCAGTTCTACAAAACAATGCCATGCCTCCAGAACCTTCCGATGGAGAAGCTCCAGCTCCACACTGAAGACAAGGCAAAGTAGAGAAGCCATCATCCAGTCCAATCTGCTCCCATCCTATTATGAAAGGTTCTAGCCAGAATTGTGTCAGCAGTGGAAACACTCTAGAGAAGTTAAGTCAATTTTAACTTGTTTGCCCACTTCCACTATGACTCAAATAGCCAGCCAACCAACAGGGTTAAACCAAAAATAGATTACGGAGGGGAAAAAATTGAAAGCAGACTGGTCGGTGGTCACATTTTTCAAACTGTGGAACTGTTTAATCTGTTGCATGGTAACAAAACAAACAACGTCATGCAGTATGACATCGTCTAACGAGAATAACAATCCTCGTCTGATTCCAAGGACTCCAAACTGCAGACGTGGGTCTGTATTAACCGCCAAAAGTAAAAACCAACATCAATGCTTGTGTTCTCTTCAGGATATTTAGACTTAGCTGACATGAAAGTGCTGAAATTGTGCCGATTATGAGGTCACAACCGCTGTTAAGTGATTTATGAATATTTCCATTTAATTTCATGTTGTCTAATCCACTGAGGGTTAGCTACAGGTCCTAAGAGTCTAAATACACAAACAAAATGGAGGAACATAGCTGTATAGCTGTTATATCCCAGTGCAAGTAATTTAGAAGTACCTTGGTGATGCATGTTTATTAACCAGAAATCAAACAAAACAATCTAATCCAAAACTGCATAAAATGTAGTTATTGAATAAATAATTGTAAAAAAACCAACATATGATCGAATACAAGTACTTGTTGAGATTAAATTAGAAGACTGATATTTGATTTGGGTTAATCCCTTTTTCTGACAGTCAGCTGATTAGGAGCGGATGCAGTTTGACAGGTTTGCTCAGCTGAAAGGAGCACACTTCAGGCTCAGGTGTTAGATGTGCTTTGCAGCTCCATAGCGGAAGTGTCAGCTTTTGTCCTTATAAGCAAAGTGTTACTGGAACCAACAGAGCTTAGACCTTCAGGTGCTGCATACATATACATCCAAAACATACCTCCCAGAATCTTGGTACCAGTCTTAAGTCCATATTTCAAATCTGTTTCTATAACTTCAGGGAAGTGGAAATCAGGAGACACTGACGCTTGAATATAAACGTCTTTTTTCGGTGCATCTCGGACTAACTACTTATTCGGTAACATAGGACAGTTTCAACCACATTTTATATTCGCAATGATTTATACGGTATAGAATAGATACAACTGTGATTTTCCTGACAGAGTAATGAGAGTGGATTAGTTTTCTTCTTGCACAGATGGCGCTCCAGTCATGACTGACAGGTTGTTTTTTCTGTCAAAAATTAGCCTATTTCCCTAAACGTTTAATCAAATCAATGTATAGGTGGCTCAAAGGGATAACATAGCTTTCTTGTGTGATACTGTTATGATAGAAATCAGGGGATCATTAGCTGTTTACATGATGATGATTGTAATTTACAACTATTTTAAGAGGTAATTGTAATCCCTATAATTTATGGGATAATTTGTTACTTCTCTATGTAATATTCCATTTTAAACTGAATGGCTATGGGATTTTGATGCTTGGTAAACAACCTCAGGCTATTGTACTGGTCATTCAAATTATTGATCAAAATAGTCATCAGATTTCTCTCTCTACTGATCAAAATGGAGCTAGTTGCAGCCCAAATGCTTTATAGACTAAGTGATCAAATAATCTGGGGCCATCATGTTACTGCTATCATATAAACAATAACTGTGGGACATGCGAAGGGAACTTCAGACAGCTGAGGAAAGCACAAAATAAAAGCACAGTGTAACCCTAGCTACTTCTGTTGAATTTGTCTGCATGTTATCTGTTCACTTGCAGCCAAGCTGCTAAATAGGGACGACCAGCATGATGCTAACTGTCATGTACTGTAAGCAACTCACAGGGAGCAATGATAGCAGAGTTCTTGTCCCTGCAGCCAGCAAACACTCCTTAAGCCCAATCATCCAATCAGCGGTACAGTCAACTCATGTAGGTCGGCACACGTTCACTACATTGTCACTGAAACAGGCAACTAATTTCCTGCCCATGTAAATTAAGCCGACTGTAAATTGTCTTTGCAGAGCGAACAAACAAAAACAGGCCAGAGAGCCTTGCGTGCTTGTGTTTGGAAAGGATTCCCGACATCAACTGAAGCACCAGGTTGATAGTTCACAATGTTTGAACAGGTGTCCGAAACTAACCTGCCATAAAAAGGAGAACAACTGTTCTACCCGTATTATCAAAACCAGAAGATAAAGTACTTTCACTGTCGTGTTCTATTGCGGTGGGATGCTTGATCTTCAGCAGGTCCACAAAGAGAGAAGATAAGATGTTCCACTCCAAATATGGCCAAGACATTTGGTGGGGGTTGGTCTATTAACTGCAACCGATTATTTGAGAATAAACATTGCCAATTTTGTAACTAAATGTTCTGAGTGGCTGCCTGAGTCCAGCAGTCTCCTCTGGGATGCTTTCAGGATGTATCAGAGCACTTTAGGGACCTTTGTCTCACACAAATCTACATATAGTCTCTACATGCGTTCTGTTTTTACTGCATTTTTATGTTTTTGCTACATCTGAAAATATTAGGAGAGGACCTGATATTTTGTCAGTATGAATTGTACAAATGATTAAGAAGGGTGACAAATGCTATTTTAATTAAGAGCGATCCGAGAGGTTATTGCCTTGAATGACATTTTGTGTGAAATAAACCAATCACTACACAAACTAACCTAACATTATAATTACATGTGCAACCTCCAAGAGTATAATGATACCAATCAGAGCTTATAAACGTCTTTGTTGTTGCTGCATGGTTGATCCAAAACTGTGAGCAATTAAAGATAAATAGCCAAATGGCACACAGGCAGTGGAATGTCTTCTGACAACTATAACTACAGCACTGGATGTGTGGTTCAGGCTACCTTTGAAGTTCGGCTACAGCAGACGTGTCTATTGTCATTTAGTCCAGAGCAAAGAAACACCTATCAAAGTGGGAAAAGGTGCGATTCCTGCAGGCTACTCACCAGGTAAGCTCCGACGGTGCCCTGTGCCAGCATGAGGGCGCACTCTGATATCAAGAATATCTTGATATTTGAGAAGCATGAAGTCTTTTTCTGGAGGCCGTCTCCGTCCAGAGTGTCCCCACCGCTCCTGTCAGAGTCCCGGTGCTTCTTCACCTGCATTCTCTCCTACTTTTACCCACAGAGCACTGCGAGAAACCGAGCCACGCAGGACGATGGCTGCATGAAGACACGGGTCTGTTCAGTGTTTCGCTACATTCGCGGAGCTCCTTCTGGGAATCTGTTGTCTATTCTAACATCCACCGAGCTGGGGAACACACATCCAAACTCTCTGCGAGTCGTCTGCGCCTCAACATCGGCTCCACGTCGACGCGCGGGAACACGTTAACTCCCTGAATGCGCAAGCGAACCACCGACACGCAGAATTCTGTCACAACGCATCGTTACTCCTCACAGGTTTTTGCAGGGTCCAGCCTCAGGTGAAGAGTCTGTTAGAGGGTACTTCCACGTACCGTCGTGGTCCCTGACGCAACCTGAGAGCTCTCTGTCACTGCGCTCCTTCCTCTCCTCCTCTTTAAGCGCGCGGGGCGGCCCTAGAGGCGCTGAGCGCGAGCCTCACTTGTCTGATCGACTCTGACTTCTAAAGTCCCTACACTTGTCCTGTGGGAGCCGCCCGGCGTGTTTGATGCTTTCTAGCTACTTTAGGCTGTCTTACAGACATGTTCGGATGGTTTGTATTTAAATAATCCACAGGGAAAGTAATTTGTGATTTAACTTATTTGTGATTTAACTTAATTGAAACATTTATTTCAAATATGTGAAAAAACAAAACAACAAAATACAAGACAAAAAAACAAAACAAACAAAGCAAGCGGACAGAAAAAGAAAACGTATATGCAGCCTATTTACATACAGGAAATAGCAGGATAAGTTCTCAAACACTAGACTTGGTTTACATATAAGAAAAGGAGTGAGAAGAAGTACAAATTTATTTAATCCCACCCCTTCTCCATAATTTACTGATTGTTATTATATTATATAATTTTACATTATTTTATATATTCTATGATACAGTATATGTGTACAATACAATATACACAAGACATTTGTTGTGTCATAGGAGCAGTGTGTATTTTGAATAATTTGAACAATTTTTTATTTTCTTTCTTTCCCAGGCACCATGGGGAATACCTTTACCTCAGCGGCCACTTTGACTTGTGGTGTCCCCCAGGGCTCCATCCCTGTCCATTAGCATATACATGCTACCACTTGGTCAAATTGTAAATACTTACAAAGTGGCACACTTTTTTTAATATGAAATATAGAATCAAAATGTTCTCAACCAAACTGGAGAAGGACTTCAATCAAAGGGTGGATGAGGAAGAATGATGAAGAATGTTTCGCCTGAAAACCACTGAGGAAGATGCTAATTAATTGTTTTGTGTTTTGAAAAAAGGAGGATTATATTACTATATAAGCGTACGTGAAACCTTGCTGTTCAAAGAATAATGAAGACCCGATTCGTGAAACAATTTAGAGGTAAAGGGAGAAGTCCACGCGCTCCACACTGGGATAGAAATTTGCAGGTGACACAGTGCACTGTTCTACATTAAATAATCTAAGACAAACTTAATGTACTGGTTTCATTGTGTGATTGACTCAAAAATATAAAGTTGTGTTAAATCAACCATATATCGTGTTCCAAAAAAGTTTTAATGCCAAATTACGCCTGCTAAAGTGGGCTAAAGTATAAAAGCTAACACATATGGATTAAATGAATCAGACATAAGTGAATTTTTTCAACTTAAAGAACTCATGGAGTTCACTCACGGACCCCAGTTTGCTCTCCTGTTATGGTATCCCCAATGCCACCAATGTTTGAATGTTTTTGAATGGGTGGAGACTGGCTGGTGTAGTAAAGTAATTTGGGAGATGAAGCAGACAAGAAAGGAGCTCATTGTGTCCATTTCTTCATATTCTATAAATGGCAAATGGACTGAAAGCATCAAATATTTCATATGAGTCCAACTAAAAAAACCCAGTAAAAAAGTGTTGTTTTTTCAGTTTTGTTATTTTTGAAATGGAATGAACACGATATAACCTGTAAATATTTAGCTTTAAACATGCTGGTAGGCAAATATTGTCAAAGCCACGCCATTTTAACATAAGTAGGTAAAAGTTTATTTATTTAGCACTTTGAAAACCCATATTTATAAAATTCTACACAGACACAGAGATTACAAAATCCAAAATAAACATTACCACATAAATAAAGTACAACAACAAACAAAGGAAAATAAGCCGAAACAAAACACGTGTACACACAGAAAGGGAACAAGAATGACATGAATGCTTGTCTGTACCGGTGAGTTTTGAGTTGCTTTTTGAAGCTGTCCAAAGATTCAACAGATTTGATGGATTGTGGAAGCTGGTTCCAAAGGGTGCGGCTTAAAACAGAGAAGGCACCGTCACCTTTGGTTGTTAAGTTGAGTGTTGGATAGAAAGAAGGTTTAGATTAGAGATCTGCTGCTCCTGCGTTTGGGACTAACTGTAAGTGATGTAAAGATGATTGGCTGAGGCAAGTGTATATGGAATTACAATATTCAAAACGAGAGAAAATGAAGGTTTTAATTATTAAATTAAGATCTGTAGAGGAGATAATTGGTCTGAATTTTGAGATTTTTCTATTTTGCAGTAAACAGGAGTGAACAAGTTTTTGATCTGGTGGTTCATGGAGTGATCGAAAATTAATCCTAGATTATTAGCAGTAGATTTGATATTTTTTTGAAATGGGACAATAAACTGATCAACAGCAGTGGATAAGGTGTCGGGTCCAATTAATTGTATATCAGTTTTGCCTGGAATAAGATTGAAGGAAATTTAGAGACAACCACTCCTGGACAGCGGCTAAACAATTATTGAGATAGGAAAGTTGTTTCCGGCTATTGGTTTTGGCACAGAAATAGATTTGCATATCATCAGCGTAACAGTGGAATGAAGCATCATGGAATGGACTGAAAAGACTACAGAGAAGAAGCATGTAGAGAGGTAATAGGATTGGTCCAAGGGCCGGGCACTGGGGAACTTCTCCAGGACTTGGTCCTTGGTGGAGCAGAGGTGGACACATTACTAGCAACACAGACTTAGAAATATCTGTCACTTAGGTAGGACTGAAAAGATTTTAAGGCTGTACCAGAAATACCGACTCAGTTATGCAACGTCTATAACCTCTAACTGGCTGTTGGCTTCTTTTCTTTTAATAATTATACAGGTATTATGGTAACAGTCTTCTCAGCTAACCATTAACAAGAAAGAGACTGAGTGATTTTTTTCTCTTCTCCAAACAATTCTATTAAACAATCAATAAATCATCAAAATGATTCTTAATTAAATCTGTTGACTGACTAATCAGTTAATCAATGGATCATTTCTTTTTTCTATGGTGCCTTAGCAGAGTTATAACACAGAATATTATGACTTCAGAGTACATTTTCACATTTATTATTGGATTATCAAGCTGTCAGCGTGTCTGCGGTGAGGTATTGCAGTTGTTATGATGTAATGAAACCACATAATGTGATGATGATGGGGCTGGACTAAATAGGATGATAAACAAATGTCGGTGAAGGCTGCTAGGGTTTTTTGCGCGCAGCAGCAGCATGTTAATATTATATAACCGTCAAGGAGATGAGCTGGTAAATTGATGGAATTTCAAATATGTTTCTGAAACAAACTAACCAGTCAAAACAAGACAGGCTGTTGAAAGATGAATTTAAGGCCACTTATTAGACTTATTTTAGATGAATGTTTTTATTGCTGGTATTGAATATTAATTGACAACTTTTTAAAATGAAACGGAAAGTATTCTGTGTCTTATGGCTTCCCAAATAAAGAGTTTCCTGTATATTGTAGTGTCTATAATATCCCTCCATCTATCCATTTTCTTCCATTTATGCAGTGTCTGGTTGGCAGGCTATGAAGGGATTTCCAGACATCCCACTCCCCAGCAACACTCTCCGGCTCATCCTCGGGGGTCCTGAGGCGTTCCCTGGCCAGATTAGATATATACACTCTCCAGCGTGTTCTGGGTCTACTACAGGGCCTATTTCTGGTTGTACTTCCCTGAAAGACCTCCACAGGGATGCGTACGGGAGGCATACTACTCAAATGCCAAAACCACCTCAACTGACTCCTTTTGACCCGAAGGAGTAAGTTCCTCTACTCCGAGCTCTTTCAGGATTTCTGACCTCCTCACCTCATCTCTAAGGCTGAGCCCAGTTTCTAAGGAAGCTCACATCTGCCTGCTTATAATGCCTGGGACATTTCAAAAAAGTTGGGACAGAATGTGTTAACCATTGCGTGACCTCACCTTTAATTTATCACCACTCTGTAAGCATTCCAAAGAAGAGAACATTAATTAATTATTATTAATTATAGAAGTTTCGAATGTGGAATTCTGTCCCATTCTTTCTTCATGCAGAAGTTTGGTTGCTGAAAAGTCATGGATCTTCGTTGTCGTATTTGGTGCTTTACGATGCGCACACATTTTCATTTAAGTACATCGCTGGACTGCAGGCAGAATATTCTAGAACTCTGACTCTTCTGAAGCCACGCTGTGTCTTGGCAACGTTGTGTTAATGGAATAAGCAGAGATGTCCCTGAAAAAAGTTTGGTCTGGATGGTTGTTTTAAAAAAACTCTGTTCTTTTCTCCATGACAGTTGCCTTCACGGTTGAGCTTTGGTCCTGAGAAGTGACGAACTGAGTTTACTGACAGAGGTCTATGGGTGTACATTTTTGGTCTAAACCTAAAACACATGCAACATTTTCACAACCATTTATTGTGAATGACTGAGTCTTTTGGGAATACCCCTTTCACAAACAGGTATGATGCTATTGCCTGTTACCAATCAACCTCTTCACCTGCAGAATGGTCAGGTGTTTCTGGCATTCCACAACTTCCCCAGTTTTTTGATGCCCCTGTCTCAACTTTTCTGACAGCTGTGCTCTACTATTTTGGATTTATGATGTGAACACTGGCCTGATATGACAGTCAACTGTCATCCAGGACAGTCCCCTTATTCCCAGGCAGGTTTGTCGCCGGTGTCAAATGCAAACCTGCTGACAAATGCAAAATCTAAACTGCCATCCTGACAGTTTTGTATCTTTAACCACACGACTTAAATATGTTCTCTCCATTTTGCTGCACACACAGAGCAAACTGTTTGTTTGTGTTCAGAAATATTTACTGTGAAAATTTTTTTTACGGTTCCAAACAATTTAATTTGGATGCAGTTATCCTGACAATTGCATGTCTCAAACAAAAAAAAAAATCAAAAATCTTGAAAAATTGTTTAGATGACATACTTCAGAAAGCTCTTTTGATCATTACTGTCACAGGCTAACTGTGGCCGGCTCCCAACTTTCTAGCATTTTTATATCCCTGAAAAGTCAGAGATACTATGGAATTGTCATTGGTACCGCCGCAATAACGCAACAACACCTTCATGGATCATGATATGGTTTACTCTTAAAACTTTGATTCCTATTTTACTTACAAGAGGGAACTTTTATGTAAAACGCTGTTTTTCTTCCTATCCGATAGGTTGTCTTGGTCCAGATTCGGTGCCTGTGGATGTGAGGAGATACATCTTGACTTTATCATATTCTACTGTAATATTTCATATTTTATTGAATGGGGGAGCTTTCTTTGAATGAGGAATACTATGGACATATCTTCACATTTTATTTGAGGACTTCAGTCAGGGTTATTGCTTGTACAACAGAAGGGATAGTGGACTTTTCGGGGATATATCCTTGCTGTCAGGGACACCAGCATATGCCTAGTTTTTCTTTTTTTATGAGGGCTTGTTGATGAAATTAGTCACTTCCGGTTGTGTCGAGATCTTCCTCTGGTATAGAGTACTTGATCTCAACCCACTAATTTATTGACCCAACAAATGTAAGTTATCTGGAATGAAGCAGTGGGCAATGGGCCAAAGTTATGAAATATATTAACAAACAGACACCAGGAATTTGAAAGAATATAAGCATATCACGTCAGATAAAACATTGAACTAACTATTATTCTAAAGACACAGTTGGCTGGTAGCTGCTACTAGCTGCTTTCTCAATGTCTAAATTGTAGGTGCCACACACAATACATTGTGAAAACACCACGCCCCAAACCGGTACTTCTGTCTCAGCTGATTGTTCTGTTTATGATGTCGAATTGGTGCTTTTTCTACGTATTCAGCCAACTCAGAGGTGAAACAACAAAGACCTCCTATTAGGCCATTTCAAGGGAAAACAGAGAAAGATAAGGCATATTATAGGTGAAATATCTGTGTTAATGATATTTTAGGGCCTTGTTTGTGCATATAAGTCTTGAGCTATTAACCCATATTGATATTTTGAGGTCAGTTTTTCACATAATTACTGAGATTTCTTTACATCTAATCTTCAGGAAATTTTGTTTTCAAAAGGAAATCTATTCTGTTTTTTATTGTTTAGCAACTATATAGATTTATTTTTTAGTAAGTTCTCTCAATACCGTAAAAAATGTGTCTCTCTCGCACCCAGTACCGATCAGTTTCTGACCTCCCGGAATCTTGTACTCTGAAGACACGATGGCATTGTGTTGCTGGAATAAGCAACAATGTTTCTTAAATAAGTATGGTCTGTATAGCAGTATCTGTTGTTTACTTAACCTGTAGGTACTTTTTTTTTCTCCAATAATGGCTTTCATCTAAAGAGCAGAGATTTTCTTCAGATTGTTTTGATCGTACTATGAGATTAGGGACTGCAGATGGAGAAATCTTCATAGCATCACAATTTCCCATTAAAATAAAGTTGTTCTTAATAGGTTGGACTATCTGTCCTCACATATTTTCCCAAAGTGTTGAAGCTCTCCCCATCTCTCTCGACTAAGCACTCACTCCAAGTTTCTCTGGTCAGATTATTTCAAGTTAAAACCTTATAGAGAAATGTGTGTGTGATCGTAAAAGCCCAGTATGTGTGTGCCACTGTCTGCATACAGTGGACCTGCAGGGACATGAGTCAGGTAACAGCGAGAGTTGGGAGGAGATGGCTTGGACCGGTGCCAAGAATGTATGAATGGGAGAACCCGCGGACTATTGTTATGCCCACCGAAACTACTGCTATTTATAGCATTTGGAAAGGGTTTACTGTGGAAAAGAAGCCCAGCCTGTGCTGGGCGACACTGGGAATTGGAAGAGCGTGAGTAGTAACAATGCTGTTTTACAGTAGCCTTTCCTGTTCAAACTTTTGAGGAAAACATTTCAGCATTCTTCATTATTTCACCATCTATTCAAAACAATGGATATTAAAGCAAAACCAGATAATCATATTTTCCGTCGGTGTGGTCCTTCTAGTAACTTGCTTTTATTCGTTTTATATTGTTGACAGTATAACACAAGAAAATGATTTATTGGCATCTCACTTCTCATAACACAAAGAGGATAACCTACCATGAGAAGAAATGAAGTGAGTCCAATATCAATGCAAATAAGTCACTGCCGTGTATTTCTTCAACTCCATGAGAATTTTATTTTAACTAGAGATTTCTTAAAGATATATGTCGATCAGCGGACGTAGAACCAGTGTTGTGGCTGATCAGTGTACAACAACCATTTCTTAATAATACTGACGTTTACTGTTGAATTGAGATAAAAGACACACATCCAAACAAAGAAATAACACAATATTACAATGTCCCAAATGATGGAAGATGTAATATACAGTAATCCGCCACAAATCTAAAACCAGTACAGATTTTAATGTTGTGGCTGATCGGTGTACAACAACCGTTTCTGAACAATGCTGAAATTTTCTGCTAAACTGAGATAAAAGATACATTTCCAAACAAAGCAACTTCACTAGATTACAATGTCCCAAATGATGGAAGATGTAATATACAGTAATCCGCCACAAATCTAAAACAAGTACAGATTTTAATGTTGTGGCTGATCGGTGTACAACAACCGTTTCTGAACAATGCTGAAATTTTCTGCTAAACTGAGATAAAAGATACATTTCCAAACAAAGCAACTTCACTAGATTACAATGTCCCAAATGATGGAAGATGTAATATACACCAGTCAGTCATAATATTAGAACCAGTAACTGGTATTAATGCTGTGGCGGATCTTTGTGCGTGCTTGTTTATGTTTACATTCTACATAGTAACATGAGGTATCAAAACAGATGTTTTTATTTGTGATTCAATAAGATGTAATAAAAGGTGAAGCTTAGAAACAAAGGTATCTTCACTCAATTTAAACGCACAGTACGTTATGTTGTTGGTAAATAAGTCGATTTATTTGACGACCGTGACTACTTGACTGTTATCAAGAAATAGCCAGCGTACAACTGAACTGTCAAGGATAAAAATAGGCAGGAGCTAAGAGCCAATTTCTACTATCCTCCTTGCCAGAAAGTGTACAAGGTTGAATTACAGATCTCCAAGTCAGCTGAGACAGATATATACGCAAATCAGCAACATCATTATACCCACATATTCTAGACTTTTGAGTATGAGGGCTGGGTGTCTTTGGAAGCACTTTATCGTCACCTGTTTTAATAATGGTGTTTGTTTAATATAATTCAATTCTGTATAATTCTGCCTTGATTTTGAATTTGTATTGTAGTATTGTCTTGTTTTTATTTTTGGAACGCTGAATCTCCCATCTACACAACAAACTTACCTTCAAGGTACATATAATAAAAACTTGAACCTTGAACCTATTTCCTCAAAGTTGATGTATTGGAAACATGAAAAATGAGAGCGCTGAAAGATCTGAGATACTTTGACAAGGGCCAACATTGTGATGGCTTCTTGACTGGGTCAGAGCATCTCTAGAACTGCAGGTCGTGTTGTATGTGACTAATCTTCAGTGGCTTGGGCTGACCAACTGGTGGAACTGTGATAAGATCATGGGTGCCCAAGACTCTTTAATGTTCATGGGAAGTCCATATTACTCAGACCCAAAGAAAAGCTACTGTAGTTCAAATTGTGAAAAAGTTAATGCTGGTTCTGATGGAATAGTGTCAGAACAATCACATCTGAGAGCAGATTTTGCTGCAAACACGGGACCCACCCGATATAAGACAGGGGGTTTTAATATTATGGCAGATCAGGATAGACAGCCATTTTACTTTATTGCCTTATATATGTCTTATATGTGTGTAAAATAGATTATTCACTCTATATTTAAAGTTCCAAGCATTGAATGCGCTTTCATCGTTCCAGAAATACATGAGCAGATTTATTATACAACCCCGTCTTTTAGTAAAAACATTTTTCGCATTTTAACAGTACTTTGGACACTCAAGGACAGAGGATGGATTCTTATCTAATCTTATCTGTGTATCTTTAATGCACAGCTCAAGAGTGAAGACAGACATGAACCATTAATTTAACACAACAATGTTCCGGATGTTTTGGGTTTGCAGTATTGTTGGTTCCACACAGGGTTCGGGAGAGAAAACACAAATACTTATTCAAAGCATCAGGAGCATTAAGTTCTGATTCGGTCACTGATGATGCTTTTACAGAAATAAGTGGTCTTGCCGAGCTGCGGTGTTTGTAAACGGTTCCGCTGTTATTACGGATTTATTTACTCTGCCAAGGAATTTTTATGGTGCGGTTTGTTTGTTTGTCAGCAGGACGACGAAACAACCATTGACCCGATCTCCATGAGAGCTAATAGGAGGGTGTAGCACAGGCCGAAGGAGGAACCACTGGTTTTTGTTGGTTTGGATCCAAAACATGGGGCAAAATGCAATTTTTTTTCTCTTTCTATGAGCAGGATTTAGTTGCAAGCTGGCCTCTCTGCCAAGACTTAAGAGATCAGCAATAGTCGAGTGGTAGAAAGGGCTGAAATCAAAAAATAAGATAAACTTTTTTTTTGGATTTTTTGATGATGGTTGAATCCTAAAGCACAAATAAAAAACCTTGACACGGCCCTGCAAGAGGGTGCATACAGTATTGTCATCGGAAGGGGGTTAAAAACTCACTGCCATAAGTGTGAAGCGCAGAAGCCCCTCGAGTACGGCAAAATAACTGGAAGACAAATAAACCAGGTTCATACAACTTCTCTGCAGATGCAGGCACAGACTTCAGGCGATGAGAAGTGTTGCTGCTGCTACTCACAACCATATTTTGACATAATCCTATTACTAAAAACAGCAATTCAAGTATAAAGTTTAATTTTATTGACAATATAGGTAGCAGATTCTTTCAGGATAAATTAAATTGATTTTCAAAAGTTAAGTTAAAAAAGTTAAAGAAATGCTATGAAATACACAACAATTTGGTAGTAGTGTAACAAATTTTTAACATTTAAGTGCTCTTATTACTGTTACGTATCCTGTGGTTGAACAGTACCAGAAGTACTTTTATTTTGGAAGGGTTAAGCAGATGTAGGCTAAGAAAAGTTTCAACGTGTTCTCACTTGATGGAAAAATAAAGTCGGAGGTGTTCGATCAGTACTGTAAAAGAAAGACGTCTTTGTTTGCCTTATTTTATTGATCCACATGTATAGGCGTACGCTTGACTCCCTCGGTTAGAGTGGTTAGCAGTTGTTAGCTTTGCTTAGCATAGCCTACAAATTTGAAATGGGGAAGCAGCCAACCTGTCTCTCATAAAAAGCATGCTGTGTTTCTATTTCTTGGCTGACAGCAATCAGGTTCACTGACTACCTGTGATATCCTGTGGTCTGAATTTCATTTTTATTTTGCCAAGTTCACCTCACACGTTTAATACGTTTCAGATATAGTGATTTTTGTGAGCTTTAAATACCTAGCAGACATATTTGTGAACTTCTAACTGTCAGGTTTGCTGTTTCCATCTTTTTTTAGTCTATGCTAAGCTAACTGTTGCCAGGCTACAGTTGACGCACATGATCTGACAGTTATTTGGATCCTCACATCTAGTTCTGGACGAGAATGTAAAGGTGCGTATTTCCCAGAGTTTCAATATTATTTTGAGGTGGAAATTGAGTTTGTATTAGATTTATCCTTAATTCTATTTCCACTTTAACTAGCCTGAATGTTTCTTGCATCAAGAATGCGTACATCTGACAGAGTTGAGACAAGAAAACTGGTCAGGTCTGCTACAGCCATTGTGATTTGAATTTATGAATCGTTTTCATATATTCAATCACATACAAAAAAAGCCAAAAGTGCTACACAGGTATCTGAACCCTGGTTGCATCAGACTAAAATCATTTCTCCATGGATACCATTGGATGTTCAGACAGTGACGGCCTTCTCCATTATCTGGACCCCAAGGCTGTCTCCCTCGGACTGACGATCGGCCTTCCGTTCAGGCCTTGAGCACTGCGTCACTCACGAAGAGCTGCCAAGAGGGAATTTCACCTGGAGGGAGCGGCCTCTGCAACAGGCAGCGCTTACTAAAAACTTGCAGAGAGTGCAAGAACGTTTTCCTTTGAAAAATCCCAAAATGTTTGGGGTTGTGCCAAGTCTCCTTCAGGTAGTCCACATTCATAACTCTGAGTGTTTGGCCCGTATCCAGTTTCATCGTGTGCCAGCACAATTTTAAGACACTACCTCAGGAGATAAAATAAAGCCATACAATTATGCCATCTGTGTCAAGAATGTTATTGATAACTGGCACTGTGTGCAGAGACTATATAACCAACCATGGCTGCTTCAAGGATCCAACCCTTGTTTTTACAACACTGACAGGAGGAGTTTAAGTTCTTTGCTAAAAGACATCAGCAAAGTCCTTTTAGAGAACATAAACATAAATACTGCAGTGAAAGACAATAAAATGGTATCTGTAAATTCAATTGGTTTCTAAACAGTACTGACATTGTTACAAAAATGTCACCAGGCGCTTTTTTTGAATTGTGTTTTGTCTAAATATAGCGGGCCGCTGTCAGTGCTACATTTCAAACCATTCCATGCTGCTGCTCTGGCTATTTTTACAGCAGTATCAAAGCAGGGAGCAGCGTGTGGTTTTAAAATAGAGTCATATTGTCTTTGCTGCTGGTGGAGAGGGTTTTAAACGTTGCAAGTATAAAGGAACCTGGTCTAGTTTCATCCCCCTGGGTAGATCACACCAGTGATCCAGCTATGCCTCGTAATGCTGTACCGTCTACTAATCACTCAACTTTAATGCAATTTCGAAACACTCAAACCCTATTTCAAACATGAGATGCTTAAGAGAACTAGCGCATATTTGATGACTTCTCTGGGTGGACATTTTAAACACATGGCCTATTCTCTCTCTGAGCCATAAAGTTTTACAGCGCAACACGTGTGTGAACGAATGATAAAAATGCAAAACTGCTAAAACCAGAAAGACGAGTCGGATTGCAGAAGCGAACACAGTCAGAAAATTGTTTGTGCTGTGGGACAGCTGAGCATGGGAAAAATGGAGAAAGTTTTGAGTTACAAATACGTGGAAACTGAAGTTTCCTGTCATTTTTTTTCATATCAGCCTTTATTTGGTAAAAAATACAACAAACTGCAAAGAACAGCTTAAATACACAAGTGCAATATTATTAACATGTTCAAGCAGGAGCATCCGCTCAAACCTTTATTATCCAAATGTGAACCAGGATACACCAATGTCTCCTGAAAATGCCCTTAAGATCTCCTTTCAATATGACATTATATTTTAGTGTTGTATAATGAAGTTCCCTCCACTAAAATGCAAGTTTTAAAGCCAGGTAAGGTAGTTTTACAGTTTAGTATGAGAATTGTATTGTGTGTCCTGTTGTCTTAACATGTTTCCAAACAGAACGAATTACCAATGACAATTATTATGTGTCATTATTGTATCATTATGTCTCTGAACTCAGGAGATCCGGATAGACGGCATATGGAAGACCACATTTGTCATTTAATTATTTTTCATTCATCATTTGCCCAGGAGTATTGAATGAAGACAATGCCTCTTCAGTAGCTCTTTCTTCTTCTTGTGGACCTGCTTCATAGTTACCAAACCTTACAACTGCAGGATTCCGAAACATATTTTATTTCTATATTTTGTAAATTATATATTGAATTTATTTTAAGAATTTGGGATTTTAAAAGTATGTGAGTTTTAACCATTTTGGATTTTATAAGGCCAATACAATATGGATATTTGAGAAGTTAGGTTCATGTTTGAATGCATTAGAGATGCTACGTCACAGTCTATTACAAATGAATGTAACCTTAGCCAGGAAACAAAGTCATCAGGGTGGAACCAAATCTCCACAAAGTGTTTTTTTTTACCTTTAACTAAAAAACACTCACCAATTGGCGGGTACGCAGTTGGCAATCACTTCCCCCCCTCTTCAAAGCTTCCAGCCAGTGTCCTGTACCTGCTGGTAGATGTTATATCACGTCAATAATAAACAATAAACTAAGTAACCCCCAGTTACAATCTACTTTTAGACATTCCTTACACAGAGCTGACTTTGATGTCTTTATCATCAGCGCTTATATATATTTGGTAGATGCAGGTGTTGAGAACTGTCTCCATCTTGGCAAAAATGATTTTCCGTCTCACCAGACTTTATATCGGTATGATGTGCATGAATTGGTCCCTGTCTAACGTAGACCTGCTCCACTACATCCTGAGCCCCCTCGCTCCAGGTTTCTTAGTTGATTCCCGGTGAGTCTATGATTCTCATCCTTAAGAATAATCAAAAACAGCCACAAACATCTTTGGCAGAGATGCTTAAAATTTGTTAGAGGTGCTCTGAAGATATCGGAAGAAGATGACAGCATTCATACTCGTACGTAACATTTAAACTTTCAAAATAACTAACTAATTTTTTGCATTTTTGAAAGATCAAATTTGATCTTATCTAAGAGACAGCATATCCTTTATGTATATTACATCCTTGTAATATACATATCCTCTTTGTTCCTTTGTCAATCACACTCTTATATCATTGATTTACATGACACACACTGAACTGCCGTCGTTTATTCAATTTATTGTCCGTATCTCCTTTCAAATGTATCGTGACTGGAGCCTATCTCAGCTGACATTGGTGCGAGATGTGGGGTACTCAAGATCATCGTATGGCCAAAACTTAAACATGAACAAACCTTTACGCTTACGGCCAATTCAGAGTAGCTGTTACACGGTTTTTATGTTTCTGAACTGCAGGAGGAATCAAGTAAATAAATAATATAATACATAAATAAATAAGCTAAAAGTTAGTTACTGGAGTGACAATAACCATTTGGTCAGACACTCAGATTCCAATGGCCTCATATAAACATGCATTAAAGGAACTGAAAACTGTTTCCTTATATCAACGTAGAAAATGATGTATCACCGTTATGTTCACAAAACAACAACAAAAAAACAGTTATTGCATGTTCAGATTTACCTGATTGAGATGATAAAAAATATCCTACAACAGCCCTAAAGCTTAAGAGTTAAAGGTTGTTGACAACAAGTGTTCAGTGCAAGAAGTAGTGCATGTTTTGTCATGTGACCTGTTTTGAAATGTGAATTACCACAGGCCTATAATCAATCTAATTAAAGCCTTCTCGCCACGGTTTGGCTGCAAACAGCAACTATGGAGGGAAAGATCATAAATTAAATGTTACCATTCCGGACTTAAAAAGTAGGTTCAAGCAAAGCTTTGTTAAAGATAGTTGGTGTTTTATAATATGGTAAAGCCTGCGCAGTAGGGTCAGTTCATAAAGCAGTCATGCATGTTTCAGTCCTTCACTCATCAGATTTAATCACCCTTTTTGAGATATTTTAGTCACTGACATTTTGATTACCAATGTTTGGAATGTACTGGCCTGATAATTCACATTCAAAAGCTGACTAATTGGGCACCAAATCCAAAAGGCTCTCTGAGACTGGAGGCTGTCCAGAGCTAAGATGATTTCATGCAACTGAAGAGATAATTTACTTACAGATATTTTCCTTGCCTCGCTGAAGATCAGACTTAAAACAACCATGAAAAAACATTTCAAATATTGTTTTTTTTCAGACACTTTCAGACACATCATTAAGCTGACACGAAAAAGTAAAAGAAATTACCCTTATGAGCAAGGACCAAGGAATTTGGGACACCTTACCCGTACTAGGGGCCCCTTTCCCCTTCTGGAGGAAAGGGGCGATGTGGTCGATAGAGCGAGTGTGGTTGAGGAGGTGAGTAGTAGAGTTTTGAATGTATTGGGGTTTATTGAAGGCTTTCGATGTTGTGCCATACAGGTTTGCTGTTGCGGAAGTTGAGTCTGGATGAAATGAAGGCGTGAATCAGTTTCAGTAGCAGAGAAGGGGAGGGGGACAGAGTGGGGTTGTCAATGGAAAAGGAGCGTTAAGTGTGATCTTGGCTAGGAAATCTGGACCAATGATTATCTCATCCGATTAAACAAAGCCGAGTTTGAGGAAGTTGTCTTGCATTAATGATTTTATTCATGTTTGGTAGTTTGCCAGAGTGGAAGGCACCGTAGCAGTTATGGATCTTGTTGATATGTAGAACTACATGTCGTCTGTGTGGCAGTTGAGGTGGAGACCATGATGAGTGAGGAGATGGTCCTCCAGAAGAGAACATGAGATGGGATCCAGGATGCGGGTGGAGCTTTTCATTCCTGTTTGGAATGTTGACAGTTCAATAGGGGGGCCCTGAGAGAGAAAGTGGCGAAGTGGTGATGGGGTTGGATTGAGGTGGGGAGTAAGGGATGGTGAGGGTGGTGATCAAGCTGCTGTTGAGGTTATTGATTTTGTATTGGAAGAGTGACTGAAGAGCTGCTATTCTGGACCGTGGAGTATTTGGAGGTGTGGTCCATGGGTTTGAAGAGTTTGTAGAGATAAAAGCCGTGGGGTTGTTGGAGCTGGGGTGGCCGAGGTATGAGTTGTTTATGCTTTGAGATCATCTTTTTACTGATGGAAGCGATCTGAGTGAGCTGTTAAACCAGTTTTCTTGTGTAGTGGGGGGTGGTGGGGGGCAGCGGATAAAGACAGGAGGAGAGGGTGTTGTTGTGATAGTTAACGAGAGCAGAGGGATCATCAGACAGCGGGGGAGGGGAGGCAGACATTGTGTTGTGAATTAAGGCTAAGGAAAGTGAGGGGAATGATAGACAGCTTTGATATTTCTGAT
This sequence comes from Lophius americanus, assembly GCA_037951165.1. NCBI lineage: Eukaryota > Metazoa > Chordata > Actinopteri > Lophiiformes > Lophiidae > Lophius > Lophius americanus. Next base: position 11,724,351 of record JBBDHG010000009.1, read on the forward strand.
AAATACTTTTTATTTATCTTCAGGGAAGGGGATCTTGAGATTGACATCCATGTTGATTGCCAGGTGGTCAGAGAGGTTGAGGTTGTTGCTGGAGATTTGATCTCTTGTGAGACCAGTGGTACAGACAGAGCCCAGGGTTTGCCAATTGCTGTGAGTGAGGTTGACATCTTATATGAAGTTGAGGCATTGTAGCAGATCCAGGGATCCAGTGATATATTTACAGAGATTGTTAGGGGTAGGATATGTAGGTAGAAATCAAGAAAAGAAGAAGTATAAGAAGAGAAATAGCATCCCCAACGGGATGAGCTGGGGAACATCGCTAGAGAGAGATACGTCTCTAGCGATGGAATACTCTTCTTTCCTGCTTTCCCGCGATTCATTCCAAGAAGAGAAGAAGGAAATGTAATTGACTAGGTGGGGCTGTATTGTTACTCTGGCTTGTCTAAAACAATTTTTACACAGAGTAAATGTAGAAAAATAAATACAAGCAAACAAAATTCTCAGACAGGCCGTTCCCCAGTTGGTAAATACGGATCAATCCCAGCCGTTGCAGTTTACATGTCGTAAGTTATTTGAGTAACATTCTAAACCGCAATCCGCCCCTCAGGCCATCACAAGGGCTGCCTGCTGCTCCTCGGTGATAAAATGCAGACGAATAAGATCCCTTTCTTTTTTTTTTGTATGCATTTACTGTATAACAAAGTTACAATAAATAGTGACATTATTTTTGGTATTATAAATAACAAATTTTTCATCTGTTTTTTTTTTGTAGTAACATAACATAACATCTAACATCTTACATCTCTTCCATAAGTCCCCTCATCACCGCTGTAATAAACCAATCCCTCCAGGCTGGCTTTGTTCCATCTGCCCTAAAACCCGCCATAATCAGACCACTCCTGAAAAAACCTACTCTCGATCCAGAAGTTTTTGCTAATTACAGGCCCATTTCCAAACTCCCATTCCTCTCCAAAGTACTGGAAAAAGTAGTTGTTGCCCACCTCCAGGACCACCTCAAATCCATCAACCTCTTTGAAACCTTTCAGTCTCAGACGGAATATAATACATTTCCCCTTGGAAGTGCAAGGACCCGGACACACACCGTTACCTGTGGCGTCCCCCAGGGATCAGTCCTCTGCCCCATTCTCTTCATACTGTACATGCTCCCCCTTGGCCATGTCATCAGTCGAGTGGAAGTCGATCAGTCTGTGGAATGCCCTCCCTGACCATCTGAGGGCTCCACAGACGACTGCCACATTTAAGAAAGGTCATAAAACTTTCAGTTTTAACAGAACCTATAACTTTTAATTTACGTTGCTGCTTTTTGGTCAAGTTTTTATATAGTTATTATTATATTTTTTGTTGATGCTTTTATCGGCTTTTACTTTGTAGCAATTTGAGATTTGATCCAAATGTAAAGTGCGTTATAAATTAAATGTACTATTATTATTATTATTAATAAATAGAAGGAATTATATTAAACCCTATTTTACCTGGGAGAACACAGGAATTGCTAGTTTAATGCTGCCTCCATTGAGCAGATTGTGTTAGCGCAATTTGTGCTATTACACTAAAGGGTTAAGGCACCAAAGTCAAACAATTACAGAATGGTGTGTTCTTCTTCAAATAATTATTTCTAAAGAAGAGCTTTAAGTATGGAAAATGTTCATTGGCTCTCCAGCTCTGGTGCATAAAATTAGAGGAAACACGGGATGATGATTGAGAGGACATTATGAAATTTGAACAGAGCCTCTAGGGAGCATTGCAAGCCACTTACCATATTTATACCATGAAATATTCAGGTAGCACTTTTCTCAGTAAGCAAAGAACCATTCTTGAAGTCGGATACAACCAAACTAAAAGCAACATGTGAACATATGGTTGCCTGACAAACTCAGCTACAGAAGGACAGCAGCATGGAAATGATGTCTTCTCTGGGAACCCTAGAAAAAATGGAGTCAGTGCTGCAAGATCTTCGAAATGAAACATGGATTCTGTTTTTGCATTACATGAATATCGTATGTTGAAAGTACTAATTCTTTCGTTTTTGACAATCAAAACAAAGGAGTTTCATTATGTTTATGAAATAATGAAATATTTTGGAATGGCATAATTATGTTTGGTAAAACAGCATTTTTATGTTCAAAGGGAAGGGTACTGAGGACTTTTCAAGGATTTACCCTTGCTTTCATGGATGACTGCGTAGGTCTAGTTGTATTTGGTCAATATAACTGTGTTTAGTACATGCAACAAAATTGTTTTCAGTAAATGAAACATACTTTTATTTATGAAATTCCTAATAACGGTGTGATGTTGTACTTAATTAAGACAATTGTGGACATTTTCTTAAATGCCTTGGGTAATGATAACTTTTCTTAAGTGGAATAAATGTGAGGCGTGCATTTGAGACATTAAATCTTGGTTTTATATTATATAGAGGGACTAAATACTTGAGTTACAGCAATTTAAATTTCGATCATCAACGAGATGCAACTTAAAAACAACGTTTATTTGAATTCATTACAACAGCTTTTTTTTATATAACCACACTACCTTCTTGTTTAGGACGGGTTTCTTTCATCCTCTATCCCTCCACTCTGGCAAGGATAGACGAGGAATTATTTCAATTTCATATAAAAGGTAGTGCGCCCTGGTCTTTTTTCCTCATCCTGTAATTTTGACTGTGTTAGTCTGAAGGCTTCCTTCCTGTCTGGGAAATAACATGCTAATGGCCTGCTCTTTCCTCTCCTCCAGCCCCGTATCACAGCTGTCTGATGAAAGCCTGGGTTTATAAGTGGCTGCTGATGATGGATGCCTTCAGTTTTATCAGTTGCGAGCAAACTGATTAGTCCTGAAGAAATGTTCCATTTGCTTTGGACCCTAATCTCATTCCCTCCTTGAATTATAAATCTCTGTTCTGCTTCCTTTTGGTGCAATGTTCTCATTAAAATCTAATTCTTTCACAAAATGCAGGCTAAAAATGTGCTCTCAGTCTAAACCCTGCTGCAGAGATAGAACTGCTGTTTGAAGCTGCTCTAGCAGAGTGGCTCTAAGAAGTGAGGAGTATGTCAGTCGGTTGGTCAGTCTAGTCTTGTAATTTGCCTCACACTATGCCGGCAACTATCAGAAAAAGTGCACTTATAGTCTGAACAACAATTTCTGGTTTCCGGATGATGAATCATAGTCACTGGTTTTCCCTCTGGCATAAGTGGACAATTTGGTTTATTGAAAAATTGTATTAATCTTTGGCTGTTTTTATTAGAAGGTTGATGGTTCTATTCCTGGCTCCTGTGGTAATATTTGTCAATCCTGATAAGCATGGGACAGTTTTTGAACAATCGCTTCCGCCATCGCTGCTATCAATGCTACATGAATGGGTGAATGCTGGCTTTGTGTGGTTGGTCTGACTAGACAGGTGCTGAGTTCATTTACCCTTGTCTATTTACTTTGCATTTAGTTAATTAACAAACGTCATCATTATTAAATAATTTAAATTTTGAACACAGTCAACATCAAGAACGCAAAACATGAAGCACATTAGTAAGCCGAGCGCAAAGCCTAACAGCCTAAATAGAGTATAAGGTTTTTGCTTGTATATGCTTTATTGATCAATAACATCACAACCCAGGCATCTCAACAATGGCAATACAACAACTTCCATTTGAAAAGAAGGTAAATAAATCAATAGAAACTCAAATAAGAAGAAACAGATGAAAGATTTGCATTAGGGTAAATACCGTATTTCTGGGATTTGCAATATATCGATTCATTATTAAAGGTTGTGAGATGGGTTTGGTTTTCATAAACTGTTAATATATTTTACAATAAAGACAATTGCAAATTTTCATTCTGCCTGTTTTTACATTCTATCCAAATTAGTGTCTAACGTGCAAATTGGAGTTACTTTCAAAACTGAATCTTTAAGGAATTCAGTGGAAGGATATATACCATTCATTCAAAGTAACTGATTTAATGATCAGCGATATTGGCTAATGTAAGTTTGTTGTTTTTAATCAGGTGCTCTATTGAACTGATTTGGATAGAAGTCGTGCATCACTCTCCAATCAGACTGCTTTTGCTCTTTTTGATGCTGGAGTTCTTCAGTACAAAGATTTGGCTGAATTAGCCAAAAGATTTTGGCTAATTCATGTTACATAATTCTGTTTATTAAGTCATCTTAACTTAATAATGCCCAAAAGATCCTACTTATCGATATGACTTTGTCAATAGCGATGGTAAATATATCCTCCTCGGTGGCGCCTTTGACATGTGGTGTGCCCCAGGGCTCCATCCACGGCCCCTTACTCTTTAACATACACATGCTACCACAGGGTCAGGGTCATTATAAACTGGTTCAGTCACATTTTTCAAAATGTGCTAAACCAAACAGTTGAGTTTAGCTGTAGCTTAAAAAGGTTAATGTAAAAATCCATATATGTTAAAACATTTTGGAAACAGGTAATCTCTCTGTAGCGACCCTGAGAGGGAAAAGCTGATGAAGAAGATACGTTAAAAACCTTCCACTTATGTCCATAAGATCAAAAACCGAACAGATCCAGGTCTGTCCAGCCACTCTTTCTAAAACATGGCTTTGTTTTTGTAAAGAAACTGTCACATCTGTGACATCGTGACATCTGTGACATCGACAATAGTGACATTTTAAAGGATGCTTCCAATAAAATAAGCCATCAAATATACCAGGATATGAAATGAGATTTAAGCCATTTTAATTGTTATTGGTTAAAGGTATTTGTTTTCTGACACATCTGACAACCTAATTATGTATCAGTATGTCAATTTTGTGTGAACTGGTTTGTCGTGTAGCGCCACAGAAAAAAACAAAGGTGAAAGAAGACAAGTCCGGTAGGTTAAGTTAAGGTTAGGTAAGGTAGGGTGAGGTGAGGTGGGGTGAGGTGGGGTGAGGTAAGGTTAAGACATTGAAATTCATATATGTCGTACTGTAACAAACAGTTGACATACACACAAACAGTATGACAAAATAAAAGACTTCAACACCAATTAATCACAATGTTGTGTTTAACTTCTAGTCTACCCATTACAAACATACAATGTGTCCCGACCCATGTTATAATATTGCATCATCCCTCAATGAGATGCTAGCCTGACCAGAACTGGATGCCCCCCAGTGTAACCACAGGGCTTTATGAAACAATAGTAATATATTATAAAATCCTAAGACCATTATGATTACAGACATTTATTACATTTTACCACTACACACTAGTTACGTTTGGAATCTTTGCACTCATAGGATCGTTGCATGTAGAATTTTGAGATCTAGTCAGGACCTTAGACAAAAAATATCTAAAGCCAAACAAAAAGAAATTAGCTGATTTAGAAAATTACTGATCATAAGATTCAATTCTGCAGAATCTTCTGTGTTAAATAGCTACTCATGAATTCACACAGAACTTTCACACCTCATTCTTGTGAGCTAATAATTTTGTTTCTTGTGAAAACAAACTGAAACCATTGTAGTTTCTCAGGAAGCGTTCAGAAAGAGTATCTGTGTTTCCTCTCATGTAACTTGTGCTGTCACAGCTGGTCGAAAGCGCGCCTACTAGTGAGTGAATATAAGTGAACGGGGGGGCTGGGACCTATCCAAGCTGACAAGTGGATCGAAGCAACCTGAAGAGAATAAAAAATGAATGGTCATAAGGATTATTCTATGACTTTTATGGAGTATTATTGTAGTCTTTTGCATTTAATTTACCTGTAAGATATGAAAATACCCGGTATTTGTTGTATTTTTGACAAATTAATCAATTTTTTAAAAATTCTTATCCTGTAAAGGTTTATGGGGGCCACTCCCAGCTGACATTAGGCGAGAGGCAATATAAAACCTGAACGATTCATGACTTCATCTCAGGTTCAACACAGAGAGACAAACAATCATTCACACAGATGGCTAATTTACAGTCAACAGCTCATCTATATGTTTCTGGACTTTGTTAGGAAACCGGAGTACAGTGGGAGAATCTATACAAACACAGGAAGAGCAGGCAAAATTATCACAGACGGGCTCTTTGAACCCGTCATACGTGGATTTGAACCCATAACCTTCTTGCTTGATTTTTTTTTATCAAACCTAGGCTGTCGTCTCAGACAGTAAGGATCTGGGGGTATAGAGTTTGAAAATGATCCATGTAAAAGTTTTCCAGTTATGTACAGAAAACAGTGTTTTTTTATGAACAAGCTCTCCCTAGTGAGTAATATATGAACTACAATAGTCAAATAGGATTTAAGCAAGCTAGATCTCCTTTTCTCATTTGATTCATTTGGAACCAAATTAAAAAATTTTGCGATAAAGCTTCCACTAGTGTTACAAATATAAGACGATCTCCACCAAAATCACTCCTGTTCTTCCTCGTATTAAGGTCTATATGGGTACCTATGACATTTTAAAATGATCAAGGTAGTAGTTTTTGAGTTATTACGTTCGCACGAAGTATCTGCAGCGCCGGCGATTCCATAATAACCCTGACTTTTTGGGGATGTATACATACACAGAGCTAGAGTCAAGCTAGACCTCAGGAGCTACGGACCCATGAGCATTAGGGTTCCCTGCAGTTCATTCTCTAACCCTCAGAGAGAAGAAAATACTCTCAATGGTAGTCAACCATCTCATTATGTAAACTCTCTCACTCTCGCTACGTTGAATTTGTCTAGTTTGAATGTTCAATGAGGTATTGCATGGTTGTTTCAAAATGAGCTGAACATGAACGTAGATGTGATTTGTACGCATTAAAATACCTTGTGCATGAAGCATACATTGAGACAAGGCCCGCCATCTGAGTTTGTTTTTTTATCAAGAAGATATTCCCATTTAATTTCCGTATTGAAGCCCTGAGACGGGGAAAAGTGGACTCATCACACACAAAGAGTGAGTGTAAGTTAAGTCCATAAGAAGATTTATTTGCATAAGTGCACACAGTCGAAGCAGCTTCCCGTGAAACAGCTTGCGAAGAAAAAAACCTTGCGGAGAATATAAAACTACAATTTTGAATGTTGCATATATATTCTGTTAAAGTGTTCTAAAATTTATGTCCTCATAAATAATTTTGGAATTATTTCAAATACATTGTCCTTTTGAATTTATTAAACCCCAACATTTAGTTATAAAGTCCTGTTGGGCATTAAAGCAGAATGAATAATTGGAACATGAAAGATGAAGATGTTTGGCTGCTTTAAAACAACTTTCTTTTTTGATGGTGTGACATTCACGTCTTCCTGTTAAATTTCACTTTGCATAGCGAACACTTTACACACCTCTCTTATTGTAACACAGAGGTGTCAGTGTCTTCATCAGGCCCGAGACACCTTTGCATCGCTTTAACCTGCCTCTGACAGCTGATGAATTTCACACAGACTTGTGGTGACGGTAGAGGCGATTGATGCTGGCGGCTAACACTCGCTCATTCATGTTGATTAACATTAATACTTTGAACACTGAATAATTTTCACAGGCATTAATTAAAGTGTCTTACATTTTGTGAACATGTCAGCTGTTTTGATGCATTTGCTTTTATGCTACAGTAGATGCACACATATTTGTTAAAAGTTAACTGCATCCATTACAACCTCACACCTTTAGTAGTTTTAACAGCTTTTCAGGAGATAAAACCTCCCACAATCATAAATTAAGGCATTTAAAAACCATGTGAGGCGCCCTTTCCATTATATTGACTCTCTTATTGACGATTAACAAGCACAAATAAAAAAAGATAGTTTTCCATTACAAGGTGCATGCGGTCAAATATTTATAACTTACTTACTTATTATAGGCTCGATAAGCAATGAACACTTTTAGCTGGAGCCACAAAAATATTCAATAAAACTTCTGTGAGTGAAACTCACATGGCTTATATGGCTAGATTATGTAAAAATTTAATGATAGTCATAACCTTATGGAGAAACCACATATTTGAATCCCCATCTTCTTGGACCTCCAAGCCTTGGAATAATGTAATTTACAGGAAGAATGAATGATATAAGAGATGACATCATGGCTCTCAGTGGAATGGCTTTGATATGTGTGTCTCATACAAGGAGCAACTGTCACCCAAGAGCTCATGTTATCACAACAAATACATGAAATGAGATAGAAGTAAGAATTTATGCAAAGACTGGAAAACTATATCCGACTGCTCCTTGCATGATTTAATATACATGTGCTCTTTGCATGCACACAGAAAGAACAAGGTTACGGGGAAATCAGCTTAAAGCAGAAGATTGTAGGCCACAGAGGGGTAACTAAAGCTGGAAAACAAACACACACACACACACACACAAGGAATTACAGTATAGCTTTTAGTCAATTATGTGAGGGTCTGTTTCTGTTTCTCCTCAGCCAATCTCTTACCAACTTCCTCTGCCTTTAACAAAGCTAAATCATGTATCGTGGAAGGCTTTCATTGAAATATACTTCCCTCTAGTGGTCAATAAATATATCAAAACAAAGAGATGAAGTCTTTCGATATATTTATTATATTATAATAATAATAATAATACTATTAATATTATATCAGACAGACAGACAGACAGACAGACAGACAGGCAGACAGACAGAGTGTTAAGTAGATCCCACACATAGCTACTACAGCCCATGTTACCGTTCCATACACAAAACAATATTACAAAAAAAACCTTTGTTTTCCCAAGGTCACATCCTTCAGACGAGTACTATGGAATTGATAGTAGCTCAGGAAAGTTTAGGATTACTGGTACGTTAATCGTCTTTTTGGATCGTATAAATTACATGTTTGTCTTCTCCCATTAAATCTGCCAGGCCAAAAGCTTCTCTGCTTTGTCTTCTTCTGTCTTTGTTTCAAAGACAGAAGAAGGAAGAAGAAGGCTATGATTTGCCCTCTGAGATATGCTTTCATGGTACCTCATACAATATTAGGATTTGCTGTATTTTCATTTATATTAAAACATGAGGTCATTTCCTCTCTAATCATCCTCAAAAATCTAAATCTTTGAGTAAGTGGGAAGCAAATCTCCATCTATAACATCTCGTAACTGGTGAGGGAGAAGTTGTTGTAACTAATAAAGCGAGATAGCCTGATAAGGTTCTGGCCAAATACTCACAAGAATGAATTTCATGTACCTTGGAAGATGGATTCAATATTAAATCAATATGAGTATAACTATTATGGACAGAGTCAAAAGAGTATTCTCTTGTGTTTCGGTGTAATGTCTCCCAAATGTCAACCAGTCCCATCCTCAGCATCTTTACCTCTAGTAATGTATCACTCTGCCTGCTGTGACGATCCAGAATAATACTAAAGTCTCCTCCCATGTTAACCTCTGCATGATGGTCTGATAGTGCTTGGGAAATCAAATGTGTCACTTGTAAGAAGGCTTTGATGATATTGTGCATTTTTAAATACTCAGAATGTGTTTCCTTTTCAAATAATCTTTACCCCTCTTAATACCAAACTGGGCATCCATATCACATTGTTGTGACTATTTATCACTGCACGACATTCAGCAACTACGATAGAAGGGATTATAACAATAAACAGGACAACTATCCCCTTTGTTTTTAGAATCTTTAGGTACAAACATCTTGATAGTAGAAATAAAGAACCCCCTAAAACTAACTGGTATTTGTATTGTTGTGGTTGAATTTGATAACATTTATTTCAGAACTGAAGGAGGAGTCTCGTTGATAAGAGTTGAAACGTCTTTAAACCGAAACAGAAGACCAGTTGTTTTGGATTCAACCCACATGGATCATTCATCAACCTTGATTCTTGAAAAGAAAAAAAATCAATTTCATTGATCTTCATCTCCTGGTCCGCATGGTCTGATAGACTTTTAGGATTTTTATGAAACTTGTCGATACTGTTTGCCATTGGGAACAGTACCTTTACCGAGTGCCCTCCTAGTTTTATAAGTATAACTTATATAGATTTATGAATTTATCCTTATTTTCATTCATCAGATGCTGTAACCAGACTCATGAATTGTAGGGATTATATTGCGTAGACTTGTTTCAACAAAATTGTACACTATCAATCATTGTATTCTGTTTAAATTAAATATACAAGCAAACATTGTTACATAGTCAGTTCATCCTTCCATCCATCCACCCTTTCCTTCCTCCCTCCCTACATCCATCCGTCCAGCCCTCCTTACCTCCATCTTTACATTCATTCCCACCATGCATCCATCCATCCATCCCTCATTCCATCCTTCCATCCCTCCTTCCATCAATCCTTCATTCCATCCTTCCATCCCTCCTTCCATCAATCCTTCATTTCATCCCTCCCTCCCTCCATCAATTCTTCCATCCATCCATCCATCCATCCATCCATCCGTCTTCTATTACTGTGAGGACTAGTAATCTCATGACAGGTTGCTTGTACACCACCCTATTTGTTCAATGTCAGAAGAAGAAAAAATAGACAGCAGTCAGAGAGTACACTCTCTGCCAAATCAGCTCAGTGCTGATTACGTCATTGTACCCAAATGCAATAGTCCCACGATAGTTTGACCTTCATAATGTTACCTTTTTGGCCCTGAGAACCTACCCATACAATTTGGAGTCCCATTGGTATCATTATAGTCTGAAAGTTATTCAAGAAAAACAATATTTCACTGATGACTACCTCAAAGAACTGGTTTTAAACCTTTGTTTAAAGGTTTAAAACATATCAGAAATGATAAAACTCCAATCCTGTGATGATACAGTGGGAATCGCCTTGTAAATCCAATGTGCAGGAGTTTCACCTGTCACAAAACCTACCCATCTACCAAGTTTCATCCAAACCTTACGGTAGTGTAGGAAAACAGACAAAAACAGAACAAAAGAAAAGAAAACACAAATACAAACAAACAACAAACCCTGGATCATAAGATTACGTTGGTCACTCTTGATATAGCTAATATATATATTTAATTGAAAAATGAAATGACTAGTCATAAAAGCGATGAATAACAAACATTGGAATGTTGAGCATTTAATTAGTTACATAAAGGCTTAGGAATAGTGGCTGGCATACAAGGGCAAACGTGATGCAACTTCAGGAAAAACAAATTAAGAAAACATCTTTATCAATTTGACGACACGTGCAATATTTGGAGAACGCGCCGCAAATATCACTACACCTCACGTTAAGAAAACACACTGCAAAATTCACTGGACCATGGAAGTGTTTCCAGATGACACTTAAAAGCGATGCACACATCTGAGCGAAAATGTGTTATTGTGATGACATGATTCATTTCAGCTCATTTTCCAACACCACTGAGGGACAGCCGACTCTTACATAACTCACAAACCATGGCCAAAACAAACACATCCATACCTCTGGAAACACTTTCCTTTGTGTTGTGGCTTTTGCAACACAGTTTCATAATGTGTTCTGCTCTGGTTGAGGATGATGTTGATGTCTTAATTTCCTTCTGTTTTGTCAATTTGTATGTGTTTTCTTAAGTTGCAGCGTATTTGTCCCTGGAGACCACTTTACATAAGCCTTTGTGTGACACCTTAAATAATATTCAACAGTTATTTTTTTACTGAAACATATCACATGACCAACATTAATACACATTTATTATTAGTCATATAAGAGAGTGCTGTAGCTCAACTGATTTCAAATGTAAGATGGAATCATGGCAGAAATCAACCCAATCATTTACTCATCAAACATTAATGCAAATATTTATTCTTATGACTATTGATCATAATGTAATGTGTGTGCTTTAATAGAATACTGTTATTGTTTTCTGGGTCACTGACCTTGTTTTATGATAGCTATGTCATGTCTTGTAACTCTTTTTTAAATGTCAATGTGAACTGTCGTGACAGTGATATTTGTCCTAGTCTCCTACCCAGGGACTAGAGATGTAAATTAGCTTTTCAGATAACTCTGGCACAGCTAAGAAGTTGTTCGCAGTCCCTGTCAAATAAACAGATATAATGGAAATAATAAATAAATAATATAATTCTTGTTGTATTTATTGATTTCTGGGCAAATCTTTTTTATACTGGAGTTCTCCAGTATTATAAAGATTTAGCTGAATAAGCCAATAGCAAGAATTGCTTTTGGAAAGCATTAGTGAAATTGACCAACTGTTTAAGTCGACTGAAAAAAAATGATTTAACCCCTTAATGTCCTCACCAAGAAAATAACTATGGAAAAACTTAATTTTAAAATTAACTTAAATGTAATAATTTTACATCTAACGACTCTAAAATGACCATAAATTGACAATTTTTTTTGTCAAGCATGTGTTCAAGTACTAAAAAATCAGACTTTCATGGAAAATAGGCGATTTTTATCAGATTACCTCACTGTTTACGGACGTGCATTGCATTCACCAAAAAATAAATAAAAATCAGACAACTTATCTCGTTATTATGACATACGGTTCTCGAGATTACGAGAAAAGAGATGTCTTTTTTTTCTTTTTTTTTTTGTGAATGCTATTCTCTTCCGTACTGTTATTACCTTCACTATAAAATTAAAAGTAGGCAATTTCAGAGATTCCTCCACTTACCACTAGAGGAAGCCTGCGTACCACTAGTGGTACGTGTACCATAGTTTGAGAACACCATTTAAGTAAACATGATGCTAGAGATATATCGGTCGTTAAACATACGATACCATAATACCACTAGAGGGAACTGTTGGTTTGACGTCTTTATTTCCCGCTTTATACTCATTGCCCACAGATGGGCGCGTGAGCCAGACCACGTGACGCATTAGTGAATAATTGCCAGGGTTGTCATCGTTGTGGGTGTTCGGTCCAGCCCACCCTCTAATCGGTTCCTTAAGAAGTGCGCTGGGGCTTGGGAGCAGAGCATCACTCCTCCGATCCACTGAAGATGGATGTGAACATTGTTGTCGTGGGGAGAGAGAGCGTGGGTAAATCAGGTGAGGAACAGACATGGTGGAGACGACACGCGCGTGTCTGCCGAACACTGACTTTAAGAATGTTTATTGTTGTTTCAGCTCTGACGGTGCGCCTCCTAACCCGGAGATTCATCGGAGAGTATGGAAATATTCGTAAGTTCCTCCAGTTTCACTTACTTCTATATCCTCTAGTAGTATTTGAACTTCATCAGACGTTCCACAAATTCCACTCTGTGTGTTTCAGAATCCATCCACAGCCACGGGTTTATCGTCGATGGGAGGGAAATCACTCTCAATATATGGGATTCACCTTACTCTGAGGTAAGGAGGCATAAACATGTCCACCTGAGAGTAGTTATTGATGATTTATGACATTAAATGCTGTTTAATCCTGCTGTCAGAATGGGTAGTTAAGTAGAAGTGCAAGGAAAAAATAATCAAATACTAGCAATTCGGTAAAAAAAAGTATAAGTGTTGCCTAAAAGTACTTTTCTGTTATACTGCATTATTTTATGATGTAGACTCATTGCCCACATCTGTAAGTTCATGCAAGATAGGGATGCATGATGATAGTTTTTTTTATATATACTGTATAATTGTTATATGTCAAATTTCAAAAGTTTCAAACGCATTTTTCCAGATGACTTTAACTTCTGTATTTGAAAACAGTCGATAATTCACAACCTTTTTGTAGTGGGTTTGGAGTCAAATCGAAGATCTATGGCTTATATTCTCACGTCGCTTATATCGGTCAATGACGACTGACAAATAATAGCAATGATAATACTTAAAGAAAATAATAAATAAATAAATAAATGAAATTAAGATAGAATAACACTGTCAGACATATTTTGTTGATATTTATTGATTATGTCTTTGAAATGGCACCTGTCAGTGGTTGAGACATACTGTTTTGTGCAGCAAGTTGATGAGGACAACTTGAGAACAAAGATAACGTCAATGTGTTGAAACAAGGAGTAATTGGCAAAGCCTACAGATCTGAACAACTTTGGCAAAGGCTAGATGTTCTTGTTGAGTGTTCTGGGTGTACACTGGTTACCAAAGTGGTTTCAGGATTGGTGAGAGGGTCATAGTCGCCAAAGGCTCAATAATGCATGTGGGAGGCGAAGGTAATTCGCGGTTTTTCTTTTTTTTTTTTTTCAAAAAAATGGGACCTGCACAATATTAGGCAGATGATTTTAAGGTTGTGGCGCACCGGTGTGTGTATCTTGTGTGATGAACATCCTGGATTGTTCGGGTGACGACTTGAATGCCTCTTTTAGAAAATATCTGATGATTCTTGACTGTTTTGTAGGAAGTTTGACACATTTAAATGAAAATTTATGACTTCCACCAGGAGTCACAGCTGACGATGAATAACAATAATATTAATAATAGATTCAAGAAAATTATTTAGATCAAAGTCATGTAATACTCAGACTGTCCTCTCTTGTATATTAATCAGGTAAAATGATATCAGTGATATTTTTCGTTTTCATCAGGTAGCCATAAAGTTGTAGCATGTCATGTTTGAATAAAATTTGCCTTAAGCTTCTTTGACATCGCTATCTTGCGTGTGACATAGAGCTCTAATGCACCATTAGATTAATTCAAGCCAACTTTTAGCTAGATTTTTACTAAGTTTGGTCTACTATACTGCCATGATTTTAATTTTAGAATAAAAAAACAGAAACTAGTGCTTTTAGTGGTTTAATAAAGGTCCTGTTTAGACTTGGTTTTAAGCTGCATTTCGGGGAACAGATCGTAGGCAGATAGATCCAGCTGACCACTGGTGTTCAGATTTTGTTGCTGCCTATGTCACTTCTGCTACGTTGTTATCAGTCACGTCAGACAAGCTCCAGATTTGGTTCAGCCAAAGAGCATTGGCTACCTAGCATCCTGAAAATGTTTCAAGAGGTAATACTGAGTATTACATGACTTTGATCTAAATCATTTTCTTGAATCTATTATTAATATTATTGTTATTCATTGTCAGCTGTGACTCTTGGTGGAAGTCATACATTTTTATTTAAATGTGTCAATGTGCTCTTTCTCCTCATTGACACCAACCCCTCTAAATATGCATGTATTTCCAAAATTGAATGAGGTCTATCCTGGCCCCGGCCTCATCATCCCACCAAGTTTGTGAATGGACATTAGTGAAAACACAACCTTATATGTTACAGGTACAAGTATACATCTTGTAGGTGTACTTATACTAAATTGAATGCATTTAAATGCATTCTGTTACATTCCACCCCTGACTGGTGCTCTGGCTGAACTTCATGTTGGATTTCACAGGATTTGACTGTGGAGACGTCACTGTTTGAGAAGATGGTGCAGTGGGCAGACGGCTACATCCTTGTCTACAGCATCTGCGACAGGGCCAGTTTCAACACTGTCAGCAGGATGGTTCAGATGATCAAGCCCACTAAAGACTACCTGAATGCAGACAAAGTGCCCATAGTGATTGTGGGAAACAAGAGGGACCTGCACCACAGGAGGACGGTGCTCAGCGAGGAGGGCTGGCTGTTGGCTCTTAAAACAGACTGCCACTTCTATGAGGTGTCAGCAGCCGAGAACTACCACAGTGTGCTCATGGTCTTCCACGGGCTGGTGGATCGGATGAAGGACACCAAGTTGACCATAAAGAGACCTTTGGGGTTCAAGGGAATAGTGAAAAGCATGTCTGCGGTGTTCGCCAGGAGACGGACGGACTCCTTTTAGTAAAACCAAGCCAGAAGAGAGGGATTCTTTTTTTGGTGACACGTAATGTGTTTTTGACTGGGCTGGTGTCATGGGCCGCTGTGACATAGGAGACAGTGAAGTCTCCTTATGGAGAGATGCCAAAGAGAAGTTACTCTGGAAGCATGGAAGAAAAACACATTACCGTACAGAAAACAAAGACACCAAACATTGTCACAAATAAATAAAGATGTGTCCAGGCTTTGATGTTAGAGGCACTTAAGGGACGTACACCTAATGAAATGACATGTTTTCATTCATTATGTTGATACTTGAACGGCAAAATACTACTGTGTGCAGGAAGTTAAAGCTACAATTGCCAGCTTCATATTAGTACAAAGTCCTTGCACCGATTAAATCTGTCTTTACATAAAATGATAACCAAAAACATCTTTAACAAATGAACAGATACAATTTTCTACTGCAGGCAGGATCTGAAAAGCTTTCATTTCAGCTGTGTTAATACTCTGTGAAGTTAGAGCTACATATTTGTATTTATTCATGTCCAAATGTTTTCAAGCAGAATATCTATCTTTCTGTATGTATGAGGTCTATCATGTTCATAATTAGTTGTGGGTCATGTGGAGAATTGATTTGAATGATTGGATTTAATTTTTTATGACTTAAAAGGATATAAATAAAGCACAGCAAGACAAATGTTTGTTTTTCGTTGGTGGTGATTTAAAATCTAAATTCATCAGTTTCCTGTAATGTAATTTTACATTGATCCATCATGAGGAGTTACTCAGAATGGAGGAGCTTCAGATCAGCACAACTGGCTCTGGTAGAGACTCACACAGTAGTTTCATACCATGGGATGGCTTAACGAGTAATATCAAGTACAGTGGGGCCTGAAACTATTGGCATCTTTTAAAAAGGGACAAAATGAGATGCAAAAATTGTCTATACCCATGATCTTTAGTTAGATAAGTTCACAAAAATCTAATCTCCAACTCCAGTAACACAATTAAATGAAACTACTTTCTCAACAAATATTTTCCTCTTATACGTGTCACAATTATCAGCAGACCCTACTTTTAATATTTTGTGCAGCTCGCTTTTGCCACAATAACAGAGCTGAGTCTCCTTCTGTAGTGTGTGAGGAGGTTTGAGAAGACATGGAGAACGTGAGAACATCCCTCCAAACAAGAACTCTCCAACTCCCACAGATTCTGACGTTGATGCTAGTTGGACTCTCCTCTTCAGTGCATTCCACAAATGTTCTGTAGGGTTTAGGTCAGGTGTCAAAGCCTTTATTTTACAACCTCTGATCCATTCTTGGGTGGATTTTAATGTGTTTCAGATCATTGTCCAGCTGGAAGTGGTGGTCCAACCACAGACGACTTTAAGTTTCCTGGCAGAGGCTTTCAAGTTTGCTAATCCAATAGCTGCTGTTATTTGAAAAACTCCATGGTACCATGTATTTAAACAAAATGTCCCCTGCTTTTGGAAGAAAGCTCCACCATACCTCACAGTGGGCTCGTCTTTATGGATTTCTTTCTTGCTACGGCATACACATCTTTGAATCTTGTTAGCAAAAAGCTCTCCTTCGGTCTCATCGGACATATGACCTACTTCCAATGAAAGTCCCAGTGGTGTTTGGCCAATTGAAGGTACTTCACTTTGTGTGTGGACTTTTTTCTTGCTATCCTCCCAAACAGCTGGTGTGGGTGTCTGTGCCATCTCAGGGTGTTTAGGGAGACTTTCTGACTTCGAGATCCAGCTGACCTTGATAATCCCCTAGCTGTAATCCTTAAAGACTATTTTGCTAGTTGATCAATCCCCTTCACGGTACACGGGGTCAACTGGCCAACATGTCCACTTCAGGCTAATTTTTAACATCTTCTGTCTCTTTAAACTTCTTAATTATTGAACTGTTGAAAGTTAAGTTTTCAATTAATAGATATTCTTGCATCCGTTGCCAGATTTGTACAACTCCACAACTTTTCATTGTATATCATCACTGTGTTGTCCGGGCTTTCCTGTTATGAAAAACATCAAAGAGAATAAGGCCTGTGTTACATCATATTTATACCCCAGTACAACAGGAAGTAGGTTTTTGCCACTTCAGAGTTCCTACTAAAACAGGTGAACCAAAAACATTAAATAGAACTGATAATAAGAATAACAATATATGATAACATATAATAATTTTTGTTTAAGTTAAGAATATAATGCTTTTTTGTTACATGACTTAAAGGTTAGATTTTTGTGACCTATTTGAGGCAAAAATCATTGGTACAGAATTTATTTTTAAAAGTTGCCAGTAATTCTGGAGGTTACTGTGAGTGGAATCTTGCTCTGATGATCCTGCTCCGTCTGAATCAGATATAAACCTTTGGTGAGCATATTAGCTTAAGAGCAGCTCTGAGTTTATGATCAGATACCCTGTATGTACTTTTAACAGCTTGTATACATTTCTTAAAGTCTGTTGAGCTCAAATAATCACTCAATACTCGTTTGTTTAATAATCAGGAACAGAAATGAATTAATCCTCTGACTCTTCTTCCAGAATCTATTTCTTTTTTCATTGAGTGTCCGTGAATTCCATTCTGAATGTAGGAGAGTCACTCACTGACAATTTCCCCCAATGTGTTCCTGTCCTGCTCCAATAAACTTGGCCTGACCTCCGGCATTAGATGGGAGAAATCTGTTGTTAGAGAGAGCTGTCTATCTTTGTAGCTATTAAAGCAACAGCACAGGAGGGCAAATGGCAGGTAAGCTGGTGCCAGCTCCCCCCCTTTTCTATTCTTATGGATGAGGAATCTAACAGGAACAAGGCACAGGTCAGCAAAGAAGACTAGGAGAAAGACAGACTGGCCCCAGCAGGACCTTGTCACAGTTTTACTTCTGTGGTTCACTTCACAACTGGGACAACCCACAAGCTTACAAGATCATATAGTTTGAGAAAATTCGACGTGTGACCTCTGCTTGTATCCTCGTGCCAAAATAAACACTATCTTAGATTTGGAGAGATTGAGATCAGACTTAAATTCCTTTGTGATGGTGTGGCAGTACAAATCCTTCAATGTGGCTGCTCTAAAGCAGTTCTGCAGAAAAGAGTAGGCCATAATTGCACCACTGGGATGTCAGACGCCAATACTCCGATATTAGAAGCAACCCCAGGAAGCCATCCTGGGCCTGGGCTTCTTACACCCTAAAGTATGAAAATGTTCCATGAAATGCCACACTGTCCTCCTCTTTCATTGCGAAAACGGGAAATTGTAGTTAACAACATTATACAATTATTTGTATTGCACAACTATATATATTTACGATTCACTCTGCTCACATTCTGCTGAAGGAACCTTACATTACATCATTCTACTGCTCACACTGGTGACGTCATCATTTAACAGAATCTGTGGATTGTCACAGCAAGTCGCATTATCATATTTCTAGATGCAATTGTTCTCAAACACAATTTTAGTCAATGAAATCCCAGCAGCATTGCTGCTCCAACTAGGATAGTCTTGGTTGCTCTGACACACATTCAAGTGTGCACATTTTGACTATCGCCTCACTTAACATTTCGTCAAATATTAACTAACCCACTGGACCTTATCTGAATATTTTAAGTCCGAATCACTTTAAGGAAGAAACAGGTGAGTAAACAAAGACTGTACTCCTGACAGAGACCTTCTTCAGAAAATTGTTCATTTGAATGGTTAACATTTTTTCCCCCATTGTTTCCGAGCTGGGCTGTGCCAACAATCCAAAATCATAAAGCAGCTAATAACTTCAAAGTGAGTTGGAAAAGTGTGTGTGATCGGTGGGTTCTGTTTCAGTATGTTTGTAAGCAAGATTCAAAAAGTTCAAAAGGTTTTGAGCAGATTTCCATAGCATTTCTATAGTAAGGCTGATCCTGGGAAAATAGTACATTTTGAAGTTTATCCAAACGACTGAACGGATGAAGTGTGGATCCTGTACTATATATATTCCCGAAAAGTCGGGAACATTTTCAAATTTTTAACCCACATACACGTTAGTGTGAGCAAGAACTGGAGTGTTTTTTGGCAAAGGTCGTTTGTATATCTCTGAAACTAGAGGGAGCTTTATCTCCAAAAATGTTAGGCCATAATTTCTCACCCGTTCGATTTAGTCGAAATTTGGTGCATATGATTCAACTAGAGGAGATCTATTGTGATTACATTGTGTTTTACTCTAATAGTTCATATTTTACTCTCAAGAGGGAGCCCCCATAAGAAAAACACTGTTTTCAAGAAATAACTCAAAAACTATGTAATTAATTAATGACCAAATCTATTCTTATGGATCTTATTGTGAGAAAGAACTGGATTGATTTTGGGAAAGTTTAGTTTCATATTTCTGACAATAGAGGGAGGTTTGGCTTCAAGGGTTTGCGGCCCATAATTTCTCAACCATTGGTCCGATTTTGTCCAAATTTAGAACACATGAATCGACTGAAGGAGATATATTTGTATATCATATTTTACTTTAAAAGTTCATGTTTGACTCCAAGGGAGGTTTTGGGGTTTTTCTTTATGGAAAAAAGCTGTGTTTGGGACATACCTTCTTGAATATGAGGTGTTCAATCATGGGGGTTCTTATACAACACAGGAAACATTTGGGGAATATACCCTTGCTATTGGGGACGACAGCATTGGTCTAGTTTTTTCACCAATCCTACTATGACTACACCATAACCAATCATGCTAAGCCAATCATAGGCAGGTTGGGTTGCCATAGAAGAATTCATAAATTTGTTAGTGTCCTCTATTTATGTAATTGCCAGCTCTGCCAGAAGCTCACCTGTCGTTGTGGATTAAAAAAGCCAAAACCTAAGAACAGTAAACTTTACTGTACACTGAATCATGTTTGTCACCTCCGCCGAGGAGGTAATGTTTTGGCAGGCGTTTGTTTGTTTACAAAAAATAATAATAATAATAATCTAGCCCAGCATGTGAGTCCAGATTTCTTTTAAGATCATTACAAGAGGCTTTTACATGATGTTTTCCTCCAACCTCTATAATAAAGCCTAGAAATCCTTGAAAAAAATTGAACAATGGCATCATTTTTTGTCTGACACACACATACATCCAAGAAATATTCGAGATCTGGTGATTCAGAATGTTCATGACGTGAGGTCCACTTAAAATAACAACTGTGAGATCAACAAGAAGAATGCTACAGACCACAAACAAAGATGACATTCACATCTATCGCTCAAATTGTGCTGATTCAGTCTTAAATATGAGAAATCTTCAAAGGCTATTGTGCTGGAATCTGAAGAAAAACACCATCAGTGAAATATTATTTTATTTGAATAACCATCAAACTAATAATTAGGCTAGATAACAATGCAAACCTCAGCCAAGGCAGCTCAGTCTTCCCAACAAATCATTATCACTTAAAAGCAAGCCTGCTACTCATATTAATAGAATTTCTTTGGTATGAAAACCTACTACTAGAAATTCAAAGTATAATATTTGTTTGATTTTATAATAATATATTTTTAGTAAGAAAGAAAACAACATGAAATGATTTTTGAATTCTCTTACTAAAAGTGACCTCTGACATTACATAAGTATACTGTATATCAAAACCTTGTCAACTTTGGGGAACATTTAGTGATAGAAATACTCTTTAATAATGCTCTCGAGAAAAACCTCTTAATTAATCCCATACTGTCATCAACATCTCATTGCTTCATGTAAGAGTTTAACTCTGAACTTCCTGTTTTGCTGGCAGCTTGTTTTCAAGAAACGTGACCAATCGATGCATGGAGACAATTTAATTATCCTTTCCCTTATTAAATGCGAGGAGGCCTTATTTCATTATTGTGTAAGCAGTTTAAAGGTAGGAGGGCAGCGGTTACAGAGACTAGGTAAACAAAGAAATAAAACAAGAGATACTGTGACATCAACATTGAACTGGTGTGCCGTGCATCAAGACAATATTGTGCTGTACCTAAAATGAATCAAAGCAAAAGATTTGGTCTTCATATAATAAAACAACGTAGTGACATGTATTCTGATCATTTAACACAGCCCTGACCGGCAGTGGATAGCAGTTGTACAGTGTGCACTAGTGGAGCACCCACAAGAAATAACAAACAATGTTCTGAAACCAGAATCTTCTTGTTGTGAACCAAAAGTTTTTGCAATAAAGTATGTACAAGACTGAGTGCAGAGACATTTAAATGACACACTAATCCACAATGTTCTTTTTAATTTTCCCTACAGAGCGACTACGGTCACTATTGTAAGAGTGATGGTGCGCAAAAAAGGTCTAGATGAAATAAAGCTTTAATTTTTTTTATTTATTGTTTCTGTCCATCCACCATTTAGGTTTCCCTTTAAGTACAAGTGGTCCAACCCTGCCAAATGGCAAAACCCAACAAATTTCTTGAAAAGTTGAAGGCAGTTGATACAGGAAAGTTTATGGATCAATTGGTAAGCTCTAACATGTTTGTTTTTGTATGGATAAACATGTTGCTGTTGCATGCATGTGTTATAACATGCGAACATCATTTATTAGCGTTTACCAAGAAAAAAACAGCAAAAAAAACACAAAAAAAAACAGTACAGGTAATCCATCTGTATGATTTACTACATAATACAGTTTTATTTATCATATACTGAATTTGGGCATTGTTCAGCAGACCTGTTTTATGTCACCTCACCCACCCCCAGGAAACATTGTGACAAGTTTGTCATATAAGGAACAGAAAGGAGGCTAATATGCCCTGTTTCAGCTCAGGCAGGCTTACACCTGGACTCTTATTCCTTCGGTATTATGGGCTTTGTCAACCCGGCAATGACTTTCAATTCCAGATTTACACGGGGGGTCTGGAATGTGTGGACTCTTAAACTGACTCCAGTGCTCAATGAGCCTTGTCGTTAAATAGATTTAATAAAAAATGTGTTAACTGTTCAAAAATGCCAACTATCCCTTTGCTTATGCCCTTTGCCTTCGCTCAGCTCCCCTGCAAAGATGCAAGGACCCCCTGCTGTGCTTTCCAGCTCCACGGCTTTCCAAATAAGGTCCTGGTATGCAGACTCAGAAACCATAATTCACCCACAGCAGAGGAAATAGTCACGGTTCAAAGTTCAGTAGCCCTTGGCACTGTTTCACCTTTGGATTCATTCGTTCATTTATCCTTTACAGAAGAAACTTTGCCTGATACTGATCGCATACACACTTTTTAAAAATGTGTCGTACAATATAAAAATCTTCCAGAGCAAATCACCGTAATAAACTGGCAGTCATTCACAAGAACGCTACTGTTAAAAGAAACAATGGGAATTAAGTAGTAGACATTGACAAGAATGTTATTGTTAAATAAATTAAAGTAATTTGTTCACTTATAACAATAAGTCACTGTAAAAGTAAAACATAGAAATTAACAGAGAACAGCTGACAAACAAGTTACTATACTGTGAAATCTTTCACTATAAATTCTACAATAGATTATTTTTTACACTGAATTCTTACAATATGTGATTTATAACATAATCAATGTGATTTGCCAAAGAATATTATCAGTTACTCGGATTTTATACATTACATTGTTAGCTAGTGTGTGACTTTTTTAGGGACATTAAAGGTTTAATTTTCTACTGGACATTGTTTACTGCTGTTATCTACTGTACATTGCCAGATTATGTGATTTTCTTCAGAAAATTGTTGGTCGCTTATTTTCTGAAATTGTCAGCAGTACATAATTCGTTACTAGAATTTCCAAGCGTAAATCATAATTTGCTGATTTTCAACTCCGCATTGTCAGCGATTATGAACAGTATTTGATTAATTATTGTAAATGTCTACAGGGGATAATTATTGTCTGGGATCATCTGCCGTAGGGAAATAATTACTGTGCATTTCTTCATTATCTGTTTGATGAATGCGATTTTGACGGTCCACCCATACTGCTTCTTCTACTACTGCAACTACTATTAATAATAATATAGTAATAATAACAGTTAACACCAAACATTAGTGTGAATTTCACAGTCTTTTCAAACCATCAGTGAAGGCTACATGTTGGAGCTTTATTTCTCCGTTTGTAAGTTTATGAGAATAAATTGACTTTGAGTAACTTTCAGTGCAACTAGTGAAATTAAGCATTTAAAGATGTTCAACCTTCTTTTAGCACACATATAGTGCTTGTTCAATGTATATCAGAAAAAAGGTACTTACGATACGCTTATTATGAAAATGATTGTATTTTACAACATTCCTACGATAATTAAATGGTGAAATAAGGAAGCAGTATTTTGGACTTAGATTATTAATCCATCGTGTATAAAACGATGCCACTGATCCAGAGATTATTTTCTTGTTTGAGCATTTAATGGTCTGATACTTGACTGAGAGCAGGGTGGTCATGTCTGGAGGGCATGATCTTGCTTTGATCTAATGGGAAATGGGTGATTGAGTTGAGAAACCAAGGGGTCTCACATGAGGGGTTCACGTGGAGGGGAAGAAAGACAGATTTTGGCACGTGAACCGATTAATTAAATCACGCATGGGGATGAGTGACTCATCTCACTGTTGTGGGTGTAAGGACGTGGAAAGGGTGCCACCGCACCAAGCAGTAGACACAACCTGACGTAACTGCCCATATGTGGTCTCATGCACAGACACTGAAAACAAAAAAATCTGAACATTACTCCCATGTTTGTTTATTTTATTCTACACCTAAAAATCCTAAATCTAGAAAATGAAAATACATAAGAGATGAGGCTAATACAGCAGTGTATTCCTGAACTGAGGCTTCAAGCTGAGTGTTTTCATGCAGGCCTGTATAACCAGCACATGTTTTAATAATTACAACATCAAAAAACCTATGCAATGTGTAAAACAATTTGATTCTTATTTTCATTCTTTTAGATGACCAGATGTGTCATTTACCAGTCTGGTTTGGACACTTGTCTACTCTGTGCAGGACCACTTATCAGGTATTATCCAATCCTCAACTGAAGACATATTAACTAAATTTTCTTAATATATCCATTACTGTAAAAAAGTCCTTGTTAATGGGCATATACTTAATAAACACCCAGAATATAGGACTCTAAATCTTCATCTTTATGATAGTCTTATGAAGATCAGAGCTTAATCTGAGCTGAAAGACGCAGTCTGTTTTTAACTTTTGATCCAAATACTGTGGTATTCCGAGTGCTGCATGCAGCAGAAACAGTCTTAACTGTCATAGTCAACTCATTCCTGGTATATACTTCTATTTCTAATACTCGCTTGTCCTGTCAATCTCCCTCTTTCTCTCTCTGTATCTGGCTTTAGCTATAATGCTATGTCTCACCTGCCCACTAAACGCCTTCAAGCCACCTAATCACCTGCACAGCTGAGACCATCCACCATCCAACAAAACACAATCTGGTTTTAACCACACTTCTCCGAAAGACTGAAGTTCATCATTTAACCCCCAAAACATACTTCAATAAATGGTTTATCTGGAGAAATTAATTCCACACAACACTAACATTGGCAGATGAATTGCCCTTTAAAGACGACTTGACTCCACCAGTTTCACATAATATTCTGTTTTTTATACAGCACACTTCAACCAGCATGTGTATGACATGTCCTCTCAGCATTTATATACAGCAATCCAGCCTTGGCTGCCTGCCAAGCTGACTGTCTTGTGGGGGTCCGATGTTGTGTAACGGTCCCTTTGTCTGATATTCATCCTCTTAATCATGCTGGGAAAGGGTAATAGCAGGGAATATGTACTGAATGTGAAGAATGCTACTGACTGCATTTTCCAGAGAACGTCAGAGGTCACATGACTGGTGTGTCAAATATTATGTAGAACTAATGATTATAATAAACTAGAACAAAGTGAATGACAACATGCAATTACTTCGATCATTTCAGCTAATTGAGAGGGAGCTTCATGGTGGCCTTCTTTAAATTCGTCCGGTTTTGGACTATAATTATTAATTATCTGCTGCAATTTTTCAATGCAAATTTCTGATTGTATTAATATTGTAATAGTATGATAATATTAGTTTTGTGTTCTTCTGTTATTATAGTACATACATTCTCATATTCCTATAGTGTTATACACAGTTTAAAAAAAAATTGTTTTCTTATTACTTATGCGTACTCTCTCTTCCACTCTAACGGTATATAAGGAGAATCTGGAGTAAAAGAATTTCCCCCAGAGATCAATGAAGTATTTCTGATTCTGATTGTGCCACCTGGGAGGGCCAACAAAGAGAAACACCCACCTTAACATACCTTAGAGCAGGGGTGTCAAACTCAATGGTTGACGGGGCCAAAGTTTGAAGATGAGGTACTATGAACATTTTATTCAAATATCATTTTAGAGAATTCTGAACAATGGAATAGAATGTACTCAATGAAAAGTTTTTATTCACGATCATCAATAACAGCCAGAAAACTATACTTAAAAAGATAAGAATTACATCAAAATCAATATGTTTTTAAACATCAACAAACTGAACATTAAATGTCCCTTGGTAAATGGCTGGACTAATTCAGCCACTTCAGTCTTCTGTCACAATAAAACAGAAAAAACAGTCATGAATATGCTAAAGGTGTATTTCACATTAAATGTGAGCAACTTCATGTGTTTTCATGTTTTTAATGCAACAGCACTGACACACATTGAACGGATGGAGGACGTGAACGCACCTTGCTAATTAATGAAGACGTGCGTTCTATTTAGCGACTTACTAATACGTTTATTACTATTTTTTTTTAAATAAAAGATTTATCAACTATATCTCCTCCCGTTCTCCGTAGCATCTCCTCTAAGGATTAGCCTAATGTTTATCAGAGTGACTGGATGAAAACTGACGTATGACTACAGAGGAGCGGTGGAAAGCGCGAGCGCTAATGATTGACGTGCCGGCTATCGCAGTGCATTCTGGGATTTGTAGTAACTGTGGTGTTTGTGCTGTATACTTAAAAAAATAACATTGTCTTGCGGGCCTGATATAAGTGAGGGTCATATGTGGCCCGCGTGCCTTGAGTTTGACACGTCGGCCTTAGAGAATAGCTGATATCTCACATGTGTTTAGCCTGCCGGAAGTAAAAAGAATGCATAGAATCTTCTTTTGATATAAAAAGCTCTGACTAATTGTCCAAAATGTCCAAACAACAACCCAAAGGGATCGCCTCTTTAATCTGATGCCGGGGTTTAATGTAGCTCCCTCATTCTAAATTCCCATGCGAAGAGTTATTTCTGAAAGAAAGCCAATTTTTCTGAGCAATTGCACTGTATGCACTCGACAATGTCACAATGAGAAAAGGCCTAATAGATCTGGGAGAATGGTGTCAGAAGAAATGAGGATTTCATCAGTAATCATAAACATCACTGCAGGAAGCTCTGAAAGCTAAACAAAACACACAGCTTGTCGGAACTGGAATGGCAGCTTTGATGAAATATTCATTTTCAATGTGTCGCGATCAGCACTTTGGATCAAATATGTCCCCTCTGATATGGTCTCTATGGGCTTAAAGGCACTGAATCAAGAAAAAAAAGAAGATGCTTCCTTTACAGGTTTTTGCTGTGGATTAAATTAGTTAATAAATACTACTCTTTTTTGGGTTGTTAGTTTAGCATGGAGACTGGTAACAGTGAAAAAGCTGCAGACAAAACTCAACCGACTGCAGTTCTAAAACTCAATAGGATGTTATATATTTATTTGATTTGAACAAATACCAAAAAAAAGCATAGAATGCTGTAATTTGCCAGCTAAAGTGTTTCCCTCTTTAGCGAGTCTTAGTGGTATATGACGCAACCTCAACTGCTGCTGGTTGCTTCATATTGAACGGGTAAATCTAATTGTGGTACCTTTTTTTCTCAGCTAGCTCCATACCAAATACCTTGCAATATCCACAAACGCTCCTAGTTAATGTCTATGTTGATCTGGAAATCTAAAAACAATGATGCTTTACTGTCCAATAATTACTCCCAGGTGAAGTTCAGAGCAGATAATGACTTAGATAATGACACACAATAAAGTGTTGGACCAGGTTCCTTAATGCTTCTTCATGGGCTTGAGGAATCTGATGAAATCTGATCTAAAGAACTGTCCTGAGCGCAAAGTCTCCTTGAGTTGGGCAAGCCCAAACTCCCTGGAAATAAGTATAAGAACGCAACAAATATAAAGTTATTAATAGTAAAAGCTTGTTTGGTTTTACGCTTCTAGTGATTCATGAGGATTCGGCCTTGAGAAGTGTTCTCAAAGTACACTTCAAGCAATAAAGGTCTCTGGAAAAATTTTTTAGATTTAAATGTATTAAATATTTTCACATGAGGAACCTTTGCAGCCTTTCACACCTGGAATGGTCATATTCAAGGTTTGAGTAAAAAAAGTCTTTGTATCACATAAGAACTCTCAAGGGAGCATCTCATTGTAATCAGTTGGTATAATTGATTCAAACCAACAGCCAGTAGTGAGTCAATTTTATCTAAAGGGTGAAAAGCTGAAAATCAAATGAAATTCAGGAACAAACTACAGAATGAAATATAATTGAAGTCACAGTTGAATGAAGTCCTCATACAGTACCAAAAAGCAAACAGTTATTACTGAAAATCAACACAAGAGGGCAGCTCTGCCTCAAAAACAAATGCTGAGAGATATCTGTCTGTATATTCTACTCTCCTTCTGTATGTCTATTTGTGTTTCTGTCAAACTTTCATTCCCATCGGTGCATGACCTATCGATCAGATAAATAGAAAGAAACTTAATCAGAATTTACATATAACAGCAGCTAAAGGACATGAGACAGTGAAAATTAAAACAAACAAACATATAACAGAAATAGAAATATACACATACAAACAAATAAAAATGTATGTGTAAGTGCAAGATAGGAATAAGGAAAAAGTCCAATCTCCTCTCCTCCTCTCATACTTTTAATGTGCAGCTGTCCAGTTCCACATGTTGTGTACCATATATGAGCAGGTTGGATGGAATGTATGAGCCCAGTGTTTGAACACGGCTTCCAGTGAGCAAATCAACAGTCTGCTGTCGGCCTCTTCACCAACACTCCCTCCTACACTGTTGGTGTAGCAGTCTGCTGCTGAAGGAGCTGCTGAAAGCCTCCACAGTCTCATGCAGGTGTCTCCAGGATGGATGTCAGGATGGTAAACAGCCAGTGATGATTGCTTAGAAAAAACATCTCTATTTGCACTTTATATTAGAAAAGAAAAACAATTTTATATTTATTCGGAATGCATTCCCACTGTGACTGTTGGCAGGTTCTGTATTGGAAAAGATTACTGACAACCGAGGTTGTCTGAGGTTTGAATTCCACACATATGAATCTTTGGCTCCGTTTGAAGCCCAACAATTTGTCTCAATTTCTGTTAGCGTTTGGTTCCGAGCCACAATGCCACATGTTTTGAGTAGTACTGGCTCAATGATGCTGGCATGACACCATGGCGGGCAAAGGATTGGTTGTGAGTCAAACATGCTAGCTACTTAGCCCAAAGTTTACATCTCTATGCACAGAGTTTGTGCTACCAACACAATTTCAGCTGCACGGCTCAGTTCAAATGACAGAGTAAACGTATTAAGTGGACGCATACCAACCACGCATATGTTCTCCTGCATGCAAAACATTCCTCTTGTACGCCGCTCAGACTGGCTAGACTTCCATTGACACGATCAGCCACGGTACCGCTAGATGACAACGGAAATCGTTCATCACCACTGGGATGGATTGCAATCCTATTTTGTACATATGTTTTAGGGTCGCGGGAGTACGATCCTTACACACATTTTTGATCGCCTTAAATCTGCACTCAGGGATTCACTCATCAATTAAAAATGAAGGTTACAACTACATACAGAACTTTCCTGAGCATTTGAAGGGTTTGTGACACCTGTGCTTTTCTTTCACACTGAAATGGCTAATCATGAATTACTCTGCTTTTGTGTGTGAGTAATTACTGATGCACAGTTTCTATCGACCTGAAGTGATAAACCTGTGGGAGGGTGTACAGTAAGAAGATTGATTTTCCTGCTCTGAAGATTTTAAGATACGCCTTCATTGATGCCGGGTCAGTCCCTTTCAGGCAGTGCTGTCCAGGGTGACCTGGCTCTCCACATCATGGTAGAAGTCTCTGAAAAGATCTCAGAAAGATAATGTGTTCTCTAAGTTACTGTGGTTGACGCTCCTGGACAAAGGCTTGTGGAGCTTGCTCTTCCTGAACCGTAACATTGTGGTAGGTGTACCCCTTTCATGCATGAAGACAGAGATCCACAGTATAGATGAACAGGCCCAGTCCATCTTTCCTCTGATGGTTGAGCAACTTCTCCTGGGCGTCGTCAGCCATCTTATCAAAAAGTCGTCTCTCTGTTACACTGATATTTTATTGATTGGTTTCTTCTCTCCTTCAATAATATATGTTTTACCACAGATTTACCAGAATAGTCAATCAAATCTATTATTTACAGATGATATTTGGTCTGAAAAGAAGAATGAATGATTTCTATGAAACTCGACACAATATTTCAATACAGGGAAAAATGCTCATTCAGGGTGCCTTAATTCTTCTCTCCGGAATTATGAGTTCCAGCAACACCAAAGAGTTCACCTTCCTCACCAGCCTGTTAATTCTGCTGGCATTGGGTCCATACTGATAGATACATTGAAGGATCTGAGTGTTTCAGCAAAAACTTTGATCTTCCCCCCATCAAATTGAGGACATCAATTATCCGTCCATTTTCATTTTCTGATTTGGAATGAAAAAAATTTGCAATCAGCTATGTTTTGGCCCAGAGGTGCAAGACAACTGTACAAAATATAAAATGCTTTTCCAAAAAGCAAAACAAATTTGCAAAATAAAATTTGACGGAATGGGAGGGTTCTACACCCCGGAAGTAAACTACCTGTCAATCAAACAGTCATTCATTGATATTAGTTCATGTGTATGGTGTCTGATATGTTTTATTCTTTTTGTGCAACCAATTTTAGCAACATGGCCTAATATTGCTCAAATTGTGGTAAGTGTTTAGATCTTTTAAATAGAAAAACTTAATAAAAAGTGGACAAAAAAGGTGCAATCAATGACAGGTCAATGACACCTAAATTATTTTCACCAGTTCTCTAAGGGCAGCTGAATTGTACAGAGGAGAGATTAGACATAAATGATTTCCTTTCTGTCTTTCATCAATGTTTTGGTAAATTATACTAGGAAGTGTTTCTTTTACCCTGGCTTTCCACTGCAATTATGTAAAAAATATAAAAATTGTGAAACTCATGTTCCTTTTAATATTCCAGGCAACCAAATGAGAAATATATGGAGTTACTTCACAATAAGCACTTTCTCATTTTTTAAAATGTTTTTGTATGTCTTCTAGATAAATATGGGATTGATGGAACCACAAGGAGGTGACCTAAAACCTGTCAGAGGGAAAACACTGCCATTATATATAGATCCAGCTGTACCAGCACCTGACCTCCTGAAACTAGCTATCCATCAAATGAGTACATTTAACAAAGACATGAAAGAAGGACTGTACGTCCTTTTGTATCCAAATTATTCAAAGGTGGTCCATGTGCCCGGGACAGAGATGCCATTCACATGGCTGAATATAAAAAGGAAATTGCAAAGACGTATTGCAGGATTTCTTTCTTCATATGCCTAGAGCAGCACTTTAACGAGAGGTTTGTGGATTTGGCAAATGATTACTTTGTATGCTTATATTTTCTGATACTGTGGCATTTGTGTGTGTATGCTATATATAAAATTACTGGCTTTGTACACTATATACTGGTTTATATATGTGATAACTGGTATATTTTTTAAATTAATATATTTTTACTTTAGTGGACGATATTCTCTCGGAATCAGATTCTGAGATTGCCACCACTTCCAGAAGCACTGCTGATTTCATTAAAGCTGACACACAGGTTGCATTAAATATCTTACCCAGGACTTTTCTATTATTTTGATTTGACAGAGGCTATCTATTTTACTGTACTAAGATCTTTGGTTGGATTATAAATATTTCCTGTATTAGATTTGAAAGTATGGTATATACAAAAAGGAAGAATAGTGCATTACAAAATGACATCCTTAGATCTCTAATGTTTTCTCCTCAGGTTTCTGAGCCCCAGAACAAAAGTACACCCACTATTGAGACCAGACTTTTGATTTTGAAAGTTTACAAAACATTTTTTTGAATTTAGACTATTGAATCATTTAAAAAAAAAGATACAAAATACCTTTTCATTCCCTCATAAAAATTTGCTTTGGCTAATGTAATCTCCAGTAACTATGGTTAGAATTATTTTGGTGATTGTTTAATTAGAAAAAATAAACAGTCTGTTAACAACACTGTTTATTTATTTATATATGTATATATGCTCTTTCATGAACTTGAACATTTGAATACAGTATTAAATCTAGAAAATATCTGGCCAACCAAATCAAGCGGAACAAATAAAGAAAAACAATTTGAATGAATGTCAAATTGTCTACCAATTCATACCCATCAATACAGAAACCAAGCCAAGACGACATTGACACATACCTTAGCAACATCGATTTACCACAACTTACTGAAGACCAAGCAAATAACCTTGAGAAACCATTTAAAATAACAGAATTACACAATGCACCCAAACTCATGCCTAACAACAAATCACCAGGACCTGGTGGCTTCCCTGCTGAGTTCTATAAACATTTTTGGAATACTCTAGCCCCCGTTTTACTGAGACCCCACCTCCCCATCAAGCCATCGCCCCCTATCTCTCATCAGCACAGACACGGAAATCCTCAGCAAAACCCTAACGAATCGCAACAGTTACTCCATCTATCATCATCATCATCATCATCATCTATCATCCACTCAGACCAAACTGGCTTTATTAAAGGAATAAATCCTCATCTAATAACTTACGCAGACTATTTAACCTAATTCATTACACACCTAGTCACACAAATACACCAACTGCCATAATATCATTGGATGAAGAAAAGGCATTTGACAAAGTGAATAGGGAATTTTAATTTTCAACACTAAAAAAATGTGGTTTCGGTGAATCATTTATCCACTGGGTGATGATGTTGTACACATCACCAATGGCCATGATCACCAAAGATGGACTAATATCACAACGCTTCACTTTGCACAGGGGTACTAGGCAAGGATGCTCCTACCCTCTATATGTCTGTCTCTTTGTCCACCCTGTCTATCTTCTGTGTATATGTATATATGTCACTGTCTTGTCTCTGTCACATTATTTCACCCTTCTTTCAGCCCTCCAGTTTTTGACAGCACTAAAAAACTGGATTATCACACTCCAATCAGGTAGCCTCTAAATGTTTCCACCGATTTTGAAGACCTCGCAATTAGGACAGATCCCTTTCTCTCACACACACACACACACACACACACACACACGCACACACACACACACGCACACACACACACTTGACCTGAGACCCGAAATTATAATCAGGCTCCTACCTCCCTTAATTGTAATGTGTTCTCTCTCATTTCATAATGTCTGGTGAACCCAACTGCTTTGGGCCCTCCTAAATGACTGAAAGGCCAATAATGGACAAAGTATACAGATTGTTTACTTGAGTGAACAAATAAAAGCGGTGCATTCAAAATCTTACTTACTGTTGGTAAAATGTCTAACAGCAAAATGTAGTTCAGTATCCAAGTTAAAGTACTCATTTTGAGTTGGAAGGGTCTTTCTCTGTGTTTGTCTGTGTTTTACAATCATATAGGATGTTAATCATATTTATCATAGTTTATTGATTCATATTCTGGCTGTAAATGTCTTAATTTGATAGTGCCTATGTATATTATAAAGATGCGCATTGCATTAACCAAACTAAAAAAGATGCCAGTCATCTTATCACTTAATTACGAGACATTTTCTCCTAATTATGAGAAAATGAGCTGGTAATTACGAGATAGGGAGGATATGTTTATTTGCACAAGCCCTGTCATTTTTATCACGTATCTGTAACATCAGTCCTTTCACCCACAGTCGAGTTTTCCCACTGTGATCGAACTTGTTCCACTTATTATGTAGGGAAACCAGCGTTTTGTACATTGTTTATTCTTAACTTGAGTATTTTGATACTCATCCTATATGCCAAACATATCTAATAATAGATAAACCTCTCAGTTGCAACTGTGTTTAAATTTCTGTGACGTCACGCTTGCGCATTGATGCGCGACTGTCCGAAATCAGGATAAAAATGTATACATATACCAGATACCCAGAGATTAGATCAATATTTTTTCATATTACCAGGATTGTGAGACATTTAAAAAAGTCATGTAAATTAACGTTATAGGGCATGAGCAAACAACAAACATATCCTCCTTATCTTGTAGTAAGGATGTCCTTTTCTCGTAAATTTCAGTTCCATATCTCCTAATTACAAGATAAGGTGTCTGAATTTTTTGTATTTGGTGAATGCAATGCGCTGCCATTGTTTTACATTATATAGTATGTTTTTCTATCTATGTTAATACTCTTGCTGCAATAATATGTTGATCAATGTTCCTGCTGTAGATGTTAAAGGTTGAGGTCATCTAATTACTTAAGGCAATACAGTAGTGCAATCCATAAAATGCTCATGGCTTTATGGTTTTATAGGATTGCTGTCCCATGAGAACCAAGTGTCTGTCAAAAGTCAACTTTAAACGAGATTAAAGAGGGATTTTCAATAACCCGAAAAAAAATAAAGGAAATAAAAATGTAATGGACAAGAAAATCCAGTACATTCATCTGAGATGTAGCGAAGTAGAACTATAAGGCGGCATCAAATGGAAATACTCAAAGTACAAAGCAAAGTACAAGTAGCTCAAACTTACTCATACTTGAGTATACATAATGTACTTAGTTGCTATCCATCACTGTCAAAAGGGCTAATATTTTCCTAACTTATTTTTTAAGACCATCCATACATATATTTTCTGTAACCGCTGACCCTGGAAAAGTTATTTTTAATTAAAATAACATTTAAATACAAAACTAAGGGCACCCCATATCCAAAGTCAGAATTAGGAATTAAGAATTAACGATAACCTTTATTTGGATCTACTCCAAATTTAGTTGAGTTCCTCTCGTTCACAAACCCGATCTGCCCTTCAAGATTCATCTCAGTCTGTCTAATAGTGTTTGTCTGATCCTGGTAACAGCATATGAACACCCAGATACAGACAAACCAACGCCAGTGAAATAATAATAAATAAATACAGGGCTAATAAATACAGGATTAATATAATAGTTAAATTTGGTACTCTATTCAGTCTTTATATAATATGATACGTTTACCTTCAGTATTATTCGGCTCTGTATGGAGAAGTAGAGCCAACAGTAATCCTATATAAAGGAAAATTATATATTTCGTCTTGCTCATGTTGGACAGGTGTTCTCCAGGGCATTTAAAGATGTGAGGCAAAGCATGAAACGGAGGGGAAGTGGACGGCTGCAGCAAAGATAATGATCCTTAAAGAGAGGGAGTATCAGAGAGGTGACAGACAGCGGCTGGTTGAGGAAAATAGTACTCTCCAGAAGAAGCTATCCCTCATTCAAGCATACTATAAAAAGACGGAGACCCTCCTCCAGATGGCAAAGGAGGAGATTGGACGGATGGAAAACGAGTTGTGTGTTCTCCACTCCTCCAACCTGGAGCAAACATATGAAGCAAACATATTTGTCTATGTAGAGCAAAGGTATGTGAAATGACAAATATGGGCAGGAAAGTGAGAGGTGACCCGATCATTACACTTCATCTGAGCCCCCACTCTCAGACAGAGAGAAGAGTGCGGATGTGGGGCTCTGCTGAATGCAGAGTGTTCGAGGATATGGAACACTGGTTGATTTAAGTCACCAAATGGCAGAACTCACAGCAGAAGAAAAAGAGATCAGCACGACAAATGAAAAAGAGAAGCTTGAATCTATGCTCACATATACACTTTGAAGCCTGTTGAATGCCACACAATACGTTTTTGACGAGAGCAAACTGAGCTGAGATGCTTTCAGCAAGAGAAGAAGGTAGAAGCTGGTAATGAGTATCAAAAGGAGCTCTCTGACTCATATAAGAACCTGAAATAGCAGATCTCTGAGAAAGAAGAGAGCTTCCAGAAGGAGCTCTATGACAGGAGAGAGCTGTGTGAGCTAGGAGAAAAGGGGGAGCAGCTGCTGGAGAAAGGAAACGCTCTTCATCCACACACCCTGGATCTGAATGATAATAAGCAGCAATACAGTCCTGTGAAAAAGTATTAGACCAGGCCTTATTTTTCTCTTGTTTTTCCATTACTTTTTAATTCACACAAAATTCTATCACATCTTCAAGCTGAAATTAACATAAAACAAAGGCAATCTACGTAACACAAAATGAGTTGTGATTTGAATGACAATTTTATTTAAAAAGACAAAAAGGTTTTCCTAAATCACCTGCATGAAAAAGCGACATTAGGGAAGTTTGCAAGCAAACGTTTATATAACTGGATTTTAATTTGTGACGTCTCTGGGGTGAAATTTCTCTTCTAATTTCTATTGTCTCTAAGAACTAAAATAGGTAAAATTAATGAATTAATTAACACTGATTTATTGAACTCTTCATGGGTTACCTTATATATTTCTTCTCTGTGCGCTTGCAGTCACCTGCACAGTTAAACACGCCAAGTTGGGCATGTCTGTCTAAAAGCCCTGGAAAGGAAATTATTTAGTGCGGTGCTGAAGGACACACGGACACCAGCTTTCCTCGTATCAACCATATTGAGGCTCATTCAGAAGAATAAACTTAAACAAATAACATCTGCAACACTTTCCCACATGTTATAACCTGGTTAAGATGACCACAAAAAAAATGGGCATATACAACATGTTTAATTATAAAGAGGTTCTTATTTATCTATCAAACCAAATTAAACCAAATTAGCGCAAAAACAATCACAACTGAGTTTTTACAATATGGATGTGAGCAGTCAGTAGTCAGTGGTATAAAGTGTGCATGTGTGGAGAAGGTTTGTGTGAGGGTGCAAAACAGCAGAACCATAGTAAACCGGAACTCCTGGGTGCCACAGGTGTTCTAAGCTACTCATTCAGATACCTGCTAAAGGACGCAAATTGCTTGTCTGTCACCCTTAAAAAGGAACACATGGGATATATCACACATATCCACCACATTTAACCTTCATTTAATGCATCAGCAACAAACAACAAACAGTATATTTAAAGTAATCTATTTCTCTCTCATAGTGACGTTAGAAACAAAGTAAACCAGCAAAACTAATCTAGCTAGCAGAGATATGAGTAAGCATGTTTATAAATCAAACTAATGAGCCGTAATCATGTACATGGGGGGGTCCCACACCTGAAAAGGTGAAAATGGTGTGAGGTGCCGAAGTACATACGGACACCAGCTTTCCTCATATGAGCCATAATGAGGAGAAGCGTGGTTTCTACATGCAGCGGTAACGATGCCCCCCTCCCCCCGGTGGAGTCGTCCTGTAACTACATCTTATTCGCATAACTGCATCCACATGTGAAGGCACCTTTGTCGGCACGTAGATAGGAGTTTCAAAGTTAGGAAAATGACACAGAATATATTTTTATTTGCTCAGTTTAAGTTTTCCTTTGCTCAAGAATATTCTCACTTTAAGATAGAACATATGCCGTGAAATTAATGAGAACATGTTGCTCAGAATGAAGTTGACAGGGTTGGTCAACACTGCCAAGGGTTTGCAGAAAGCAGAGAGCAAGATTACTCAACAAGTTTGGAAGAGACTTCAGTCGATTTAGTAGAAATCTGGGTCCGGAGGTCATTCTGAAGCCAAGCAGCAGATGTTTTTGCCATGAAAGAGGCAGGTCCAAACTCCTCCAGACTTCATGTGTTTAGTAAAAGTCCCTGCCTGAAGAACATGTCAAAATACAAATAATCATCATAGCTACTTCCACTGGAAACAGGACATTTCATGTTTACAGTTTGACATGGGCCTAGTCCTGATAACCTGTTAACCACATCCACCTTTAATTGGGTCTGGTAAGCAATAACACCTTGTTAAAGCTTCAGTAGCTGGATTTTTTATTGAAACGTTTCTCCTTCCAGAGTGAAATCATTCCAAAAGAATATTCTTGGCAGAATGTTGACAGGAGCAGTGATCCAATCGGAAATGGTCTTTACATGAGCCGACACTTCAACCGCAGAAATGTTTTCATCAACATCATCCCTAATGTTTAATAATGATTTATAATAGTATTTATAATATATATGTAAAATTAATTATTATTTCATGAACTTAAGATCCCTAACATTGAGTCTAGTTCAAATACGAAGAGGATACTCTAAACTCATTAAGACAAGGGTGGCTAACGTTAATCTCTGTAAAAATTTGCTGCAGGAGAGCTAGTTGTTAAGGTACCTTATTGTAGCCGATGGCAAACACGGCCCAGCAGTTTTTGTTAGAGCCATCTTCCCTATGTAAGGTAACCAAGCTAACTGCAAACCAAGCTAACGAACTACATCCCTGAAATGGGCTGCATATCATTTCTGTGCACCGTAAAGGCACATCAACTTAAACAGTTTGTATTTGCCAGTGGCTCATATTGTTACATCTGACAACGTTACGAAAGAACCTCTCAGTGAGACCTTTATGTGAATTAACAACATCATTTTAAACACAGAAAGAGCCGCGCTACAAAGCAACCGCACTTCATTAGCAGGCAGACTAATTGGATTTTTGCATAATTAACTTGATTCAAACTCCTTAGAAAAACTAAATAAAACTCAATAGCATCTAGTTTAGTCTTTCCACTATTACAGCAAAAAAACAAGATTTTTTATTAATTGGTAATCAAACTATTATTTACATAATATATTTGCACGTTTGAATCTTCTTCTGTGGGGTTTTTCATAAGTAATGAAAAACCTTTTTTGATCAAATGAATAAGATTCTATTTCCCTACTGAAACAAAGAGGCTCTAGCTATTAACCAAAACAAAAAAGAACATTTCTGATTTCTGATTTAATGGAAAAAGTGCTACTCATGCATCGAATATGATGAAGCTGCACAACTTCACTGTAAACCTTCCTTTGAAAGGAACAAAATAAATGCAGCAATTTCCTCGTACAAGTCTTGTTTTTGTGATTCCATTTACAACACCTATTAACGGTGGTAAAGCAAAGAAACAACATTTTGAATTTGGGACAGCTCACATTCACTTCCGGATGGTTAAATTGTTTTTTCGGGATAGTTCCGGGTCCGTGATGACAAAAGGAGCTTATACTACAACTTAAAAAGGAATTAAATGTAATTGGAAATAAAGGGGTCCATGTTAACCCACCTAGTGTTAATATTTTGAGTTTTTGTTCAATGGGCATAAATTGCTGAAAATGTTAATGTTGGTTATAATACAGAGGGGTCCGAACACAGAGTGCATCACAGAGTTGTTTTGGTGGGAAAAAACAGGACTTAAACAAAATTAGTTAAGTTGTTTTAGTGTTATAGCTGATCAGTGCATGAACTGAGGCTTTGTCAGGAAACAGAAGGGTATGGTCAACACCTGCAGACCTTAAATGAGTTCCAGTGTGACGTGTAGTTGATGTGATTCTGTTGTTGCCAATGAAAGCTCTTGCTGAGTAATGCCCAAGAAGTAGTTCAAATCTACTGACCACAGTTTAAAGACCCTTGGATCCTCTGCAGGATTCCGACTTGTACTATTTCCAACAGGCGAAGACAAATCCATGTCAATAAGTAACATTAACATCTAATACAACTGAACACATTTCATTTTGACCTAATAGCCTTAAGAAATAAACACATAATGCTAGACATATGCATAATTATTTAGCGTTAGGTAGAATGACATCAAGAGAACAGTAGTGGTCCCTGTGTGCAGCGATAAAGACAGGATAATCCCAAGCTCCATATTTGCATGTAAAATAAATGGTGAAAAGCCTGCAAGGCAGTTCATGCAGACCACTGGAGCTGGGCACAAGTACACAGACACATGGCATTCCACATTATCTTCATTTGCCATCAAACACACCCCCTCCTGATTGGCAGTGTATTTAAGCTGCAACAACATCCACTGTCACCCTCTGCCTTCCATTCTGCTGCTGCTCTGCACATGTGTCGCTGCAAGTGCTTTCATCCCCACCACCATCCCCTGCATCGACCTGTGGGTTCTGATAAAGGGTTCAGTAGTTTACCCATCACTCCCACTAACAATCTCTATGTAAAAAATATCTGTGGGAGTGATGAAGTCAAAGCCTAGATGCAAAACTCAAACTGTTCCACTGTTATAATAATAAACATTTCAATTGTGACTTATCTGACTGAAAGTTTATAGAAAATAAAAACAATAGAAATTCATGAGTTGTCAGTAAGGCTGCATTTCATATTAACATGTCCTAGTGACAGTTAGATCGTTTACCCGGACAACAACCTCATCTTTGCATTTAGCTTATCGTATTATGAACCATGATCTTTCGTTTAAAAAAACAACAACCTCATTCCACCTTTAATTCCAATTAGATTCGATGTGCATCGTGGGAATTTGTAGCATTATGACCCTTTACCTGAATCATAATCTCACCTTTATATTTACATTTCTAGTCATCAAGTATGTAAATATACATTGTGTTTTTTAAAATTAATTCTTCATCTTAAGGTACGATTTTTATGTCTCTTCTTTACTTTTGATTATTATTCCTCATTTTATCTGAGCTGTAACACTATAATGTTTTGGTATATCAGTAGAACAGGCTG
This sequence comes from Lophius americanus, assembly GCA_037951165.1. Classification (NCBI taxonomy): domain Eukaryota; kingdom Metazoa; phylum Chordata; class Actinopteri; order Lophiiformes; family Lophiidae; genus Lophius; species Lophius americanus. Next base: position 11,764,705 of record JBBDHG010000009.1, read on the forward strand.
GTACTTTGCATCGCCAATGCGCCAGCAGTTTGGCAATGTCCTTAGCAGTGCTCCGCACAAAACATACCTAGAAGCCAGTGGCTTGTAAACCCAAAATATTTTCCAGGCAAACAAAATTTTAGGCAGCCAAAATAAATCAATGTCAGCGTTCAATGTTAAATGTCTGCTTTAAGCTTTTCTTTCCCCTGTGTACCGTCTGCTTTTGTTAACACTGTGCCCCATTGTGCTAACGATGAATTACTTGCACAAAATGGGCCAAGTCCAATATACTGCAATCTTGTTACCATAAATACAGAAATTGTCAATTCTTATTTCTTTCAAATTTCAATTAAACTATGTAAAATTAGTTTCTTCCTACTCATTCGGGCTCTGAGTCTATGTGTATGTTGCTGATGTCATCAAGAAGGGTAATATTTTTTACCATAAGTATTTTTCAGAATTCCCTCTCTAGTATGGATTTCATATTGTAATGAGACGATTTACAATTTGCTCATTGAAAAAAACTTTTATTCAAGTTTCTCGCCAAAATATGTTAAACGATAAAACTTGAACACATCTGGATGACGTTACAAATCTGCATCGCCTGAATCTGAAGGTTACTGAACGGACAGCAAATGTATCATGCAGTAATGCATGTAAATTTCATGCAGAAATGCATCGTGCTGCTGTCGGTAGGTTCCTGAGCTCTCCTGTCGATGCCAACAGTAAAGTTGTAGTGTTTGTATGGTTTCATTTGTTGTTCACACTTACACTTTGGTGTAATATGTTGCAAGTCACTTTTAAGGAGTGAAATAAATAAGGCATTAGTGGGAAACACTGAGCATATTGTATAATTGTGTCAGGATGGTCGCCACTGGCAACAGGCAGAAAAAAAAGAAGGTTGCAAAGTCAAAGTTAAGGAGGCCCTGCAATGGACAAAGTGTTACAAGGCATCCCCGGCACACAATGTTTTTTGGATGACATTTTTGTCAATGGTGTTGATGATGAGATTCATCTTGCCAACCTGCAGACGCAGACAGTACTCACTAGTTCAGAAAAGTATGGACTGAGAGTAAACGAGAGCCAATGTGATATCTCCCAGGATGCTATTGAGTCATGTGGACATGAATAAGAGAAATTAACTGAATAAAACGCAAGACAATATTAATGCTGATCTGAATGCACCCAAACCAGAAACTGTAAGCCAGATATGCTCATTCTTTTGGCCTAATCAACTATTGAAATTTCTTACCATACCCTTCAATTGCGATGCACTCTCTGAATCGTTGCTGCAAAGAAAGTTTGTAATTGAAGTGGACAAAAGACTGTGCACAGGCGTTGATCACTGCTAAGCAGCTCATCACATCAGAGGAAGTATTGATGTACTTCGAGTCCAGCCTTCCACTGTGCCTCGCTTGTGATGCATCACTAGACGGCATTGGCGCTATAGTATAACATGAAATGCCTGATGGATTGGAACAACCAATTCCTTTTTATCAACTAAACTCTGACAAACTAATTCATGCTCAGATAGAGGGAGATGCCAGGAGTCTTATATTGGTGGTGAGGATAACTTTAATCACTGTTTCTATGGGAGACACTTCACTTCCATCACCGACTATTAACCACTTGTGTCTGTTTTTAACCCCCAAAAAGGCATTACAGCCATTATAGCTGCACACTTGCAACGGTGGACATGGTTTTTAGGTGCTCTTATCTACACCGAACTTTGTCTATGGTGTATCACCTGACCACTGAATGTCTGGCCTCCTCACAGTGACTCCCGACTTTCTGCGTATTTCATGATCTTAGCTCCCCATCATCCTGCTACGAACGGAAAAGCAGAACGTTTCATCCAGTCGTTAAAGGTACAGTAGGTGAGTTTTAACAGCAGGTGAAGGGACAGTCTGTTGGAGAGGTTTGGTAGTTCCTGGGTGTATGTGGGAAATATTTAGGTTTAATGCCATGGAGGTGCAGGCAACCAACGGAAATCAAGGTGGAATTCCAAATAATTTTTTGTTTTCTAAAAAATAAGCCATTTCAACACAGGTAACCACCATTGCTTCATATTTTGATAGATCAAATGTTTACCCTTCTCCGGTCTATTATTATTATTTAACCAAGTGAACTGCGTTAAATTTTATTTATCATGCATTGGTGACGGTGACTTTTTGTTATGTCACTATTCCTATCAATTTCCTATTTCCTAGATGTAGTAAATAAGTAAATAAATAGGATGTTCTGTCCTTTGATATGTTGTTTCCACTACTATCATTAATAAGCAACAGCTAATATCCTATTTACAAGAGAAATCTTGTATAATAAAATGCTTAATATATATATATATATATATATATATATATATATATATATATATATATATATATCGTCTAATTATCGTTATGGGCGAAATCAGAGGAAATATCAAGATTTTTTTTTCCCCAGTTGGATCTTGCTGAAAACAGACCTCCGCAAATACTTTCAGGGGAAAAAGTGCCCAACTCAAGAAACGTGAAAAAGTTCAAAAGAAACCAATAGATTTTGATGTTGGACAAAAAAGGGCTAGCCAGGTACTATAGAGGTTTAAACATGACCTGGATGACTACACAAACAAATCAGCTAAAGGTAGTAAGATAAGATCCCATAGTGACTCAATAATGAATACAAATACAGTTCAGTATTTTTTCTGAACTCAGTAATAAAACAACACAGATTTCCTCATGTCAATTGAAATAAGCCAGATTTAGACCCAATTGGACTTATAGTTGGACATTTTCAGAAGATAAACTGTTTTTTCCCACAAATCATATTCGGTAAATTTGGACTAAATCGGACCAAAGGTTTAGAAGTGATGTTCACAATGCAGATTTCTTGTAAAGAAAAAAAAGCTCCCCCTAGTGAGTAAAATAAAAACTATTAGAGTAAGATATGTTATTTACAAGATAGATCTCCTTGAGTTGATTCATGTGCACCAAATTTGGCCTAATTGGACCAAAGATTGAAAAATGATGGACCTGACAACTTTTGGAGCTAAAGCTTCCTCTAGTTAAGGATATATGTAACTGACCTTACCCAAAATCAATTCAGTTGCACTAAGGTCTATTTGGGTATAAAATTTGAAAAAGATCCTCGAAAGGTATTTTATGATATTGCGTGAAAATGAATGATCTGCAAAGGACGTAGACCTGGTGACAGCGATGACTATTCTATAATATCCCCGACTTTTTGTGATATAATTAGTAACAGGTGAGGACCAGGGACAGATGAGAACTTTAAACAGTCAAGGAGGAGACAAAAGGAATCACAATATTGTCCATCAAATGAATAACGTGACATAAAGTACCAGCATGTTTAATGAAGGTATACATTTCGATGATGATGTGTTAATGTGACACAGGGCACCACTCTAATAAGAACTCTCGCCGTCGGTAAAATAGATGAATATTCCACCTCTTGTAACTATTATACAGCATTGGCTTTTAATTCTGTGAGTTTTACATTGATTTTGTATTTTTACAGGTACAGTGTCCCCCTATACAAATGTCTTAGAATAGGCTGTGCAAGCAGCTCATTATGTTTATTTTTAGGTACTGGACCCCTTTCATTATTATGGTGATGTGATGTTCGGGTCTAACGACTTTCTCCTCACGTGTATGATCCGAAGAGAAAAACCACAACTTCTTGACATTTCATGCAACTTCCCGGCTGGATAAGTTATGATCAGGTGCACAAGTGCAGCATTTCAAAATGTTATGTGAAGTTACATTCATCTGATCCCACATAAAGTCAACAGAGCATTAACATTAGTGAATGTGTATGTGATGATGAAATCTTTTGCACAAATCACGTTTTTATTTAGTATTTCTTTTAAGGTAGCTCTTCAAAACACTCATCAAATCTCCTGATTATTCTCCTTGTACATCTGCTCCCTCAGCAGTGCATACAGCAGAGTCTTTTTATATTTAAGGATATATCTTTAGCACTATACAAATACACATACACATATAAATGCACATATATATATTATTTATGTAATATATATATATATATATATATATATTACATATATATATTATTTATGTAATATATATATATATACAACCAAAAGGACAAACCAAGTGCATGTAAACATTCAAACAATATTATAATATTATTGCAATCAATAAAGAGCCATGCCTGTTTAGTGGATAAACTGCTAACATTTTTTTGGCCCCAATTTTGATTATTAAGGAACTTTAGATTTTCACAGAAACATACTTTTACTATTTAAGCTTGTTCGGACATTATGACTGTTTGGACTGTTTGGTCGAAGCTAAATGTTTTTTTTCCTATTTGTTAAGCTGCACATTAACACTACATGAGTCAAAAATGATAGATAAAGTGCTTTAAGGAAATTTCCATAGCATTGAAATGGCTTGTGACGCTCATGTCACTGCGGTTCCCTAAGGGTTAAACTAGTAGGAATGGCTTATTTAAAAAAAAAAGAAAAGAAAAAGCTTGACATCACGTATTTGACTTCCACTACTACACTTCCACTTCCAATCCACATTCCTTTCTACAATGAAAAATATATTGTTTATAGAAAGAGACAAACTTTAAACAAAGTTTTCTGGGGGTATTAAAAACAGGCATCATGCTGGTTCCTCTCGTCTCCCCGGTCATCATCTACGCTGCTAAAAATCGTCTGTACTTTATCCTCTGTCATCTAAATTACCTTTGTCATTAGCCATAACTACAGCCAACGCTATCTCAAAAAAAAAAGAAAAAGAAGAAAACGGTGCTTCACAAATTTTTAATTATAGTTTTGGAGTAAACTTTGAATTCTGTTTTTATTATATAAGTTGCACACAGATGATGTGGTGTGCAGAATGCAACAAAACAAGATCATTGTGCTGTGAGTGTGAAGTCCTATTTCCATATAGAGCATGCAATCGTAAATGCATAAGTACGTAAATATGTTTGCATGTAGGATGCGTTGACTCTGTTTCTCTACAGCTGTTTACATTTTTCATGAGAGAAAAAACCTCATTCAACCTACAGTGTTCGCTGGGATCTGTTTTACAAATGATGGTTCAATGAAAGTGCAGGCCTCCAATTTATCAGCCATCAGATATTTCTGCCAGGATATGTCACACCAAATGAATATATTTTGTTGGAGCGGTTCCAATCCATGGTGAAAACAATTTTTTTCATGATGGCGCTTGTATCGCGCAGATAACGACTTCATCCCAGAGAAACAAATTAAACAGAAGGGGTTCATCGTCCCACTTGATAGCCAAGGGCTCGTCTTCAAACCTGCTTTGAGACTGTCCTGATGTTGTTGTGACTATTAGAAACGTGAAGAATCTGAGGTAACACAGCTGACAGAAACAAAACTAGGGTCGATGAATATGTAAATATGAGCGATCAGAACCCAACCCATAATCTTTGGCTACATGCAGCTATTCTCATTTCCTTTCTCATTTTTTAGTTAATCATCAATCCATTTTCTATTTTCTGTAAACACTTATTCTGTGCGGGATAAGGGGGGGATGGAGCCGATGGTTGAGTGGTGGGGAGCACCCTGATCAAGTCACCAGTTCATCACAGGGCCGACACAAAGAGACAAACAACTATTGGCTATGGTTAAGGTGACTCTACCGTTACCATCACTATGGTAACGGTAGAGTCAACAGTTCAACTGTGTTGGTTGTTTTGGGACTCTGAAAGGAATCCAGACTTTGCGGAAAGAACCTACACAAATATATGGGAGAACATGCTGACTACACAAGATTATAGAGATAAAAGAAAGTCTAAACACCAGTCAACCGGCACAAAAAGAAAATGAATATTGTGTAGGATTAAGATACAAAATATTAAAAGGATTAAGCTGCAAGATTTGTGGTCATTATACTTTTTTCGCCAATTAAATGTTGATTATTGATTTAGCACCTTTAGTCCCTTTGAGACTTTTTTTTATTAGTACTCACTTTATGTTGTATTAATCTGTGTGATATCATGTACTATGTAATTAAACATGTCTCACCTCCACTGGGCAAGGCTGGCTTATTGTTATTTCACATCATTATTTTCTGCTTTGTTGTGCTGGGAACTCAAATCCTTCTCATTTCAGGTTCCTTCTCTCCTGTGTCTCCTGTGTCTCCTGCATCTCCTACTTCAGTGACGGTCTGAGTGTCTCCAGTGGTTTCTCATTACCAAGAGTGTTTTAAGTCTGCCTTCCCCGTCCCTTCTGTGGCAGTATGTGATGTTCCCTCGTGTCAATTTTACCAGCGGTCCATTGAGCTTACTCATTAGTTTTCTAGTAGTTCAGTCAGACAACTCATGTTATCATTGTTTATTACAATACATTTATTACGTGCCAAATTTGGAGTGCGCGATTGGTAAATGGTTATGGAGGGTGTGGCATATCAAGAGAGTTAGCATAGCAGCTTGAGTTGACTGACTGAGCTAGCTCAGCAGGTGTCGCTCCATTAATCTTGGATTTTGACCCAGCCTATCCCCGACCAGATGTTAACCAGATTCAATGACTTTTATTTACCAAAAAACACTTTCAAGTCAGTGAAATACTGAATAGAAAAAGAAAGCGCCGCAAAAAAGACATAAATATTCACATGTATTACACACACGCGCACACACACACAAATTGAATGCATTTAATGCACAGAAAACAAGACAAAACAGATCAACATTGTTTAGTGCAAGGAAGAAGTTTAAAAAAAAAAGGGAAAAAGTAAAAAAAAAAATAAGAGCAGACAGAAACAAAACAAGCAGACAGTAGTTACATTATCAGCTGAAAAATTGCACTTACAACTTTAAAGAAGTTGTTGCACTTCACACAGGGGAGAGGTATATTAGGGGATTAAGTAGTTGTTTGTTTTAGAATTAATGAAGACGCTACAGTTGGAGTGGAGTCAGAGATGCGTTATTTATTTCCGATTCTTATGTCTTTGGAAACAAGTTTTATGGTGGCTGGATAAAAGCTGTTACGGAAGTGTGTTTTATGTAAAGCGTGTCATGTAAACATGTGTAGAGTGAGTCCATGGAGGGGGGGTCAGCTGCCATGATATCCTCTGCAGTTTTGATGACTCCCTGGAGAGCCTCTCTCTCTGACTGCGTTGCGTTTCAAAACCACACGGTAATAGCTCTGAGAGAATGCTCTTGATAAGTCCTGTGTAGGCCCCGGTGATGGGGCGACGGCTGAGTCAGGCCTTATTTAGCAGCCTGATGAAATAGAGTCTCTGCTGAGCCTCTTTTCACTGCAGCCAAAGTGTTTTTTTGTTACATGAAAACTCAGAAATATGTGAGCCCACTCCAGCTCAGTCCTCTTGATGGTGAGAGGCTGCTGGGGGGAAGCTTTCCTCCTAAAGTCCTGTCAGTGAGAAAATCCAAAATCTTGATATAGATGTGAGTGAGGACTCCAAGGGTGTCAGCTTCACGGTCAGCGTAATCGGCTGGATGGTGTTGAAGGCCGAGGTATAATCCTGGAAGAGCATCCGTTCATACAATATGCTCTGTTTGAGTCCACGTGTTCCGGTATAAAATGGAGTGCCAAGGCCACAGCGTCGTCCATCAACACTGTCTTGTACCAAAGTGTTGATAGAGTTAAGCACAAGGTTTTCCAAAGAAATATTCATTCTGAGTTTCAGTGGAATTGAAAGACTGTGGAAGTACTGCTTCTGTGATAGATTGTGTTGAAGATGTCACTATACGCATCTGCAAGCTTTTCATTACAGACCTTCAGGACCCTCAGTGACACTCCATCAGGTCCCGCTGGGGTTAAGCTGCCTCATAGCGATGAGGACCTGTGTGTAGGTCACCTGGAGTGCTTTGTCCTCTGGATTGCAGGAGGATTCTGAGGGGATGTCTGTGTTCAGCTATTGAGCTGGTCCGATAAGGTGCCGTCTCGGTTTCTGAGGTGTTTGTATTCCTCCTGTAGTTACGGTCAGACCAAAGCCCTTGCTATATACTACCTGCGTTGATTTCCAGATAGAAGCTTTTGATTCTTTAGAATATGCCTTTTTGGCAGCTCTGATGGACTTTTGTACATCATAGCAGGCCCGCTTATACTCCCCTGTGTCGCCTGATTGAAAGCTTCGCAGGGTCTCCTAATTTCGTGCGTATATCAGTATTAATCCAGGGCTTTTGATTTGGGAGAACAAAAACAGTTTGAGAGGGGACATAGATGGGAGTGCATCAGCTTATATATCCACTAACAGCATCATTATTGTCTCTGGCCTCCTTAGAGATGCTCACGTCCGGTGCTTCCAGGCAGCCCTGCAAGGTTTCACTGCTCTATCAGTATACAGACATGAACATTTTTCACTGTAATAGATTAGCTTTCACGTTTTGGTGTAGGTGGGTTGTAACAGGTTTGCTAAGTGGTCAGATTTTTCAAAGTGAAGTTTGGGAACAGCAGTGTATGCCTTCCTGCTGGTACAGGAGCAGTGGTCTGTAATATTATTTCCTCTGGTGGGGAAAGTGACCAATTAATGGAGCTTGGGTACATTTTTACACTGATTGTAGTGATTAAAATCTAAAAAGCACTAGTAAAAGTTTAGTTGGGAAGGCTATTCCTTTGTACATTGATCATCAATTTTGTATACCCCCTGTCAGTCACCCCTTCAATACATGCACATACATGTCTTCATTTCTGCTGCCATTGTTTGGGGCTGTCAGTAAGATATCAGCTATTTTGGCCGATCATATCGAACCAAGGCCACAGTTACACATCTTCTTTGTCAGCTTGTCATGCTGCTGCTGTCTTTATGAACAGGATGTCCTCTGTTCATCAAGTTCTTTCATACTTTCACGAACACCCTCCACTTCCCACTCACTGCCCAAGTTTCACAGATTCACCAACTTCACCTTCCTTCAATCTCATCAGGGATTCTTTGGTGGGATGTATCTTTCTGCTACTCAGGTCTGATGATCCACTATCATAATCTCTCTGATGTGCGGAAGTACCAAGGCTTAAAGATGGACCGATGATACATGTCACACCTAGAAAAGTATTTGGGGAACCCCTTGCCATTCCCACCCCCTGCAAGCCATAAGACTGCTGAACTCCAAATAATATCCATCACCCCTCCCTTACATATAAATTCTCAACCATACATACTTCACAGGACGGCTCCATAAGACTTATAACAACACACGGGAAAAAATAGTATTTTATCTATTTATTCTATGTAGCTTTTTAAAAACCAACAACACTGTATTCACTTTAGGTACAACCCGTGTTGCTGCCCTATTTCTTAGGTATGTAAGTGTTTGCCAAGTCAATGTTATGTAATTGCCTTCCGATGAGCGCTGTATGGTGTAAATTTGAATGAAAAATAAAGACTGTCTAAGTCTAAGTCTAAGTCGTCCTCACTTATTAATGTTGGTCATCTCATCGGCTGAAGATTGCGTGTCAATGCAAATTTCTGCACTATGTAGTTTAGGATAAAATTAAAGTTGTAGCAATTTAAAATGAGATCGATTTGTTTCTCAACCTTGAGATTTAAATATAAAGTCTACAAGTGAATCTAACTGATTTTACTAATTAAACAACTTTAAAAGGTTTTGCTATCCCAGCCACAGTGTAATGGCACATTCATTTCATTGTAGTGGAAAAAATGATTCTGCTAACTCACTATAGCATCATTTCATTAGATGTTGTAAAAGCTCAAGTTGATAGATGCAAACTATACCTGTAATTTGGTTGTTTAACCAAATATTTTAGTCGTCTTTTCACCTCAGGGAAGGGTCAAATGCAAAGAAATAATTTCAATATGTTGTACTGTGTATGGCTGTATGTGATCAATAAAGGATTTCTTCTTCTTCTACTGGAAATGAGTCAAAGCAGATGGTTAGTCCTTAATTCATTCATTTACTATGTGGAACCGCCTATCCTCTACAGCGTCACAGTGGGGAAATCTAACCAACTGGATCGGAGGTGGCAAACTCCCTGGTCAAGTAAGCAGCTCATACAGGGCTGACAAATAGAGACAGAAATTTACAGACACATTCAGGGCCATCCCTTACCAAATGGGTGTTAAGCACTTCTGTGGGGTTTTGCCCGGACCCAAATGCAGACGCATACCACGTAGAGTTGGTACAAAATATATTTATTTCTCCACAAGACGCGAGGAAATAACAGGAACAGAAATACGCGAGGAAATAACAGGAACAGAAATACGCGAGGTTACTTACAGTACACTGGGAGGGGTTGGGACACGTGACGACAAGAGGACATCATGCAACGAACTGGCACAGAAGGGAAGGTAAGGACAGACTTTATACACAGACATAACGAGACAATGAGACGCAGCTGCAGGGGAAACACAGGTGAGCATGATGACCAATCACAAGACAGACATAGAGGGAGAAAGGAACACAGAGTCGTGACAATGGGTGCCATGAATGGAATTTGGTTATGATTGCCAAAAAAGAGAAAGATAAAAGATAATAAAATAATAACAATAAAAATCAGCCAATCCTACAACTTGAGAAACTTCCTTCAAATGAATAAATGATTACATTTAATGTCATCTCTATTAATGCTATATTCTATATAGTGCCCTCCAGAATGATTGCCATCTATCTAGAGGTGGACCTCTGAAGTGAAGGAAAATACTTTTTGATTTACTGGGGTATAAATATGAGGTGACTCAGCCTCCTAACAAAGCCAGAGACCACAGCATTCATTTACAAAGGAAAGTTGTAGAGTTGCATAAATCTGGCAATGGATACAAGAGAATCTCTCAGCATCTAAAAATGCCAGTTCAATCAAAGAAAACGAAATGTCGAAAAGATGAATGATTTATTACAACAGCAGACATGCGATAGTGAGTCTATTCGAAAATCTTTGCCGTTCAGACACTTCAGGGAGATTGTGATTGAAGGCTCTCTGCCCTGGGCAGCAGCATGGAATATCCCCCTTCTGGAGTCTGGGTCTGGTCTTTCTGGCTGAACTTAAGCTAGACAATGCGCTTCCTGCCTGCCAAGACACACTACTATCTTATTTCCATCCATTTCTCATTTGAAAGAGAAGGTTATCCCTTGCTGCAGTCAATGACTGCCTCAGAAAACTCTGATTAGACTTTTAACCTACTTGATATACTCTGTCATGAAGATGTTGAGGAGGCTGCTAAGCGTTAATTCTCTGCAGAATACACTAAAGTCACATCACAGCTCCATTAACCTACTTAAACTTTTCTCTTAACCTTATCTAAGACGGTAAAAATGATCTTCCTGAACTATTTTTCTAGTCAGCAGAGGAGGGGGGCTGCCTGCACCAACCCCCACCTCTATTCTCCTCCCCTGGAAGATGAGCTCAGCCCAACGAAAACTGGGCTCCTGACTGTGGTGTCATTGCGCGCGTCACGGCGAAGGATTGATGCGGATGGAAGCAACACCTGCCCTACTAATCCTCCACGAGATGCCCATTAATTCTCACCTTCAGGTCTGCTTCTTGCAGGTAACGTATTTTATCTGCATCGTCCTTCTTATGACAGACATTTAACAAAGAAGAAACACTGACCGTGGGGAAAATCGCAGAGGGTATTTTAAAAGTTCGGTAAATAACACTATTATTGTTAATGGCATTCTCCGACCACCTGAAGTGTTTTCCGGTGCTTGTCCTGATACCTCATAATAACTACTTACTGCATGGTATGCATGCACTCACTTCAAATTAAAGGTAAATCACTCAGCATCTGCTTTTAAATTACAGGATGAATTCCTAACGATGCGTATGCGATATTGCACTTAGTGGAACGTAGAAAACACTATGACCTAACACAAATTCTGTCTTTTCACAGAAAAAGCTCCAGTTGGTGCTGCAGATGGGGAAATAAAAGGTGGAGTCTTTAGGAGAAGTCAGGATTTTTTCCACTTGTGCTTCCTGTCGGTCATCTCCTCGTTTTCCAGCATGTTCCACCAGCTGATGGATCAGACAGTAAATGACACCTGCCTGGGTCCCACTTCTGAGTGCGATACGAGCGCTGATGGAGACGCGCTCCAGCTGCCCACTTTCTCCACCGCAGCCAAAGTCCGTGTCATCATCACCTTCACTCTGTGTGCCGTGTCCGCGGTCTGTAACTTGGTTGTGCTGTGGGCTGCCGGCAACGGCGGCAAGCGCAAATCCCACGTCAGGATCCTCATCATGAACCTGACCGTGGCGGACCTGCTGGTGACTTTCATCGTGATGCCCGTGGACGCAGCGTGGAACATCACGGTGCAGTGGCAGGCTGGAGACGCCGCCTGCAGGCTGCTGATGTTCTTGAAACTTGTGGCCATGTACTCCTGCGCCTTTGTAACCGTGGTGATTAGTCTGGATAGACAATCTGCCATCCTCAACCCTCTGGGCATCAATGAGGCCAAAAGGAGAAGCAAGGTCATGCTGACTGTGGCTTGGTCCATGAGTGTGGTCCTCTCACTTCCTCAGGTAGGGGAAAGCACAAACTCTGAAAGCTGCTGGGTTAAAAACAAACCTGTTTGGGGTATTTTGGTAAGCCACTGCTTGATGTAAAAGGTGCTGAGCCATCCTCAGGGTTTGTTTTTAACACACATGGGTTGGTCCCAGTAAGCTGGGTGATTTTCTAAATATGGGTTAACAATTTTGAACTTAAAAAAGTGAAACAAAAAGTGTGCTGAACACAACACAAACTCCGAGTTACAAGCCTTACATGACCAAGGGTTGAAATTGCTTTATTTTCATCAACATTTATGTCGGCGTGTGATGAATTAACTAGCTAAGTTAAAAGGCTGGAATGTTGGCCCGTATGTATACCTGGTTTGCTAAACTCACCAGTTTACCCATAATATATAAACAATATCAAATGTTCCCCAATCTGAGCCAGCTTAATGTTACCTAACATAGCTAACATAATTTTCAGTTCAATTTTATTATAAACATTTATTATTTTGAGATGTTAAGCTAGCATATGGACAATATCCCCTCAGAAGAAAATGACGATCTGCAGCCACTCTCGTGCGTCTCATCAAACACATAACATAACACATAACACTCTACTGAGCTGTTGCTATCTCCTCTCTAATGTAGATTTCCATTTGTCTCAGCAGGAAGTCACTAAATATCAGAAATGTGGGAGTGAATCAGCATGAAAGGAAATGAGCATTTATTATTACACTAATGGGTTTCCTGCTATTTCAACCAGCCCATAATTACCTTTAATTTGTAGAATTAAAACATGTTCAATACGCTGCTATAAATCCTGCTAGTCTGTCCTCTAGTGACGCATTGATGTTGTCCATGCTGAGCTGTAATCAGCAGGAGATCTCAATCAGAGGTCAAGGGACAGAGAGTGTTAATGCTTTGCGCAATGTGAGGCATTGTGATATCAATAAAAAAAAACTCACTTGAATTGAATTGAACTGGCAGTGTTTTAAATGGAGGTTAATTATCTGTCAGTGGAGATATAATGGAACGAGGCTCTGGCAATTAAAGCGAACAAATCTTATGGAACAAGAGAAATGGAATTTCTTCACTGGATCTGCATCGTCGCCTGCAGTTCAGTTGATAGAAGGCATCATTCAAGTACTTAGCCAATTTTTATCAATTAGTACAAGAAAATTCCTTCATCTCTGGTGCATGGCTTTAAAATTCATCGATAAATATGGCTGCAGACCATTGATTTAAAAGTTATGGAAAGATTCACAATTTTTAACAGTATTGAATAAGTAACCAGAATCTTTTGCAGAATAAATTCATATCCATTTCATGGTCAGTTGGGGGGATTAAGGTGTGCACAATTTAGACTGTTGCCCACTTTGTCCCCCCCTGACCATGAAAGGACATGGACATGATGGAAAGGAAATAATGGTGTCATGTGTCACCATTATTTCCTTGCCGCTATATACAGTCACAAGTAAAACAGCACATTTCATGACAGTGACTCCTCTACATGTAGTCTGATTTAGATTTCACCTGACATAGTCCAGATTAAACTACTTTGAGTGTGAACAGAGTAGACAGGAAGAGGTGAAAAATGCCTGAATCTTGAAGGCGTGTTGCTTTTTCTCAAAGACTCTGGTATGTAGTAACTTCAACCGATGTTTCCAACTAGTGCATTTCACCTTAAACCACCGAAGAAAATCGAGAGAATTGTTTTGTTTCGGTGACTGACATATAATTCACTAGTTATACCACAGAGGTTTATAGCCTCAAATTGTTTAGGTATGATTGGCTGAGGTGCATTCTAATGAGTGACAATGATTTTATAACAACGAGACAAATCTATCAACAATATACTATAAAACAATCTTTCTGCACATCTACTTCCTCTCGGGAGGAGTTTCTGAGAACCACTGAACACTGAGAAGCCCCAGTCTTCAAAGGTTCTTCAAAAGGCAGTAATACCCAGCATCAAATCATTTTGTCTCCGTGAAAAGTGTCGCTCATAGCGTTTCAGGACAAGTGAATTTTTTCCAGCTGTGAGTTTTAGTTATATATCATAGCCTGAAGTTCAAAGTTAATTAGATCGGATTAATTCTGCAGCTCCTCACTAACACCCCCAAATGTAGTTGGAAAACATTTTTGTATCAAGCTTAATAACTGCTTTATCTAATTAAAGTGCGTCTTACACGGGGAAATAGTGGTTAATCTAAGATACTACTTTTAGTTTTTAAACCATCCCTCATATCTTCCTATCATGTGACACCTTTAACAAACGTTAGAAGGCATGGTGAGTAGGGTGGAGAGAACCGAATATTTAATGTGCCAAGAATGTTTGAACTAGATGTCTGTTAAACTCTGACTCACCCTAATGTGCATTTTACCATCATGTATATTCTTAATTTTTCACTGTGAATATGTGCATGAATATTCCCCTTTACAGAGTTGCTCAGCTCTACATTTCCTTCCACTAAGCTGTTTTACTTCATGTAGGGTATTTCCTCCCATATTAATTAATACTAAATACATAATTAATGATAATAGGACTGTGCAGTTATTAAAAAAAGAGAAGTGAGATTTGATATAATAAAATGTGGATACTAGTAAAAGAAAGTGGTGCTGTATCAGATTTTGCAGTACACTATAAGAAATACATTAAGGTAATGATTCATTCAATTATAGACCCAGAAACAGAAGTATGACACATCAAAAGTCAGAATCCTCTCACTGGCATTATTCAGACCTTTCAACTGCACCTGACTGCCCTCAATTCTCTAATGGCATTTCAATAATATATTACAATCATGAAATTCTCAAAATACCCCAACCCTCAGTGAGGTTATTTGAATAAATATCATTTATTGCAGTTCTTTATAACTTCATATCTGAGGAAACTCAAAAAAATAATTAGAAGAATTTTTAAAAATGTCAAAAAGCACCATTCTGCAATGGAAATATTCACACAAGCTTTTATGGAAACGATTATGCCTCAGAAACTCTCGTCTAACAAATCCTTCTCATTGAATGAAGGAAAATAAATTATTACCATGGAAATGGAAAAGAAAAAGCAACTGCTAACAATCAAAGCAGTTCTAACATCCAAGGCACCATTTCAGTTCTTGGTTGTTGCTTATAGAAAGTTTTTGGGAAATAAACACCAGAATGTGTTTGAGTTCAACTTGTACTGTTTGAGTTATGCTCTTGACACAACATATGATGTACAGGCAGAACCCATTTCAGAATCCCCCGACCCACTTTGTTCATGGTGGGACCAGTGGCATTCTACCAGCAAACCTATCATCAGACTGATGATGATAGTTTGATCTTCATAACATGACTAGCTGATTAATAAAAACCTATTCTTTGAATTAGAAATCCCATTATTATTATTTTGATAGTATTTCAAGTAAGAAATATCTTTCTTCAGGATCTAGCTCAGTAGAAGTTTTGACACCTAACTGGTGTTAGCACAGTTTCAGCTACAATTTGATCTTAGCTGCAAGAGTTGACCAGTTTTATTTCTTATCTCAGTCCTGAATTTTTTATTTTTTTCCTATAAAATTAAACTTTCCAGAATTTGAATATTACTTGGTTCCGAGATCATGTCTGATGTGTGGTAGATTTCATGAGTATGTCTTGTAACCCCATACCATAATGGTATAGAATCCTTTTTAAAAGATTCTGGATCCATACGATGATCCGGTTTACCAACAGAATCTCCTCTTGAACTATAAACTACCTCTCAAAAAATTCCGTAGACATCTGGTTTTATTGAATCCCTTTAACCGACAAACAAACTCACTAATGTGAGCACAAGCCTCCTTGTCAGAGGTAATATGGATAGTTAGTGAATATATAACTTATTAAGTCTCTATCGGGAACCATCCTGGAGTTCTGGGAGGGTCTGAGGATTTTCAGTGACTGATTCATATGTAAAGTGTCTCACAGAAACTCAAGCCTCTAGAGTCAGGGTCATCGGTTAGAAATGCTAAATTCTGTGTGAATGTCAAAAGTCCTAACGGCAAGTGGAACCCCTGAAGGGGTCCACTCGCAGATGGGTGAGGAGGGGACAGTCTCTGAAGTGCTGCCTTTTCCAGCAGGAGAAGAGAGGACTACTACATTTACAGTTTTAAAGAACCTTCCTTAACACTTCACTCAAAGCCAGTTTGTACAGCCGCGTGCAAAGAAATGTTCAAGGTTGGTGTACCATACTGTCACACATCCTTTCACCGCGTTCCCCAGAGTAACAGTGTTTTGAACTCATGTCACATGCCTCTATGTTGTGTAACATAGGGGAATATCTATAGAATAGATCCACTAATTGTACCTTTCCTCTCACCCAAAGTCAAATGGGATAGACTCCAGTGCTGAGTGGGGGAGGCACTGGATAAGCATCTACAGAAAATGGATGGATTCAAAATCTCAAACAGGGACGGCGTGGTGGTTAGCTCTGTTGCCTCAGAGTTAAAGTACTCAGGGTTCTCTGTCCTCCTCTTGTAGTCCAAAAAGATTAATATCAGTGACTTCATAGTCTGCATCACCGTTAGTCAGGTCAGTTTTATTTATGTAATGCCAAATCGTAACAAATGTTATCTCAATTCCTTTTCCTAAAAGGGCAGGTCGAGATTGTGATCTATATTCTATAGAGACAATTCCTAAATGATGTCGACAGCGGCAGACATATATGAACAGACAGAAATCTAGAGCAGATCCTAACTTGGGTTGACTGAAACAGAGGAGAAACCGGCGACAGATGGGTGGGGAACATTGAAATGTACAGAAACAATAATAATTGCAGCTTTTATAATGGGATGAATGCATTTAGAATGAATTATAAAAACTGCTGGAATAAAATTGGGTTGATATTACTATTACTACTAATAATAATACTAATAACATTACTATAGTAGCAGTAAGTCCAGCCATGATCCATGGGACTCTGCAGGATAAAAAAGCAGCAGTAATCCCCGGGAGAAATCCAGTTAGAAACATGCCTTAATGGGAGATGGATGTTTGGAGAAGGAGAGAGGGATGTAGAGAGTAATTGCTCCATGCAATTTAGGTGAATTGGTGACTCTAAATTGCCAGTAAGTATAAATGGTTGTCTGTCTTTGTGCTGGCCCTGTGAATATCTGTTGGCTTGTCCATGGCGTAGAGTCAGCTTGGATAGGATCCAGCCTTCATGTGACCCTGCATGGATTAATGGCTATAATGTTTTTTGATGCTCCCATACGACTGCAAACTTCAGGAAAATAAATAAATATAGTGTTAATCCAACGGTCCATATACGCTCCTGTTTTACTGATACACAGTGTGTTTGAGGGATAAAAAGTTATTTCTTACTCATGAGGTGGATTTATCCATGCTTGGGTGGACTGATGTGCTGACACCCCCCCCATTGGCTCGGCTGTAGTGCTTACAGCAAAGCCTTAGCTCATCTTTACTGTGATATCCAAGGGCCTCAGACAAACTGCACAAAATGTACTGACACAAAGAAAATCTCAGTTGTAACAGTTGTGCTGCTGGAATAATTAATTCCTCTGTTTAGAGGCTACAACATAATCTTAAAATTAAATCCATGCCTTTGTGGTTGACTCTCTATCCAGAACGATAGTTGGTCTCTTTATAAGAAAAATATTCCACAAGTTGAATTTCATTCCATTAAACTTACTTATGTGTACAAGGACAATTAGCTGCCAGGAAAATGTTTCTTTAAATATGCAAGAACTTTATTGATTTTGCTATTATTATTCTCCCTACTCTGATTATCATGACATTTTGACAAACTCAGTCAGTTACGGATATTGGGATTCTTGAACCATTTTGGAAATAAACAATTCAAAACATTTCAATAGGTGATTTTGGCTGATGCATCACCATTCCTTTTCAATTCTATCCTTGAAAGGAAAAAAGTATGTCTCCTCTGCTCCCTGGTGTAATGCATGTAGTGATTGTCAGAACATTGCAGATCAAGGTGTTTTCTTCCAGGGATAGTTTCCATTTATTTCTTGCGTTTCAGAGTTTCTCAGGGCCGAACAACACAGGAAGTACGAAAGAGTGTGGCGGGTCATGTGCCGTAGTGTTGACTGAACACTTGTTCGTTTTGTTGCTTTTCTGACCAAATGTATACGATGAACTCTATCAGGAAACCAATGAATTGTCAGTGCTTCAAACTCAGGAACAGGTTTTTTGAATTTCCGTCATTCAAGTCCAAGCCTTTACTTACTGTATAATTAAGTGCATATAAGTAACAGTGAGAACAGTCCTTCAGGGGTTGAGGTGTCTCAAGAGGTTCTCTTCTCTGAACATACTGTAGATAATAGCTCTGTCATTTTGTTGAAATGAACAAAATTATTAGAAATAACAAAAATAAAGTAAAATTACATTGATATTACTATTAATGATAATAGTAATTATATTGTTGTTGTTTATTTTAATTCGTTAGATGATTATATTTTGACGATTACACATTACAAGATTTGGAGTGATGCACAATTTGAATCCAGTTTACTGTCTAACTATGTCTTGTGATGAAAATCCTGAGAAACTCATCACTGAGGAGATGCTAAAGCGTTCAAAGCTGATTACAATATAGACATCACAAGTGAGAACAGCAGACCAATTCTGAATGTCATTTCTGGTGGGGAGTTTAAGCCTCTATTGGTTTATGAGATTGACCACCTTCCCTAAATGAGTAGGTTATTTCTTTTCTTCTTTTCCCCACCTAACACAGCTCTCTATTGTCATACAGCCAATACCTAAGGCTTGGATATCACATAAGAGACCAATAATGCAGAGGTTTTTTTCTTAGAACTTGAATTGAACAAAATTAAGAGGTCTTCCAGTGCCAGTGAGCAGGATAGGTTCACAGAATAAGTTACCGCAGTAACTAAGTCAGAACTCAATTTATTTCGCTTTCTAAAACTGTAAACCCAGAGTTTCCCGCATCTCAGGCCTAACCAAATCGGAGTTTCCGCTTAGCCCACCTCCTAAAACAGCCCCCTGGTGTCCATCTCATTTGATGGGTAACATGTGAATTTAAAGTTTTTGGAATTTTTCCAACAAGAATATGCAGAACCGTTTGGAGTAGCTCTGGGTTATTTTTGTGACGAGCTGTGGACTGCATAAATTACACAAGGCGTTTAAAAGTGGATTCGCCACGTGGCAGACTGAGAAACTTTTGAGTTCCATGCACACACTGTGCCACAATATACCATCAAGGAGAGAAGACTACAGGGTTGACTCCAAATCTACTGTGTTCCCTGAATCCTTTTGTGGTCATCGGTGGATTGAGAACTTTCCTGTATAGAGGGCTATTACAGTATGGCCACTACTTCAGCGGTATATGGATGCAGTCACAAGTAAGGAACATCCAAACCCTGGGACAGGATCCTTTGATATAATACGAACAGCCATGAAAGACCAACTCATCCAAGCCAAGTTACAATTCTACGCACCTAGGTGCTTCTGCCAGGAACCTCAACTTCAACCCCTTTTTAAAGCCGACGGCCCAGTGGTGCCTATCATCAGCAGAGACTTGGCTGAGCTGATCAAGGTAATGATTTATATTGTCATCACAACACTTGTCATTACTGATTAGGCCTAATTAATATATACACAGTTTTTTAAAGAATAGGCAAATTTGTCAATCTTTTTCATGCATTAGAAATATGAATTTATGACAAATGTGGATGCAGGGCGCTATTATTTACTGTTTACTTTTATATTAAGTATTTACTTTTGACAGGCTCCAATTAGACGCTTTATCAAGTGAGATATCTTGCAGGACAACACCATACTGCAGCTAACCAAATTTGATGTAGCTGACAAGAACTGGCTCCAACCAAAGGACATGGACATCGGCTTGGGTGATGAGTCAGTCCATAAAGTGATGTGGTAATCTCGAAAAATCATTCTGTAAACTGTGGTTGGGATGCAGGTGGAAAATAATTTATTGTATATGTCATTTAAACTTTATTCGCCATTACACTGAAACAAGAGTTCAGAGCTCAGTGTCCTTGAGTTTAAAATGGAGTTGCTACAGGGACTGTCAAACATCATCATAAAATGCAGGAGAAGAGCCCTCAAGTATCCAACGGTTAGGCAGGTGGCATGTCGGGACCCCTCTGACGTGTTCAGAGACGCAGGCAAGTGCTAGAGGCAGATTAAATGTCTGTTTCTGCAGGACAGGCAGCTGACAGTAGGTGATTCTGCTGGTAGGAAGTAATGGCATATACTTTTAAGAAAAGTAAGAGTCAGCTGTAAATAGTGTGTTTGTTATGGACGGAATCTTTTTGCTCCACCTTTTAAATAGACAAATAATTAGTAACAGGGCAATTGATATACTATTTCACATTATACTTTTACCTTTTCCACAAGTTTCTCTATTTTCAGTGGACAAAAAGATATTTTTAAGTGTGGATCTCTTACTTTCGTTGTTTGTACATGGCCCTCCACCTTTCTTTGTCTACCTGCTCACTTGTTTTGGAAATGTAGTTAGAGCAGTGATTTTGTTCACCATACGGACAATTATAGGTTGTTGATATAATATTATTTACCAATATATATCCACTCAATCTTTCTGATCTGATTTC
This sequence comes from Lophius americanus, assembly GCA_037951165.1. Classification (NCBI taxonomy): domain Eukaryota; kingdom Metazoa; phylum Chordata; class Actinopteri; order Lophiiformes; family Lophiidae; genus Lophius; species Lophius americanus. The sequence continues at coordinate 11,785,678 of JBBDHG010000009.1, forward strand.
TCATAGGTGGTGGCATTCTCCAAGAATTTGAGTTTTACCTATAAGTAACTATCCCATGATAGCATGAGGGAAGAGTTATTTTCCTTGCTGCCGACGCAAAAGAGTCTGGACATCTTCTTGTGGGGTTTCCTTAGTAAGCCCTACCTAGAGCTTTCGGCCTTTTGCCAGAAACTGCTCGTTTTGTTCCATTGCCAGGCCACCGTGAGGAGGGGCTTTTGTGAGAACAAGGAAGTTGAGACTTGCAAAATGCAGGCGGGTTACTGTCTCAGCACCCACGCTTGTGTGTGAGTGTCACATAAAATGGTCAGGTTACAAAAGTTCCCTTCAGTTTTATAACCATTTTTTATTTTAGTTTCATGTGTTTCATTTTAGGTTACAAACAAATGTTCTTTCAGAAATTAAAGCCATTTACATTGTATTTTTATCCAGTTTTACCAGGTACTTTTTTTTACAGATCTTTATAAGTAATTCCGTTCCATATTGTTTTTAAATGTATTTATAGTTGTCATTTTATTAATTTGTTTTAATGTTATTTTATTTATTTTATTTTTAAAATGGTGAAAACCTTGAACAAAGAATAAATACTGGAAAAGAATGTTTCACTTAAGAAATTGATTTACTTTGCAAGTAATTCTGGGGTTCTGAATTTCTTTCATATTCTAGTACTTTAACATTATGGATGTGATATAGGTCTTGAAATGCATTAATGGTTGTCTTCAATAGATGTGAAATGGGTCTTAGATTCCATTAATAATGGTCTTACAAAGTCTTAAATTTGACTTGTGCAAACCTTGAGATACCCTGGAACCATTTAAGGATGAAAATTCTGTTGTTGTACTGAAATACGTAATGTTTTCATCTGCTAGCTTAAAAAAAGAATTTACAGTGTAGAATTTGGTCTGTCCTTGATTAAGTTGTTATTGTCTAAGTGCATTCTTCCTCTGCCCTCTGCATTAAAACCACATGACTCCTTGTATCAGTGTATTGCGCTTTAATTCAGCTGATAAATGTTTTGCTTACAACTGTTTAATTTTAACCAGTCCCACACATTCAGGTCATTGGATGTGTTATTATTTTTTTTAACCAATGAAAAAGTCGTACTTGTGTATTTATGATAACATCTGTGTCTGTGCATTACTTGCATTTTTTTTATGTTTTAACTGTGAAAGCTAATTTTATGTACACAGTTCTCTCACCTTGTTAAAAGGACTAAACAAAAGCTACAGCATGATTTAAGGGATAGCAGTTGACAACTCTCCTTCCATTTCTAAATCCATTATGGTTCCCTCTCAAGCTTTCCTTTACCTTCATGCACTGGGTCTTCAGAGAGAAAAGGAAGCGAAGCCTGAACATAATATTTAAATGTACCATATAATCTAAACCATAGCCTCATTGCTCAAAGATCATTTTCAGGAGATGGCAATTACCTATGATGCAAAACATCTCCAGTGCCATACAAGTACCTGTTAACTGCTGCTCTAAATACACTGATTATAGGTCTAGAATTCAGTCAGGGAGCCGTGGAAAATAACCGACAGCAAATGTAACCTAGAAACTCGAAGGGTGTGTTACTTACCGAAATAATACTCAAAATAAAGTAATAAAATGTAATTCTCCTAAAGGTTCCAGGTGCATCCAACCTGTACACAGTGGCAACAGTATACTTCACAAAGCCCCCAATCCCCCGTGTTGTACAAGCAATTCCCCTGATTCATTCTGATTGTTTCTGTTCCTGTCATTGCCCAGTGCAATATTTGCTTTTAAATTACTAGATAAAAGTATAAACATTTTTTTGTGGTAAAATTAGAACGCAAGAATTAAACACGAGACTCTACTTTGTCTGAAAGAAAAACAAGTGTTAAACACACCAAATTTAAGAAATTATTTTTGGGCAGTAGAACGGAGACCTATGATAATGTGAATAACTAAACTACTAACTAAAGCTATGGATTGGTGGATTGGAATGGATCAAAGTATCAAAGTGCCCTGAAGAAGCTTGAGATTGTTAATGACTGGATCAGGCGCCAATGAAAATGTTAAAAAAAAAAAAAAATTCCCACCCCATTTGTAGGGCCACTAAAATAGAAAAAAACAAATATCTACCATGGATGCAGGGTTTATATATAGGTACACCATACAGGGCTCCAGATGGCGACTAGAATGGTCGCCAAGTTGACTGACTTCTTGCTTTTGCAACCTGTTTGTTTACAATACATACAAACAAATGATTAAAATGGAAATGGCCATAGGTTTTGTCTGCTTTTGTGTTGCCAACTTAAATGTCATATCCTCGCACTCGGCGCTGTGGCAAGGGCAGAGAATTTCTGCCCAACTTTTTTTGTTTGAGGCCAAACATTGAAGATTAACTGCTATGCTTTCTGAAAAACACAATGACTTGCTGAGAAATCTGTCAATCACGTTGTGCTTAGAGTTTTGTATGATATTCCATTCATCAAGGTGAAGAACGCTGCAGAACTGATGCACATTATTGCAAAAAGCATTGACACAAAAGCCCAGAAATGTTTATTGGCAAGAACTTTTTGAGAACATGTCTGCGATGGCAGGGGCAGAAAACCTGGGGGGAACAATTATATTAATTGGGAGGACACTGTGGAAGGGGGGGAAAGGTCCCTTCCACAATTAATATAATCATAACAAATAACTATATAATACAGCAAAATTTGTTGCTATATAATTGTTATCGAGAGCGCTTAATAATATTAATCGACATACTAACAAAAGAAGAACGATACCTTGTCCCCCCCCTGCATATTGTCTCAGTGTTTAAGTTCTAACAGGAATAAAACAGCTGTGTGCACATTCACATGAGTAATTGGTGACGCTCTGGTTGGGCAGTAAAGACTTACTGTGTAAATTTAACCTAATAACAAAGGATGTGTCAAACATTTTTCACATTTTTGCTACCAAAAAAAATCAAGGAAGGAATCAAGGAATTACAACCTTTGAATCGCGCAATGATATTGAGCAAAGTTTCATTGTATTTATGGGCACTAAAGCACACTTGATAATCAAATAGAAATACAGAGTACATCCTTGGTAGACGCAGAACTCTCTTAAAGGGAGGTTTCAGTGGAAATTATTTTCCGTATAGTCTTAAAACCAAATATTTGCAGATGTTGTAGAAGAAGCTTCCATAAAAAAAGAAAAAAAACAGAGACTGTAAAGACTTTGCTCGGATGGGATTGTGTAACCACGATGTTTGATGTTGGAGAATGTCACTTAGATGAATCGGGGAAGGACAGCAGGTTCAATATGGTTTCACAGTTATCTCCTGACGTGAATCTGTTAATGTGATAAATGAGAGACGGACAAGTTGAGCCTCAAAGTGTTGCTTCATGCTCAGAACAGGACATGTCAGGGAACAACTTCAGTGTTTGTTGAAGAAAGCCCCCAGTGAGCAGGTTACCATGGTAACTGATGCAGACCCAAGTTTTGCATTCTTGACAGGATAAACCAGAGTTTCCCTCATCTCAGGCTTAGGAAACTCCGAGTTTCCACTAAACCCGCTTTCTGAAATCCCCCTCATAAACTGTTCAAAAATTGAAATTAAATATATTTATAAATGAAACAGTTTAAAAGATTAATTCATGACTGAAACGCTAATCCATTGAGCCACCATTTCAACAGCAGCCTTTCCCTGTGTTGTCCCTTCAGATCAGCTGACAAATCAAATATAAGTTTGGTTTCAACTTCAAAGACAGCACACACTTGAGGCTCCATGACATAGGTGTCAGTGGGAGCACCTATATCTTCACCTCTATGATGTTCTGAAGGAATAATTCCAGTTATCCATCATGATGGCAGACTTACTTTGATTTCTGATTATTCGCTAAACAAAACAAATATCTTTTCTTTTCATGCAGATGTTCATATTTCACAATGTGACTATCACAGTGCCGGAGAACTTCACCCAGTGCACCACCCGTGGCAGTTTTGTCCAGCGCTGGCAGGAGACCCTCTACAACATGTTCACCTTTGTGTGCCTCTTTCTCCTGCCTTTGGCCATCATGATCTTCTGTTACACGCGAATCCTCATTGAAATATCCAGCCGCATGGCACACAGCAACCGTAAGTTTCATCTTTCCACTCCTGCAATGAGAAAATGTAGGAGCTATGTCTGACAAAAGATTGTTTTTCTCTCCTTCTCAAGTGCTGTCAAGAGATGTGCATCTCCGTCGCTCCCACAACAACATTCCCAAAGCTCGGATGAGAACTCTTAAGATGAGCATTGTCATTGTGACATCTTTCATCGTCTGCTGGACTCCCTACTACCTCTTGGGCTTGTGGTATTGGTTGTTTCCTGAAAAAATGGAAGAGACGGTCTCTCATTCACTCACTCACATCCTATTTATTTTTGGCCTTTTCAATGCCTGTCTAGATCCAGTCACTTATGGTCTGTTTACTATTCATTTCCACCAAGGTCTTAAGAGATGCTGGGGGAGAGCAAGAACACGAACTGAATTGGAAAACAATACTTGCCTCGTACACATGACTCGCATGTCTTCTCGCAGGCAAATTGCTTCAGGTGTCCACAGAGAGGAGGCAGACGTCAACAGCAGCCAAATACGCCCAATAATACCAGTAAGCGATATTTAATGACTGAAAGGATTTCAATAAAGGATAATCTCTGGTCTTGATCACCAAAGAGTTTATCCACAGACGGCAGTAGTTCATTGTTTTCTTCTGAAATACTTTAAAAAAAAAAACATGCCACAGAAATCCACTGGTCTATTATCATATGAATGTGCTCATTGTTGTCATTGATGTAATTGATGAGGTGTTACAATTCAGCCTGGGTTTATTCATGCTGGACTTGGCTGCACACGATATCATGGATGTCACAGATTTTGGCACAAGGCGTCAAAGAGATGCATTCCATCGGTCGTATTGCAGCATGAAACAGAATTTGTCACACACTTAACTCGAAGAGCTATGTGGGCATGTTAAAAATCAGGTCAAGCAGATGACCCGCTTAAATTTGCCCCAAACTGGAACATATCTTGTCATCCACTTGTTCTAGTATTACTCTTGATAACTGTTGGCTTTACTCTTTGGATCCTTTGATGTATTGCCTTATTTCGTGTCACAAAGATAACACAGAAGAAGAGAAATCTGTGTATGTGATCAAGATAATGAATGTAATTGAAAATGATAGCTTCGCTCATTAAATCAAGGTTTCATAGAGATTTGTCATTCGGATAAATGCATTGTACTGTATCTTCATCTTTAATAGAGATGCACCGATTGCAATTTTCTTGGCCTATCATCATTTTTTATAAAGTCTGGCCGGCCGATACTGTTTTTGTTTTTGTTCAAAGTTTAAAAATATGAGTCATGTATTTTAAGTGCTCTTATTTTCAAGGATTGCATTAAAAGTTGCAAGACTGGTCGGCATTGTGTTACGTGTATGTATTCTGACCTATTGAAATTAATGTACCCTCCGTCCTCCCCCTTGTGATTTCCTTAAACCAATTGTAGGACATTTTGAAGTGAAAATATAACTTTGTAAGCGTAGTTCAGTCCATTTTACATTCTATGTTAGCTTTGTTCAAGGACTTCAGGTCTTGTGGCTGGCTCTGAGCTCCTGCTAGCTTTAGCTTCTCTGCTAACGTTAGCTTTTAACTTGTTATGTTCCTCAGGTGATTAAATTTGAAGTGTGTGATTACGTTCATTGTGCCAAACGCTTTCGGGGCTTTTCCACCTTACTTTCTTTAGTCATAAGTTTTAAAACCATAAATAACCGTATTGAAACATACATTCAGCGGGCCTGTGGCTGGCTCTGAGCTCCCGCTAGCCTTAGCCGCTTCGCTAACGCGAGCTTCTTAACTTGCTATGTTCCTCGGGGTGATTAAATGTGATTAAGTTGGTTTTGCCGAACGTTTCAGGTTGTTCCTCAACAGCTTATTTTGTCCTTACTGGTGTTTTAACTTGAGAGCATTGTTTTTTTCTGGTGTACTTGTGAGATGTTTGGTGCAGGGGTAGCTCATACTTGCCGTGGGTGTGCAGCGCATGCGTGCAACCGGCACGTAACCGACCAATGTCCATGCCTGACCGATTTCATCAAATTTGGCCTCCCTGCTGGGCTGACCCATCGATAAGTGCGCCCCTAACTGTTCATTTTCATTCCATATTTTTTCTTCTGCTGTATTGCTTAGTGACAGTAAGCAATACAATAAACTGCTATAGATTATATTTATAGTGGCGTCCGTACATAAAAAGGTTCTTTCATTACATAAAGGAATGTTATGACTTGAATATTTTTGACTAGGCTGGCCTTTTAAGTGAATTTTATGACATTAAGCGCTAGATATTAAATCTACCTGTGCAGCATGTTGTTGTTAAGGAAACAGTATTGATCTGTTTACTTTATCGCACAAAATATTGAATGGACAACATTTTTTTAAGTAAATGTCCCTTCTTTTGTGCCATTGGCTATATGTTATGCCCGTATAAGTGTTATTGGGGTTAAATGTTGTGAATTGTGTTGATTTTTCTGAACACGGAACATAGAAGAAATATGTAAATTTAATCTGAAACGTTTTGCCTTTGTAAAGTGAACTGTAAGTAAATGAGATTAATAGCTTTTGTTTGTTTGCTTGCATGATGTTGTGTCTTTTCTGAAAGACGTTGTATTGTATTTCAAAGTGTTTATTTGTTTAATAAATTCTATTTATTTCTTAATTTTTGCTTTACTGCTGTGACGCAAAAAACAATGTCTCTCCTCCCATTGGGCTCATATTCTTTTGCCCTCAGCTAGAAATAACTTATTAATTCAAATAAATTTTTAAATAAATGTCTGTTGTACTGAGAGAACATTTCCAATGTTGTTATCACTAAAATATAAGAAATAATGTGTTTAACCACATTTTTTCTAAATTGCTTTTGGGTTCTGAAGTATAATCTAGCCATGGATAACCTTTGTATGTGTGAAAATAGTTTGTGAGTAAATATTCGAAGATGCTATGGGACAACTTTTCTGTCATTCTCATATATAGACATATATTGAATGTATTTCAATAATTTCAATCAAACAACAGATCATCAACCAATAGCATCCCTACTGATTAGTGACATAATCTTTTGTTTTTTTAAAGATTAAGATAAAAGTAGATATACTGTTGTAATGGAAAGAATGAACTATTACGGAATTTTTCTGTTGTGTCTTTACAAATAGAAAATCCACTGAAATAACATTTAGGGAAACAGCCGGAAAAAGTAAGGTTTAATTGTAAACATTTTTAAAGATCTATGAAGAAAATTATTATATATTATTATATTATTGTCCCTCAATGGGAAATTTGATTTGCAGAAGTAGTAATAAACAGAAATTCTACATACAATAGAACATGGAACAAAACAACAGCAAAAAAAGAAAAAGAGAAGAAATGTATCAATTTGTTAAAAGAATGAAAATTGCATCAGTGACAATAATTAAAGTAAAAATTGCTCACAAAAATGTTGCATTGTTGTGAGCACATAAGTCATACCAGGGGTGAGGTCACCAATCTCAGCAGATCCATCTGCGGGTTATCTCATTATGAATATCTATGTTCTGTGACCGTGACAATGATATAAATTCACTTAGAGCCATGACATTTACATTTAAAATGAATCAATGTTCAGACCGTTAGAATAATAATAATAATAATACATTTAATTTATAACGCATTTTAAATTTGGATCAAATCTCAAAGTTCTACAAAGTAAAAGCAGATAAAAGCATCAATAAAAAATATAATAATAACTATATAAAAAAATGACCAAAAAGCAGCAATGTTAATTAAAAGTTATAGGTTCTGCTAAAAAGGAAAGTTTAAAGTCCTTTTTTTAATGTGTCTGTCGTCTGTGGAACCCTCAGATGGTCAGGGAGGGCATTCCACAGACGAGGGGCAGCAGAACAGAAGGCCCGATCACCCATGGTGCTGAGCTTAGTCCGGGGAAGGAGGAGGCGGTTTGAGTGGGTAGAACGGAGGGATCGTGTTGAGGTCAGTGGGGTGAGAAGTTCTTTTAGGTAGGGGGGTGCATTACCCAGGATGCACTGGTGAGTGAGGAGAGAGGTCTTATAATCAATCCTGGTGGAGATGGGAAGCCAATGAAGGGAATGAAGAACAGGGGTGATGTGTTCGTGTTTACGAACTCTCATCAGGATCCTTGCAGCACTGTTTTGAACATACTGTTGTCTTTGAAGACTTTTATCAGGGATCCCGATGAGAAGTGCGTTACAGTAATCCAGTCGGGAGGAGACGAACGTGTGGACCAGCTTTTCAGCATCACTCAAGGTGAGTGAAGAACGGAGTTTGGGAATATTTCTGAGATGGTGAAAGGAGGTCTTGCAGATGTGTTAGATGGGAATGTGGGATTTTAAAAGTGAGTTTAGAGTCGAATCTTACGCCGAGGTTGGTGACTGATGAAGAGAGGGGCATGTTGTAACCAGAGAAGGTAATACTGGTTATGGAGGAACACTGGGTCTGATGTGGGGTGCCAATTAAAATTGCTTTGGTTTTGGAGCTGTTCAACTGGAGAAACTTGTTTTTCATCCACACCTTTATCTCCTCCAGACAAGCGCGGAGGGTTGACAGGGGAGATGATGATGATGAGGATGGAGAGGCTGCGGAGGAACATGTGTCAGTTTTTTAGGTAGATTTGCGTGTCATGAACTTTATGCTAAAAACAGTTTACACAACTGAAAAATAATACACTTAACATTTCAATGCATAGATTATGCATCTAACGTGATTAAAATAACCTAACCACAAACACTGACCCTGAGTAACATCAGTCAACTGGTTTGTTTGCAGTTATATGTTCCAGTAATCCAAACTTGGATGGTTCACCTACACCTCTGTGAAAATAATGGAAATTAATGGCGAGGTTATGGTTATGAAGTCAGGCTGGGACTCCGCTGGATGACGGTTAGACCCAGTACACAAACAAAATAACCCTTTTAATGAACTTTAAAAATCCTGAAAAGTATTTCCATATAATTAAATGGGTGTCTTTCAATATTGAGAATCCTGGTCTAACTTAATCTACTGAGGATGGTAAAAATGTATTCGGGTGATTCAATTGTAGTTAGTTGGAACATGTTCAAATTGATTATATTCCTAAAAAGGGTTATTAATGTGTACCGACAGCATCCCAGGAACACAAAGTCTTTGCTGAAGAGCTATTATATGTCCTGACTGACATCTTCAACCTCTCCTTCAGTCAGGCCCTCGTCCCCTGATTCTTCAAAACCTCCACAACAATACCAGCGGCAATGACATCAGCAATGTCCTGTGTGAGTGAATAACTTCCTGTAGCATTAACCCCCACAGTGATGACATTTTCTGAATGGTTTGTCAAACCATACATCAATGTGTGATTCTCTAGATCCGTCATAGTTTGCTTATCGCCCTAACCTCTCTACAGAAGATGCAGTATCCACCCCCCAGTACAACGTACCACACCTCCAGCATAAGGACACCTACACCAGAATCCTGTACATTGACTTAAGCTCAGCGTTCCACAGCATCGTCCGCCGGAGACTCATGGAGAAACTTCTACTACTTGGCCTGGACACCGCAACATATCTTTGGATTCAGAACCTCATACTGGGAGACCACAGTTAGCCCTTGTTTGAAGGAACATTTCCAACTCACGTCTGAACATGGGAACCCCAAACGGTTGTGTATTCATTCCTTTGCTGTTTACTCTTTCGACAAATGACAGGGTTACCAGCAACAAGGAGAACCTGATCATCAAGTTTGCGGATGAGACCACAGTAGTGGGAGTCACGGAAAAAGATAAAGACACCTGTTTCATTCATGTAAATATAACGGCCAACCTCTCAGTATTATTCATATACTGCAGACAGACAACACAAAAAAATCCTTGCTTCTTGCTTTGTAATATTTCTGAAGGCATATCTTAAATTGCACATGATGATTATATAAATCATATATAAAGATAACGTACATAACAGTATTTCGCAAACTAACTTGCCGGTAGGGTTTGTTTTCACAATTTGTCCCCTAAAAGAACTTGGGGAGAAGATGGACCACAGGGGAGAAGAGGAATTTTCCAGACGAAGAGCACAATGATTTAACTAAACACGATGTCATGGCTCACCCAGCACTCCCAGTTTCCCCAGGTGTGCTGATTGCATCATTCTCCGGGTCCCGTTCTCCCCAATCTCTATCTCTGTGTGTCTGTTTGTGTGTGTGTGTGTGTGTGTGTGTGTGTGTGTGTGTGTGTGTTTGTGTGTGTGTGTCTCTGGGTGTCTTCACAGCTGGTCCCAATCCATTCATCACCTGCAATTTACAAACACTGGATCTCCAACCGTCCATACCAGACTTTTCAGAATCCTAAATTGACGTCAGGGCCAGTCACTAGACCTTGCCGCCCACATATCCTCAAAATCTACTCTCTAAAAGCTCAAGACACTATTGGCCATGTTCAAAAATTCATGTGCCATCAACAATCTTTATTCTCCTGCCTTCTATACACATCAAAAATAATAAATTCCCTTCTTAGATGATTAAATTGCTTCTGAGTAGCATCCACTTAAAATACCTGAGCTTTATCTTTCAGTCTTTTTCTTTTATTTCTGCACGGGTAGAAATGCTTCTTCAATGACATAAGACATCCTGACGGAATCTAGTCGTTCCTTCAGGTAGTCCATAATCCTGGACGTCATGGAGGAGTCCACCTCGATCCCATCGAGCATATCTTGGAGTAACAGGGGTTGGATGGTGTTGAATGCACTTGAAAATTCAAAAGACATAATCCTCATATAGCCACATGGCTCCTCTAAGTAAGAATAGACCTGTTGTAGCAAGCAGATGAAGGCATCATACACTCCAATAAGTTCCTGGTAGACAAACTGTAGGGAATCAAAAGTGTCTCCGACCTGTGGTTTCAGACGGCGGAGAAAGAGTCGCTCCAGGGTCCTCATCTAGCCCAGACATTTTCAGAAAATAAAAAAACAGGCTGTCAGAACTGGACTACATGCCAAATGGAAAAGGAATTTATAATGGAAGTGAACAGCACCAGTGTGCTCTAAGATGGTTTTATTGGACTATTATTTAAAGAAAGGAACAAGGACAAACTGGATAGCTTCAGATGAGCAGCAGCTTTGTCTAATAAAGTCTAATTTTTAATGATCTTAAATAGCTGTTGATCATTTCTTGCTGAAGATGTTTGCCGTTGTTGTGGTGTGAATGAGGTCCAGATTCGGTCTCACGTCCCTTAGTCCTGGCCTGAGAGACTTTTCAGAAACATGATAACAGAAAGGAATCACAACTGTCTCATGCTGAATGGAACCATGGTGGAAGTTCATGCTCTAAATAATTCAGCAGGTCTTAGATGCCACAAATTTCAAAATGATGCTCAAAGTTGAATATGCACCCAGAAACAGTCAGGGGGTGGTTCCCCTGCTCGATGTGTAACGTGAGCTATAATGGCGACAATGTGAGAAAACTCCTTGGCACATAATAAACACATAAGAACAACTGCTAACAGTTCATTATCCCTGCATCTTCTCCTTCACTTTAATATGACGAGGGTTGTACCACTTATTGTAATCTGTGAAAAGTGAGCTCACATATATCTTTTACAGCTAAATTCATTTTCACATTATGTGTTTGTATCACCTCTGTCCTTTTCTATCAGGACAACTCAGGCAACCTTGGCAATTTTTGTTTTCTACCATCTACAAACACAATGCATAATCATCAGAATGTGCAGTGTGCATCAAAGCTTCATAAATCTTCACAGGCCATGGAGAATCTAAATCATATCAATATTTTGTATTAAAAGCAAGTGAATAAATAACTTTACAATCCATGCTTCCATTACACTTGGGGGAGAGCCTCAAAGCGATAGTAAAGCTGTTTTTCATGAAGTTTCGAGCCAAGACAGCAGCAGCACATTAAAAAAAAAACAGAAGTTAGAACTACATTAAAGTTCATGATTATGATGCGATAGTTTCGATGAACTGTCTTAAATGAAGTAATGATGAAAAACTTAATTTTTTGTTTTCAGAATTTGTGGAAAACATTGAATTTTACTATGAAAATACAACATTTTGTTAAAATGAGATGGGGGGAAATGGGGAAAATACTATTATCTCAGAAGCAATTCATTACTGTAAAATTGTTAATCAGTCAAAATAACGTATTTAGCTGGTAAGAATATTTAAATGTAGAGTAAAATAAAAGTTTAAACCATGTACTGTCCTTTTATATCATAAACATATTGACAGTCTATCTGTATTTTTGTGGTAATTAAATGTAATGTCTTGGACATGGTCACCATATTTTATGGCAAAAGTTCTGGCAATGGCAAGTGCCGGTATTTTACCATAAATTAAAAGGTTGTTTTTTTTCACCAGTGCACAAACAAATAGATCTAACAAAAAAAGCCTTTGGCAAAATGTGTCAGGAAATTTGAATAAGCACAGGTGCACCTCTGAGGCATCTCCATCTGTGCTGTTACATGGTTAGATATTGACTTGTCCCCTAAAGTATAAAAATAAACATTCATTTGGTGGCAATTTGACTTTGATAACTTGATTATAATTGTCCCAGGTGACACCGGTTTTTCATAGTCAACTTAACATCTAAATAATTATCTACTCAATGTTGACATATGTCACAGTTATCATTGCGTGAATACAGTAACATTGAGTGTCTGCATTGGGCTATAATCTGCTCTGTTATGGTTTGGTGTTAGTTCAATCATTTCATATCCTTTCCAACTTTTAGCTGTCCGTCGATCTGTGTTTTCAGTGTCCATAAATTTCAGTGTTTCCCTCAATGTTCCGGCTGTGCACATTATGTTTGCTCTGTTGCCTCATTCTTGTCGGGATTATTTTTTGGACTGAGACTGATTTTCATGGACCTGCAGCCTCGATGGGTCATTTATTGTGTCGGCTTCTGTTAACTGTAGGTTCATTAAAGATTTCTCATGTTCATTGCACTCTATTTCTTTGTATATGTTTCTGCATTTGGGTCTCTACTTTGAACTGAGCGTTGCGCGTATAAACATCTTAAAGAAAAAAAACAAGGTACAATATCAAAACAGCATATTTCACGTCTTTAAACACAATTGCACTGTAGAGCCATATTGCACCTTACACTTGCAGTTTCATTGCCACTAAACTGCTTTAGATAGTCCGGTCAGCACTCAAGCATTTATTTTTTAAATAAAAATCTTGTCAAAGGAAGGCACAAATGAGTGTTTGAATTTTTTTGAATGAGTTCTTTCTCCGCTAAGCTTGAAAATGGATGGAAGAAAAGGCAAATCTATTCTTTCTGCCTATTCCCAGTGGTCTAATCAAGATGGGCAATCCTAGATTTTAATAGTACTGAGGTACCATCTTACCTTACAAGGCTGTCCAGGACTGCCTGGTTGAACAGGTCCATATTTATCTAGTTAATGCCACACATTGCAAGCCTTTAAAAGTGTAACCTTGGGTTTAGAGAAAATAATTTGCGCATTCAATTCATTCATTAATTTTTTATTACAACTTATCCTTCAGGGTCATGAGGGCTGGAGCATAACCATTGACATTGACATTGGTAAGAGGCAGGGTACACCAAAAGCAATTTACCAGTTCATCGTAGGATCAAACGACTATTCAGCTCACATACGGGCACCTATGGGCAATTTAGAGTCACAAATCCATCCACACATTCCAAATGACATGGATAACCTCACAACTATTCACAAATACGAATATATACACCCCCGTTACACTGGTGGGTGCCTTTGCTGATTTTTTCTGCATCAGCAAGGGATTGGTTGACTTTTAAAAGTTAGGCATGGTTGATTAAAAACAAGGGTTTTATTTTATGATAACGCTCAGCTGTTTGAGTCTTAATCTCAATGATGCTGACGCTTAATCTCAGCATCAAAGCCCAAAAAAGCCCAAAGATCATCAAATTTAACGAGATTCGAAGTCAGAGCCCACCATACGGATCTCGTTCACCTCATAAAGCTCTGCTGATGAGGGGCAAAATCAAGGACTCGGTATACTGCCCGGGGGGTTACCGGGGCCCCACCCTGGAGCCAGGCCCGGGGTAGGGGCCTGGCGGTGAATGTCTGGTGGCCGGGCCTTCACACATGGGTCCCAGTCGGGTTCAGGCCTAAGAAGGGACATGGGTCCGTCCTTCCGTCAGCTCACCACCCACAGAGGAAACCGCATGGGTCCGATGCATTGTGGATCGGGCAGTAGGAATAGGCTACGAAAGATGACGGTGAGGATATGGAATGTCACCTCACTAATGAGGAAAGAGCCTGAGCTTGTGCGAGAGGTCGAGAGCTACCGACTAGATATAGTCGGGCTCACCTCTACACACAGCGCTGGTTCCGAACACCATCTTCTCGATGGGGGCTGGATTTTCTACTATGCTGGAGTTGCTTCAGGTGAGAGGCGGAGGTTCGGTGTGGGCTTACTCATAGCTCCCCAGCTCTCTGCCCGTGTGTTGGAGTTTACCGCAGTGGATGAAAGGGTTGCTTTACTCCGCCTTCTGGAGGGGACATGGGTGTTCATGTCCACATGTGCTTTGTTGATCTGGAGAAGGCTTACGACCGTGTCCCTCGGGGTATCCTTTGGGAGGTGCTCCGAGAGCATGGAGTGGATGGCTCACTGATACGGGCCGTCCAATCTCTGTACTGTCGGATTTCAGAGTCTGGTTTGCAATGCCGGCAGTAAGTCTGAATCGTTTCCAGTTGCGGTTGGACTCCGCCAGGGCTGCTCTTTGTCACCAATTCTTTTCTTAATTTTTATGGAAAGAATTTGTAGGTGCAGTCAAGTGGCGGGCGGTATTGGGTTCGGCGGCCTTAGGATCCCATCCCTGCTTTTTGCAGATGATGTGGTCGTGTTGGCACCATCGAACACTGAACTCCAGCTTAAAATGGGATGGTTTGCAGCCAAATGTGAAGCGGCCGGGATGAGAATCAGCACCTCTAAGTCTGAAGCCATGGTTCTCAGTCGGAAAAAGGTAGACTGCTCACTCCAGGTCAGGTAGGCGTTTTTGCCCCAAAAGGAGGAGTTCAAGTATCTCAAGGTCTTGTTCACGAGTGAGGGGAAAAGGGAGTGGGGGATGGACAGAAGGATCAGGGCGGTGTTTGCAGTGACGCGGACGCTATATCAATCCATTGTGGTGAAAAGAGAGCTGAGCCGAAAGGCAAAGCTCTCTACATTCCAACCCTCCCCTATGGTCATGAACTGTGGGTCGTGTCCGAAAGAATGAGATTCACGGATACAAGCAGCCGAAATGAGATTTCTCCAGAGGGTGCCCGGGCGCAGCCTTAGATATAGGGTGAGGTGCTCAGATATCAGGGAGAGGCTCAAAGTAGAGCCGCTGCACCTCCGCATCCAGAGGAGTCAGTTGAGGTGGTTCAGGCATCTAGTGAGGATGTCCCTCGGACACCTCCCTTGGGAGGTGTTTCGGGCATGTCCATCTGGGAGGAGACCCCGGAGCATACCCAGGACACACTGGAGAGACTACATCTCTCGGCTGGCTTGGGAACGCCTCGGAATCCCCCCAGAGGAGCTGGTGGCTGTGGCCGGGGAGAGGAAAGTCTGGCCTTCCCTCCTGAAACTGCTGCCCCCGCAACCTGCCCCCGGATAAGCGGAGGATGACGATGATGGCGACCACTCAGCTGTTTGTGAATTAGGCGGTTGCTTCAGGATATTAGCCTCCATCAAAAAAAGACTTCAGGACCCCTTGCTGTGGATTGCCAATCGCTTCCCTTTTTTGTGTGCATGATTAAATTGGAGAGGATCTAACAATAGATTTAGGAAAATGAGCACAAATAGTTTGTGTTTTGAACGTATTTGTGTTTTCATTTACTGATTTTGAGCAAAAGGAGCTGTATGAAAAAAATCCATTCTGAGGAAGACAGTGCAGTCTGACTCTTTGAAACACCCTCACACATGATATATGGCGTTATGTTATATGGCTGTTTTCAGTTTGGAGTGGTTAGCACCTACCAAAGTGGTGTAATGAAGAACAGTCGGTGAACTGGTGACAGTGTCATGGGCAGCCTGTTGTCCGATCCTATAGAAGAGCTAATTTTACACATATTGCTGAAAAAGATCAGGCTGGCTCTATTAGAAAAGCGCCACAACACAATACATGGAAGCATATGAAGACCAGTCACAGTGTTTCTGCTGAGTACAGTTCATGGCCTTCAATGGCTGCATCAGCATCAGAACTTAACTATGGGGCAATGCAAGAAGGTAGACTGGCCTGATGATTCAAATGTGATCTCATGTGTGACTCATCGGGCAAGGCTCTGCTGGAAAATCTTTGGTTGTGTAATTCCCAATGAAACAGTATTTCCTATTTCCTTCCTTCACCTCATAACTATAAAGATCTGCTACCAAATTCTTGGTAGCATATACCACAGCCCAGCTTCAGAGCTATGGACTCAATGCCTCATTTGGCCAGAGCTTTTTTGGCCTTAAACATGGGACCTACACGGTATTAGGCAGGGGGTTCAAATGTAATGGGTAATTAGTGTATATAAAAAAACACATAAAACAGCAATGGAAGAAAAAGACTGAATCACCAAACACAATTAAAACAGAAATAAGAAATAAGAAATAATAAGTTTAGCTACTTCCATGTTAAATAACAGAAGAAAAGGAAAAGAGGCCGAAAAGGCTGAATGAGGGTACCAATTTATAATGCATTACGCCTCCTGATTCTTGTTATGAGTTACTGCAGAACTCTCACTGTGCACAGCACAGTGGCAGCTCAGTGCCAAGCATGAGTCATTCCGTGTTCAATGTCAACTCTGTGGACCACAGGTTGGTGTTCAGACCTTGACTGCTCGCACAGACTGCTGATTTCCTGTCATCGCGATGAAATGACAGGACAGCAGCTGTGTCCTGATTTTCCTTTTGTAGTCTATCTATCTATTACAGGCCAGTCCTTGGATAAGCTCACTGGTTCACTCAGCGTCAGTGCATACTATCACTTACCACTATTATGAATAATATCTAGGCCTATGTCATCAACCTCGACAGCAAGGGTATATCTTCCAAAGCCCACAATCCCCTGTGTTGTACAAGCAATACCCCTGATTGAACTCCTCAAATTAAATGTGTAGTTATTTGTAGAAGTAAATATGATCTAAGTAATCTAGAGTAAAACACAGTGTAATCATGATAGACCTCCTTGAATCAATTCATACGTACTAAGGTTGGAATAAATCGGTCCAACGGTTAGGGAAGTTATGTGTTTTTAGAAAGCAAATGAACGGAATGTTAATGTTTTTAGTTGAAAATAAGTACTTACTATAACTCATACTGCTTTAAAAGAAAGAGCACACAACCACTACTGCATAAGTTTACATGACTGATTGGTGGCCAGCAATGGCTGAGAGGAGTGGGAACGGCGCTTTTAGATTTCACTGTGGCTTTTGATGTCACTGACCACAGCGTTTAGTTAAGCTCATCTTGAATGTTGCTGTTTTTCATTTGCAGTTCTTTCCTGGGTGAGAGGTTTTCTATCTGGCAACAAGGTTTTTTCTAATGGATCAGCAAAAATACACATTATATATTTCTTCAAGTAATATATCTGTGTCCTCTTTTTTTCACTTTTTTTTATAAATGATTTACCACATTCTGTATGAATGTGGTAAGTACATGTAGTACATTAGTACATGTAGTATGTACTATAGTACATTTAGCATAGTGCTTGATTCAAGTGAATGTGTTACATCACCTATGGGGGAACTGGGTAATAAACTAAATGTTTCGCTGCATAGTATAACTAAATGGCAAAGAGTGAACAAATTGCTGTTAAACATTTCTACAACTGGTTTTATTTAGTCATTAAAATATTCTTGGAAACTGTAAGTCGCTGTATTTGCCAACAGATGGGAAAGCAATGCCGGGCAACATCTAAAAAAAAAACTCTAGTTGCTCAGGATAGTGGCACAAAATGAACAACTTTGGAAGCTAGATTAATATACTGTCTTCTGGTTTTAAAGCAGAAATTCAAGAGGTGTTAACCTCATATTAGTTTATTGTTAAACCGGTGCATTCAGGTTCCGCCACGTGTATCCATGTACAAACTGTATGATTTTTTGTTTTGTTTTGTTGTTATATTTGATAATATCCATGTTTTAATTTATTTTATTGTCATTCTGCCATGTTTTATATAGCATAATTGTTCTTCCCTGAAATGTATTGGTTCTTTCCTTTCTAATTAAAATTTTTTTTTTTTTTATTAATAATGAAAATATCGGTGAGTGGGGCCCTTGATGATCCTCAGGGACTTCCTGCGGCACCTTTTACTGTACAGTTCTTGCAGGCCAGGAAGCTCATACCTAGTGATGTTCTGTGCTGTGCAGAACACCCTCTTCAATGCTCTACAGCCCCTGTTGGTTCAGATCACATACCAGGTGATAAGTCAGTCTGTCTCTGCAGGCAATATTGTGCCCAGTTGGAAGTCCTGTGACTTGGCTGATTGGGAATTTATGTCTCAGGCAAAATTAGAATTTTTTTTTGCATCTCAAGATCTCAAGTAGCTGGCTTTTATCACATCTCTCTGTCACATCCAGACTCAGATGATACATTTGGGAGTGCAGTGGAATCCATCCACATCTATGAGACGACAAAGCTGCATAGTGTTGGGTTAAACACGTCACTTTCATCCCAGAGAGACTTCATGTCCCCCATGAAAGAAGTACAGTATATTAACTGCTTTATGTGTCTAAACTGACCGAAGCACAATCAAACTTGCTTTTCTGTTTGCTTAGCTCATTTGCATAAGTAATATCTGATGACCTTGGACAAGTGGGGAACTAAGAAAAAGTACAAGAGCAAAGCAGCCCTGATTAATCACTAAAAAAATCCAATTAAGAAGGACATCTGCTAACAGCTGCATGTTCTAATCAGAAGAAATAATTAAAGGCAATATATTAAATTAAATATATTGCCTTTCACAAATCATATCCTTTTTGCCATTTAGAAAAGTAGGCAATCAAAAAGTATGAAGAGAAGGCTAAGCTTGTGCGTAGGTTTACAGCTAATAGCAGCTCCAGAAGGAAAAACAAAGCGGCGAAGTTGGAGACAATTAGAAAGAGACTTCCATCATGTTTGACATTTTGAATATTTCACTACATTGTTTTCAGAATCCAATCAGTGTTGTTACAAACATTAATTTAGATAGACAAATGCAGAAAGCACTCAGAAATTGTTCTTTTTGCATCCCACTGTCAACATAATTGTTACTAAAACCTGAATAATCTGAACATAGTTTCAAGGTAATTCCCAGTAAAATCCTGTCACATCCTCACTGGGTGGTATTAGATCATCAACTGTTTCATCACTGTAACCAGGGAAATTTATAGACACACTCTAAGGCAATGTCTACATGACTGATGATTATCCTCAATAGTTTAAGTCATCAATACAAATCTGACACCAATCAGACATCCAGAATGACAGACAGATGATTACCTCCTCAAACTCTGTCCGGCAGAAGTAAAAAGGGATACTGTCTCCCCACGATGTATATATATTGCTGAGTCGGGGATATAATGGAATCATCATCGCAAACATCCTTTGTGTTAACTTAAAAACTATTTAATGGATCATTTTTTAACCTTTTTATACCCACATAGACTTTTGTTTGAGGAAGAGCTGGATTGATTTTGGGAAAGGTTGGTTGTATATTTCTGACAGTAAGGGGAGCTTTTAGGCCATAGTTCAACTCGAGGAGATCTATCATGTATAAATATTCAAATTTTACCCTAATAGTTGTATTTAACTCACTGGGTGGACTGGGATGAAAACATAGACCTAGTTTGTTTTTATTGTTTTTTTAATTGAAATCAAGATACTGGCTCTTTTCAGGTTCTGCGTTTATAACTGTCCTTGAATCTGCTCTTTGTTTGTTGACAGTATTGTAAATTAATCCAATGCTATTTGTGGGGGCTATTAGTTTGCCCATAATAAGTTTCATTTTGAGACTCATTGTTTTGCATACTTTCTACTTATTTATCTGTGGTGAATTAAGGTCTTGTGCTCCTGGAACGCCCAAATTTCACCTTTGAAAGAAGAATAAAGTTCTGTTTATTCCTCGCATATGAATCCCAATCTGTGTTGCCTCAGTTTAGCCCGTAATGGTTGCCAAGCAATAATTTCCATTTATGGTAAGCATGACATTGTTTTTGCTTGTACAACTCATGGTTTCTGTTATAATTGTATTTTTCCCACATGAATGAGTCAACATATTACTGTATATGTCTCTAACATAGTGTGTGCAATTACCTTTTGCTGTCAAACAGCTCCGAATGGAATGTGAGTTCTGACCACTTTGTGTCAGGAAGTGTTATACATTTTCGGTCATTTGTGCAACTGTAGTTCATCTGGGGGATCATAAAACTCTGGCTAGCCTTCAAAAACACAAACCTGTCACTGGTTCTCAAGCATTCCTTCTTTAGACAAGATTGTTAGGTACAAACCAGTGTAAACCAGTGTAACCACTGTAAGTACGCTCAACAGGGATTAGAATCGCCAGCTTCAATACAACTTGTCCATCGTATGCGGTCAACACTGTGTATATTATCTCTCCCTGCCAACGGGCGTGTGGATTATCTTTGGAAGAAGTCTTGTCTCTGTATAATGACGATGTGATGGAAAATTACACCTAGTTAGACACGTTTTTTGAAAAATATCAACGCTGTATTAGAAATCGCAGCTGTTTGACTCATGGGGCTTGCTCTTTAGAAATGTTTAGAGATTGTCCCCACTTGTAAGACGTGCTTGCTTCTCATCATTGTTTCATTAATAGACTGTATTTTTTTGTATTTTAAATACATCTTTTTGATGCTATGTTACTGTATCTATTTTAATTCAATTGTGATATTATTTCCAATATTTTTGTTGTTGTTTTCTGAAAATGCTGATAGTAAAGCCTTTATTTGAAAACATGCAAAGGATTCATATTGTACATAATCATTGCTTTAAGGCGTTAAGCTTATTGGACGTAAGCTCGTCCTGTCTTATCTTTAAATTCTTCTCCGGTTTCTTCACCATCATCATCATCATACTCATCATCATTTTAGGGGATAATTCCAACAAGGGGATAATGCAATCGATGTCTTTTACCTATTGACAGTCGATCTGTCAAGGGAATTTTCTAAACCCGTTTTGAGACTTGTTAATTTTTACATTTTACTAAGTGTCTAAGTCCTGTGTCATATTTGCTATTTAGTTGTTGTTGTTTTTAATCATATTTAGTAACCTTCATCTTTTTTCTTTTTTTTTTTACTTCAGTCAAGATTCAGTCGACTGTGATGGGTATATAACGGCTTTGATCAAGCCGAAGTAATTTCGGGGTTCGTCAAATCCTTTGTAGATGGTTGGATGGCCCAACAGGCAGGAACATTTGCAATTGACGTTCGGATACAGCAGAGTGACTTCTACATATACCAGTTTCATCTGCTGCCGCAGGATCAAATTCCTTGAGAAACTTTTTCACCTCGGGATGAGTTGTCTTCATCTATCTCCATTGATGTTCTCTCAACAAAATCATGTGCAGGCCATAAACAGAACGTAAGATCTAATGTCATTTCTTCTGCAAAGGAGGCTGTCATACTCCTCCAGTTGCGTGAACTTAATTTAATTAGTTATATTTATGTGTCTATAGTCGAAGAAGCGACCGGACTGGAAAGGAGGATAGGAGGGGATGGGAGAAACAGAGGAAGCAGCCACTACTAGGGCCCGGGGGGGGGGGGGGGGGCAGGAGACAGCAGGCCCCCAGGCCCAGCCGGAGGTCGACCTCTCCCAAGTACAAGTAGGGCCTTTGCCCCCGAGATCCCACGCACCCGAGGTGTAGCCCGTCGGAGGGGGTCTTTGTCAATAATGAGGTGTCGCGGGGCTGAAAGCAGTGTGGACAATCACGATAACACCATCAATCTCAGCGAACCCAGCCGCAAAAAAAACATCCAATATGTGTCTCCCCCTTGTTTAGCGCGTGCTGGATGGTAACCTCCGGCTTATCCGATTCCCACTCTAACCACTCGATGGAAGCGTTTGAGTAATTTTTGCATTGACGTCAGTAGTCATCAGATGGAGTTATGGCAAGGGTTTTAGGATGCAGTAAATTTGTGAAAAACACCTTCATGCAAGCCGAAGCTACAGTGACGCTACTGAATGGATCAACGGATGTGTTTTTGAGAAATTGATTTCAAAAGCAAATACAAACCGAAGCGAGAATATCCACATCATTTTTACAGTAGTGCAGAGCTTCTGTTATAGGTTCCCTGACTGACTTCCTTTTACCAGTTGTAAAACTCTCCCAGTTCGCTTAAGGTCATGCATTATACATTTTACAGTTGTGGATATGTCCCTATGTAGTTCCGGCGTTCCTCTGAGCTGAAATGGTGAGGGGAAATATCCCTTGCTTTTATCGGTGAACCCCGGGGCTCGTAGCATTGCATTGGTGGGGAATGATAACGAGTCAATGACTTTCACATTGAAATTACCATCATGGATTAACAGGATTTTGCTCCCCTGCACCATGAGAGTAGGTTTTAAACCCAGCTCGATCATGGTGTTGAGAATCAAGAAGAATGTTTGGAGAGAGCTCTCCTGTAATGCAGGAGAACATTTCTGACTCAATTGGCACCGTGGACGCCCACACATTGACTTTCAATGTTTTCGTACAAACTACAAAGGGTACGGTAGGTGATTTCTCTTTATCGACGTGTCTCAAAATCGTAAAAAATATATCTATATCTCCATGACCAGTGGCTATGGGCAGAGGATGCATTTAACAGCGATATTTATTATCAATTAATTCCTCATCACATATTTCGCACTTTTGTTGCAGGCATAAGTGTTGATGATTTGTTCCACTCATCGGCCTGTAGTAGAGTTTTTTATGCATTTGATCGTTTTCTAATCAATCAATCAATCCATCTTTATTTATATAGCGCCAATTCACAGCAACAGTTGTCTCAAGGTGCTTTCCAGAAAGAGCAGGTATAGCCCAGACTCTTTATATAATTATCTACAGGACCCAACAAATTCCTCCTTGAGCAAGCACTTGGCGACAATGGTGAGAAAAAAACTGCCCTTTAACGGGCAGAAACCTCGAGCAGATCCAAGACTCAGGGTGGACGGCCTACTGCCATGACCGGTCTGGTTTGACAGCGAGAAAAAAAGACAGACACAAGTAGGAGAGATACAGACGGGGGGAAAGCAGCAAAGATATCAGCTATAATCCACTTTCTCCAACCGCTCCATGGTCGGGCCGCGGCAGCAGCAGGGATCCCAGGTTTATAATAACACTAATGTTAATGTAACATGTAGTGATAGCTTATGGGGGAATACTATACAATAATAAGAATAATGATAACAACAATAATCATCATCATGGGCATCTTGTGATCATTGGACATCGAGCAGGTCCAAAGCAGCAGATGCAATCACCAACCATGTGACCTTACAGGGCGAGAAAAACACAAAGACTCCAGGGAAGAAGTCAAGTTAGTAACATGCATTCAATCCATTAAAATGCATTTAATCCATTTTACATGCATTAAACCATTTAACATGCATTAAAGTGAGTGGGGTGTATAAAGAAGAATCAAGTCAAAGTTTCTGGCATGCATTTTGGACTGAGGTCTTTCTTGAGGCAGTTTGTGTCAAATTCTGTCACAAGCAGAACACACAACAGGATTGTATCCTTTGCCACTAGCGGCAGAGTCGTTGCAAACGCTGCTTTATCCTTCGCATTGATGTAAATGCATTTGTGAGTAATCAGTGTAACAGTAACTGCAGACATGACTGGCACCAAGAAAGGCTTTCAGATATTTTAATCTCGAGTAGTGTTGATTCAATAAAAATAGAAACATAGCGTAACAACATTGATCAAACTCTGTCTCAAATTTTGAGAGGGAATTTTCATCCGGCCTTTTGCGAAACACAACAAGTATGCGGTTTAAACCTTCTCAAATTTACGGATGTTACTAAAGCCAACGGGGGTTTGCTCATTCAGACTAGCAAGACACTGAAATTCCCTCCCTGGTTCAGAGGCCTTGTAGTTAAATTCAGGGTGACTGAGATGAGCTAAGACAATGTCAAAGCAGAGTTGGTTGTCGGTATTGTCTATTACCTAGAGGTGGCGTCTTTTCTTGTTGATAATTCCGATGTCTCAAGTCTTGTATGCCGACAACCACTTACTGCTCCTACTACGATTACTACGACTGCGTTATAACAACCCACGAAAAAGCTGATGTGATTGACTCATTAGCATCATCATCCTTTCTGCTGTGATGTGAGATTGCACCTCAGCTGTATCACAACAAAGCGTCTTGCCGATGAGACGTAGGACAGTGCAAGCTAGTCAGAAGTCACTATAACATTACTATATAATGAAGCAAAATCAGGCACATCATCTGAAGGAAGACTGTTTCAGAGAGGTTTGACCTCTTGATCATTAAAGCAGGTACGTGATATTGTGGTGATAATGGATTGATTAGCATTAATATCTACCTCTTCAGAATCTGAAGAGGTAGAGAGCAAAGGATCATGTTGCACATGACAAAGATTTCCATCGTGTAAATTTAAATATATATATATATATATATATATATATATAAATATATATATATATATATATATATATATATATATATATTTGCCTATTGACGACAGAAGTGACGCACAGAAACAAGACACTCAAGCATTTATCCCAAGCAGCATAACTGTGTTGTTATATTTTGGGCTATTGTTGCATAGTGAGTAACACATAAAATGTGATGATTAACCTGCAAGCCACTGCACAACTTGCAGCCAGCCTCCCTCACTTCCTTAGAACTCCCTCCAGCATTAAATCTTCAAATTTTCACTGTTAAAACCATTTTGATTATCTCTGAGTCTGCTCCAAAACTTAAACCTAAATCTTAAATCTGAGGGTGCAGAATTGCCCCCAAATTTCCCAAAGCATTTCAGTGGAATGTTGGACATGGTAATATGAGTGGAGCGCACTTACAGTGTGGGAAACATGCAGGAACTCATCATTTACATCACAGCTTCTCTCCATATGCTTGGTTTAAAACTAATTTCATTATACATTCATTCTGGCATCCCTGCCAGAAAACAAGGATCAATGCCCAACCTGCAATATCAGAAAAAACATAGCAAAATACACTAACAACAATCAGAAGCAACTACACAACTAGGCCTATGCCATCTCCCAGGACACCAAGGGTATGTCCCCGAAAAGTCCTCAATCCCCTGCGTTCTATAAGCAAACTCCTGATTGAACTACTCAAATGAAATATGAAATAATGTCCTTAAAACTGTTTTTTTCGTTAAAAAAATAATATCCCCCTCATTAGTTAAATATAATCTATTAGAGTAAAATCTGTTTTGTACAAGATCAACTCGGACCGACAGTTAGGGGGTTTTGGACAAAAAAAACTACCTTTTCCATGAAAAATCTCCTCATAGTGAGTAAGATATCAACTGTAAAAGTTAAACATGATGTAAACAATATAAGACCTTCTGCATTAGAGTCGACTTTTATGCAACAAATTTGGACCAAAACCGAGGACGGCTGAGAATTATAGCACGAAAACATTTGAAGATAAAACTCCCCTAGTGTCGAAAATATAAAACAGACCTTTCCCAAAATCAATCCAGTCATTCCTCGCACTAAGGTCCTGGCGGTATAAAATTTGAAAATGATCCATGAAACAGTTTACGAGTTACCGCGTTAACATTATGGATCTACGGCAGGACAAGGACGATTCAGTTAAATCCCCGACTTTTGAAGATATATTAAAGGTCTTACTGCATAACTATTCCTCCAACTGAGGCCTGGAATCAGTATGTGGTCAATCTCACATACAAAGATTACACTGCAGGCCGGAATTATCTGTGAAAAGTATGGCTTGAAGATCCAGCCATATGTTAACCTGAGTTAAATTTGACATATCTCTGTATGTTTGGTACCACGCATCAGCCTACTCACAACCAACCTTTCCCAAAATCGGACCAGCTCTTCCAGGCACTAAGGAGGTATACAATTTTAAATGATCCATGAAATTGTTTAGGAGTTATCACGTTAACACAAAGGATCTGCAGCGGCAATGTTTCCATAATGATTCCATAAAATCGCAAATTTTCTGGGATAATAATCCTACAATAAGCACAATTTCAACAGAAAAAATAGTCTCCACTCTCTACCATGAACTCCAAGCATGTACAGAGATACAGAGAGACCATAGAGCCTGAGAAAGGGAGAAATTGATAATTATGATGATGATGAGTGATGGGTGATGACTGAGCTGGTAGCAAAGAGGAGCAAATAGCAGATTTTTATTACAGTTGACATTGACACCGTCAGTCTGCCTTTCCAGTTTTGAACATTTGCTTAGCACTATTCATTATGCATTCAAATAGACAAATATAGACACAATAGTCAGAGAACAGTAGATTTGACGATTGGGGACTCCAGAAATATATAAATGAGACTGTCAGTATTGTTTCACCTGGGAAAAGCAGATTGTCCCAAACCATGGATATGGGGTATCAGGTCATTCCAGTCCTGTCAGTCCTCAACACTTTCTGTCCTGCATAGTAGGATTTCTATGCACATGCTCAGATAGAAGGTTAACTGTTCTTCTCTTTTCAACAAAGTTGAAACCCTTCTCATCAACTTAAATGCAGTGAGATGGTATTCAAGCATGAACCCAAACAAGAACTGGAGAATACACACATGCTTTAATCCTCAATATCGTTGTGTCTTACAGCATTTAGTGATTTTGTTTGGGATTTTAGTTTTAAACACTTTTAGAAATTCATACACAGTCATCATTTTGGGTGACGCCAATTAATTAATGCAGTGGTTCAAGAACATTAATGTCAATGATTCTCTATCTTTCATATCATGAAAAGAAAGTAAAACACATTGAATGTTGAGAATAGTTTGGGAACAACTGGCCGAGGATATACAAGTTTGGGAACAACTAATTAATGTATTCAAAAGAGATGCCGTATATGAGAGTACATTCACACCTGAATAAATGCTTTGCATTGCCAATATCTGATTAATACCAAACATAAATGTTTACATACATACAATACCTCATGCTCTTAAGCAGGGCTTCTCAAACTTTTTTGGGGCTTGGGACACCTTACAATGGACAACATTTTCCAGCGTCCACCTGATAATGATCACACAGATTAGCTACGATTTATAGTCTTAGATGTCATTGGAACTATATGCATTGTAAAGCTTTTAAACCTTAATCAATTGGACTTGCTTCCTTGTGACAAACAGAAATACGTTTCAACTTGAGTCATGTTAATGCCTATGATATACCTCTAAAAATGCTAATTTTATTAGAATTGCATTTGGACTCTTACTTTTCAAGTAGGCCTAATGGATCTTACAAGCTTTAAGAGAATAAACACTAGCAATGATGAAGCCAGACATTTGAAATGAGCAGTTTTAAACGGACTCTCAGTCAGGATGGGTGAGGGTTGGGTCATCATAGACGCTCAAGATGGATGTTAGACAGTGTGAATAATAAGCGGTGAGTAGATACAATAATGATAATGAATGTCCTTTCTTGATCAATGTGTTGATTCTTTTATGTACACAAATTGAGACGCCTCTTTTTAACTGCATGTTGATGTGAACATTTCATTTGTGTCACCTTTGTATAAAGTATAGATCAGCCTTTATCTTTATGAGGTGATTGATGTTTTTTTTAGTCTGTTTGGATTGATTATGAATGCCATAACAATCTTAAATGCCAAACATACCATGTTAACGAATTGACGTACAATTCGTACATCATATTTTGAATGAAAGAGGAATCAAACGTATGACAATGTGATGAAGAGGGGATGGAGAGATGTAGGGAGGAGGATGGGATGTAGAGATCAGTGTAGCACATCAGAATCACCTCTGTTAACAAACTATCAATTTTTATTTCATCTTTACCTGCTTTACACAAGCGCTTACAGCTCATGAATGAGAATAAAATGTGTTCAATATAATTCCACCTTGTGGCCAATAATTTTCCTATCAAAGTGTGATAAAATTCTCTGTTCTCTGTCCTTCAACGCTGAAGCCTAGTTGCTCTTTTTTTTTCTGAATTTATGCTGTTGAACACATCAAAAGTAACGCGATCAATGCGTTTCACCGGTTGTCATGGTGAGTCAAAGCGTCTGAGCTCCAATAATCTGTTGGCCTATTATTCTCCTCTTGCAAGACTTGATTATACAGTTGAGAGAACAAACTCACTATTGGCCTTTTTTTTTTTTTTTTCCCATTCTCACTAATTGCGTACTTTTCCATCTGTAAACTCTTTCACTTGTTTTTTATATTTATATTCTTTATATTGTCAACTACTTTCAAACATGTTAAGGAAAAGTACATTTAAAATAAACTTGAACTGTTATATCAGCATACCTATACATATAGGTATATATATATGCGTGGGATAAATGTAAGAAATGGTCCAAAGACATTCTTTCATGGAACTGAAACCATGTACAGTGTGACAGTGGTTTCACATGTTCAGGATGCTAATTTTAGCTTAGTAATTTTGAGCATCAATTAGCGTGTTACTCTTAATACCATAGCAACAGCTCATCAAGAAGGCTTGTCATTTGTTATCCTAACCCCTTGTATACTGTTCAACATTATGTGTTATGTGTGATAGCTACTCTAAGGAAACTAATGAATTACAGTATTTCAATGATGCTGTTGGATTGCAGGTGCAAAATGCGAACTGCAAGCCCATTCTAATATAACATATTTTCTCTGTTAACTCACAGAGAAACATTTGACGTTCATTTTCATGATAACTGTCATGTTTTTTTTAAATTATAAAACATCCCATCTCAGTCGTCATTGGAGTCTTGCATTTGAAGAATTTACTTTAAAAAATTACAGTTGACTTCTGTGTATAATTTGCAGTAATAATACAATTACAGATTTACTAATGCCAACAAATAGAATATTCTCATATTCAGACTGGATTTTACCTTGTAGACATTCATAATGCATTTGTGTATTTTGTAACCTTCCTGTGCTCCCTTACTAAGTATAAACCATATATATAGATAAAATCCTGTAAATGGCCCTGGTTCTGTTGCCCTCGGAATCAAATGTATCAGCCTCATTACAGAGATGGATCTCAGAATATGAAGTAGTCCTTGAAAAGTACTCAAGAGCAGTAAGAAATATACTGCTGTAATCTAATAGATCACTCATGACGGTTATATTAATCTGACAGTTCCTGACTGCAGAACCACAACGTCCTTGTAGCTGGCATTATAGAATTGCAATCTTAATTTTGTTCTAGATGACTAAGTCTTCTGTCGAAAACCTTTTAAACAGAGAGATCTAAAAGGTTCTACCTGAATGAATAAAGACCAAACATTCATCAAACCATATATCTTTTAAATTTTTGCTGACCCTGATTAAAGCCATTTAAAGCACTGGTCTCTATTTTTGATTCACAAATGGATTTCTTCCATTTCCCAGTGGATGTAGTTGATCATTATTCTGTTGGTACTCCACGGTGGTGATTTACAGTATGCATTGTAACCCATGAATAACCTCACCAAAGTGTCATCCTCTACACTGAGCTTCATGGTGATCGTTTTGTCACTGGTATTTGAGCTCAATCCCACTAGCTTCTATTCATATACTGTAGACCATAATGCAACATTATGGAAATTTTTCTCCTGCTCAGCCAATGTTTCCTTGAAAGCTGGTTGGGGCTGCTAGCATCATCAAACATGGAAATGTGCATGTTTTTCTATAATTATATAAAAACAGTCTTCTTACACTTGAAGACTGCTTGATAAAACTCTGGCTCTACACTCCGTTCTTCTTACATCGTCCGTTTATCTAAGTGGTAACAAAGTTTTGACTTTCTCACAAGCTTTTTAGAAACTGGTTTTCGGATGTTGCCAAACGTTATTGCCCAGGTTCCCCGTTCCGGCTCTTCTGACTAACCTACATGCAACCTGGAAAAAATCCTGTCTCTGAGGTCTCGTCAGTCTCGGCTCTGCCCAGCTGTCTACCGTACTCTGCACTAGAGTCCTTATTCATTAAAGCTTTTTCTGGGGTTATAATAAATGGGTCAGTATCTCGATGAAAGAATAATAATAATATGTATAACAATACCTAATGATAACCTAATAAATAACTAAATAAGTAGTGATAACAATAATATTCTTGTGTAATGATAGTAATGCAACCTGCTGCTTTAACAAGTACATTCCCCAGCCTCCGATCAATAATGTCTAAGTCTATGTCTAAGTCTCAAGATTTGATCAATCACAAATCTTGACACAGATTTGTGATTGATCTGTGTCAAAAAAAGGCAAATATGTCTATTTGCCTTTTTTTTCCCTTATTGATGAATAACTCTTCTTAAATGTCTTTTTAAATGTCATGCTTGTTTTATTTTAATATATCTACTTACAAACGCTTCATTGATGACCGTGTGAATGACTTACAATATGTAAATTTAACAATAAGTTGCTGACTTAATTAGTATTCAGCTGATTTTATTGTGGAAACTAGGAATGTCAACTAGATGTATTGGCAGGCTGACTTTGAAATGTCATCCAAAGTCATACTGTGAAGTTTCCTTTGAATAAGTCATGTATTTGTTTAATTGAAGAAAATCTATTAATGAGAAAATGTGCATTTAAAAAGCCAGGCACGTAACATTCTCTCAAGGTCACTTGCTCTTCCTGAGTCCGCCATTTATTGGCTTAAGAAAATGAGGGTTTCAATATAGCGGAACGTTATCAAGAAAGAGCCAAGGGTTTTGGGAAAAACATGGCATTTGAATATTCAAACGCCGTCTTAATACTAGAATCAGAACATGAAATAATAAAAAGGTGACATACTGGCTGTAGGCAGTCCGTTACAGTGGTCACAACATATTAGCAGTCTGCAGCATTTCTGTAGGAGACAGTCGACGGAAATACCTCCCTCTTCCACTGCCACCTTCAATCACCACTTGTCAGTGGGGATTGTCAGTCTAGAGCTGAAAGATTCCTCGGCTACTTTGTTTTCTTCCACTTTCAGTGGAGCAACCATTGGGACTTTCTGCAGATGTTCCACCTGGTCATGCCTCACATGAGATGCCATTTTCGTTTGCGTTTTATATCCAGCTGCATTGTGCTGGAACGTCACAGGTTCATGTGACGTTCATCCATGCACTCTCAGTCCTGTGATGATCAGAACCTCTGAGCTGTTCTTCACACTGGCCCCTCTTACACCTCCTTGATGTCATTCACTACCGCTGTGTGTCGATGATAAACCCCATGGAGAGGTTTGGTATTCCACGATACTTCCTTTTCTACCTCAATACTATCGGTCTTCAACTACTCGGCAAACTCTGACTGCAATTCTTCCATTAAGGCTTTCTGCCTCTGCCTCTTAATGGATGCCTCTTATTTCACCCTGGATAGTAGTTACAACATTCAGTAATTCCCAATACTGTCTTTTGACTCAGAACTTGCAATGTGAGCCAGTTTTCTATTCCAGATGGATATCGATAACCTTATATCTACCACTGAGCTGACCTTTCAGCACCGTCCTCACATTCTGCAGGTATTGATTTCCTTCCATCCTTTTCAAGGTTGGCTTGTTGAATATCTGGGTGGCTGTTCTGCATGTTCACTATCCTGCCTTCTGTTAAATCATAAGTATAATACTTTACATGAATCAATCAATAGGGCAAAACAAGGCAACTTTATTTATACAGCACATTTCAGCAACAGGACAATTCAAAGTACTTTATAAAAAACCTAACACATAGTTAATAACAGATTATAATAAAAGACAAAAGATTTTTAAAAAAATAAAAACAAGTTCAAAAACATTAATAAAAAGTAAAAAAAAAAAGTTAGAAAGAAGAAAATCAACTGTCTCAACCCTTTCGACCTCAGCCGTAATTTGGTGTTTTCCCAAACAGTACTGTATAAGAAAGATACTAAGAAAAAAATGGCAGCAAATAAGAAAGTTTTAAGTTTTGATTTCGAAGAACTGAGATTTGGAGCGATCCTGCAGTTTTTTGGGAGCTTGTTCCCTTGTTGTTTTGTTTTAAATTGACAAGCAAGCAACATTTTTCAGGAAACATGGCAGCAATTTATTCATCAACTTACTACAACAGGCACAGAGTATTTTGCAAGGGATAAAGAAGTATGCAAAAAGCTGAATGAAGTATGAAGTATGTGTGTTGTGTGGGCTTATATGTCTGTGTCGAACACAGACATATGGCAGAGGATTGTTGAATATCACTGGAGAGGCATTATATAGTAGTTTCAAGTAGACCGATGGCATTTCTGCAGACAATCTCATGGTGCATTTGTCTGAAGCCTTACTTACATCAAGATCAAGTACAGGCAGATGACAAAGACTCTGCATCTCTCATCCATCCCCTCTAGAATAAAGGGTCTCCTCCAACACTCAGGTTTGAAAAACAATAGTAATTAAATTTATGTCCTTCTCTCCCAATAGTGTGTGTATGGGTGTGTGTGTGTGTATGTGTGTGTTTTGTCATTGGGCAGTAACATTGTCGCTGCTGAATTTATCAGTCCACCCAAGGACCTTGCCGCGCATAAAAACAGGCTAAATACAGTTTTAATACTGGGAAGTGGAAGTAAGCTTGATTAAATGCCTGATTTAATCATGTGATATTTTGATGTCTGCACCATGGGTTAGTTTCTGTTTTTGTACTTTGGTGCTCCCTTCTCTTCTGACCATGAGTAATTATGATGCTAGAAATAAACGGCTAAGGGCTATCTTACAGCCATCTGTGTGTGTGTGTGTGTGTGTGTGTGTGTGTGTGTGTGTGTGTGTGTGTGTGTGTGTGTGTGTGTGTGTGCGTGTGTGTGTGTGTGTGTGTGTGCGTGTGTGTGTGTGTGTGTGTGTGTTTTAGGATGTCAGATTAAACTGTCAGGAGTGATTGTCGCTGATGGAGTTTATTGTTGAACTTGCCTGGCTGATGTTTGTGCAGATGTTTGTGGGTAGATGAGAGTGGTGGATGGATGGGAGTGGAAGGAATATTTACTCTCACAATAAAATGTGAAGAAATAATGTCATGGGTGAAACGGTCTTGAATTGAATTGCGATGGAGCCACAGTAAGCGTATGGGACAAAGGGAACAATAACTGTATTCATTACATATGGTTTAATATGACATGTTTGATCAGAGGAAGACAACAGTACTCAACAGTCTGCCTTCATAGCACTGTCAGTCTTTATGTAACAACGCTGGAAAAGATGCATTGAGATTGCACGTGTTTTAATTATGTTACAAAAATGTAATTGTTAATGTAAATTTAATTAATTCAATAATAACATATTTTTTCTGGACCTAGTCCGGCTCTGGCCACTTCTATTGAATTAAGGGCACATCCCTTTAAACCCACTTTTATCCCCGGATATAATATTCTGATCATTTAAGCTTTCATTAATAATGAGATCCATCACTATGTTTCTTTCTCTTTTGAAAACTATCAAACTAAATGAAACAATCTATTCCCACATTATTTGCTTAATTGACATTAAACTGCTGCGCTGGGGTTTACGGAATATCCACCTCAAAACAAGCTTTTGAGGTGGCATTAAAATGCCCACACCAGGCAATGTTACCCTTCCAGTTCTCAAAACTTCTATCACCTGTAGTTCTGGTTCTAACACTGTTGTTAATTGTCTATATGTTATCCCTTCATTGATAAACATTTCACAGCATCCTCTGTTCTCACTGTGCCTTTCTCTGCGTCTGGTAGAGTAACCTTTGATTAGGAAATCTAGCGTTGGTTCGAGCCACGTCTGTTTTTTAGATATTATATCTGGATTCACTTTAAATTCCCAATCTAACTTCTGGCAATCCATTGGAGAATCAACATTATAATAAGTTTGAAGAACATGCCTCTGATGTTCCTCCTCCTTTCCCCAGGTCAGTTCTTTCATGTCTAGGAAATTTGCTGCTGCTTTCACTATGCGTGCAGAGAATAAAGAAAACGTCTTTGACTATTTCACAACACCGGTAGGCTGCAGAAGCCACAACACAACAAACTAAGGAAAACAATCTGCCAAAGACAATTGAAGTGTTTAAAAGTACAGTCAAAAGTGATGTATCCCTGTACGCTAGTAATGTTGTCAAAATTTGAAATATTTACATCAGGAATCATAACTAGTAATTAAACATATTTCCACGCCTAACAACTCGTCCTTAAACAAATGAACAGGAAACAAGAGTTGAATCAGTTTTTAAAAAATGCAAATCTTTCAAAAGACGTCATTTCTGCTCATTCCCCATGTTGACCTCCTCAACTTCCTGATGGTTCGGCTTAAAGGCCATATTATCACTTCAGCAGGTCTTTTGCCAGACGGAGCTTGGTAAAAAACAAGAGTAAATGATAACATGCAACATAAATGACAATGTTAGAATGCTAACTAAAATGTGAGTGTTTAGTAAACAACTATCAAACGTTGAATAAAGTGTTAAATCTAAACCAAGAA
This sequence comes from Lophius americanus, assembly GCA_037951165.1. NCBI lineage: Eukaryota > Metazoa > Chordata > Actinopteri > Lophiiformes > Lophiidae > Lophius > Lophius americanus. The sequence continues at coordinate 11,820,234 of JBBDHG010000009.1, forward strand.
AGCGTTATTTCTTAAGAAATCCAGCCAACTATGTGAAAACAGGAAATTAGTAGTATGAGTATTAGAAGTATGCATATAAAAGCAATGGGATGCTGATCCTGTAGGGGCCCCTGGAGAAGCACTGCACCTGCACCTGAATTGGAGCTCTTGAGACTGGACTTTTAGTCTACAGGCCCGTATATGCGGATATTTACAGATAAATGAATATCTTATTATGACATAAAATGCATGATTTACCAAATCAGATTGGTGTCCCACTGTTTGGAGTGTGTGTACGGGTTGCAATGCAGATGAGGTCGCTCAATTTCATAGAATATAAGAATCATGAAAACAATATGGAAAAGACTGGAGGTAAAGAATTACTATGCATCGCCTCATTTGATTGTCTCTATTTCGCCTTGAAGTCCTTTTGAGTTATTGTTGAAACCAGGTTATTAAAAGTGTAATGCATTGTACCTCTCTCTCTCTCTCTCTCTCTCTCATACAGTAAATGACACCGACTTACTTACCTTCGCACCCAACTACTACTCCCTCTCTCTGTGTCTGGTATCAATCAACTTAAATTAAAAGGGATTCAGTGATCACTGTGATCATCCAAATAAAATCATGTTTCCTCACATATAGTTTAAAAAGTCTTCTAAATGACTTGAAATATTGGTGGACACAACCCACCAGATAAGAACATGATGAAGAGGATACTTTATTTCATTTCCACATAATTTGAGCGATATACCCAGCATTGCTAAAAAAAAATACAAACCGTTACCATTAAATAAAAAGAAGTGTCTGCATTGAAAATATTTTATAATCGAAATCATAAGTGTCATAATCGACCAGGCATGGTTGTCACTTTCCATCAAATGATATCATATCATATATAATCATATCATATAAACATATAATCAATCATTTCAGAAACGTTATGGGACATAACATCTGGCAAGATAAGGTCAAATACCAGTATTGATTCAGTAAATCACGCTCTTTCAAGTTATCTGTCTTTAGTCTGAGACAAGTCCAAGACACAAATAACAAGTCAAAGTTAAGTCACGTCTGGTCAACATTAATCAAGTCTCAAGTCATTCAATTGGGGACTTGAGTCTAACTGGAGTCAGGTTAAGTCATGTGAGTCCAACACCTTTGGCATATCTTGAGAATGTTCAAATCAAAACTAAATATCAATGTTTAAAGTCTTTGATCACATAGCTGATGAAGAGTTGTACATTTCAGAATTAAAATCAATCGATAAAATCAATCTGACTATGTTTGAAATTCCACGTGTTGAAATACTGTCTGTTAAAGCCAATTCTTTATGTTATGTTTGATATATAACGATCAACTTATTTTGGTCAGGTCATGTAAATATTGGATCAAATTATGAATTCATGTTAATTTGTTACCCCTAGGTCTAATTTATTATTAGATGTTATTTTGAATGAATCAGCTGATTAAAAGCTGTGACAGATCACCTGTGATAAGGAGGAAGAGGTGGGACTTTGGGGTTAATTTTTGGAAAATGTTTGGAACGGGCAGAGCGGCGGTCTTTGACCTCAGGTTAGATCTCAGGTTAGATCTCAGGTTAGATCTCATGTAAGATCTCATGTTAGATCACATGTTAAATCCCAGGTTAGACATTTCTCGTTTCTTTTCGGGTTGTAAGTAAAATATGTGAGTAAAGCAGCCAAAAATAAGGCGATAAGACCGTCAACCTCAGTGGTGTGATTTGATCCTGGACAGTCTAACCGTGTGAGCCCAGTTGAGACCAGCACACTTTAAATTGAACAAACGACAATGCGGCCAGGAAACTCTCCATAAATGATGTTGAACAACATTTTTTAAAGTCAGTTTAAGCCTGCACGCTTTTTCAGCCAATGCCCAAAAGTTTAACTTTGACTTAACAATAGAAAAGGTAAAACAACAACAGTTTACAACCGACCGTTCCCAAAATGAATTCAGTTCTTCCTCCAACTAAACTCTATTGGGGTATGACGTTTGAAAATGATTCATGAAAGTATTAAGGGTAAGTCTGGGGAAAAAATGCTCCCCCTAGTGAATAAAATGTGAAATCTTACAGTAAAATATTATAAGAACAAGATAGGTTCCCTTCAGTTGATTCAAATGCAGCAGATTATGAACCAATGCTTGAGAACCTATGACCAAAAAACGTTTGCTGATAAAGCCACTCTAGTATCACAAATATTAAACCAAAATGTCCCAAAATCAATCCAGTTTTTGGGGTAAAAAGCTCCCTTTAGTGAGTAAAATATGAACTATTAAAGTTAAACACAATGCATATACGATAGATCTCCTCAAGTCAAATCGTATGCCCCGGGTTTGGACGAAATCAGACTAATGGTTGAGAAATTATGGCCTGACAATTGTAAGCTGCGCCTTGTGTAAGAAATATACAAAGGAGCATTACAAAAAACATCCCAGTTCTTTGTTGCATTATGATCAATTTGAGTCTAAAATTTGAAAAGGGATCCATGATAATGCTTTTGAGTCATCGCATTATCATAAAAGAATCTGCGGCGGTGGATGCAGCAGCGATGAATGCAGCAGCGATGATGATTCCATAATATGCCCGACTTTTCGGGGATATGATAAAATGTTGGGTTGTTTTTGAGTGATGTACAATGGGGTACAATTAAAGACAATGTCAGAAGTAATGTTGTAGATAGATAAGGGGACAATGGACATCAACTAAAACCAATACCTGTACAAACAATACTGATATTAAAGTATTTTTTTTTAACAAAGACATTTTTGAAAATGCTTTTTATTAGTTTTAAAACCATGTCATTGTGGCAAATTGAACCCTTAACTGTATCAGAGAGATCAAGTCAGCCTCTCTCTCTCTTTTGTTGTCTTTGCACCCAGATAGTTCCTGCCAGTGCCAAAACATTAAGTGATTAATTCGGTGTGTAACCCCCGTAGGACCTTTCTTGTCGTCGCTCTCACAGCTGCATTACGTCATTATATCCTGTGATCCTCCAACACACATCATCTACTGCCTCGTGTCTGTGCCCGAATAAGCTCCACAGGCCTGTTTGTGATTGTGGTCAGCTGTCATTATTGCACATTTTCCATCAGTTAAGCCTTTGAATCAATAAAAATAATAATAATGTTTACTCTTGATTGTCACTTTGTTAAACACACATTGCCAACAATGGCAAGGAGATATGACAGAAAAACACTTTCCTTTGTTTTTGGATTAAATCAAACAGTTTTTCTCTATTATTATCAGGGCTGCAGCTTGAGTCATTTCAAGATGTTAGGACCATTTCAGAGTAAAAGAAAAACAAATCTATACCTCTGCAAACTATGAATGACATAGAGGCACAGCTGGACCATTACATGTGCAATCTTTACGACCGAGAATCTTTAATTTGATTTAAAAACTATCTGCTTTATTACTGCAGGGAGGACTGCAGTGATTGAACATTACTGATGTCGGAGAATATGAAGGCAAAAAGACTCTGAAGATTATAGCCTTGAACTGATTCTGCAGCAGAACAGAAGCCAAGTCGGTTGTACTTTACCGTACAGCACGGTAATAAGATGGTAATAGTGGGGTTTTCTGGTAATAAAGAGGCAATACATACTGTACGTAATACCAAGTCAATAATGAATAATAGTGAATAATAAATAAGTAATAGATTGGTAATAACAATGGGTATATATGGGTAATATTTCTTTGGAATTTATGTTACAGGGCAATAATGGCCCATAAACGAAGGGAAATAATGAATTAAAAAATTTTAAGATGGAAATTAGGTAAAACTACTTTGAGATTTGATCCAAATGTAAAGTGCGTTATAAATTAAATGTATTATTATTATTAGTTTTAATAGTTTGGTAAGATGCTGCCAATTAAATGGTTATATCAGTGCAATATTTTTGATTAAAAAATGGTAATATGGGGATATGAATATTGCAATGAAATTATAATAATGAGGTAATATATAATAATAATAAAATACATTGATGTTTTCACAGTATTACAGGCTACTATCAGCGTAGTGCCATCGAAATTAGATCAAAATTGGTTACACCAAAGTATAATGCTGAAATTCATCCAACCCTTATGGTCCAAACATTTGCTTTCGTTTCAAGGTATAACTGTAGAGATGGTATGTTTAATCTTGTGACTTCTTACCTGGAAAAACTTTACAGTAGTAGTTTCTGTTTAATAACCAAGAATCAGTGCTTCAAAATGCAAAACTATCTGTTTCTACTTAATTTACTTAATATGGTAATATTTGATCAAAGCAAACATCTGGAAGTGCAGATATTACCTGGATACAATTGCTTCAGTGCTGCAAAATTTAAAAAAAACAAACACCTACCTGTATCTATTTAATTTCTAACTACTTTCAACTATACACATTTGATACAATTGATGATTTGTTCATATTTTACATTTCAAACTTCAAAGGAATGCCTTGTATGAACATGTATTTTAATTGATATTCATCATTGCTTAATTAAGTGAACATAACACAAAGTTTGAATTCCCCATTTCCTGCAAAATAATTTTTTCTAAACACAAAAACATATCTTATTTAAGTGTTGAAATAAAAAATGTCTGGGGCAAAACAAATAATATAAATCAAACATTGCAATTTTAAATTAGTAATGTCTCCAATTACAATCCTCAGGTAATTAACTCCACCTAACAAGGTGCAGAAATCTATAGTACGAGGTGGAAAATGGATGCAGAGTACGGCCACTGAATCAGTAGAAACGCAGATAAAATCTAGAAAAAATATCTAACCCACCTGCTAAGGTGGTCTTGTAGTTCATCTGACGTCCTTAAAACTCTCCATAAAATAAGCAGTGTCAAAAGAAGTTATGAAATATATAAAGTGGATCAAAACACCATTGGATATACTTGTGTGATTGCAAAAGTCCATTTGGCAGCTGACAGTGAGGAGAACGTTAAGGTTCAACTATTTCCAGGTGGCTCCCTCCTAAAATATGAAAAAGAAATTAAGCTTTTACTTGACGACATTTTGACAGAAATTTGTGTTTTTTTTCAATAAATTAAGCAATAATGGATAGCAATAAAAATACGTATTCATGCAAGGCTTTCCTTTGAAGTTTGAATTGTAAAATGTGTACAAAGAATCAATAGTTTTAAATGTGTATAGTTAAAAGTAGTGAGAAACTAAAAAGAAACAAGTAGTTTTTCCAGGTAAGATGTCACAAAATTAAACATAGTATTTATACGGTATTACCTTCAAACAAAAGAGAATGTTTGGAACATGAGGGTTGGATAAATTTCAGCATTGTAATATGGTAATTACTAATTTTGATCTAATTTGGTAGATATTATTGCACTGATAAAAGCATTTTATTGCCCACATTTTACTAAAGTATTACTGTAACCATGGAATAGTTTTACCTCATTGCCATCTTAAAATTTGTTTTGTCATTATCACCCTTAGTTTTTATTCCATTAATTGACCTGTTACATAAATTCTAGTGAAATACCACCCATATATATATCCATTGTTATTACCAAGCTATTACTTACTTAATATTTTGGTAATTAAATAGTATTACGTAATTATTACCTCTTTATTACCACACTTTTACCACACTATTAACATCTTATCACCGTGCTGTAATGTAAAGTGTTTTTTTTTTTTGGATATAAAAATTTAAGTTAATAGCAAAAACAGTGCTTGACTGAGTGAATATGTTTGTCACTTTAGAAAACATTTTTTTCTAGGGCATATTGGCCTGAATCAGTGTGATAATCTGTACAGCATAGGATGCCTTCCCTCCTTGAGGCCCATTTATACTGCACATTAAGGCTGCATAGCCATTTACTATGTATATATTTGTAAATGTATGACTTTACTGTGTTAATTATATCCCTTTAAAGTCAGGGTTCTGTTTAGTCCAAATTTAGTTCCCATGAATCTACTTAAGGAGATCTATCTTGTAAATATCGTATTTTACTCGTTAGGGACAGCTTTTGTTTTATTTGTTTTTACAAAAAGGAACGTTTCATGGATCTTTCTCAAATTCGCTACCTAAATAGAGCTTAGAGCGAAGAAGAACCGGGTTGACTCTGGGAAAGGTTAGTTGTATAGTTTTGACACAAGGGGCGGTTTATCACCAAAATGTTTCGGTCATAAATTCTGGTTGGACTTTTTCCAAATTTGGTACATATGATTCAAGTTGAGGAAATCTATCACGTATATATATATCATATTTTACACTAAAAGTTCACATTTTACACACTAGGAGGAGCTTCTTCTTTATTTTACGAAAAAAACTCTTCTCGGTTATAACTTCATGATCGTTGGTTGGATTGTGATGCATTTGAATTGACTCAAAGAGATCTATCTATTATACATTGTGTTTTACTGTAATAGTAAATATTTTACTCCCTACGTGGAACTATATACAAAAAACTATTGTGGACATAACTTTATATTTAATTTGAGGAGTTCATAGGGGATTGATTGTACAATGCGAGTGATTGGGGACTTTTCGGGGATATACACTTGTTGTTGGCGATGACAGCAAAGTTGTAGTTTAACATAGCTGTCAACCCCAAGAACAATCAATCACAGCAGCTTGTGGGAACAACAGCTATCTATCAGGAAATATAATTCCTCACCAATGATATCATTTCCCATGTTCACTATCTCCAATGAGCAGACAAAGACATGATTTGCGGGCTGGGACAGTATAGTAGTGATTTTAAACAATTGGCCTAACATAAAAACATTAATTTATGAAGTAAAACCAGTATTTATTTAATGAGGAGAAGATGATGCAAGAAAAATCTCAGCTATGAATGTTTTCCAAATTAATTGAACTCTCGAAACTGAGAGTCCGCCTTGTATGAACCTATACAAGGCAGATCAAACAGGGGGAACTGTCATCTTTATTCCCTAGAGATTATGCTTTTCAATGAGCACAATGTTGTAAAAATAGACAGCATTTATGAATTAATTGAGATAATACTATATATCGAAGTTTTAAAGCAGGTAGTTCAGGATGGAAGCAGCAATTGTGAGCATAAAGCCTCAGTACGTAATTAGTGGAGTAGCTATGTGTGAAGTACAAAATCAAATTAAAGGTCATAAACTCAGCAAAAATATATTTTCAGCAACTCAAATCACTACAGTAGCCAAATAACAGCCCTTCAGAAAAGTTCACTCCCCTGTCTTTCATGTCTGTTCGAAAACTAGTTCCGTTTGCAACAAAGTTTAAATCACGAACCAAGAATATCTCTTAAAACTGTTTATAAATCACCCTTTCAAAGCCAATCTCAAACATTAAGCATTAATGCTCTCCATAAAGTTAAACCACATATGCCAATCTTTAACATCACAAACACACACTCATACATGGACAAACATACACTACATTGTAATTTGTGAGAAAGTTCACATTGAGTGTAGCGCGACAGATTTTGAATAATGGTGCCATGAATGGAAGGTGGGCATTAATTAATATACAAAACAATTTAAAACAAAACTTTTTCTCCTGGGCACAGTTGAATCAAAGGAGGTCATTTGCACAGCTTTATTGTAAGTCAAATCAGTCTTATTTATACAGCATCTAGGGTGGCCGACAGGGGCAGACACACTGCAACTTAAGAAAACACATACAAATAGATACAAGAAATTACAAGAAAAAAAACATTTTCTTCAATATGAAAAAACATGCAAGCTGCAGAAGCCAACACACATTACATTAAGAAACACGATCTGCAAAAACCACAACACAACGGAAGTGTTTTCGGTGGACACTTTAAAGTGATTCACCCCCAGACACACTTTTTAATCCCTCATTTAATGAATGAAACACATCTAATGCTCAAAATTTTTCACAATATTTTTATCTGCAGTGTTTGCTTCGCTTAACTTCTGACATGTTCAATCATGTGACTTAAAATAAAACATAATCAACATTTTGAAAAATATATTTCTATACGTCTTGAGCTCTTAGAATTTACTTTCCCCCGGAGCGATGTCAGTTGCATATGACTTGAGTCTGAGGGATGGTGTCACGAATAACAATTTGTTAAGCTCCTTAATCTATTGTCCTTGAGGCCTGTCGCAAATCCGTCCTTTAAATATAGTTTTTTGATTCTAAAAATAAATAAGTAATATTAATTAATTAATTCAATTCACTTTATTTTATAATATTTTGAATTATTCAATTCACCACAATGCTGTCTTTGTGTATGTTTCTTTGCAATCATAGAATAAGAAACCTTTTTTTCGATCTCCACGTATCTTGAAGTAAATCAATTTGTGGGAAAGATGCGATGTACTACTGTAGATTGTAGCGTGCTTCTAATATCTTATAGTGCTTATAATAAGGAGTGTTGTTTTCCTCTCAGAATGGATATTCAGCTGATGAAGAATCCCATTTTCACTAACGTTAAATTAAAATTTGATTCTTCACACTCCCTTTGACGGTAGTTGGTTGTAGAAATAGAAGTTAAGAACATTGTTCATTAGATGAAGATCGGTGTTTTTTGTTTTTTTTAAACATTATTTTTTAATTTGGTCAAATTAATGTATACTTGGTCTAGTTATTTTTTTAAACTTGTCAAGCATTGAATCAAGAGGGCAAACATAGTTTTCCTACCAAATGTTTGGACTACGTTATTGATCACATGATTGGAGAAATGGAAAGATGCTTTACAAACAACAACTGCAATGTTCATGAAACTTGTAAAGGCTCTCAATCCTCCAAGCAGAAGTTTTTTAAGAGGAGGAGGTTCTGATGTGGGCCAATGCTTTAAGAATCAAGTGTTGAAGATCTTAAACATGGACTTTACCAGATGAGGAAAATTCTGTTCAGACTGCTCCAGTATGGCAGTACTCAGTGTTGAATATAAATCCACCAAAGCTTCGGAATAAATATGTTTGTGAGGCGTTTTGCTGAACAAATTCTGTCATCCCTGCATTCAGCTCTTATTGGATCCAACTTATGTCATTTTACATAATGATATATTATGTAAAATTTTACATAATGATACATTATGTAAAATGTAAAATGTAAAATGATACATTTTACATAACCATAATGATTGTTATGATAGGCCAGATCTTTGCATAAGAATCCTCATTTTCATTAAACACTGTAAATTGATGAAAAAATGGTAAATGAGTCATATTTAACATGTTTATTGTAGTAACCTTTGCATAGGTTTAGTGACCCCAGCTGGTTTAAGACAGATTTATTCTTAGTTTAGGCTTAATAGAGTATTTCTTACAAATTATTAAATTTCCCTTGTTTTACACATGATTTAGTAACTGTTATGGCCACATTCTAAGTCCTTACGTTAAAGGAAAAAATATATATACATTTGGAAAAATATCTGAAGAAACAATTGGCTTTATAACCAATTTATACCTTTAAATATTTCAATTACATGTTTTACTTTTGCAAAAACACAACTGAGTTACTCAGATATAACAATTCATATGGGAGCTTTTCCAAAGAAACATCGCTAATATATATTATTGTTTCCAATTAAATCTCTCTTTTGTGCTCGATATTGTGTATATGTACATTTAAATTGTCCGGCGCCATCCCATAAAATCTCCATTCCACCCTCTTCCCACCCCATGAAAATGTTTCTCGATCCGCCACTGAAGTATAGCAAAAGTAAAGTAAAACAACTCGGACCAGCGCGTCCGGTTCAGCTTTCGGTCCGTCTGTATTAGGTTTCCGTACAGAAACATTCGCGGCGTGTTAAGCTGCCATATATCGATCGAACAAAGTGTACAATTAGGTAAAGGTGGACGAAGTTTCGTAATTCAAACCATCTGCTCGAATTATAGTTACAACGCCAAACGGACCATGAATTTAGACCATTTATACACGTAGGAAAAGTAAATAACAGTATAGCAGTGGAACCGAGACGTTAGTGTGACGGTCTGCCTGTTAATTAACGAGGCTGTTGCTTGGATCTGGTTGACAGGAAATACCTGTTCTAGTTCGACTCAGCCATGGACGCGGTGCTGAAATTCACAAACCAAAGTCAAGGGAGGGATCGTCTGTTCAGGTGAGTTATTTGGTTTTCAACGTAAATTGTCGACGTATTAATTAAACGCAATGTTAAGAGTGTTGCAAAGGTTAGTGGCGCTGCTCTCCTCTAACGTCACATTCTCTCCGTATTTACTTATTTCAGGGCCACACAATATGCATGTGCACTTTCAATTTATTTATTTCGAAAGAACTCCAAAAGAAAAGAACTTGTGGCCAAGCTTAAGAGGCTTGAGGCCGCCATGAGCGCTGGAAGAAAATGTGAGTATATGTTTTTTAAATCGTGCAATTAGGCAGGAAGCTCTGTATCCGCTGATAAAGGTGTGTTTTTGCAATCCCTGAAGTGGTTGCAACCTGTGGCAAACAAAATTAACATTATAGTATTCTTTAAAACAAACGCATATGATATTTATCCCAAATGACCAGTTTTTGTGTTTTTTTAAATTAGTTTAAATTTAATTTCAACTATAATATTTGCAGCAGAGTTTATACAATATCACTGTCTTCAATGGTCAAGAACAGCCTGGTATAGAGCTGCAAAAAATTATCAGTTTGCTGTGGTTAAGTTGGTGTCCCTTGAAAATAATTAGCTGATGGTAGAGCTGCATATAATCATTTTCACTTGAAAAAAAGCAAATCACCATTTTCATGAAAATTTAGAAAAACCGATTGGAATTAGCAAAATGCAAACATTTCTTTTATACTGAAGTAAAGATTTTAGGTATCCGTCATTTAGTTGATTTTATTTTTACGCACTACATTTTGAAACAAATATTTGTCATTTCTATTCCTTGCATCAAATGATACATTTAGAGATGCATGTTTGACAGATGAAACAAGACGACAGACCAAAACATTAAGAAGATGAAACGGAAGAGAAACGTACATGAAACTGTATCATGAAGAAAAGTTTTTCTTATTCTGCTGACAAATCAATTGATCAGGAATTCTAGCACCTTCTTACTAAAAATGTCATGGTACTGGGCTCTCTGTTTGTTTTGTACTGGCTTGAGTTGTCTGTTCCTTAATCATCGTTTACTGTCTTAAATGCTTGGCACCCACTGTCCCCCTGGGGAGATTATCCATCTGTTTTGTTTCTTCATTGTGAAGAATATCCCATTCACTTCTCAGAGCTCAGGGAAATATTTTCAAATGCCTTGATTTGTTGTGATTGGAAATTGCCGGTCACACGCATGCACCGTACACGCAAACCAATTTGTAGAACCAGTAGGGACAAAATAAGCTGTGGAGGAACAATCCTGAAGGCGTTGGGCACAAAACACTTAATCACACACTTTGAATTTAATCACCCTGAGCAAGTTAGCTAGCAAGTTTCAAGAAGCTAAAGTTAGCAGAGGGGCTAAATCTAGTGACAGCACAGTGTCAGTCAGCCACAAGCCCTGAGGTCCCTGAACATAGCCAACATATAACATAGGACTGACAGAACGAGGCTTACAAAAGTTTTATTATCACTTCAAAATGTCCCACAATTGGTTTAAGAAACCGCAAAGAGCGTTCTCTAATTTCAACAACTCAGAACACATGCACAGTGCTTTATTTCCGCTGTAAACCTTCAACATAACAGCACATAAAATACACTGCGCCTTATAGTTTTAAAACTTTAAAGTAAAAAAATTGGAATCGACCAAAATCGGAAATCGGCCGGACAGACTTATAAATAAAATACAATTTTGTGATCGACCAAGAAGATTGCAATCATTGCACCTCTAATTAGTATTAGAGGTGCTGTGATGGTAATGACATTAGTCAAAACATTGCAATATAAATCGGTTTACTTTGTCCACCTTGCCTTAAGACCAGTCTACTAGAAAACTTCTGGAGGAGACGCCTTTATTCATACAAAGCAACCAAATATAGTGTATGACAGAGCATGATCCGAACATTGGTTCCAAACTTCATATCTGCTATAATAAACTAGAAAAAGCATAATAGTACGCAAGGTTAAAGAAATATTTATGCAGATCCTCTGTTCAGCCCACTGAGCAGATAATGCGTAGTCTGGCATGTACTTAAATATGTATATCTCTCATCAGAAGAAAAATGACAACAAATTACAATTGTAGGGGCTGATGCTAAAGAAGGATGTCTTTTCAAATTCAAAGAACTTTATTAGACAAAAGTTTAAGTTGTTGCATGAACTGTCTAATAAAGTTCTTTGAATTTGAAAAGACATTCTTCTTTAGCATCAGCTTTCCAGTTCATGCAGCTCATGAAATGCTGACCTGACATTTAATATTCAGTTGATAACCGCTCTAATACCTTCCTTTTCTTCCGTCTCTGTCAGTTTTCAGGCTGGGAAACACAGTGCATTCCATTGAGGCTGCTAAGCGAACCATGCAACTGTCTGACCATGTGCTGTGCCTGTGCCTAACTGCGGCCAACATCAATCGTGCCCTTTATTTTGCCTGTGATAATATCGTTTGGGCCAGAAGTGTTGGTCTCATCTGTGATATCGACAAAGAACGCTGGAGCCTGAACGCCTCACGCTACTACTTCCTTTCGCTAGTTATGAATCTATCCAGAGATATTTATGTCGTCACCCAGTTAATGTTAAAGAGAGCCAGAGATAAACACTTCAGGCTCAAAATGGATCGGCATGTCAATGAAAACCCTGTAGGAGCCGATGTTGTCGTTCCATCGCTGGATGCTTTCCTATTTCTGTTGCTGGAGAGTTTAAGATCCCATCCGGATGTTGCCTTAGATCTGCTAAAAAATATCTGTGATCTCTTCATTCCCTTAGACAAGTTGGGTATATACCAGTCAAATGCAGGAGTGGTGGGATGTTGTGGTCTGATATCCTCACTGATTGGGATTCTTACGCTTGCACAGCCCAAGTTAAGAATCCAACCGTGATTAAGAGAGTGGTGATGATAAAAAGTTGAATCATGATGTAATCCAGCCAGAGCTGTAATGGTAGATGAAGGTCAACCAAGTTGCTCAGTGAGTTTAGGCACTGAGGGTTGGCACATTCGAGTTTGAATTAACCACATTAATTGAACTGATGTTTTGAAATGGTGACAAAAGTGCTTTGAATGGGTTGTTGAAAGTAAATTTTCTCCTTTTTAAAAGAGTTTTTAAGTTTTCTTTGTTTTTCATAATTTAAAAGAACTGAGGTCTGACGTCTGTGCATTCCATCAACACGTCATACAATGCCAGCAGTTTGTAACTAATGAAATTGGAAAATAAGGGTTTCTTAATGATGTAATGATAAAAAAGTTTTTCTAAATGGTACACATTTAAAAGTACACTGTTTCTGTGCTCTCTACTTGTGTTTAAAATGCTGCTAAAGGTGTAACCTCGACTGTACAAGCGATGAATAAATGCTTCTCGGGAACAATTGCTTCCAGATTGAAAAATCAACTGAGATATCAGGGTAATTACTTTCCTGTGGCTTATTTTTTATTCTCTTATTCAGACCTGGACTGGGCTGTGTGCATGACCCAAAACATACACCAATGGACCGTAACAAAATAACCACCTTCCTAAGACTATTTGGTTGCACCTTTTTCCACCAAAACGTCTCTAATCCAACGAAGACTGACTCCACAAAACCTCTGAAGGTATTCTTTGGTGTCTAGCAACTCAACTTTCAACAGCAGATCCTGTTATTTCTGGGTTATAATTTCAAACATCTATGGATTATACATTTTTGTCTAACAACCCCACATATGCTTGATTCCTGCTGAAAGGTAGTGGGGAGTGGAGCTTCCATGAAAAGGTGTGCTTGGTCTGCAACAATGTTTAGGCAGAGGATACGAATGACAGGACCTAAAGTTTCCCAGCCAAAAATGTTCCAAAGCCTCACAGTGCCTCCCACAACATGCCTCTTCCCATGGAGCATCCTGGTGCTTCTCTTCCCCACGTGAGCGATACCTATGCTCGGGGGTTCCCACATAATGAAATGAGCATCAGACCTGGCCACCTTATTCCATTGCTCAATGGTCCTGTTCTGATGCTGAACTTGTAGGTGTGGGGAACTGGGACCGGTCTGCAGATGCACAGAAAGCTGAAATATATAGTGTGATTTCATACCCTTCTGTCAGAACTACAAGTAACAGGTTCAGCCATCTGGCCGTCAGTAACTCTTGTTGCAGATCAGACTACAATGACAATGTCTCCAGTTCACTATTTGTCCTTTGTTGGTGGGTACTAAACATTACTTACCAGGAACACCCATCAAAAAATGCAGTACTGGAGAAGTTCTGACCCAGTCCTCTCGCCATCACAATTTGACCCTTATCACAGTCCTTAGACCTAGACAGTGACGGGTAAGTTTTTATAATGTGACGACTGATTGATAGGTAGATAAAATATGCCTGAAATATAGTTGAGTAAAATTCTTTGTTCATCATTTGTGACTTTTAAGTCTACGTTAATGGGTTTCATGAACTTCGTCTATAATCCACCAACTTTGAGTAAATTATCTTTGAACTCTGGTCCAGCTGCAGGGGCTCATGAAATTTATGTTATTACACATAAGAAGATAATAAAGCTGGAAGAAACATAATGATTGAAAATGTTAATTTTTTTAAAACCGTTGGGATGTTGTAGTGTGGTGCTGGTGGTGAACGTGGTGTATGTATAACCAGAACAACACTGCCCCCTTGGGTAAAGATGACACCATCCTGAATTTAAGACTTTTATTCTTGAATTATACTGAGACAATGATATACTTCTTTTTCTCTGAAAGCTGTTTGTCATGAGGAAGATATTCTGATCTAGTATCCACCTTTTTAAAAAATTGCCAAAATATACTCCGTTTCCCTTCCACCATACTGTGATATTTGCAGAGAAAAAAAAGAACTAACTATAAAAAAGACGGATCCCAGAAAGGACAAACACAATACACACAGTAATGAATTAACGAGAAAAAAAAGTGTCCTAGGTTTATTATTTGCATTCACTTTTAAATTGTGTTTGAGTTTCCATTTATTTTTCTAGCACCAATAAACCAGTTAGAATTACCTGCATGGAATTTGTGGAAAAATTTTGCTGGAAATGTAGATTAAAACAAAATCCGAACCAAACATTCAAAAATATATCAAAATACCTACAACAAATGTATTTGAAGTAGAAAACCTTGAGTCATTAGAATGTTTAATTTTCAGTTCTAGAAAAAGTGTTCAAATTAAATGTGATCTCATGTCACTTTGGAATAACTACTAAAAGGCACCTAATATCAGCTCAATCTAAATATTCTTTAGCAATTCGAAACAGTGGAAACAGTGTGAAGTCACAGTTGGGTAAATCCTGCTGCCTTTTTTTTCCTCCCAGAATGCTACGGATATTGGTCATACAAATGAAAAGGCACCTCCAGTTGTTGGCTCATTTAACTTACAGATTAAAAAAAACAATCACAATTAGCACTTGAAGCCCTTTTTTTACTCAGGTTCTGGTATACAACATGACATGAATAGTAAAATTCTCTTTTCTCAAACTGGTATTTTGCTTTTTTTCTGGCTGGATATTTTGTTTGTAATTGACTGACAAACAACCCAATGGGAAGGGTTAGAATTTAATTAGTTCTGAAAATTACTACTATTCAACTTTTTATGCAATTGTCAATGAAAACAATTTGAGATAACCTTATTTGTAATGAATGGAAATAATCAACAGGTTTGGATTGGTTTGTACATCGGAGCAGGCCTTGTGGTTCTGTCTTCAGATACAATTTAACCAGCGCAGAGATTTTAGGATCCCGTACCAGAACAAAGCTAAGCTGTTTTCAGTCAGGCAATTTCTTATGTTGTGTAGAACTATGTTCTAATTTACTAAACTAAGCAGTCAGAATAATTTTTAAAAAATGATGCGGGAGTACCAGAACTCCTTCAGTTTTGATCATATTTAATGTTCAAAACTTGTAAACACCATCTGGGCTCAAAATTCTCTTCTTGCAGTCATCCCTGCTGGTAAATATTACTTTCTTGGAAATGCTTGTATGTGCTAAGACATAACTGTTGCTACGTCTTCAAGCATTCCAGATGACCAAATGTAAAATCTGTATATTTAACTTGTGCCAAAGAGCTGCTGAATATGAGTATAAGCTCAGTAAGAATTGCATTAAAACACAAGAGAAAACATGATTTTGTAAAGATTTCTGCAATGATATCTTTTGTAGGTGGTGCTTGAGAGGATTGAACAGAGAATTCAATTAATTTACAGTTCATGGTTGAAATGAAGTTAAAACCAGATGTCTGAGATATACACGAAAAGAAAAAAAACAGGATTAAATACAGATTGGAAAAAATTCTGCACAATAACTACACCGTAACCTTTGACTTCAGATTAAATTAAGGAGTCTGAGAATGATTTGAGCAGTGCATCTTAAACCCCAAATAATGCCATACCAGAGATTACTTTAAGCTTGGAAATGTCTATGTACGTTAAGGCAAAGATGAATTCCTTCTTCAGTTTTAAGACAACAGTTGTGAGAACACCGAAATATCCAGAGAATACTAAATTCTGAACTTCCTACTTCAGGCCACGTGTAATTAAGGTGGAATACAAAGTAGAGATTGTGGTCACTTCGATGTATCTTCAAATGATTTTGGAAGGTCAAAGATGAATGTAAGAGGCGTGCTGCAGCCACCAGAGGTCAGTCTGGCTCTCACGCCCTACAACACAGTGGTTGGAGCTGAGTGACCGACCTACAGAACCATTCCCATAATGCTTCACACATGGCATTAAATATTACACAGTCCAGTTTGTTAAAGGCATCTACGACACAGTCCAGCAAAATATCCAATATAAAACTCACCGAAGTGAATTATTGTTATGAAACTAACTCCCTCACCATGACTTCAACCAAAGAAAATCATAACAAATCAACATGTTTGATAACTGAAATAAATATCCCGTGTTTCATAGAGGGACTTAATAAATATAGTCTGAGTGATGCGTGAAAGGTAAATCAGTAAACAGACCTGGAGCAACTCGAGACGTTTGAGTTTATCATGTCAAGGCAGTTCAAGCAGGCTATATGCAAATCAAACTTAAACCAATATGCACAACATAAATCTTTAAACCAAGATTATGTTTCTTCAAGGATCGGGGCTAGGGGTATTGCAATATTTCTTTGAAATGGCATTGGAAATTCTTAGAAAAATCACTGAGTAAAATTCCTAATCCTCAGAATAGAAAGAAACTGAACCACATTGTAAGATAACGCTGTATAATGTGTGAAAATGATAAGATAATTCTGTATGAATCGTTGTTTTTTTTGGATAAGTTTTGTTTGCATATGGTCTTAAAGGGCAAGTTCATCCCAGTTCAATGAAAAATATATTTTTCCCTCTTGCCTGCAGTGCTCATTCATCCGTATAAATTGTTTTAGTATGTGTCGTTGAGCTGTTGAGATGTTTGCCATCTCTTGAATGTAAGAGAAC
The DNA here is from genome assembly GCA_037951165.1 of Lophius americanus. Taxonomy (NCBI): domain Eukaryota; kingdom Metazoa; phylum Chordata; class Actinopteri; order Lophiiformes; family Lophiidae; genus Lophius; species Lophius americanus. The sequence continues at coordinate 11,837,672 of JBBDHG010000009.1, forward strand.
TAAATGTTATAAGTTACGCTCAAAGTAAAAATAAATAAAATACAGCAGTGTCTCCTTTCAGAAATCATGGCCAGGTTACTCAAAGTAATTTTCCGAACCTTGATATAATCATTTTTCTTATAGGATATCGGGTGAACTGTCCCTTTAAGAGGAGTGTATTGTTCATGGCATGACCATAATCTTATTACAGTAACTGATGGATGATAATTGTTGTGATGGAATGCGTAATTTTCCCGTCGCAAACCTCAAATAAACACGTTCCTCTGACTGTTAAATATAGACTTTAGTAGCATTTGTTTTTCCTTTAGGATTGATTGTACCATCAATTGAATACTTTTCATAAATCAACACTTTTTTTATAGCTCTGACAAGAAATAGAAAAGAGTAAAAATGTAACTAAGCAGAAAAGATCACATCTGTTTTGCATTTCAGAAAAAAATTAATGAGTTGGCGCTAACTGTGTCATCTGACCATTTTACAGCAGAACAAAAAATCCAGCCATTTCAGCGATATCATTGTTGAGAACCATAGTGTTAAAGGGCAGCATTTGATCACGAGTCGATGGTCTGCCTGCTTTTGAAACATGACCCATTGCCACTCTGAGGAGTAAAGTGAAAAGTGTCTCAGCGACTCCAGGACCCAGCTGGGCAGTCTGAGTCCACGAGGAGTCTTTTGGTCCAGTCATAGAACAGCCCTCCGAGGGTAGATGCCAGTTACTAGGAGAGATCCTGCGTCCGATCAAAATCTGTGATCAGGCCTTTGATATGCGACAGTTTCTGATGGAGGTAAACACAGTTCTTCTTCTCTTCCCGATAGCCAGGAAACTTCTGAAAAGAAAAAGGAACTGTATCAGTGATGCACAGCTGAATCTAACAACATGGGCCTCTCGCAAAAACATTTTCATATTGTCATAATAAAGCTAGGAGCGTATAAATTCCCAATACATACCAGATTTTTTTCACAGATCAGATTGATAATTATAAGTGACCTTTTGTTAGTTCTAATGTGAATATATCTGTCCTTGGAAACAAGTGAACGGCATGACAATGACAAAATGTATCATATTTGTCAGATAACACCTAGTATTTGAGCTATAATGGACACAATAGTGGTAAATACCGTACATGTATAAAAGGTTGCACCAAACACGTGGTCAGCTAGTCACTAGCAATGTTGTTGTTGCCTGGACGCCTCTTTCAACGTGCGACCTGATAACATCAGCAGTTATTGCACGTTATAAGCAAAAAGCCACGTGTATTCCGACCTGACTGTTGGCATTCCAGTCATATTGCCAGAAAGCGTTCAGATGAACTAATCGGATATGTACCTGCTCTAAGGCCAAATGTTAAAGTCACTCAAATCAGACATTATGTGATCGTTTTTGTGTTCTCACAAAAATATAAACATCAGATTTGTGTCCCATTTAGGCAAAAACATCACATTTCCGTCACTTCAGCCGTGTAATGTGAACGTTGCCTTATCGATTGAGGGTGTGGAACCCTCCTAATTGCACACACTCGTTACACTAACGTTCAAACTGATGGATGTTACTGTTGATGGATAGCTGCTCATTTGTGAGATCCAATCCTTAGTCTTATCAAAGCCCTTTTATTGTTTTTTTGACAAACACAACTAACCAACAGGCGTTGCAAGTTTAGTTGTGTCATTAGTGATATTAAAGAATAATACCTACAGCTGTGAAAGCCATGACATCCTGCAGTAAAATAGACTTACACGGGGGTTGGTCCAGAGGACATGGAGCAATAGACGATAATATATCTGGTTACAGGTGATGCTAAACTGTCAAACTATCTCACGGACTTTTTTACGGAGAGAAAGCCGTCATCAAAAACATGACTGATGCTACATTTTTCACGCACAGACTGAACTGTATAAATTGTTCAAAGAAGATACTCATGGCACTAAAACTTAAGGAAAGGAAAAGTGAGTGAGTGAGTGAGTGATTTACACAGGTGGAAAAGATATTATTACATAACATTTGAGCGAGTGATTCTTGCATGAGGCCCAGTGGAGAGCTACACGTATCACAGAAAAGGAGATGAATTCTTACTTTCTTATATTTCCTGTACTTTTGTAGTATTTGGTCCTCCATGAGCTGAAAAAAATGACAAAAGGGAAACGTTTTAATCTATGTGATGTGTTCGCTCTTTTGTGTTTCATTAGAAATGATTAAATGCTCCTGGTCCAGACCAGTACCTTGTACTCTTGTGTTCCCGGGGAGAGTGTGTTGATCTTTGAGCCCAACTGAACAAACATCTCTGTGATAGCCCCAATCCGGTCATGAAGGGCTCTGTATTCATCGTACTCGGCACAGAAGTCGTCCTTATACTGTTGACGCTGCTCCAGTGCTGTTATTGTGCTGTAGTTTCTGATGAAGGGGGAAAAAATAGGTATAAAGTAAATCTTTTGGAAGCTGTCAGTTTAAAAGCAGAAATTATTTCTGAGACACTGTTTTTCCAAATCTTTCCAGTGGGTGGCGCTGCAAAACAGTGGAGTGGGAGGCCTGACACGTCACAGATTTAACAACATGATGTGTCGACCAGATGTATAAACGCAAGTCCTAAATTCAATTGTTTTTGAATTCATCTTCAGTTAGAGCTCAGTGACAGCTCATTTAGACATTTGTTTTACTTTCCTCTATTTATGTGAATTCTTTGACACTGAACCCAACCCTTTTGGGACACATTGGTTTGTTTTTCTCAAAAACACTTGGTTAGACACTAAATCCTTAACGTTTCAGAGAAATATGAATCAACATGGATTGATGGGGAACCACAGACACTCTGAAAATGATCTGAGATTATAATTAAGTATGGTGGGGTGAACTTGTCTTACATTAAATAGTCGGGAAGTTCCTCTGCTGAGGTTTGTTTGACAGGTGTTTTTTCTCCCTCATGGTCTGTAGATAGGAAAAAAGCAAACACACATTGAAAAAATGTTATAGCAGTGTGCCAATGGAAATGTGATAATTTGCCCATTATATCAGGGCTGATGGAATCATTTATAGCTTCCTCCGATAAGATGTCTGATCCAAGGCAAGCAGTCACGTCAGCAGCTCCGGTAGGAGGCAATGCTGCCTGCTGACTCGTTCGACCATAGGTCACCCAGCTGTTCCACAGTCAATCATCAACAGACTAGAGCGAGGACAGAAGACCGGAGGGCGGAGAAAGTATCTCAGTCCTAACAGTACTCACTGCTCTCTCTCGTGAAAATACATGAATTGCTCTTTGTTGGCTGCCAGCAGCAACTATAACCCAGTTCTGGGTATTTTTTCCCTTTTTTGCTAAATCAGAGCTGAAAATGTTTTGGCATAAATATATAATTTAAAAAAATAGCATAAATGAAGTGCAAAAAAACCTTTCAGAGAAGTATAGTTTTTTGAGCAATTACCTTTCAGATTTTCTTGGTTCTGTTTAAGGTCTGGACTGTTCTCAATCCAGTCTGGTTTAAAGCGTTCTCTTTCCTTTTCTTTGTGCTTTTTGGACCTCTTCTTTTTATGTTGGCCACTTGTGAACTGTTGGTCAGTGCAAATGTCAGTGTCTGGGAGCTTAGAGCTGGGCGCAGTCGGGGCTGGCTCTGCCCTCTCCACTTTTGGAATAGAAGAACACCCGCTGAGCTTATGCGGTGAATACAGACGGATTGGACTCCCCTGGAGATGATTGTTGGTTTTGTCAAACTCGAGTTTGACCTGTACACTAGAGTTTCCGTGACTGAAGGAGTTGCGGGCTTCATTGGTGCCACAGTCACCATAAGAGGACGATTGCAGAGGCAAACACTGGTCTGATAGTCTTTGTTTTTTGGGAGTCTGGCAGTTGGTAGGGTCTGACGGTAATGGGCGTTTCTGAGGGGAAAGCAGAGAAACAATGATTCACTGGACTTCGGAATATTAGAAGGCAAGTAACAGGGGATGTGCTAAGAGTGTCTGTACCAGGTGCCTGAATAGATGTTCACTCAAATGCTATAGCTGGACATTTGGTTTAGATATTTTATATGATAACAGTTAGATGAGAAGATTAACATCAATCTTAACATTACACATAAAATTACAGCTATCAAAATATTTAAGAAAAATAATACAATGTAGGTATCATCACAGACATAACAAGAGTCTGCTCAGACAACTTTCTCCCCAATCTGAAAAATACAAACAAGCATCATTTGAAATTAAGTGGCATCAAACACTACAAGATTTCATTCCTGATTTCCCTTCTCGGGATTTCTGGAGAAGCAGCTGTGGACGTAAACAAAACAAATGATAAGTTACTGTAGAAAATCAGCCTACTTTCCCTTTAGAAAGCAGAGGAAAAAAAGTGAGGATAATCACATTTCTAGGAAGACCAAGCAACATTGGTATCCTAGCTAATGTTAGACTAAATGCTTGTTACTGGCAACGCAGTCGGCTCCTTCGGGGACGTCTCTCGCTAAGAGATTGCTATGTAATCATCTATAATCTAACTCCTGAATGTGTCACACTACTGGATAATCTGGACCGATCAAAGTTCCAGACCTGTTTTCTTCCAGAATTGTTGAGTACTGAAAGCAATATCCGCCTAATTGTCTTATAATGTGAGCTCGGTTGTAGCTTAGCTTAGCATAAAGTCTGGTATCAAGAGGAAACAGTTAGACTTGCTAATCTAAAACTATCAACAGGTGGAGTACAAAACAAAAAATCAAAACACATCCACGCATTCGTTCTGTCATGTCTCATGCAGTAGACCCTCACGTGTGCTATAGTTAAACAAGCATAGCTGCCAAAAAATGCATGACTGAAGTTAAAATGATTGAACAAACTCCGCCAGAAGATTATATACTGACACCATCTGCCTCACGATCTACGTCGTCAGATTGAATTGCTAGACGTGATAATATCTCGCTAACGTTGCTGTGTCAGCACCACCTTGCATTAAGATACATTACATGATAAATTCAATGCACATTCAGTAAAGAACAGTTTTGGGCGAACGTCATCGAGATTTGTTCAAATGTTATTTTGTAGAATGGAGTTTTTGGCAAGAAACTTGAATAAATCTTGAAGGTTTGAAGGAGCAATTTGTAGATGTTTTCAGGATCCAATCAAATCGATATTGGAGAAGGGATTGTGAAAAATGTTTATGCTACAAGATGTTGGTCCTAAAATAGGATTTTCATTCCCGCCCACAATATCGTCATAGTATCAATGTATTTGGTCAAAAACAATATGATATTTGATTTTGTCTGTATTTCTAGCCATCATTTACTGAATCAAAGAGTCCTCTTTTTTTGTGTTATAATAGTGGCAACCCTACTAATGACGCCAACAGTCAGTCTCCTCGCTATGACTGCCGCTAGAAATAAATTATCGTCAGCATTCTGAGAAGAAAGTTCGTTAATCATGATACGTTAGACAATTAATTAGTGATTGTAATTAACTTCAGTTAATGCTACTGTCTTAAGAGAGAGGGATAGAAGGGGAACCAGGCTCCCTTGCGGGAGGGACAGTAGCTGAGTTTTAATAGCAGGTAAAGGGACAGTATGTCAGAGAATAATTTTTAATTTTTCTACTATATAAAAACTTAGCCAGTTGAACACAGAAAGCCACCTTCGCTTCATTGTTTGATAGCTGAAATGTTTACCCTACTCGAGTCTATTATTATTATTGTTATTATTATTTAACCATTGTGAACTGCTTTAAATATCATTTATAATGCATTGTGTGTGTGACTTTTTGTCATGTCACTAATCCTATTAATTCAACCAATGTGTTGGCGATCAGATTCTTAAATTTGCTTTAGTTCTAAGTAAATAAATAACACATGCCTTTATTTAATATGTTGTTTCCACTATTATCATTTGTAAGCAACAGTTAATATCCTTTGAACAAGAGTGATGTAATATAATACAAAACCTTTTTACAAACACTTTTAAAGGATGGCAATATCCCACATAATATCGAGATAATATTCTTTGTCAATATTGCACACCAGTATGTGCCAGAGGATTTCTTAATCAGAACCAGTAAATTCATGCAGTTTCGTTTGCTGGTTATCAACTAACCCTTGGCAAGAAATGGTGTAGCAATTAGCATGGTAATCTAAACTAAGTGGCTCCAGCTATGGTTCAAATTCAGATTAGAAGATTAGTGAATGGCATCTATCTTTTCATCTAACTCTTGATGTTAATGTAAACAAGTCCGACGCTGTCGTCCCCTGAAAAGCCCCCAATACCTTGTGTGGTACAAACAAGTCCCCAGATTGATATCCTCAAATTAAATGTGACTCATGAATTATTCCAAACAGTCCATATTTACTCATTCTAACTATTTCTATCAAGTCAGCAATAAGATTTTAAAATAAGATCCCACAGTCACTTAAAAGTGAAGATAAATACAGTTAACAATATTTTTCTGAGCCCAGTAATAAATCAAAACAGATTTCTTTGTGTCAATTCATATGAGCTACATTTAGATACAGTTGGACTTAACGTAGGAAATTGTAGACGGGAAGCTGTTTTCCACAAAAAGCTTCTGCTAATGAGTAAAATATGAACTATATAGTGAAATAATAAATCCAAGATAGACCGCCTCTTGTAGATTCATTTGAGAGAATTTGGACATAATCGGACTTATGGTTAGGGAAAAACAGTCAAATAAACATTTTCTTACAAAAAAAAAAGCCTTAATATTGAATATGAACAATTACAGTCAAATTTGACAAATACAAGTTAGATCTCCTTGAAGTGGTTCATGTGAAGAAGTGAATGAAGTTAATGCTAAGGAATTTGTATTCTAAAAACAGTTTAGTTGAGTAAAAAGTTCCCCCTAGTGAGTAATGTATGAAATATTAGTGTGAAATATGAAATAAAAAAGATGTATCTCCTCTCCTCCTTCATATGCACTACATTTGGACTAAATCTGACCAATGGTTGAGAAATTATGGCCCAAAAACTTTTCAGGGATATTATAAGCATATTTATCAAATTGTCAACCTATTTCTTTAATTACACTTAGAACTGTATTTCATTTGTGTCAATATTGAAATATTTATTCCATTTGTATTGAAATTTACTCAAAAGATATAATAATAGAAATATATAGGAGAAATATATCACATAAAGTGTTTCATTCACATGCTGTTCTTAAGTACAATTTTGATAGACTTTTATTTTTTTAGTTTCTGAGATTTTATACTTATACTGTACAACAATTTAAAGGTAAATAATGGACTTGTTTAATGATGAACAAATTAGTTAATAATATGTAAATAAATCAGCCATAACTAATAATGATCTTTGTCACAGTCTGCTATCTGATATTGTTACCTTTACTTCAGTAGGATATCTGAATATTGGTTCCCCCTTTATTTCCAGCCACATCAGTGAAACGGACATACCTCATCTATTCTTAGTCTCATAAGCAAGAGGAAGTATGGGGAAATAGATTTCATTCAAACTGAATAATTACCACAGAGAGACTCTTGGCAGGACTGAGTTGTGAAGACGGAGAGTCCCCGGCAGTTTTGTGGAATGAATGGTTGGACTGGGGACTCTTCAGCAGGCTACTGTGGAGGGGCGGAAGTTTCCTGCAGAAAGATTAGAAACATAGAACCATTTCAGATGGAAAGCAACTGCAAGGTAACTGGATCGTGCAGCTAAACAGGAGGAGACGGTATGTGGGAGCTGAATGTCTTAAATAATTGGAGATTGCGAAACTGTCAAACATTTTCAGTTTCTGATTAAGACATTTGGTATGTTGTCTGTCTCCTGTCATGCAAACTACAGGAGGCAGCAACAAAGACTAAACACAGTCCAGTGAGCAGAACAATGGCAGCAGATTTCTCCTCCAATGGGGCGAACCCTCTTCTCTGTTAATCTGCTTCCTACAGTTCCTTCCTCAAGCAGACGCTACAAGTACCTCCCTCCATCAACAAGTAGATTCACGCAACTCTCTGAATCGTATGGTCAGTGCGTGTTCACAAGCATGAAACAGAGATATCATAATGACAGCAACAGGAAAAGCCTGAGTAAGAAAAGCCTGCAGTGACAAATGAATAAACTACAGGGAAGAAATGGAGTTTCCAGTGTTTACAAGCTATCTCAGTTTATTAACACATGGCTTGCATGTTTACTGGCAGCCAGAGGAAACATATGATTGAACGATATCAAGCCTGCAAAAAGCACCCCTTGCTTTTCTTAGCTGATGCCATTTGGCAACATGTTGCAGGGGATATTTTCCTCTGCTTTGATGAGATTCATCAGGGCAGAGACTTAGTCATTTAAACGTTTCCCTATTTCAGCATGATCACTGCAGACTTCAACATTAATCCAGTGGCCTTTTCTTTATGATCACCAGTAGTATCTGCCCGAACAGGTCTCTAAAGGTAAAAAAAATAACCTGAACGCATATATGACATAGCTGGGTAATATGCCAGTTGCTTTCTTGCCAACAGTCGATTGAAAAGATGTACACTCACTCTCATTTCTGCGTAGTACATATAGCAATTACCATGTGTTTATGAAAGTGACGACATAAACCCTCATGTCCCTTCATGGAGGTAGACAAAAACTAAAAATGGTCAATTATGATAAAGCAAAGCAGTCGAGGAAGAAAGACTGCTTTACTGTGTTATCCCTGACAGCAAGGGGGATATACTCTTGATGTCAGGGATGACGGTCTAGTTTACTGTTCCTGCTCAACTACTTTGCTTTGTAAAAAGCCACCAATCCCCTTCTATATAATAATAATAATAATAATACTATATACATGCAATGCCCCTGATTGAACAAAATTAAATGTGAATCTGAAATTTTTTTTAATTTTTCTGAGTTCAGTAATAAAACAAGAGAGATTTCCTTGTGTAAATTCATATGATCTAAATTTAGAAGCAGCCAATTTGTACAAAAATACGAGATATGGTCGGGAACTAACAGTCAAGAAACTGTTGTTCTGCAAACCAAGTGAGTGAAATATGACCAATTACAGTAAAATATGACAGATACAAGTTAGATCGACTTCAGGTGGTTCATGTGAGGTAAAACTGGACTAAATTTGACCAACGGTTAGGAAATTAAGTTTGGAAAACAGTCGCAAAAAAAAATTTTTTTGCATGCGCCAAATTTGGAAGAAGACAAATTATGGCCTGAAATATTTAAAAATAAAGCTCCCTCCAGCAGCGAAAATATGCAACTGACATTGCCTAAAATCAATCCAGTTCTTTCTTTTAATGCTAAAACTGATCTCTGTAGGTATAACATTTGAAAAATGATTCATGAAATAGTTGAAGTTATAACAATAACATGTAGGATCTGCGATGGATGCAGCATAGATGATTCCATAATATCACCGACTTTTTGGAGATATAATGCTGGTATTGATGCAGAACTATACCTCCAACTGATCCCTGAAATCAGTATGTTGTTAAGCATGATTACATTGTCAGACTGGAAATATCTGTGAAATGGATGGCTTTAGGAGCCAATCATACGTTAACCGGAGTTAACTGTTACTGATATTTCTATCTGGTTGACACCACAGATCAGCTTAATCCTGATACCATGTATGAATACGTGATGCATGATCAAAATCGATGGAGAATCCCAATTTTCAGTGTTAAAAATGAACCCTCTCAGCGTCTGAGAGATGAGCCCCATGAAACTTGTGTGTATCTTCCTAAAACAAGTAAAGCAGTTTTCATTGCCCGCTATAAGTGGACAGGTATGGCTTTTAATAATTTAGCAAGTTATATCTATATAGATTAATGTTCAAAATTGCCACAAAATGTAACATATAGATGGAATTTGTTGTAACAAGATTCATTCACTATTAAATTTCTGTTTCTGAAATCACTCATCAATCATCCACGATCCAATTATTTCTATTGACGGCCATTAGCTTAGTCTTTCGTTGCTAATGGTTTTTCAGTAAGCAATGGAATTCAAGCCCGGATCCTCATTTGAAGTACATACACAAGCAGTAACGAGACAGATAGGAGCATTTGATATGAAACATACATATAGAAATGCAGACCATAATAAAGTCTGCCTCGGCAGTTGGCACCACTGGTTTTAATGCCTTGTTTTAACATTCTGCCAACCACAGAACTTGGCTGCACCATATGACCAGAGCAGTGACGTCACCACAACTATTCCTATGGGGCTCCAGCCAGAAGATGATTAGCTTAGCTTAGCTCAAAGACAGTAAACAAGGAGAAACAGCCTAACCTCTACTAGCTGCTCCAAAACATGTACTTTAGGACTACACAGATAAAATATGATGTGTTTATCAGTGCGTTTTAGCTGATAGCCGGTGTTTCAGTTGTAATCTCCTGTTTCCAGTTATTGTTCAGTTTGTTACAATTCTGCTATTGCTACCTTGAGAATATTTGTCAAAATGATGAAATGTTCCACTTTTTGTTTTTCCAGAGGCTGCTGTGAAAGTACTTTCACAATAAACTCATAACGTAAGTCGTTTATATTATTTTTTATCTGTGCATTTTCTTCCTGATATCTATATGTTAGAAAACAAACAGAACCTTTCAAAAGTTTGGACACAGTTTACCAGTTATTCGAATACTTCTTTTTACTTTTATACTACTCCTTTTTTACCTCTATACTTTTTTTTTTGTAATTTTGTAGTTTTTACTTTCATAACCCAGCCAAAAAGGGGCCACAGGCCAGTGTATGTCTAGTGCCGGTCCCAAGCCCAGACAAACGGGCAGGGTTGCCTCAGGAAGGGCATCAGGCATAAAACATCAATTATACCAATTCCAAATGCGGAGCATGAAACTGATTCCAAACCGGCTCGGATAGGGCCCGGGGTAACAAAGACTGGCTCTGGCCAGCAGGGTACTGGTCTATGGACGGAAAAAGGTGATCTGCTGTGGTGACCTCGAAAGGAAGCAGCCAACAGTCGAAGAAGATAGTTTTTACTCTCATAGTTTTTCACTTCAAACCACTACATTTTACTTTCATGCTTTTTGACACTACTAATTTTTAAATGTATACTTTGAGTACATTTCAGAGTATGTTCTTTTTCACCTTTAATTGAGTATTTATGCTGACTCCATAATTGTAGTTTATCAGAGTAATATTTTTTCCAATAGAAACTGGGCTTATACTACTTGCTATATGTACTTTTGCCACCTCGGTTTATTTCTTATTCTCTCAAACATGATTTTTATGTACTATGTCTGATTTAACATCCACCTGATCAGAAGCCTATGGATGAGCTGCTTCTCTTCTTCAAGATATCCAGGCCAGTCTCTCTGGACATGTCTGTAGAGCTCGTCCTTCAGAGAGTAGCTGTGGTCTTTTTGATTCAGTTTGCCCACCTGAAAAAAAGAAGGCCCAGTTGAAATCAATATATAGAAGATAAAGTACAGAAGGAAAGGAGGTCCTCTGAGGTCAAAAGTACCAAACTGGGCTAATCCAAAGTGTTGTCACCTCAATGTATATTTAAATAAAACAAGACTTTCTTCAGTGACACATTATTGTTTCAGGGGTAAACAAATTTGGCCCTGCTCTACTACAATTTAATGCTGCTGATACAAATCTAACCAAATTGTCTACATTCAACTCTGAAAGGAGTCAGATGTCTGCTGCAGACACCCCACCAGTCTCGTGTCAAAACACAATCTTCTCCTCCAAAAGATAATTCAAGCGCAGCCCTTATTACAGCTCAAAATGGCAGCACAGTCTCCACTTGATGCCTGCAGTGGGACACTCAAACATATCGAGCACAGGACTCACTAACAGAAATAAAAACTCACTAACAGCAGAGTAGCTTTATAGCTGTACATCGCTAGTCTTTTCATTAGCGTCATTAGAAAAACACAAAGTTAGGGACTTATTTATGTTCGTAGTTTCAACCAATGAGCTGATGCCAGAACAAGCTCAATTTAATTCTACCACTCTTAAAACATTGCTGTTTTCTTATTCTTGCTGCATGGAAGTATATATCATCATCAGTCAACAGTCTCACCTCATCTAGTACCGAGGTCAGGTCAGCCTTGTCCTTTGGACTGGCCCTCTCCCTCTCCAACCACAGTAGCAGCTCAGGTTTCCTGTAGGGCTTTAAGGCCAATAGATGAATGATGCGCTCCCTCAAGGGCCGGTGCGCCACAGGGTTGGCAGCCAAGCTCCTCTTGTTGCTGGGGGAGTGCTTGCTGCTGCTATCTGAGCCTGATACCAGAGGCTGCTTCCTCTGTACCTTCACACACTTACCTAAGATCAAAAAACAATGACACACAGCAGAGTTTCAACATCATATTTGTGGAAGATGAGTTTTATTTGCCAATGAATCAAACTTTTTCACTCCAAAAAATTGCTTTGGAATGGTCATACAGTCGCTCCCCTACTCATAACTATAAAGAGTGGATATTAAACTGACCTAATTGCAGGAGTCAAAAACATTGCGAGTATCATGTAATGGCACATTGAGCATAATTATTACTAATCCAGTCCTCCGGCCAGTTATACACCTTAGCACACCCTGAATTCTAAGATTAGACAACGTCATTATGTTTCCTTGTTGTCATGCAATCTGCTTTATGCCTGAGTAACAGATACAGTGCGTGAAGCCGTTTCAGCCCATAGGATTTCTATACATAAACACGGTACGTGCTCATGCACCACTCTGTGTTGTTGCACAGAGCAGTGTTGCAGGAGCAAAAGAGAGAAAAGGGTTGACAGTAGGGTTAGTCTACTGCTGAGTAAACAGAGGAGCATGGAAACTAAAGCAAGTAACACAGAGAGGCCCTTTCTTGATGCAGCACTAATTCAGTTGGACCCAGGCAGGCAGTGCTTATGGATATCTGCAGACTGTAATCTCATTACAACATTAAGCCATACTTTGGAGGTTTCTATAGGTCGAAGACTGACAGCGCTTTCTTTCACATGGGCAACATGCAAAGAATGTCATAAGTTTTCTATATATCCACTATCGGAAAGTCATTATGGGTAACTAGTTTAGCAATTTCCTGTACTTATTGGTATTCCTTATAAGATTCAAATATGATTTTACTCTAATGTGAAAAAGTGCCTCTTTTCAAATCTACCATGAACCAGGATATCAAGACTTCAGACAAATATTCTCCCTGCACTGCAACAACTTGCACTGCCACATTAGAGACAAGCAGCAACTAGATTCTTTGTTGGATGGTAATAAATTAAAATAGCTTTAAAGGAGAGGTTTAAAGAATTGCAAAGCACTGCTTGCGTAATGATAATTCCCATAATGACCGTGATGATGCACTTACGATAAGTGAATGCTTTGACTTGCTGGGAGTGTATTCAATCGCAATGACCAATCTGTTGACAATTTTTAGTTTATTTTTTGTCAGTGTCTCCTTTACCCTGAACAAAAATGAACTTTAAATCATACATTATTTAAATTGTGGACATTTTTCTATGCTGCAACCTGTAATTGTGAGTTGGCATGCCATAAAAAGAGTCACCACAAAACAACTGTGTCCTTCTGTTTGATCCAATCCAATTTTTTCTCTTCCTGGTGTCCATGAGAAGGGGAGGGAATGTAATTGCACGTTTCTAACCAGGGTCAGATAGACATTGAAGACATGTTCAATTACTTTAGCAAAGGCTTGAGACACCATTTCTGCAGCAACGAAGGACATGCAATATGTAGAAACCAGTTTGATCAGCTGGCTTCTATAGCAATTATCCTAAGCATTATGTTTGAGCATGGGTCAACACAGCATGTTACCAACCATAAAATAGAATCGACACAAGCACTGAAATTCACATGGGACCTTTAAATGTCAAGAAGCTTTATGGCTAGATCATTTAGAAACCTGAAGCGAGGTAGATTTAATCGAGGACGGCTCTAAAGCCGTGTCTCGGGCAGTGAGGCAATGAATAAATAAAAAATAATTGTATTAAGATCCTACATATAGGCTCAGATTAGAAATATAAAGTTGTCTCTTCTTAAAGTGATGTATTTTAGTAAATGAAAACAAATTAGATTCTCGTAAGCATGATTATATTTTAGGCAAAACTTCATGAGCATGAGACTTGTTAACAGAAACTTCTGGAAAAATCAATCACATTAATGTTGCTGGCGGGCAAGTTGGCACAGAGCCTGAGCAGTCTGGTGAAAATGAAGGGAAAATTAGAAGAAAGAGAGGCATCCCTCTCGCATGAATAATTACAACACGGCACTTTGATCAATTATGTGACAACTTCCACACCATATGGCAGGGTGAAATGGTGAGAAACGATGGATTACAAGCTTCCTGGGATCATGAAAACTCTCCAGTTATCTGTCCTTGATCCCTACATGCTCGGATTCTGGAAAATGGAGCAGAATGTATATATGGCTATTAAACAAAAAGCTCACTTGGCCCCGGCTTGATCTCAATTGCTGAGCGGCTCCAGATGTCCTTTTCCACCTGAGACATGCGTTCTCGGGTCGTCTGGTAGGAATCGTCGGTAGCACAAACTGTTATCTTGTCCTGAATGCTGCCCTGGCCCTCCAGGTGATCCCTGCCATCACTGAGTGGAAATGAAAAGCGAAAATGAGTTTGAACCTACAAATTCTCCAGTTCGGCTCAAATACCTGACCGTCTGCCGAGCAAAAGCATTGCAGATTCATACAGACTGACTCTTTGACATGTGCTAGCGTGAAACTTATCGCCAAACGTTTTAGAGATTTAGTTATAAAGACTAAAGACCAACAGCTCCAACTGAACCCTTCAACATAACATAGACCCCAAAATAACCACTTTGTTCTCAGTTTTTACTGGCTACACCTTGGAGGTCAATTTTGGCATGAGCCTTTCAGTGTTATTGAGAACTTGTTCAATGTAGACTTACTATTTGATGTATAGTTGTACTATTAAAGAGAAATGGCACGGTTGATAACTATCAAATTTGGGGTTGACTATTCTAAAGGGAATGTGTGCTGCTTACCCTGAGACATACTGGTGAATGCAGTCAAAGCTAGACTGAGGCTTGTCTTTGCTGTCACTCGACAGGTAGAACGAGAAGATGCGGAGTCCGTCAGGGGATTCGATGGTCGGCACGGGGATCTTTACATACTATCAAGAAAAAGTAAATAGCAATGAGCATGTGTTTCATTACCAGTATTGTTTACAAGCACAATATATGTATCTTTATAAGGAAACAAAGAATTAAACAAAAAGGAAATTGCTTGTATTGAACGCCAAATCATTGAAATTTCTCCCAGTTCTATATAGTGCTGGCAGACTTGATTTTATTGGTGTTATGTAATAGCCATGTTTTTATCTCTCCAAGATATAGCCTGAAACGATCCAGTGCAATCTCAAAGTGGAAAAACAATGCATCAAGAAAAACAACAACAAAGCAAGTCATTTTTTTTATTGGAGATTATTTGAGCAGTATCTACTTGCTACTTTTTTCCACACCAAATGTGACCTAAATAATACTACATGGGCCAATCAAGAGGCTACATAGCACCTCCCAGGGTCATGGATAATGACCCACATGCAGTCAGTTGTGGGAAGAGCCAGACTGAGAGGCAAAACATGACAATAATATAGCAGACCGCTTACCACACAAAAAGTCCAACTCACACAAGATGGCAGGATGAAGTTTACCCTCATCAAAATGTGTTATGTAAAATGACCCAAAAACCCACTTCCAATCAATGGACAGTTCAGCACAAAAAGTCATTAACCAACAGGTAATATGACCTTTGAAACACATTTTGCGGCGGTTCTCTTCTACGGTGCCTGCAGCTGTGAGTCAGCCTGAAAATGGACAGTTTCTTGCTTTTGCTTGATTGGATGTCCTAGATTCAACAGAGAACTGATTATTGCCAACCATCCACAAAGCATGAATACGTGTTTGGTTTAATGTAATAGGGTTTCAACAAATCTGTATTCCTCTCTTTGACTTAAATTTGAGGCAGACCTTGAATAACCCACTCAAGCCAAAGTACAGAGGTGCTTTTGAACATCAAGCTTTAAAAAAATCCCAGTAATAATTAAATGGACTTGGAGATGGCTCTTTAGTTATCAGTGGTAGGTGATTGATTGTAAGCTGATTGGCTCAGACCACTGTGTCCCTGGCAGATGTGGCAGACAGAACTATAGCTCCCACAAATGCCCAGTCATGCAGCAAAGCCATAAGCAATTTTTTGCAGCCCAGAGCCAATGAGCAGCTCCTCTCCCCGACACCCCTCCTCCTGTTCTAAAACCCAACGCATGCCATTTACCCTACCCCCATCAGTCTCCAGCTTTCCCTTATGTGCACAAACCCACCCATGTCAACACGAACGCAAAGCAGCCCACAAGGCTGATAGACACTTGAGACACACTGCTGACCATTAATTCTGACCTATTTATGCCACACCGTTCAATTGAAGAGGTAACTCTGACCCATAAGTATGCACATTTTGTGTTTTATGCTAATAAAAAACCACTGACTAAAAAAGCACGGGCAAAAGCGAGCCATCTCTTCAGGAAAAATACGTGTAAGAGAGAAAGTAGTGGTTGCCTTGACCAAAATTAGAAGCAACATGGTTATTGATGTACAGCAAAGTATGCAGAAGAACTGCATTTTCATTTATTTTAATGAGAGTGCAGCTTAAGAAAAGCTTTCTTATGGTGGGGAAGAGAGCACATTAAGAATGGCAATAGTGCCACCATGTCCCCCCCTTTCAGCCTTCAGCCATGCTTTGGATTTGCCTGTCACCCCCTTCCATGCCACCATGCACACTTCACATTCTAATTCTAATCAATGTCACTCAGGTCAGACTGTTCAGAGGTCGCCCCCGTTTTATTCACAGCTTCCTTCTCAAGCTTCATAACCATATGTCATTTAACCCATAAGTTCCCAGTTCCTGACAGGGAGTGGTGAGGAAGCGGAGCCATTCTGTCTAACACCAGGACCACAGACTTAACCCTAAGATTGCAGCCAAGAAAGAACCAAAACTTGAACTAAAGGAATATTCTGACATTTTATTTTGGGAAATTCCCAAGTCTTCCCAGTCTTGTAGAAGTTAGTTGATAGGATTGATATTACCCTCATGTCTGTACAATTCATATAAATGTATTAACAGTTAGAAGATCATAGCACAAAGACAAGGAAACATCTAGCCCAGTTCTGACTGACGGCAGCAAAATCAAACAACATCTGAAATATTGGACCCACTCCTATAGGACAGTCACAATGATCAAATTAAGTAATCATCTGATAATTTGAGTTAACTTCAATTTCTTATATAATCATTCATCAACAGCTGGATGAAGTAGAAATTTCATATTTTCTTCAGTATTTCCACATTTTCCATTGTTGAATGTTTGACTGGCCCTCAGTATTGATGTCAACTAATGGCTTTTATTCTGCTATGAGTGGAGATCAAACTATGATTTGATTATAACAATTTGATGTGAATATCCCTTAGAGGCAGAGCCAAACACCACACTGCTGTGACTTGAAACTATATGAGAATCTGATAATTCTGATTGGTGACTGGTCAAAATGGCTGCCAAAAAGGAGCAGTCTAAACTGCTAATAGCAAAAAATCTAACACTTTACAGATCCACCACATCCACAAATTCACTGAACTGGCTCTTCTTCTTAATAGAGTGAATTTGCATTATTACACAGTAATTCAACTTGCATTGTAATGATGGTATACATAGAAAAATTTAATTAAATTTGAATAGATTTAATTAATGCGATCCTGACTGCCTTTTGTCGAAAATCCGCCTGTAGCATAACAGTAGACTGAAGAAAAGTCATTAAGTCAACAACCTGAATAAGTAGTGTTACTAACACAGTAGTAAATATCTTCTTAGCTAACACTAACAAACATTCACCTAAACTAAACTGAACCTATACTTTGGGTGATATAAACTAATTCCAGATATTCTGAGGCACCAAACAAACACTGTCAGAATATCAATGCAATACTATGTTTTGAATACCAGAATATATGAAAATGGCCCGAAATGTGACTTAAAAATGTAAAAATGAGGACATTGAGGAGAACAATTGTGACACCTCTATGACAAATCCACTCTGAATCAGGTTTTAGGAACAACCAGGGTTTACTCTTAGAAATGAAATACGGATGTAATTTGCATTAAATTACTTTCATGTTGAAAGAACTTTTTAGTTTCTTCTACAATTAAAAAGAAGGGCGTTTCATTGCAGTATCCTGCAGTATCCGAAAGGTAAAAGGTTTCGGGAATACATTATTGTGTTTAGAAAAATGAAATATAACTTGAAAGGAAATCAATTATATACGTAAATAAATTATATATTCTATTCACCTAGTTTCATGGAACCAGTTTATGTTCCAAGTTAATGTTATATTATATTTATATGTCATTTATTTAGATATTTCTTTCTTAACATTTATAATGACCAACTTCATGTTTTATGCAAAAATGAATGAAGAAATTAAAGAGGAGGAAGATCGCTGAGACAGTCTCTGACCATTGGTGGATCTGTGTTTTCAGAATAAAAGCGCGTGATGAGGAGTTTCTGCTTTAAACGTTTAGGATGATGTTGATATAAACATGACATTTCTTTTGATTTTACCACATAACATGGCCTCACCAATATCTTCATATTTGATAACGTTACTCAGACTAACCACTCAGAAAACGGAAATGCCTTTTCTCTCTCCCTCCCTAGTGTCTCCAGTATTGAGGTAAACATGAGTTATTATTAAGCTCTCCTTCTTTAAAGCAACAGCAAAAACGGGCCCCATAACATGGTAGACGCCCACCCTCTGATGAAACTCTAATCTATTGGTCGCTTTAGTGCTCCTCACACAGCTGTTGACAGCTCTTCCTATTGATGTGTAGGAGCATGTAGACACCATTTGCGATTAATCACTGCATTTACCCCAGCAACTGAAATTGTCTAATCATAATATGGATAATACCTCAGTTGGTTTACTAACATGTTCCTCACTTGCTATTGAATCTGCTGTCAATAACATCATTGTTTTCTATCTTTATCACATAAGGAAATAACATATTAACAATCCTGTTGTCTGGTTAGTGTGTAACATGGGGCCGTCTGAACATCCAGAGGTTTCCAGATTACAGTCATAAACAGTGACTGCAGGACAGACTGATGATCACACCCAATTTGTGCCCAGTGGCCTTTCCGTCATTATTTCTCCCAGCCTGATGCCATGAATTCAGACTCCTGATGTGTTTAATTTGTTTAACCCCCCTGTGCGAACAGTTTTGTTGTCCTATAGCTACTGTCAGTTAAGTCATTGGTGGAGATTTACATAGAGACACTGAGTCATAGAACCTTTCAAAGGGAGCTTTGGTCTGATCTCAAGGGGTGTGGCTGTGTTTGTGTATGTGTGTGTATGTGTGTGTGAGTGAGTGTAAGTGTTTGTTGTCATTTAGTATTTTTTAGTCTGAGGAAACTCCACCGGACACATTTCTCAGTCAAATATGTAGCTGAGAGAAACATCCGTGGAGTCATCACCGGCAATCCCTTGCACCAAACAAAAAAATTGACAAAAAAGACATCGAATGTATCCTCCTCACTTGAAATGTGAGCTACTCTGTTAATGAGTCACAATAAGTACACACGGGAGTGTTTATTTTTAAGTTTTCAAATTAGCACACAGCGTTCAGACACAGCTGATAACAGCTCATTGAAAACACAGCTCCAGTATTCCCAGGTCAAGGACTGGTGAGTTATGCATAATGGTTGTGTAAATAGCAATGTATTGATGTTTTCTGTAGTAGCATGGCATCATGGGAAATGTTATTTGCACTGATAAACCACCATTGCCGGCAAAAATGGGATGTGACTTATACAGGAATGTCGATGGATGAGGTAAGGTTTAATCACTTAACGTAATTTTGAAGTCTTTCATCACAGTCTAATGTATCCTCTGGTATTTTAAAACCTTTCTCCATATTTTTTAGCAACGAGGGAGACTAAAGCAATATGAAGCCATCAATAACAAAAAGATGAGTTATGTCAAAAAAGCTCAATAAAAATAGTATATAGGCATTTAAAAGCAGACTTGCTTACACTCCTTTTTTAACTGTTGAAAGTTATACTTGTATTCAATAATATTTACATACGGCAGATATACTGCGTAAACGGTGAAAATGTTTTGCCATATATCAATGATAATATTATTATTAAAGGTCGGTTTTTCAAGCCCCAATTTAAAAAGAAATATGCCAAAAAGGTCTGTTTTCTTCTTGTTCTTAAATATGTTACATGTGATTTTCAAAAATACACTTAGTTTATACATTTTCTTTTAATAATTTTATTTCCTATTACTGTTAAGAGATATTGAATAACGATTTGTCTAACTCAGAACGAAGTAATGAATGACCTAATGAAATTTCTGATGCTATTCTAATTATGACTGTGTGACTCCTAAAATGTCACACAGTCATTAATAATCTATGACTGTTACCAGAGGGTTGTAACAGCAGGAGTTATTGAGCTTGTGCTGATACAACCTGAATATCTGAAAAAGCAACAGTGTCTCGTGATGTCACCCGATGTCACGATGCAAGTCAAGTTCAGACATTTGGGCGGTTGTAGCAAGAGCCCCTGAATGGTACCAAAATGGCAATCCTTAGCACCTTGTCATTGTGGCCCTCCATGGAGTCTACAGGCCAATACAATAACTGCCTCTGTGGCAATGGTCTGGCCACATCTGCTACTTAAGGGTCTCTGTGTTTGGAGATGTCAAATACTTTCAATCTGCTATAGGGTGTGAACTGGACTGGAAAGGAAAATTTCACCTTTAACTCTGTGGGCATGCTTAAACTGCTCTTCATCTTTTGATGACCTAAAAACACTTTTTAACCCTGCCATTTGGGAAGGAAGGAAAAAATAACTTCACTGAAGAGATTGACCGCTCCCCCCCATCTCCCCTCCAGTTTTGTGCTTTTGCAAGCCAAACATCTGCAGAGGAAGATGAGCCGATAGTTTTTCTCTTTCCTTTGCTCTGTAGACGAAAGTGAGAAGACAAGTTTCTGGCTTTGATATTTGCCCATGGCAACATTGAGATCGGAGCAAACACATGGATATGAGATTTAGATTGAAGTCTCCGCCTCCTGCTCCTGTCTGTCTTGACACTAGTTACCATTGTCTTCTCATCCGAGTCTGCTCAGCCATAGCTTCTCTGTGAGCCACCCGTCTTTTGTTCTAGCGTCTTCCCCCACAAAGCTGAGTGCAATGGGCTGTCGGCCCGCCTGGATTATTCATGAACAGCGGGGACGTGTGGCTGTGTGTTGTTGTAGGGTAAAGAGAGGGATTGGGGGTTTGGGTGTGTGGAGGGGGGTTGGTGGTGGCTCCAAGTGAAGCCAGTGCATGAGGGATGGCCCTAAATAGTCTTCCTTTAGGAATGTGCCGAGCAACCCAGCAGAGTGGGGGTGCATCCTGGCTGAAGCAAGTGTATCCATTCTTTTTGTAGGTTTATATGTTCAAGTCCAATATCCCAAAGCTTCATACAGTACAATTCCACTGTGACTCATTTGTAAAAAATAAAAGGCATTGAATCATTTCATAGGGAATGCAGGGTGCGATGAGTAAGTCGGGTTGGATGTGGATGTAGTGGTTCCTGTACTCGGGGATTTATTCATTTGGGGGGGTTAGAGACAGGAAAGGAAAAGAAAAAGGAGGAGCTGGGGAATGACGGGAGTCAGTGTGGGGGTAAGGGGATGGGCAACTGTCGAGCATCCCCCAAGGTACTGTCTGTTATGCCAAGCAGAATCAGTCTTTTTCCAAGAAGCTGGAGCTAATCTGTCGACTTCAACAAACACTCTCCCCACCCCCACCCCCGCCACCCCGATCCATCCATACTGTAGGTGCCTTCCTCTTGGTACAAAGAGGGATGGAGATTTTTTTAAATACCCGGTTAAGACACTGTTTACTCAACTTGCAATGTGTAAACATGGAGCACATAAAAAAATCCACACTGTTTTCTCTTCATGAATTTCCCCTCTTGACTTTCAGTAATTTGCATTTAACTGTCATGATGGCAGGGAGTTCCCTGAACACACTCGTTATTGATCCTCAGATAACCCAGTGACACTAATATGTATTTTCCTCATTGAGTCGTGTTTCGATGGAGCAAGTCCACTAAATATCTTGGAGAGTTACACTGTACTCCCAATACTGGACTTTTCTCTCCACGCAAGCAGGCACAGTCTGTAATCCTTTAACAATTCACAGATTGTGTGTTGGGAAGTGCGTCCAAACCTGATTTAAATTACAGGGAATAATTTGAATTTAAGAGCTCACAAAAAGACAAAGCAAGAGAAAATGTTCCCATTTATGCAAAGTGTATCTCAGAACTAATACGGTTTACATAATCCTGTTAAAGCTCTCTGTCCTAAGGTTCAACAAAAGCTCTCTGGTGTTGACCCTAAAGGTCTCCGGGGTGAGTTTTAAAGACTCCTCACTTCTGTACACAAAACACAGCAGTGTTAGTGTTGCTCATATCCTGTTGTTCTGCGTTTTCAAACCCAAGAAGGACTAAAAAATGTTTGTGATAAGACTCCTTAGAGGCCAGTGCCAAAATTGTGTGACATATGTGATTACTGTCCACAGGGCATTTTAATGATGCCAAACAATTATAATCACTATTTTTTGCCATTACAATTTTAACATTTAAAAGATGTTATTCAATAGCGGCTTCTTTAGTAATGTGTTAATTATTTGAACATATGAGGCTGAACTCTCTAAAAAGTTTTTGCCATGAGGGAAGACAAAACTGGCGGTGTAAGGTAGTTGATGCAAACAGCCCAAGGACTAATTTGTTTTCAATATTTTCTCAATGTTCAATCTAGATATATCTACTTTTAGTAAATACTAGTGCCACAAACCAGTTACAATTATGATTATTCACATTTTTATTGTTGCTTTGCTCGGTCTGTGACTATTTCAATTATTTGGGTTATTTTAACTTTTGCAAAATAGCCTGCGGAGATACAGTAAATAAGGTAGCAAATCCTCCCACAGCTCAAACATTTGTCTTTTCACATAATCTGTTGCTGATCCTTGTGTAATAGCAGCTTTATGTCCCTTTCACTTTATCTCAGTGCAAATATCTTGTTATTGTATAATTCTGGGAACACTAAAGTTATGTTGTGAACCCCAATCAAAAAGCATTTATATGTGGGTCAAAGACAAGGCCAAGGTCACCCACTTAACATAAAAAGATAAATATGTATAAATATTACATTAAATCACTAAGAACTCTTCTTTTGATCCAGAAATATTTATGTTGCAAACTATTAAATTTGCAACGTAACGAGTTATTGAGCTATAAATTATCAAAATGTCATTCATTGTAACTGTCATAAAATAATAAAATAAAGATAAGCCATTTGGAAAGTTGATTTTGCATACTGTGTTCATTATTGCTGTATTTGTTCCTTTGATGTTTTATTGGAGAGGAACAGGAAATGATGCTACACGTGTCATAAAGAGTAATCCTATAAGACGATATGATCCATATAGAATCATATTCAAACCGGAGACAAAGCATTCTAAATGCATGACGTTCAACACAGAGGTAGGTTTTGGCATAAAGGTTTTCTAGTTTGAAATGTTCAATGCTGATTTAATCCTACTGAATACAATTGTACCTCATGTGTCAGTTAAACTACTGTATTTTGCACATATTTTGTGTTGCATTTGAGTAATTTTTCTCTGTCTGGTATAGAAGAAATTGAAGTTAAGCTAACCTGCAGATATTAAACATCTTATCATATTTTGTAAACTGTTTAATAATGTAAGTGGAAAATGCAGTAAGGAAGCGCAAACATCCGTCAAGGGCCAAAACGTAACTTTGAGCCTACTCTGTTCAAAAACGGACATTGTATCATAATCTCTTGTTCTTCTCTAGTATAAACATCAAAGTACAACAGTACGCACGTTTAAGGAATGATTCATGCAGATTTCTCTGTATATGTCTGAGTTATTGCCACTCTCTTAATCTACTGACAAAAAAACCCTCTGAAAACTCTGTATCAATCCGTATACAATCAAAAAGTGGTTTACTCTTTATGACATGTGTTGCATCATTTCCTAGTTCTCTTGAGTAAACTGACATTTTAGAAGCATTCTCTGACCCCCATCGGGAAAAAAAGAAAGAATATCGAAGGACCAAAGGCAAATGGCCACCAACTCCCCCCAAAGAAACATCAAAGGAAGCACAGGAACAAAGGAATCAACAACAATGGACACTACTACAATAACAATAATGGTCATAACTCCAAATGGTATATTTTTAAATTATGCAAAACATTTAACTTCACCAAAATTTGATCATCTGTAGGATATACCAAAGTCTACCACTGGGTAAAATGTAATGCAAATTCGTCCAATCTTTTTTCGGTAAACTTTGTAACAGACAGACAGATTAGCTAATTTTATCTCCCATTGGCGAAAATGTAATTGCTAAAAGTACGTTACTATCGTTGCTCCTAATAATAATTCATGGAATCAGTATTTTTATTGTTAACGGAATTCCATTTAATTAATATTTTTGGGTGGTAATGGTATGTGTTATACTGAATATCAAACTATTGTCAAACAGTGTGACAAGCATTTCTTATTAAAATACAATACATTTGTTTTGTTGACACAGAGAGAGGAAAACAAATTTCAAAGGATGAAATGAAAGATATTTTCATAGATATTATTTCCTGTGTAAGGCATGAAAGTTTCATGAAATTTCAATCATAATGGAAATTGTGAACTGTACCCATCACAAATCAAATACATTGTATTTACTGTATTATTCTATACATAGGCTCTTCTTGTACAGTGCGCCCAGGTAAATTAAGACCCGCCCAGGTGGACGCACACGGACCTGCTGACCAATGTTTACAGCCAGAGGCTGCGGTTTAATTTTGTCTTTTTATTTTGATGTCCCTGAATGTTGGCGTTCCCTTTTGCAGATAAACAGTTCTTCAAATGAAAGACAGAGGCTTCCATGCGTAGTTTGAAGGTTTAGTACCTCACAACAATGTGGAAAAATAATTAGCACTTGCTCAGTCAGCTTAATGCTAACAAATAATGGCAGTTTCCATATGCATACTAACGGAATTTGCATTAACGGCACTACCATTATCGAACAATAAGCAAGTTAGTTAGTTATTTGTTAGTTAAACTTGAGAGAATGTTTGTTAATGATATGCTGATCAGAATATGGTTTAATGATAAAAAGCGAAAAACTACGAAGTCCCTTGAGAAAAAAATAAATTAATATTATACAACGTATTATCTTGTGCGCACAAGATAAATTACTGTTAATCCATATGCGTTGCTTGATGAACCAAGTCCCCATAGAACCTATAATGGACTGAACAGAGTTTATAATGTTTTATTTTCACTTCGAAGTGTCATATTGCTTCATGAAACACCGCAAGGAGGGCATTGTATGCAAATTTCATCAAGTCAGAACAAAACATAATCAACATGATCAACCTTACTTCTGTTGTGATCCTACAATAAAAGATCAATTAAAAAACACTGCTGATAAGGAAAAATAAGTACGTGCTTATGCCATAAACAGAAATAAATTGGGGTGTTTATTCATTCACCAATAGAAATGTATTTTGATATGTAAATAGTAATTTACTACTTATTATTTCTTTACGTTGAAATAATATATAAAAAAATTGTTGCAAATGGTAATTTGTTTTAATTTGTAAATTGATATTTATGTTGACCTAAGATAGAAGATGGAAATTCATTTACAATAAACTTTTGTTTAGTTTACTAGTTGATTAGTTTATTAGTGAACCCACGCTGTGCTGCCCACCCGACCACCGCAAGTAAAATCTCAACCTTTGGCAAACACTGATTTAAAATAAAATAATATTGTTTTTCAAAAAACATGTAGTCTTTAGTGTAGTGTAGTGTGAATTATATTTTACAAGGGTAAATTCATATGAATCACAAAAGAATTCTTCAACATAAATAGCGTAGGGGCATAGGTGACACTCCAATGAACATAAAAAAAAAAGATTATTAGAGAACTGTAACTGATGTTTCTTTGACAGTACACGCCTGTTGGTAATGTGAGTTTCCCTCAGTAATATTTTCACTTCCCCAGTGTGACGCTTCATATTTAGCGCTGACAGTTCTAGATTAGTTCAGGATGTCAATAAAAAACACACACTCAACAAGAAAGGCTCAAATTTGTACTGTATGATTTTCAGAGCAATTTTAATTCTAGCAAATGGAGGTTTTTATCTTGACCTTTAGTCAAACTGACCACGTATTTAATGCCATTGGTTCCTGATCGTTCTGAGACCATAAACTTAAACAAAAAGATCGCCCCAGTCAGCACTGTATCCTTGTCTGAAGCTAAAGACTATAGACCCCCCCGACCCCCTCCCTATAACTGTAAAAGTGCATGATGCTTGTTCTTAAAATATACTGTACAATACGAAGCATCTAAGGGCAGCTGCCTCCGCATAAACACGGTGGGCCTCAGAGAACACAGAGGCTTAACACATCTGGATGAATAGAGCGGCGTGTGCCCTTTCAGAAACACGTGGGACAACTCTCCCTCTCACTGCTATGCCACTGGGAGAGGACAGCTCTCAAACCACATTCCTGTTATTGTTATTCTAATTAGCGTCCAGAAAATAAGGGAGGGAAAGAAATTACATGTGCATGCACACATGAACACTCTCTGCAGAAGCTTATTTGCTGTGCAAGCGGGAGGTGAAGCAAATCTGTGTGGTGGTGGTGGGTAGAATCAGAGCAGATAGAGGCCCTGATGTCTTCCAAGGCTTGAGGTAGAATGGCCAAATAATCAAGACGGCAGGCGGGAGGGAACCCGAGGCAAGCTCAGCCTTCACACACAGTCGTCATGAGAGTATCTTCAAGAGCGCCTCTAAATTCCCCTCATCCCAACGCTGCTGCTTTTATGTGACAGCTGTGCACATAAATTCAGCCTGGGTCATAAACAAAAACAATTACTCTAGCAAATACATTTCAACATTTATGAAGTGAAAAGTAAATGAAACTGCTGCCATATCTGACACAGTCCAATAAACGGTAAAAGATGCGACATCCATGTTTACTCAAATATTTTAATCGTAAAATTTAAAAATCAATTCCAACAAACTAATACTGAGCAGCTCCACAGCATGTCAACATTCAATAGGTGAGATGCAGTCCTATCTCAGCCATAAGAAAACCACTATAAAAATGGATAAAACCCATTTCATAGTCTCTATGCAACCTGCAGCATGGATTTAATACAGAGGAACTTACACAAGCTTCATTTCTTTCTAAGTGGACATAAATCATGCCAACAAGCATGCGCTGATGCCAGCCCTAAAGGAAAATAAGCACTAGGATGTGAAATTCCAAGCCATGGGAACCCGGACCAGCTCTGAATATATTCCTTGATCCCCAGTGATTATTTCAAAGTAATCCAGAATCTAATTTCTTTTCAATGTTTCCTTTAATGAAAGTGTATCACTACATTTTTTATTTCATCACATTTGCTTTTTTTCAAGTCTATTTCAGGGTGTCCCACCCTAGTTTTTGATAGAACCACTGTCCTCCAATGTCTTCCAGATTTATGTCTGTTTAAATCCCATTTAGGTGATAGAAATGGTTAGATAGATCCAAAGGCAGAATTGTTTACTTCAATATGCGTGTTTGACAGATGCCTCTAACACCAGTTTCAGAGGAATCTAAAAGGTGGAATCTTTCATCACATGATTAAAAGCTTGGCAGTCAATTCACAATAATACTTCCAAATGCTGCAATGCTTGAGAAAAAGGCTGCCGGGAACCTCAGTGTGCTATTTCTCGATAGGGGCCTCGGCCCCTGGTACCGCTGAGCCCTGGATAGACGCCAGGACATTGATTTGAAGAATTTCTCTGGTTTTTGTTGTCCAAGGAGACCTAGATCTGAAAGAAGTGGTCTAGGATTCTGTGATGGATCTCTGTCTCTGGCAACTGTCAAAAGACACTAGCCTCCTCAGTCACTACACATGACCTCATGGACTTCATGTTGCTTTTGATGAAGGGATGATCTCCTGCAAATACTTATCCAGAAACTGAAACGCGAGGGAATACCAAAATGTATGATGCTGTAACCCTCAGATAGGCTAATCATTATCCTCTAGGTCTGTTGTATGCCAGACTGCCATGTTCACCAACATCCTCCCCCCACTAACGGCTTAATCTGGCCTCCCCCACCACCAATGGTTGCAGCTACCTCATTAATGCCCAATCGTCCAGCACAGGGACTATTGTCAGAGGGGGAGGAAGCCCGAGCTTGAATTCCGCAAAGCAATTTGAATATATAATGTGCCAGCCAAGACCACCAAATCCCATTCAGTGATTAAAGAACACTTAAATTTGCTCTCTCTTAACATCTTTTCACAGAAAGATTGTTATTAGCAGGTTAATCTGCTGCATGATTTACATTTGTCTCATAACATGTTTACATATATTATTTGTGCTCTGAACCTAATATGCATGCCACCAGGATAAAAATTCCACTGTTCATGCATCATTCCTACATGTCAGATCTCTCATGTCTGCATTGGAACAACAGGCATGGAGACATAAGGACTCCCTGGGGTTTGCCATCTCCCCAACCTCCTCCCCCTCCCCTGAACAAAGCCTCCCCAGTTGCGAGGCTGACCTAGTAACCTGGCTAGCAGCCTGAGGGTACATCGCACCCTGTCTTAGGGCTTCCATGTGAGTGGACAGGGCCAGCATTTATGTACAGAGTAAAGTCACTTTCGTCAGTGCAATCGGCTCTTGTGGGGATTAGAACAGCTCCTTTTAGACCGGGGTGATTGTGTGGTAAACGTGTAGTAGCCTAGCAGGCAAAGCCAGGGAGGGTGTAA
This sequence comes from Lophius americanus, assembly GCA_037951165.1. Taxonomy (NCBI): domain Eukaryota; kingdom Metazoa; phylum Chordata; class Actinopteri; order Lophiiformes; family Lophiidae; genus Lophius; species Lophius americanus. Next base: position 11,866,515 of record JBBDHG010000009.1, read on the forward strand.
TAGTTTCCCGGCTAATCTGGCTGGTCACAGGCATCTTTCATTATAGGCTCTATGCATGGATGCAGACTCTTGCTTTCAGTGCTAAATGTTTTATAGGATTATTTACCATGCCTATGTATATACATATAGAGTCAAGCACTGTTGACACACTATAGTATAGCTTTGAGAAATAATGACAGGTTTGCCTCAGGCTCCTTTGGCTACAGTGCTCTCAAAGAATCCATACTCCATGTGTTGATCACTGGATCATTAGCCTCATTGTTTTAAAAGATAAAACAGTCCAAGGCAACCAAATCAATCAACCGAGAAGTTGCTAAATCATCCCAACCTTTTAAAAATCAAAAGGCCAACTTCTTTGTGGATGCTCGCATGTGCTCATTGAATCTACGAGTATCAAATAATATGTGCAGAGGAACTGTCACAAGTGTGCTCAACAGCATATCAGAACTAATTAGAGCATTTAATTTCTGGGGCATAAGGGAGAATATGCAAAACGTCTTACCCCCTGGCTCCCCTTGAAGCAAATCACTGGCTGATTTGATAGCGATGCCTAAGGAGAGAAAGCGAGAGAGAAGACAGCGGTCAGGAATCATGTTCATGGTTTATCTAATGGGCAGATAATACGATATGAGTAAAAATATACTGCCATTGTTCCAGCTCATGCTGCATGGATTTCTCTAGATAGCATCAGTCTGACTGTAGCTAAGACAAAGCTTGGCAAAACTTCCTCATTAAATGCCAAAAATGCCATAATTGCCACTTCCCATCAGGCTTTGCTCAGACATAATTAAATCTACAATGCAGGGGTTTCTGACTTTGATCATTAGACAAATGTATGTGATTAATGGATCTATCCAATTTTAGAGAAAACCTGTTTCACGTCAGTCAGTTTTCGGAGAATTTTTTCTATGTTTCAGCTGATCTTCGGTCTAAATGATTTAAATAATAATGGCTACAACTAATCCCAAAGTAAAGACAACACACTTTCTGAAACCAATAATGTTTCTTTAAAAGGTTGCTTTTATAAGCACACCATACTGCGGTTTGTAACACTGCTACTTTCAAAGACAAACACTTCCATGACTCTAAACTACTGAAAATCCTACTGTATTGTTCCTTTACCCCTACTGATAAAGAAATATAAACCATAATAATAAAATCGCCCTTTGAGGCAACAGTATCCAAGTTAATAGATGGAGGCTACTATCTGTGAACTACAGCTTTTCCTGTGCTTAACAGAGCTCTTTATCTATTATTAATGGTGATGTGAAATTTTTCCTGTTGAGAATTGTTACGACTTCTTCACAAACCATTAATATTAAATTAATAAATACTAATATTTTTTCAGTTCATTAATAATTGGAAAGAATACTATTTGTAAACTATTTTTGGTGATTGATTTAACAATTTCAACCAAAAATGTCAAACATTTGCTGGTCTCAAATTTTAAAATGTAGATATATTTGCTACTTAATTTGAGGGTAGCCAGGTTATGAGCATTGTATTTGCATCGTCCTCCAAGTGGAACATTTGCACTACAATATTAGCTCTACCAAGGAGGTTATGCTTTTATTAACGTCTCTACTAAGTTACAAGCGGAATTCAATAGAAGAAAGGCGATGCTTGGAATGGGGAAATGGTTATTTAATTCAGACCAAGATGACTCTGCTTACCCTTACTTTCTTTTTCTGTTTGCTTGTTGGTTTGTTAGAAGATTTCATTGAATAGTTCTTTAAATTTTAGTGCGGATTTGAAATAAGATTCGGGTTGTTTTCCCCCACTTTCTTTAACAAGATAAGCATTTGGGCCAGTATTCACAGAGCTTTGTGCAGAGGTGGGGCATCTTTCACAGACATGTGCAGTAGTGTAGTGTGTTTGGCCTTGGCGGAGGTAGGTACTTCAGTGAGTGTCACTACTAGTTCATAGCTGCATAAAGGGTGGCTTATTGGACACCGAGAACCCCATACAAGTTAATTAATAGAGGACCAACATTTATAAAGAACGAGATTAATAATAAACAATAGCCAAATTGATGTTTTAAGAACCTAGCAACCCCAAAGTAGTTAATATTAGCCAGAACATCAAAACCACCTTAGTAATATTGTGTAGGTCCCTTTTTTGCCAACAAAATATCTATGTGTTGCACTTTGTGTTTCGAAACCTCTGTCGGAACGCGCATTTAGTTTATCCGCAGTTTGTGCTAGAGGAGCTCTTCTGTGTAAATGTACAACATGAGCTTTAGCCTTTGCTTCCTATTTGGTTGTTCTTCCCTTGACCAGTTTGGAAAGTACTAAACACTGCAGACTAGTAACACCCAGCTAGATTAGCAGATTTGAAGATTCTCAGACCTAGTAAATTAGCCATCACAATTATGTCAAAATGGCTCAGATTTTTTTGCTGTCTCTGGTTTCAACACATAAACCTCAAGGCAAAAATTTCACATGATGCTTGAAATTGCCAATCAAATGACTGGTGGCATTGTTATGACATAATAATGTATTTCTGACTTCACCTGTGAGGGGTTATAATGTTATGGTTGACGAGTATAAGTGACGTATATGTCATAAGTAAATGATATACAAGTTATTAATGAAGCCATTTCTTAAAATTATTGACAGTTTAGATGGTTTTTGATACAATTGTGTATGAAATTTAAAAAATAAGAATTTAAGTTGATAATAACTTCAAATAAATATATTGTACAATGTGCGCAAGAGTACATTCTCTTAGTTTATAAACTTATACCAATTCTATTTTTTGTATGTTTTATGGCTGATGAATTTCTAATGTCATGAACCTGAAGGTGAAGCATTATTTATTTTGTTGTGCATTGTATAATGACAGTAAATTATTTCTATGTGATGTTATACCATACTAAATTCAAATCATTTTATAGTTCAAATATTTATAATTATTTGATTTGAATAAAGACAGTTCCAGTTATAATTGCTTTATTCTGGGTTTCACAAGCCCTTCTCCTCACCATTAAAACCAGCAATGAAAACCCTAAAGTGAATCATATCCTAAACCACGTTTGCCTACAAGCTTTCTGGGGTGGTCTTTGCCTTGGAAAACTTTTTGCAGGAACCTCTCCTGCCTTCCTGCCTGCTTTGGCGTGCAGGAAGCTGTCAGGCCGGTGAGAACTGGAGTTTACTCCGCTTCACGGACCAATGAGCTCTAGAGCTGGGCGGGCTTCCAGGCGTGTAAAAGGCAAAAAAACAATAATACACAAGAGCCCAGTAACAACTTGCTGAGCACTGCCATCCAGCCCGACGCAGACGGCACAGCTGAGCCACTCATTCCCACATGCAGGGGGGAAAACTCAACTAAATGATCCTCCCTGCACCCCTCACTGTGGGATTAATTCTCCTATCTGGCACTGCTGTGGGAAAAAAATAGAGCAAACTATTATTGCTCTTTTCTAATGGAGCTTAAAGGGAATAAAACTATGCGGAGATGAAATATTTTCCGGATAAATTGTTCATTAATTTGCTCCCACACCAGAAAACAGCTTATTATTGTTTTATTTTCTTACAATTTAATGCCTGACAATCGATTATCAGAATAATGGATTTAAGATGAGATGTATCTAAAAAGAAACACAAGAGAGAACAACATTCTTTTAAATCTCTAGGCTCAAATGAGCTCTGTCAGATGAGAACTTCTATGACTTGGTTTTACGGGGAATAACACAAACCACAATTAAATAACAGCCAGAGAATCTTCTTCAACGCATTCCAGTGATAATTCAGAGAATTAAGACTGTAGAAACATCAGCTTCATTTATCATTGTTTATTATAGAATCGCCTGTTATGATGATAATAATAAATCAGCATTTGCCTTTCAGTTTTTTCTATCAGACCCTTGAGAACTATTTCAACTTTACTCAGAACGAGCTGTGTTCAGGAGATTTCACAATTCCCGGAGTTGGGACGCGATTAAGAAAATTAAAATATAGCTGCAAAAACACGCTCGCGCTCGAAAGTTGAAGGTGGTTCTCCGTCTTACCTTCAGGTTCTGGTAGGCTTCGATGGTCCTGATTGCGGTGTCAGTGAGTTTGACGTGATAAAGACTCTGCTTCGGGCTGTTTTTGTTGATTTTGCCACAGGAGAGCCCGTACCGGTGCTCCTGTCTCAGCGCTGCCATTTCTATTACTGAACCCTGCTGGTGACATTCTGCCTCAGACGTCAGAGCGCGGGGGCGGGGCTATCTCACAAACACACGGCACGTACCCATGTACATGCGCAGCCACGCGCACGTACAAGCACAGATAGGAAGTAAGCAAACAATTTAACTTCAGTTTCCCAGGGCCACTTTTTCATCTCTGCCCATAGGTAGGGGCAATTTAAGCTTGTGCTGCGCAACGGGTGAACCTCCCTTTCAAAAAAAAATGTTTTAATTGAAAATAAAAATTTATAATTTTATAAAAATAAATAAAAATAATAGTTCTCAAACCTCTCTCTTCGTTTGATTGGCTATTCAGATATTCAAAATGGCTTGTACTCATTTACAGGTATTTGTATGCAATGTAACTTATTACTGTGTTTTAATTCATTACTTATACATCATCAATAAATATTATAAATTCTGCAGGCTGTCCACAAATATTAGCAGAATCTTGTATTCACGTCTACTTAAATCTTTGCCGCCCCCCACCCCTTGGCCCTGGCCACCACATAAAAAATTCCTCGGACTACCCATATTATCATGGTGACTTATCATTGCATCCAATATTGGTTTGTCTTGGACAGAAAACGGAATACTGTCTTCCTATGGCTCATGTCATAAGTTCATTGCTGAAATGCACCTCTAGTCTTTCTTGCCATATAGTATGTACTCTGTAATTCATGTACAAATACTCCTATATTACATAATGGTTAGGTATTTATCATACAAACTTGCAGAGCATATTCTCTCCTACTAACATAGTCACTTAGTAGAAATATATATTCTCCAGCCACAGTTGGTGTTAAAAAGTATGTTGTTGCAATGGAAGATAAACAGGCTTAAATGCAAAACAGGCTTTCCTTATGAAATGCTATGAAAAAGTACAGGCCCCCTTTTGACTAATTTTTACTTTATTTTCTGTGTATCTCATTCTAAACTGTGTTGCAAATTTTAAAATAAAGTCATTTCAAGTTTTTGGTAATTAAAAAGGCTTAAACAATTCCTAAATTATTGGAGTGAAAAGGTGTTCACCTTCCTTGATCTTAACAGCTAGTTGTACCACATTAAGCAGGAACAGCTGCAACCAAACACTTTTGATAACTTCAGACCACTCTCTGACATCGCTGTGGGGGAATTTGGCCCACTCCTCTTCACAGAAGTGCTTTAGTGTAGCCACATTGGAGGTTGTGTGAACATGAACTTCTCTTTGCAGGTCCCATCAAAACAAAACAGTATGGTTCAGGTCCAGACTTTGGTACCAATTAGACCCACGGGCCAACATGTTCTGAAAAATGTCTAAGTGATTATTTTATTAGTCATTTTGTGTCAAGCAAAAAACGGTCTAAGCATGATTTGTAGGATTTAATGCTTGCCTTACGTGGCAATGCATGTACTATATGTGACTATACCACATGCTCACACACACATTGTTCATTTTATCAAAGCTGAAGTACGCAGCCCTATTTACATAAGAGATTAGATATCACGTTATCATCATTGTGGATAGTGCATGTGCTTTTCAGCATCCATCCAACAGTGATTAATGGATAAGCAATATATGGTATATATGGCTTTTCTGAGTGATATATACTGTAGTGTTAACAGAAGAGATATGCAGTTCAGGCATTATTTACCCTCCCCCAAACCCATTGTTAAATTGACTGTCTACCCACTTTCACATTCCGTCTAAAAAAAAAAACTTTTTAGACTTGCTTATTCTAAGTGACTGCTGGTTTGACCTTGTATTTATTTTAAGCTTTTATTGCATATCCCTATACTATGTACTGATATTTAAGCTTTTTATTGTACATCTGTAAGGTGACCGTAAAAGTCATGAAAGGCGCCCATTATGTATTAATAAATATTATTATTATTATTATTACTATTATCAGTAGTAGTAGCACAACTAATAGCATAGACACATTGCATAGAGGAGATTACTTAACAGTATAATAGATTATTAAAAGTATGTATGTATATACTTCACTACACTTTGATCCGTTTGTAAGCAAAGGTACTAAGATGTTTCCATTAAAATTAAATGGAAAAGTTCTTATTAAGTTATTTGGCCCCTTTCAAAAAAATTTATTCTAAAAATATTGCAAAACTGCAATCCAAGACTGAATGTCCTTGAATTTTCTGTATCTTAATCCAGACAAAACTGAAAATATTGTTAATTGGACCAGACACATTCTCCACTGCTGTTGATAAGTTTGTTAGGCCATTTAAACCAAATATCTAATCCACTGCTTAGAATTTAGGAATAGTTTTTGATCACTCCATGAACTTTGATCACCAGATCACAAAACTAGTTCAATCCTGTTTCCTGCAGCTTAGAAATGTCGCCAACATCCGACCAATGCTCTCCTTTACAGAACTTGATTTAGTAATTAACTCCTCCGTTTTTCTCTCTTCTCTCGTTCCGAATATTGTAATTCCCTATACACTTGCCTCAGCCAATCATCTTCACATCGTTTACAGTTAGTCCAAAACGCAGCAGCTGGATTATTAACTAGATGCAGCCGTCAGCCCTATATCTCGTCTGTTCTTGCATTCCTCCCCTGGCTTCCTGTTAAATCTAGAACAAACTATTAGATCCTGCTTGTCACTTACAAAACACTACATGGTCTCACCCCAACATGCATTTCCCAACTCCTGACTCCATACCCCACTCCTCGTCCATTCAGAACATTTAATCACAACCTTCTCTCTATCCCCCACTCAACTTAACAACCAAAGGTGACGGTGCCTTCTCTGTTTTAAGCCGCACCCTTTGGAACCAGCTTCCACAATCCATCAAATCTGTTGAATCTTTGGACAGCTTCAAGAAGCAGCTCAAAACTCACCGGTACAGACAAGCATTCATGTCATTCTTGTTCCCTTTCTGTGTGTACACGTGTTTTGTTTCGGCTTATTTTCCTTTGTTTGTTGTTGTACTTTATTTATGTGGTATTGTTTATTTTGGATTTTGTAATCTCTGTGTCTGTGAAGAATTTTATAAATATGGGTTTTCAAAATGCTATATAAAGTTTTTTTATTATTTATTCTTATGCAGACTCCAGCTAGCAGATGTTTTCGTCATTGGTTTATCTACCAGTTATTTTCTAAATTGATGAATTATTAATCATAATTCCTAGAGCTAAAAGAGACATATTAAAATACCTTTTCAAAAAAGATTCAGTTTTATATTAAACTAGATTAAAAATAAAAAACAGACAATCCTTACATTTACCGTGTGGAGGTTGCCTGAAATGGGACAAAATAATGCAATTATTAATAGGTGTAAATTATGATGAAAAATAATAATTTTTACACTGTATTTTATGATATCTTAATGTGAGAACAGCATTTAAATGGCGTTATTCATCAAGGTAGGTAGATGACTAGTATATACTAAAATGTAAGGTTGTTGAACGTAGTGATGCTTTTTCATGACCCATTTAAAAGCAGTACAATATCTACATTTGATTGTTTAAAGTACAATATTCCAGTTAAATTTTCAACCCAAGGCTGCACAGATACTAACATCATTATTGTTATTTCAAATGTGTTGGCGTGTGTTAAGTTTCTTTCTCTGTATTAGCACGATATGCCATTTGTCAATTTACTGACAAATGGCAAGTTGCTATCTTGATAACGTTTAAGAATGCATGATAATCATGATGATGTTTAATTTGTTATATTGCATCCTATGTGGTCTGATTATGATAACTATAGCTGTCAAATAAATACAGTGGAGTAAAGAGTATAGTACTATCATCCGCAATGTATAGGAGTAAAAGTCAAAAAGTTGTAAAGTGAAAGTATATCACAATTTAAGTTCACTATAAAAGTGCAGGGTCCTGGCTAATTCCGTCTTTATTGGCAATGTGCATCACGTGTCTCTGTGTCAGAGTAAATACAACTAAGTATGGAATATCGATTTTTCTCTTTAATCCTTACGGACAGCATGCTTCAACTGTGGATTGAAAAGTGAACTCAGAGTCAGAAATGTAGTGTTTCATTATCTTAAGTGTTAGTTTATGTAGAAATGTAGTGTTTCATTATCTTAAGTGTTAGTTTATGTAAGTTCTACTCCTGCAGGGAAATACTTTTAGTAAAGTGTGATATTTTCTAATTTTCCTGAAATTTGAAATGGCAAATAATTTGGGAGATGTGAGAATTATTTGGAATAAGTGGTGTATCAATGTTACAGCAGGAAATAAGATAATGTTTTTTGTGTGAACACATTATCATTATATCAGCCTCTGCGAAGTGGATGTGTTACAATTCAATGTAAATTTGCATATGGGGACATCCAACTCCCTCCAGTTAAATGCATACAGTTTAGCATTCGTATCTAAGTCAAGATTCACACAAAATAGCATGAAATCTATTTTCTCAATGTAACCATCAGAAAATAAATTAATAATAGGATTATTGTGAATGTGCTCAAATGAATGTGCTCAAAGCAGTTTTACACCATATAAATTGTATTTATTGTGTACTGATAGCTTTAAACCCACCAGGTTATTGTGACTTTCAAAACGTTGCCGCATTTCTTAAAAGGTGAGATAAATCCCATAAAAATTAAGGGAGAGCCTGTGTATTCCGAGATCTTATTGGCTGATTGCGTTCGTGGAAAACTGTGTTATGTATGGGGTACAATAGTGAAGTCATTAAGAAGCTTACATACGTTCTGGCAGATTAGGTTTTTCCCTTCTAATCCTCCAGATTATCACTGTACAAACCTGCGGGCTGGGAGTGCTTTGTTGTACTGCGCAGTTTCTTTACGTTGATCTTTTTTGTTGCTGCTTCATCATTGCACTTTATAGACACAAAGTGGGAAGAGAGGAGGTCAAAGTGCAAAAGGGCTGAAGAAACTACACAACTGCATGCAGAGAAAAAAATCGTGGATGAAGCAGGATTAAGGGTTGCTCCCTGAGTTGGATATAATTAAACAAAGCATGCTTTACATTGTGGGAATATTCTTTTTGTTTTGACAGAGTCTACATAGGAGAACTGGGTTCACAGCAGCGCTACTAACCTAAGGAGAAGATTGGCTGGACAAGGAGGATTATCTCTTGTGGGGACTAATGCAGACGATGTCCATCACTCTCTGTGGTGAAATGGAAACAGAGGCATGTTTTGAAGAGCGCAAAGACCTGGGTGCGGAGGCTACAAAGCCGGGGCTAAAACAGGCCATTTCTGAGACTGTTGACAGCCACAAGCACACCGAGATCCACCGTGGGTCTGCAGAGGAGGGTGATGAGCTGTTTGGGAGAGAGCAGGCTGAAATGGAGAACTGTTCAGAAGGGAGTGAAGGCATTGAGATAAAAAGCCCCTCTGATCATGAGCAACAAAGTGGAGGCAGAGAATACAAGGAACAGAGGAAATTGAAGAAAACAAACAGCTGGAAGATGGTACGATTCCAAGACCCATCCTTGGTGGATGATGTGTTGGAGAGGGACAGCTCGGCAGAGAGTCTCTTTCCGAAATACGCACTAAAGGAGTGGACCTCCTCAACCTTTGAGGAACTGTTTGTGGCAGAAGATTGGCAGGACATAACAGGTGAGGAGGATCCATGAGTGAACAGTGGAAACATTCTCAACATTAGGTACATATAGTGCATTATAAATTAAATGTATTATTATTATTATTCATGTATCTGTAGATTATTACTTACTAATTCACAAAAGAAGAAAAGCAATCAAATATGTCTGATGTCATGATCGCAGCGGGGCTTTTACTATGTGTGCGTTAGCCAACAATTATCTGATTCAACCCAACCGTTTCAACATGGCCTTCTTGTTTTCCCTCATGCAGAGGACCGTCTGCTGCGAAAAAAGGTGCTAGAGTTCAGTGTCCCGGAGGAAATACAGCCCATCTGGGGCCAGGAGGTCACTGTGAAGATGCAGTGTGTCCTGGATGATCGCACTGTGGTGGAAAAGGACCCCAAGCTTGTCTTTGTTATTGGAGAGGGGGATGTAAACCTGGTAAATACTTTTGAATCCCTCCATTTTCTGGAACAAATTAGTTTTATGCAGTATGGGGATCGTTCTTAATTCATCATATGTCAATGGTGACCAGTACAGAGCTGGAAAATAGAAAAAGTTAAAGGTCTACAGACCAATTTGCAGCACTAGAGGTTGTTCTTGCTAAATGCTAACATCTTCTTGCTTGCACAATGAAAGTGGTAACTTGATGAGGTGACAAAATCTGCAACTGTGAATAGTGAATGTTGCTTTCATGCCTTAAAGATGAAATCAAATTTGGAGTACTTTAAACTTGCATTCTTTCTAATGCTCAGGGTGACTGGATTCTGTTATTTGAAAAAAAAAAAAAAGGTGATATTGTGAAAAGATATGACTTTGTACTTGTATGAACCTATATGATGCTAATTTTATAAATTAGTCTTCCATTTATTCTAAATTATTGTTATAGTCTGACAACCATGCCATGTTGATACCATGGCAACTGTCAATAAGGATGAAGGTACAGCACTGCATGTGTGCTCAGTCTCTACCCTGTCATCGAATATAGTCACTTCTGACACACAAACAAACTAACAAGAAGGTGATGGCTATAATACCAAACCCAGCTCCCGAACTGCTTCCAAAACTGTCCACAAATGAACATCACAACATTATGCTTGAATGTATTCTGTAATTTTGTGAAAACTTAGTCAGTGAGAAATAATTGTTGTTTGACCCCTACAGGCCCTGGAGGAGTGTGTCCTATCCATGCAGAAAGGCGAGATCACATTACTGCTGGCAGATTCACAGTATGGTTATGGACTTCTAGGAAGGTACGGCTTTTCCAGTTATTGGCATTTAATGGCAGCCTATTACAGAGCATGTAGAAGAGGAAGCAAGTCTTTGTGAGTATTAATTACTTCAACAAGCCTTGCAGGCTTCTTTTACCTGTTGCTGTGGGAGCAGCCTGGTTTTCCAGTGGTAGCGGGGTTAATGAACCCTGAACAGGAGCAGATGGCTTCCTCTTAACACCATTCAGGGGCAGCTTATCAATTGTGTGTTTCTAGCCTCCCGCCACTCATATTACGGCCAGTGGTTTATAACCCTCGCACCATTAAGGAACCAGTCTAAACACAGAGGAGATTGGTGTGCTGTTGATGACAACCCATTGTTTAGAGGTTTTGTGATTACGTTAGAGAGCCTGAACACGAGAGGACGAGGCATTATGTTCCACAAAGATTTGGTCAGTGGAACTAAAAGTAAAATATATTGGCAAATAATTTTGTTTGATTGGATTTGATTTGTTTGCTGGTTGATAAGGCAGAAAATTATTGTGTGTAGTTTGGGCTAACCAAGGGGTTTTTAAGCAATTGCATTTTCAGTGAAATTGTTACCACTAATATCAGTTCTGTACGAGTTCCCACCAGCACATAACTATTAATGAATAGTTTACAACACTTACAGGCAACTGAAAAAAAAGTTGGTCTCGTAAAAGATTTTTAAAAAGCTTGCAGTTTTGTGGATATGTTCTGTGCAGAGGGGCGATGCATAAAAACAGGCCAGAACAATCACGTGGCAATAAAAGTCTTAATAAGGTTCCGTATACAGAGCTGAATTTATGATTAAAATCCAGTCCCCCTGCTGAAAGAGGAACACTGCGGTCCAATAATTAAATGTACTGCACATTGTGTTTGTGAAAGCATGTTTTTTTTCATCAGTGTTCTGTTTCAGTCTCCTCCAGGTGTGAGGTCCTGTTTGTTTTATTGAGGTGTGAAAGGGTTGATGGGAGATGGGTTTTGTGAGGTTAGAGCAAGTTGTCTCTGAGGTGTTGCCTACCCTCTGTCATGTTTGGAGAGGGAGGCCAAGAAAAAGGAGTAGGTGGCAGAGGTTTGGTTAATGACCATTTTTATGCAGCTGATTTGGATTGTGTGGAGTCAAATATAGCCGTACCACAAGGAAGACGATCTGAGCATTGTGACGGCATGATTCACTTGTTCTGAATATGATCATCTTCAGTTATTGATGTTATTTATTGATGTTTTTTAACAACAAGTGGAAAACTTAACAAACTTAACAAACTTGAGCATACATAATAAAACAGCCAGTTAAAACCTCAAATGAATGTTGATGAAGATAATGAAGAAATCCTCAATCTTTAAAGCCTGAAACAGTACTCACTGATGATATCTTCATTTTCCTTCTTGATTAGAATTAGATGAAAATATTGATATTACTTTTGTATCTATATCATAACTATTAAAAATACCCTGCCGGTTTGTTAGCTCGGAATAAAGATCAGAAACGAGGACGAAACCACACGGATCGTTTTTGCACGTTTATATACCTTAGTCTTACATTTCTCAGCCTTACTGAGAAATGGGGAGAACATAGGAAGACATTATTAGCTAGCCACATTAGCTGTTTCTCCCCTTTTCAGTCTTTTTTCAGGAAGCTAAACTAACAGGGTCCTGGCTGTAGCTTCAAATTTGCAATACAGATAAGGAAGTGGCAGTGTTCGTCTTACTCTTGTGAAGAGAGCAAACAAGCCTTTTCTTGTAAAAACAAGACTTTTTCCTTTTTATCATTCATCATTTATGACTCCTGACATGTCGTTCTGAAGAAACACATCTACCACACCTACTTGTTAAGTACTATAACAATAGTATTTAATACCTAAATTGTTTGAGCAAACAAACTGAGAAAAAAATCGAGATCACAAGCAGTGACACACATTAAGTTGGAGAATCAGCCGACAGGCTCAGGATGTCTGTGCTGTAAAATGACAGTGAGACAACGAGGGAAAATGTCATTAGCCTCTCTCTGCTCTGGCAGATGCATTGATTGAACTCTGTCAGTCCGCTGTTCCAAACAGCGCTGCTGAGAGCACTTGACAGTTGTTTGTCAGAACAGTGAGGGAAGCTGGTCGAACAACATGAGCCAACACAGCGGAGTGGTCTGTAGCTCAGTGTGGGGGTGATGGACTAGCTGTGGTGCCTCATGTGATCATAACCCGACGCTAATGAAAAAGGTGAATAAGAGGATAACCAAACCCTGGAAGTCTGTAGCCTACAATTGATTGATTACGACACGCTAGCTGGTCTGGATCCAATCTTCCGTAAGGAACAATGACATGTTTTATTTGCCACCAAATCCGTTGAGAGTTTAGATATAATGATAGTCTCCCTCATGCCCGCTGTTTTATGGAACAGCAACATACGTCAAAACTATTCTCCACAGAGTCATACTGCTTAGTCAGAGTCAGCACTGCCTCACATCAGTCAGCAGGTCATAATCAGAGCAATGGAAGCTAATATCTGATGATCTGTGGAGAAGCACAACTTAAACACTGACAAATCCCCCAAGTAGTCTTGCTCACCAGGCATGCACAACCCCAAAGTCAAAGACATCAACAGTCACTGGCATCTGATTTATTTTCAAAAGCTGTACTTATCAAAAATGAAGATAGGTTAGATTCTTCGAAAAATTGACAATGTTGCTTGTAATATACAGCATACAGCACATGCACCTGTTTCTGGCCACATGTTAAAGTCTGTGCAATAAAGACTTTTAAGATGGGGAATTGTGATCCATAATTATACTTTGGCCAGCTGTTTACAAACAGAAGCTTTACCCCCAGTGTTGCCAGCAGGGTGTTAGCTTTCGTACCACCACTAAAAGAATGGAATCAGCTCTTGAGAAAAAGCGGAGAGCAGCCAAGTCCTTGTCCCCTGTAGCGACCTCATCCACTCTGAACAAAATGTGTCCCAGAAGTACAGGACAGACCCAAACATCCTCTTACGAAGCAAGGAAAAGGACACCTAATGATGGCCCATGACTGAAAGACGTAAGTGGATATTATATTCCACGTGAAATTGCTGCCACCAAAAATCCGGTTTGATTACCCGGCAGCTGGTCGCCTCTGGGGAGGGTGTATAGTGCGCAAAGTCTGGGACACCCAATGATCCAGAGTAACACTGCTGACTTTGTTTCCTGTCCTACACCTTCACTGAAAGTGCTCCGCATCTATTGGCACAAGGGATGGATAACTATCAAACTATAACTATCAAGTCCTGTGTTTTTATGGATTCTGATACCTCAGTGACAGAGTTAACGTGGAATTAATCAGTGTACTGGGATGTTTCAGTCCAGCTGTACACAGTCAGTCAGTTAATCATTTAAAAGCTGCATTAATGCTTAATTTGGGATTGTTTGCTATATATGGTTACAGCTACAGTTTAGGTTAATTTTGCACAATTTTTTTTTTTTACGAAAGCAGCATGTACTTTTTGAGCACTGAGGCCCACATGTGCTTCATACACTCAGCAGAGAAGGACGCACGGCAAAAGTCGACATATTTCTTTGCTTGAAAAACGAAAACCCTGACTACGTTGAATGTAAATCAAGATTTAAATCATATCTGCAAAAAAATAACAAAAACACAACAGGCAAAGTAAAAATAAAACGGAATCAGCCACAATTTTATGAGTGGGTTATAAATAAGTCTATGAATTAGTTAAAAGGCTTCACACGCTTCAGCAGGCACCACTAGGAAAACACGTTTTAGACTGCTGTCAGACATAGGCTAGGCTTGGATCCCCTGAAGGCATCTTCTCCAGGCCAAAGCCACATCCATTTTTAAGAGGTTGTAACATAGCATCTCTGATTTATTCATACCTGAAGACTCTTGGGGAAAAAATGACTTCCAGTTAAACCTTGGTTGCAGCCGAGGAAAATTCAGTCAGCCCGAAAAGACAGCTGACCTCAGGAAAAGACTAGGAGGGCAACAGGTTACTTGAAACCCCCAACACAGCTCTTTCAGGAGGGCAGAATTGAAAAATAATGAACAGTTCAAACAACTTTAGCAGCCAGGAGAAGGAAAACAGCTGGACCAGGACAGTGCATGAGGGCTTGGGGCAGGTATGCTAATGGCTCAGAGACTATGACAGAAGAATGTTTTGAGGAACTAACATGTAGCACCTCCAAAAGCTGCTAATATTCCAAACATGCATACAGCTTTGGTGTGCTCTCATCCTAAGCCAAATTATAGGTATATAAAAAAGACTATAAACAGCTATAGCTGATATAGCTGTTAAAAGATATCAAAGCTCGAGAGTGACCGAGAGCATCAGCAATACTTTAGAAACTCGCTTCCTCTCCTACTCATGACGCTAACAATGCTATCCAGTCTTACCCATGCGCTACAGATACTGATAAGCACAGAAGGGCAACTTGAATCACTTTTTCACTCGTTTATTCTAAGTAGCATACATGGAAATGAGTCGCAACACAGTTTATGCAGTCATTAGCAACACAGCATTAGTATGCTAACATGCTATTTCATGGTTTTAATGTCTGGCATGCTCACCATCTCAATGATTCATGTTAGCATGCTATTATTTGCTATATAGCACTAAAGACAAATGTACATTGGACAAATTTAAATTTGACTTTATTATACTTCTGGGGGTAAAGTCATTAAGTTATTAAAAAGAGCATGAGTGTGTGGACCAAATATTATGGCTATTTGCTGGATAATCCGAATCCGAATCACGATCTTTATCAACGTTATACTAAAAGTACAACGGAATTGTAAGCAGTCCCATTCAGTGCAAAGAAAGCAATCTATCTAAAGATTAAAAAAAGAAGAGAGAATTACTGAAAAAAAAAGCATCCTTATAAATCTAAACGATTGAGCTTTGAGTACAGTTAGAGGATCTGCAAATTATTCTACTTCTTCTACTAACAAAAATGATACGATTAAAAAAAATTTCAAACTCAGACTCATTGGCCTTGGCTTATTTTCTGTGAAAAACATTTATCATAACACATTATTTATCATAACACATTATGTTTGGTAATTTTCAATGACCACACACTGTACACCCCCACCCCCGAGACATTTATATTACATACAGGATCCGGGTCTAATGAAAATGTTGAAATTGTAGGTCCTGTGCACCTTCACTCAGTCGTCCTCCTGTCTGGGCCTGCTGTAAGTATGTGTGTGTGTGTGTGTCTGAGTGTGAGAGTGTGAGTGTAAACCCTGGGCCTAATTTCACCATTGATGAGCAGCCGATGCCATTTAGGGGCTGCTGCCCCTTTATGCAGTTTATACCATCTAAACTTGCAAAACATGGTACAGTATGAAGATCTGAGCTGCCTTTGATGCCACGTCCTCATATGCTTGAAACTTAACAAGTCTACACAGGGAAACCTGATGGAGGAGCCCCTGAGAAAATCAAGGAATGAGAGTTGTCCTGGACATGACTCAGGGACTCTGGACGCAACCATGGTGGGAAAGATACGGAAAAACAAGTCCAAGCTCCCACCCCAACTGCTGACTACATAGAACACGCCTGTCAAGTCTTCCAAGTTTGTGTACTCGGCTTACACGTGCCTGGTATCCAATGTGCCAAAGAAAGGCCAGAATGTGGTACTCATGAGTACACTGCACAGGGATGGGAGAATCTGCCCAGGAGCATCAAAAAACAGGGATCATCATGGATTATAGTGCCACAAAAGGAGGGGTTGAAACATGGACAAGCTTCTGACTGCTCCCATTCAAAGAGGACCCTACGCTGGTCACTGGTGACATTCTTTGACATATCAGCTGGATGGCAATGGACCTAGAATGGAACAGAGGGAAGTTCCAGAGGAGATGCCTCTTTCTCGAGGAACTGGGAAAGGCACGGGTGAGACCTCAAATTCAGAGAAGACAACTTGTTCCAAAACCACCAGCTTCTGCAGCCTACCCCATCCACCCGACCTACAGGACCACCACTACAAAGCCTGAAGTAAGTATATGATGCTGTTGCAGTATACAGTATATCTGACAATCAAGCCTTGCAATCCATAATGCCATTATTTTAGGTTGCGTCCAGCAGCAACAAAAAGAAGCGCTGCCGAAAAGAAAAACACACAGAAAAACACAATATACCTGCATCTAAGGGCGGCTGTGGCTCAGTGGGTAGAGCGGACGTCTCCCAATCAGAAGATCGGAAGGTAGCCGGTTCGAATCCCACCAGGGTCTACATGTCGTAGGGTCCTTGAGCAAGACCCTGAATCCTTAGCTCCCCGGGCGCTCCACGAGGGGCTGCCCACTGCTCCCTCAGGGATGGGTCAAATGCAGAGAAGTAATTTCACTATGTTGTACTGTATAACTATGTGACTAATAAAGGATTCTTTCTTCTTCTTCTTCATCTAGTACAAGAAGTACATATGCAACGCACAAGCAGTAAAACTCTGCCCCTCTTGTGTTGTATAGGCGGGTATTGTTACTGAATGTGTTGTGTAAACTGACCTGAATGGGTTGAATTTTTAATGAAGTTCAGATAAATAAAAATCAATAGTTATGACAAACCTTGCTTCATTTTTAAATTTGTTCAGTTTTTTTTACTCATACCTTGATTATAATTGATTTTCTTTTTTTATTACATTTTATTAAAAAACAAGCAACACATGAGTAGCATTTTAATTCATAAATGTGATCGGGAAAAGGTTATAAACTTATATATGCGGTTTATTTTGCTTGTAAAAAGTAAAGTAAACACCTGTTGAGTATCTTAACATAAAATTGTTTGATTATGTTGAATAAAAAAAAAACAAAAAAATGCGGTGGGTCCACCAGACCAACGAACACTGGCTGAATAAATTAAAAAATACAAACACCACACAAAGGTTGAGTTAATTGTGTGTGTGTGAGCGTTATGTTTGACATGTAATATCAAACATTTGCCCAGGGTTAATAGTTTGCATGCATTGACATCTTGAGGTTGTGCTCGAGGGAAACACTCTTGAAGACGTTTGGGTGCTTGGAAGCGGCTCTGAGGCACGCCCACTCCCAGCAGGGAGCAGAGCTGAAACAGGGACACTCCTCAGTGCCGACAGGCATGTAGCCTGAAAGACTCACGGAGGACAGTGTCAACAAAGAGTTAATGTAGCTGTGTGATCCATGGGATTATGAAAGATGTGAGATGTGTCAGTAAGGTATACAGTGTGATACATTTTGTTCTGTTTATGATTATTGTGTGTGTGTGTGGGTTTGTCTACCGAAAAAACTCAAATTCCTCCAAAACATAATAATAAGATACAAGTAATAACTGGCCCTTCTGAATTACATTTCAGCTAGCACGTATCAGTACACAGGTAGAGTGACTCACGCCAGAACTGGACTGGAGCTGTCTCTCTCTGCACATGAGCCCTAAGCATGTCATCCAATCGGAAACTTTCTATGCTAAAGGTAGTGATTCACTCGGCAGAACCACCTGCGTCAACCTTTGAGACATGTCTCTGTTGGAAAACGTCATGAATAATTTTTCTCCATGCTGTTATTTCCTTTCAGTAAGATCCAACTTCTACAAACGACCAACTCTGTAAAGTGACTTAAGATCAACAGTATGAAGGTCACGATTCTTTGTTTTCCTGGTTGCAGTCAATGAATAATTTCAGCAAAAGTTGATTTCCTGGCTGCGTGGTCACATGACCTAAACATGTTTGACAGTAGCTCCCACGCTCTGTGTGTTTCTTTGCTGGCACAGGCACAGCAGGCGGACTAGAAAACCACACCCAGAAGTCACGCTCCAGGAGTGGGCCAGCGAGCTCCGACTCCAGATAAGATCAGGTTTAGCTGATCTTATCTGCAGCTTGAGCTCCTCTACCATAGCAGCTTGAGCTCCTCTACCATAACCACTGTCACTTTAGTTTGAAGCTTAGATGATGACCTCAAGCTAAAAGCGAAATGTATCAATTATATGAGGACGGAGAAGACTATTTGATTTTCTCTTTGATTTTCTGAGAACAGTGGTTTATTTTGGAGCTGCAGTAATATTTTTGCCACTACTGTATTTGAACTGAGCATGTCCCACAGTTATGCTCTGTAGATGTTTACATTTTCCTCTCCGTGCTGGCAGGCTTGACTTGAATCGAAATGGCCTTAGTTATAATATAGCTCTGACCTCAGAGTTATATCCTCTTCTGCTTTCAGTGGTCATGAGGTATTTAGTGAGACAGTAATTCTCATCAACTGAAATGTGGTTTTATTGGAATTAAGGCTTTTTTTAAATGTATTTTTAACAACAGATAAAAATTAGCAGACTAAAATAAATCTTGGTGCTTGAAACAACCACACAGTCATCATTAGTGCTTATTATTTATTTTCTCTCGGTCTTTTGTTATACATACATATGTGTACAGGCAAGCAAGAGTTCAGAATTCACACAACTCTCTCCTATATTGAGAAGAATTCAATTTGATTTTTAAATCATATTGCAACTTCCACTACAGTAAAAATTTTTAATCCCCCACCCTCACCCGACCCCCCCCACAGTTTTACGTGAATAAGACTATTCTTACACCAACCATTTCCCCTCCCCTAACAAAGTTTATATCCTTTCCTATTTGTCAAAGTGATCCTTCCACAAACCCCACACAACCCAAAACCATTTACATATACACACTAAAAAAATGAAAATAAATAATTACTTATAAATAATTATTTCTTTGTTTAAAATCATTTTTTCACATTTGGAACACCTTTTACACCTTGTTCTTACTTGTCCTAACTCTAGTTCTCTGTCGTCTGGTTTGTCGGCATGTGGAAGTTGACTCAGGTTTTCTCTAGAAGCATGTTGAGCAATTATTAAGGAATTATAACCCACAAGTTGAGAGCAAACAAATTATGAGCCAACATATGCCACCACAACTTGCAGCTTCAGCTTGACATTTTGCTGCAATTTCACTTTCATCAACACTCCTTGTTTTTGGGTTGCATTGTGGCACAGTTGGTATCATGCATCACAGGAAGGAGGGTCCAGGTTCATAACCACTCTCTGTGTAGGGTTTGCATGTTCTCCTTGTGTTAGACTGGGTTCTCTCTGGGTACTCCACCTTGTTCCCACAATCCAGTCCAAAAACATTCAATACAGGTGAATTGTTGACTCCAAACTATAGATGTGAGCGTGAGTGTGAAAGGTTGTCTGTCTCTAAGGGTGACTGGTAACTTCACAAAGTCAGCTAGGATTGGCTCCAGCGACCCTGGTCGGAATAAACTGTTAGAGAAAATGGACAGATGGAGGGTTTACTGTTTTTAATGACAGGTTTATTTAATTATTTTATATTTTTAATATGCGTTTTTATTCATTTATTTTTCTGTCAAGAAAAAAAAAAAATCAAAATAATTTTTCTCTTCAGAAAATTAGATTTAGAGGCGATTCAACTGTTAGATCGTTTTCCTGGTGAAGGATTTATATCTAATGTGATGTAGGTGATGACGGACATGTGATGCCGACTCGTCAGCCACTGAAGTGATTTAAATATCCGCACATGTAGTGGTTGTGATATTTCATATTCTAAAAGTGTGGACTACCTTTGCAGAGTTGTGCCCTCACTGAGCGCCCTGCTTGTTTGTTGTTTACAAAGAATAAGTTAGTTCTACATGGTGTTTTTCAGCAAAATACATGGCATCATTGTGGCTGGGCAAAAGCATTCCCCTTCTCAGAAAACTCAGGCAATTCCAAATAAATTTTAAAAAAAGAAAATCATACATTTGCACAACAGTGTTTACTGGCTGAGCCCCCTCTTCTTCAGCATCTTGTACAACTGTAAAAACCTTTGTAAAAAAGTGTGACTATAACCAACAGTATCAGTGCTAAAATATATCGGCACTGCGATAAAACTACAATGAAACAAAAGTAGAATTTCACATGTTACCAACAAAATGCAATTAATATATCTTAAATAAAAGGTACTTGAGTTAAATGTTTATAATATTGACTCCATATTACAATACTACAGATTAAAATATCCAAAGAACCCATCTTGTGTCAAACACTCATGATCTACCTCTAACCACTGACCTGATGATACTAGTTAAAAACTCAACCTTAATGAGTTAAAAACTCATTCTTATTAGGCGCCTTAGTTCTAATTATTTCAGCGAATGTTAAAATGAATTTCAGCATCTTAAACGTGTAAACAGTATTTTCCTGGAGCTGTTTCTCACTACAGGGATAAATATTACTCTAAAAAGAAGATATGGTCTTTTGTTATTGGGCTTTATACCAGAAGGAAATCTCTACCTGCTCTCCTACCCCTCACCTGTTATTTGTAACTCTCAGTGGTTGGTGTGAAAACATGCTCTCTGTGCTGAATACTGACAATACTGTCATGCTCCACTGCACTGCCTTAGGTCCACTATGCCACTAACTGTGCTGTGTTGTATAATCATGATATTGCCACATATTTAGATTTCCAGTTGCTTGTAGTTGAGATAAAGGGGGGAAAACACACTTGAGTTGATTCTGACCCCGTTAGAACTTTTCTTACCCAGGCCTGGTACCCTTGTTATGATATCAATTCCTGCTGTGCACAAAAGATGCAATCAGAGAGGAATCGAGAGAATCCTGCAGCAAGAGGGTTTTTCTTACCCGACCATTGATTATGGCCATTAAGAACCGCTATAGTCACTACAACACATTGTAGCTTCAAGCACCTGCTTTTTCTCTTCCGTATTATGTACATATGGCTTTGTATTCATAGCTGCTTTCAAACTCCCTCGTCATTGCTCAAACACAGAAGCTGTCTCTGGATTCTTTAACTTCCTGGACCACCCAGTACCACTCAAAATTTGTGGCTCAGAGAAGTCACTTCTTATTAAGTCGGTGCAATTACAGATACAAGTTTCAGTCCACCACAGAACGCACCTTTCCCATAACAAAAGCTCAGACAAAAGGTTTTCTGATAATACACATAGAGTTGCCAGGCAACTCATGAACCCAGTTTATGCATTTGACTCCTTTGTAAGTCCAGTAGAATGGAAGCAGATGGGATAGTGGTGGTGGTGGTGGTGGTGGTGGTGGTGGTGGGGGGGGGGGGGAGCTGTTACAGTTGGAGAGTGGTACACTGTGCAAACTACAATCTCCTACAGTATGCAACAGGTGTGTATCAACAGCAGGGTGTATCTAGAAAAATTGGGTATGAGAGCGCAGTGCAGAGCTTTTGAACTTTTGGGTTGAAAATAGTGCATTCTGAGGTTGAGTGACGACACTCAGTCACCTCAAAAGATTGTTTCTTCTTGTATTCTTGCTCAGTTGATTGTTTGATGATCCTTTTCTCACTTTCGGGACCATCTTTGTCAGCTTTATGAAAGATGGTTCTTGACTTTTTTCTCCTCTGTGGGTTATATTTTGCTTTTAATCAGCTGATACTAGCTTTATAAACTCTGACAAGGACAAACAACTCCGTGGATCAAGGACCAACAAGAGTAGGTCGGAGTAATGTGAAAAATAATAGGATTAAGTCTAACTGTTAGTATATTTGCAACCATTTTTGTAGTTCAATGATGCCATTTTTAATGAACAAACATAATATTTGCTGGCAATGGTTTGATAATTTTACAGGAACAGGATCTTTTACATAAGATTTTAGGTTGTTTAGTAGGGCTACATCAGCATTTTGGTAAACAATAATAATAATTTACTGTTCATTTATACTGCCCTCCTCATAAATATTGAACAAGCCTTGAAGGTGCATAAAAACAAATAAAATCAGAATCAGATATCAAAACATAAACAACTCAAATTGATTTCACGTTAAAAGCAGAGGGTATATGCTGTTATCTGGTTTAGAAAAACACCTGGACAGATTGCCATGCTAAATTTCACCTACTAATGTGCTGGTAGAGCAATGTGGTGCTGGTTCTGTAGAGGGATGTAAGGTGGCACGCTGCCTGCAAGCCTGGGGGAAGGATCTGTAACAGACTGACAAGAGTTTCTGGTGTGTTTGTGGATGTGATGTGTGTGTGTTAGGAGGATGAAGAGCTGCCGTCAGTTGGGACATGGAGTGTGAGTCATCTTACTGAGACGTCAGTGCTCCGTCATCAGTCGTCTGCAGCAGTCACATCATCACAGGCACTCACACAGAGACATACAAACACATACACACGCACAAACGCACACGCACACGCACACACACACACACACACACACACACACACACACACACACAAAGCCAACAGATTTCCAAAACATTCCTCTCAAATTTAATGAGTGGCAGACACCCAATGGCGTCCTCACAGCAAAATCTAAATCAAATGCGCAGTGATTAAGCTTCAGGGAATGACTAAGTAGATCTCATCAAAAATGAAACAATCTGATCTCAAATATTTTATGGCACTGATGGGATGAGCTTCACCACAGTTATGTTTTATATTGTCATCCAGATGCTGAAGGACAGGACAATGTAGTACCTATGTAAAGAAAACACTGCCTCATCTGTACAAGAAAACAATATCAATGTTTCAATTTAATAAGTGGGAGAACAGCTTGAAATTCCTCATGAAAGGCCTTCTTGTGTTTGCTCTGCTAGCTCTCTGTGAAGGGAGCGGCCTATGGCATTGCCACAGGCTCTGGTCACAAAAAGTCAAGCCTTTCTTCTCCGATAAATGTAGCTTTCTCACACGTGATTGATGCTCTAGGTTTCGTATCTCTGCACAGCCATCAGAGAGAGACTTAAGGAGCGTGCTAATGGCTCAGCTGCATTTGCATTGCTTAGCCTGCGGACGCAGGCGACTCCTGCCTGACAACGTTACAAATGATTCAGGAGCTCAGTGCGCTGCTATTGATTGACAGGCTGTGCAGGGAGAGGGCGGGACACATACTCAAGCTTAAACTGTCACATTTCTCACGGAGAGCAACATGACAGGTTGAATAATAATTGTTTTTGTTTGTTTGATTTACTTACATTCGCAACTTTAGGAATAATGACAATGCACTCCGAATCTATGTGCTTGTAAAGTGTCCAACATTAAAGACATGAACACAGGTGCATAAATTACATCTGTTTTTACCATCAGTCAGGGATTATTATTACTGCAGTTTGTTTGTGGTGCCATCAAATTAGCAAAATTATATTCCAAAGAAGGTGACATTTTCTAGGCGGGAGTTATCGGTTTGCAACACATACATGTCTGACAGCACTGACCTAAAATGGGAAATTAATTTCTGATCACTATCACTTTATGACAGTAATTCCCCCGGTAGAATGTCATAGGTAAAGAAAAATGCAGATTGTGGCTCCACACGGTAATGTTTACAACTGTGTCCCAACAGACGGGGAGTCAAAAAGCAACCCTGTTGAAGGATAATGAATATCTCTAGCATATCCAATCGCACTTTATGGAGAAAATAAATCTTTGATCTTCGTCCAGATTGAATTGCTCGGCCGAATAGAGAGCATAAAATTCTTGTCCAAGATTCAGGGATTGATGTGTCCGCTGAATGTATGTGAATTTGTCGTGATGTTGAAAGCTTTGAAGTTCAGAAGTGAAATTCAAACCTGGCAGATGTTTGGTCTATATGAATAGGAGACATAACAACTGTGCAAAAAGGCCCTGTGCTGTCATTGCTCTTAACTATAGCTCCACATTTAGCTTACTGACAATCCACTGAAACCAAACCTCAATCCCTGGGGCCGCATGAGAAATTGCCTCTTGACCTGCATCATGTACACCTCGCAGACGTCTGCTTGTTGATATTGATTGATTCTTGGGCTGATAATCAATCCTGGGATGAGATTTCTCTGATAACATTGTGGCTGATATTTGAGATAATGACCTCTGCTGATACATTTCTTTGTAAAACAGATTGCTCTCCTCCATTCAAATGCAGACCAAACGCTTTGGAGGTGTTATCTATCTAGTTGCTGACAAACAGAAGTAGCCAAACCTGATGATTGCATGAGGCGGAATCTAAAACCCGCCCTGCCCTCCTTTGAGTTGCACTAAAGCTGCTGTATTGTTAAAAAGCTTGGATCCTTAATCCGCTCACACTCTCATTCTCTTCAGAATGTTGGAGTTCAGCGGTTTCAATTAACATGAAATGAACAAATTAACACAGAGATTCTTTGATTTTTCAGAAAACTTGCAAGACTTAAAAACCAAAATGTGTATAGATGATGGAATATTATTCTTCATCTCACTGTATCTCATCTTGTAATAGAAAGTTTGCATGTATGTTTTGCCCTGTGCAGTGGTGAGAGGATTAATCTTCCATCATCCATCATTATCTATCAAGAGACATATTTCCAATACAAATGAATCCTTGTAATGCACAACGTCCCTAGTTTTTTTAAAACTTTCAGCAGTTTCGGCTCATTGCCTTCTCTACACAAGTTTTAGCTGCCCTCATGTTATTGTTTTGGTTCAATGGTTGTACAAGGACTTAAGTCTCACAGCTCTCATTGCACAATTCAGCTAAATCTCCAGTGTGAAAGAGCATAAAGTAGAAGTACACACATTGTTGTTGAATAACAATAATAATAATAATAATTAATAACAGATAGAAATAATAATAATAGATGGCTGTTTTCCTTCGGAGAAGGCGGAGACCAAACCTGAGCGCCGGCTTATGACAGAATACACATGCACAAATATGCATACTGGAGCACACTGTTACGAAAAGGCAGGACTAAGAATACATTTGTTGCAAAATATCTGCACGTGTAAAGCATTTTCTTCTCACTACCCAGGTTACCAGAAACAGAAACAATGGAGCTGCCACACTGTGTCTACACTCAGCGCTTTGACACAGGATTGTGCAGCTCACAGGCAGTATGGCAGTATTCAGAAGGCTATTACTATTACTGAAATGACTCTAAACTTCACTTAAAACCAAACTTTGTAATATAATGTCTTATAATTTTAATGGTTTGTGTATTTATACTCATTTATTTACAAAGTCTTACTATTAATCATTACATCATCATTTATTAATACCCTTATCCTGATTTTATTGATTACTTTTAAATGTATTTGTATTCTATTGTATTGCATCTACTCCATTTATAATGTTTATTAATGGATAGCCCCTTGAGATAAACCCTTTCGTTTTCGAGGGTGTCCAACACAAAACATACAATTTGATACGACAGACACCATAATAATAATAATAATAATAATAATACATTTAATTTATAATGCACTTTACATTTGGAAAGTGCTAAAAATGTAGGATTCAGGTTCTGAATAGGTGTAAAACTGGATACGCTGGTTTAAAAGCCTTATACTAATACACATTTAACATTCATCCAACATTTATACTATCTATGACTCAGACATGTATAAAGTGAAATATGAGCAGTTTTGTAGCCTGCGCATACCTGGTCAGACACACATGAGTAAGATACCTGAAAAATACGTCGTGACTTCTGATTATCTGAAAAGAACACGGATGTAAACAATGTAGGTTGTTAGAAAAATCTGCGCCATCAATGTTTTATTTGGCAGCAATGCTCTAATTGCTTTACTGGGCCTCAAGGAAAAATACGATGCACACTGAATGAAAACATTGGTGTTTAAAAGAAGATATCCAAGTACCTTTAATAATAATGCACATTTGTCTGTACTCACAACGTAATGACTTCAAATAGTCCCACCTGCTTTAAAGGTCATACAGTGGAACCACTGTATGACCTTTAAAGCAGGTTTAATAAAGTTGTGTAACCAGATATATAAACAAGCAGTAATGTCCTGGTAACTGCACATACCTGCTATTAGACAGTCATTCTGTGCCCTACAGGTAAAGCAGGGCTGAGAATGGATGAATTTTAACAGGCTGAGGAAATGTGCTGTCGATTATAAGGGGACTTTTGAGGAGCTCAGCAGCCAGGATGTAGGCAGTAGCTGCCATGATCCCTGCAAGCACACTTTCATTGGTTCATTGCTAGAGGAGGATATATAAACAACAAGGAGTGGAAGGCACATTTCCAAGAAGCTGCTGAAAGGTGTCATGTAGATTTCTGGCAATTAGTACCACACCAATGACTTAGTTTGTACATCTCTAGCTGTAATAGGTAACTGTTTATTGAAAATTAACTAGCATGGCAACAGGCGAGGGAAAACAGCTGTGACGTCTCACCAATTCCAGGATTAAAACTAAGCTCCTTGTGTGTCCATCTATGCGTCAAAACAGACCCTGTACAACAGCAGCAGCAGCAGCAGACCTGGTTTCACTGCCGTAAAAAAATAAACAACCTCATAAATCCGTTTGGATTTTGTATTATCAAAGCTGAACACTGCATTTTTATGGTATATTAGTGTTCTATCTGAGGTTGTAACCATAGTAACAAGTGTGAGGTACATCACTGGCCTTTGCAGCTTTTAAATCGGAGAAGATGACGTCAAAGTGACCACTGTTTTCCCTCTGAGGGAGTTTTTCCTTTCATTGAGAGCAGCGAGGAGCCTGCTACACAGATAACAGGGTGAGTCAGCGGCACTATCATACACCTTAATGAGGAAGTTTGGTAAGCCACAACACATGAATCAAATTTATCTTCCCATGAGACAAGAGGGAGAAAGCTGTCGTCCTTATCTCTTCAACGTATGAACGCAACACGACTGGAAAGAATCGTCCTTTAATCAGAATGGTTTATAGTCACAATACAAGCAATGCAACCATGTCACCGAAATGTCATTCATGTCAAACTGCACAGTGGCTGGGAAACATCCTGTCCTCATGAATGCAGATTAGGATTTAATTTCTGACGTTTGGTGTTGAGAGCTGTGTCACTGTTTTGTTTAGGACTAGCCTAGTTCAGCCTTCGCTCATACTTTTACTGCAGCAATATTAAGAGTTTATTGGTTTTGTGTGTGACGCTTTCCCAACGTTGAAGAATGATAAAGTCAGTCAGACATCAGAAATAATGAGGACATAATCATCCTGTGTCATAGCCAGATGCATACAAAACCACAAATTGGTAATTGGAAACTGGTAAACTGACTTGTGGAACTGCTGAAGGAGAAGGTTCAAATGTGTTGAGTGACACTGTCTTTCTCAGAGTTTGATGAGAAGATTGACACCAGGAAAGATTACAGGAAGTATGACAGATTATAGATTAAAAAAAAAAATAGTCAAGCACTTAAACCCTTGTAAAACTACAAATTGGTTGTGGATTTAGCAAACAGAATATTTACATTTATTCAAGAAGGAAGATATAAACTTTCCACCTTTGAGAATAATCAGGTTTCCCATTGTATCCGGTCCTCATGCAAAGCTGAGTCATCTGTCTTTAAGCTGGAGCTTCATGTTTCAGAGACAGTACTGACCCAGGGGTAGATGGTCTTAAATAATATGCAGCTTATTTCCGATAATGTGAAACTACGCCAGTTTATTGGGATGGAGCTGATGCTAGCTGACACTGGGCGAGAAAACACTACAGCAGCTCAATACAGATGAGCTGCTGTAGAAATCAGCAGCTCATCAGAGGGCCAATACATAGAAACAGAAAACTTTTATCAGTCACATTCTCACCTACAGGCAATTTAGACTCTCCAATTTGCCTGTGTCATTATGATTTTGGACTGTGGGAGAAAGCCGGGGTACCAAGAGGGAACCCACGCAAACGCGGGGTTGAACATGCAAAGGTAAACCATTTAAACCAAGAATCTCTGACGCAACAATAAACATGTCCACGCTGTCGTAACTGAGCACATTCTCAGATACATAAATGGGGGGTGATAAAAGAAAGTAGGAAACATACAGGTTGGAAGGTATCCTTGAAACATTTGAGTGTTACCGGTCAAATTATCAGATTAGTTAGATAAGAACAATAATGAAATATTTCCCTTTTTGTTTTTATTACATTTACTTCTGTTTAATTTACAATCCACTTTTGTCTAAATACTAAACAATAGAGGAACACATTTTTATATTTTGCATGAAATATAATAATTTCTAGCCCTGGTGACCATCGGTAAATATTCACCATGCACAGCCATCTGGAACAGCCCCTGTGTCTCTGTGTTGCCTGATATGCTTGATCAGCAAATTTCTCATTATCTTAAAACAAGCTCCACCATGATCTTTTGATCCTTTAGGCTCTGTCCAGCTGCAGAAGGACCACAAAAAAAACTGCCTTTGTCTCCACCAACTTACGTTTTACATGATTGGAGGAAGCATACATAAAACATAAAATCAAGTAAAAGACAAAATCCTAAAAGTGGTGCGGTCATGCAAAGCTCTCTCTCTCTCTGGAAAGTAGTAACTAGTTGAATCCCAAAGTGAGGAGACACACTTTTATATATTTGTAGTGTGCTTGATAGTTTTGTTTCATAAATGACAAACACTGCATGCCCAATTTTCTTTTCACTGTTGAATGTAACCTCTAATGAACCAGTGGCAGATGATCTGCAGTGTTCATGAAGGCAAACAGCGAAAAAGGGAGCTGGCAACGTAACTTGGTCCTAGTCTCTTATGAGCTTTGATTATATGGAGGAGAACCTTGAATTCAATCATACAGTAGATGTTACAGGAAGTCAGTGAAGGGCAGCTGTAACGCGTCTTAATAGTATAAATATTAGGGAAAACACCTCACTGAATATTCTTTAAAGAAAAGCTAAAAACTCAAATCTTTAGTTTGGCATTCAAATAGCTTGTTTATTTACATTTGTTATTAAAATTATTGGACAGCGCAAAGACACATGTCGGCATCCAAGATTTTTTCTTTTTTCCTTTTTGCATAAATTTTCTCTTGAGAATAGAAACTCAACTGTTCAGATACAAATCTGAGTAGATATCCAGCTGTTGTTAATCTCTCCGTTTGGCACTATAATTGTTTTAGTTTTCATGGCAACAAGAGGCCTAGAACACTGAGTCCAGTGACTCAATTATGAGGCTCAGAGAATCCTCACACACTATTTGGCTGAACTCATTTGTTTATTTGTTCCTGGGGAGAGTCTAAGAACTCTTGAGTACTCAAAATCCATGATTATGGTGGCCCACTGCCAACGTACCTTCTTTTGTATTGGTTTATGAAGTAAGAACTGCTTGGTATTCATTCAGTCTTTCATGAAGTTGTCTCTTCATTACAGTTTTAAGAAACAATGTAGAAAGATGTAGCGTTCTAGGATGTTGAAAGTCTTTGGCGTTCAGACTCTTCAGGGAGATTGGGATTTGAAGGGTCTCTGCCCTGAGCAGCAGCACGGAATATCACCTCTTCAGAGGCTGGATGCTGGTGGTGGTGGCGGATGACTTTGCTGAGGCTGATGAATGATGAGGCTGATGGATCTGCTAGGACCAGGTGGAGATAAGGTAAGTGGAGGGTGCGTGAACCAGCAGCAAGCAAGAACTAGTTGAATGGAGAGAGACTCATATGTAAAGAAAGCAACTGAGGCTAAGGATGCAGTTGTGACACACTGATTCGGTGGATGAGGCTACCTGGATGGGCGCAGCTGAAGCAGGTCATTTAGATTTACGATGTGTGAAAAGTGAGGATAGTAAAATTTATATGTGCAGTAACTGTGGCCCTAGTGTAAAAGAGGACAGTCTTTCTGATTAATTGTTTACTAAATCTAAATCAAAAATGGAAAAGAAGTTGCTAGGAATCGGAAAAATAGTGACACTAAACATGTATCGGTAGAAGAATGTATGTTATTGCACCTAAAAATAATTTTTTTATGGTCTTGACCAAGGAAACATATCCCTAGAACTTGGAATCACATCGTTATCATTCTTTATTTGACAGTTATTCAAGCAAAATTATATTTCTCTAATGGTTAGTAAATTGTCCAATAAAATTTGAAATCCTAATTTAAGCAGCAAAGTTCAATCCATAATTTGATTTTAGTTTTAAGTAGCTTTAATAATGTTTTTTTTTACAGTAGTGAATTTTCTGTGAAGTTTCAGCGTTTAGTTTTAACATTAGGCAAATATTGAATTAGTATTGTCATTATCAATGAAAAAAGGAATAAAATCTTGTAATTGCCTGATCAAAAAGGATAATTAATTTTCAAATCTGATCCAGATTTAGATTATGATATTATCACATCCAAAAACCTCACGGACTGGTCTTTGGTCCAAAAGCATACCTCTTCACAAAATTCATGAAAAATGCATAACTTTAAGAGTAATTCTATTAATCGACAAAACAAACCAACAACTCAAAACATAAGCACTTGGCAGAGATTATATATTGTTTGATATGGGTCATTATACAGGGCTACTTTAACTTTGAGTGCTATAAAGTATATTTCAAACATACTTCTTTTCAATTTTGAAGGCAGGTGTTCTACATGAAGATCTGAGTGCTTCAGCAAATCTTTATTAACCAGGATTTGAAACTCCCAGACTGTAAGACCTGATCCTGTAAATCCTGATCCTGTTGGTGAGAGTAGAAACGTCATCACACACCATTATTACCAATGTGTAATAATAATACCCTAAACTGCATCGCTATGTACAGAGCACATATTTATGAGAAGATTTATAGGGAAGACCTATCCCGCAGCCCAGTCTGAGGATGTGGACCTGGTCTTATTTTGCAGGTTCAGGTTTCACTGGGACCTCACCTTGTTGACCAGCTTCTGCATCCTGTTGTCACTAATAAAACACCGTGGGCTCACAGGCTGAGCTTAGCAAAGCGGCATTGTGGTGTGGTGCTGTCCAACAGTGACCCATATGACACCATAAACCTGACAGATCTGTCAGGGTTCTGCGTTCTCAGATTACGCTCGACAGACTGGCCGTCATGCTTCTTCAGTTCAATGCTCCGAATGGCAACAATGGATGAGGAAGTCCTCGGTTTTGAGACATTAATCTTTGTGTCTGCTGTGTTTCTCTGTTTATAGGCTGTTCGTATTAGCCGATGAACTCAGTCACACAATGCTTCATAGATCACCCGTTGATGTTCCCTGGCATGTGAAGAATGGCTGATTAGAAGTCAGTGTTTGTGTCTTTCTTTCTAGGATGATAACGCATCCTTTGGGATTCATTAACCTTTGATGTGGTGCATTAAGTTTGTGCAGTTAGAATTGTGTCCGCTGTACCTGCACTCGATTTATAAGAAATGACTCATCAATTTTCATCTGACGTGTTCCTCACTGTGAGTCATGAGCAACAAAGTGGGTGTATTTTATCTGAGGAAAATCAATATCTAATGGCAGAAGGACATCGGAGGTTCTGTGATGCGGTAACTTACAATGCAAACAGCACTTGACTCACGATTCTGATACCTTTCTGTCCGGTTAAAACTGTTATAATATCCTGTTTCTGTCATTAGTTTAATTAAGAAAGCCGGTAAATCTGCTTAACCTGTTCCTGTGAGATGGTCAAATACTGGTAACCAATGCACATCTACATATTGCTTGTGTGTGTATATATGGTACATACTTTATGTACATTTACATCTATGTTGATCCCTCTTTTGTCACTAAAGGAGCTCTGGCTCATCCAGGCATGACGGTTTGCTGTGGTTTCAGGCTTCAAGACATTAGCAGCAGAGCCTTTAATCCTGTAAGTCGTGAGGTTGGGCCTCCATGGATCAGACTTGTTTGTCCAGCACATCACACAGATGCTAAATAGAATTGAGAACTGGAGAATTTATAGGCCAAGTCAACACCTGGAACTCATTGTTGGTGTTTCTCAGACCATTTCGAAACCGTTTTTGTAGTGTGGCAGGGCACATTATCCTGCTGAAAGAGGTCAGTGCTATTAATGAAAATAATTCCCTTGAAGGGGTGCTTTTGGACAGTAACAATGTTTAGGTAGGTGGTAAGTGTCAACTAACATCCATGTGAATGGTAGGAGCAAAGGTTTCCCAGTAGAACATTGCTCAAAGCATCACACTGCCTGGTGTGGGATTGGACAATACAGACTAGTTTTTTCCTGCTTCTAACACATCAACTACTAGGAAAAAATGTTACCTTGCTGCAGGCGACATTGTGGCAAGATAATTAGGGGCAGCTTTAACTCAGTGGGTAGAGTGGCTATCCAACAGCCAAGAGATAAGGGTTCAAGCCCAACCCCAACACAACATGCCGTGGGTCCTTGTACAAACATTAAACCCAAGGCGCTTCACAGGAGCTGCCCAAGGCTCCCAAAAGAATGGGGAAAATGCATTGGAGAAATTTCACAATGATATACTGTGTATAACTATTTGACCAACAAAGTATAACTTATAATCAATGTGATTCTGACTTCATCTCTCAGGGGGTTATCATGTCCATCATTCAATGTTATACAAATAACCACATGTATGTATTTTTTTCTTGGTTAAATTTGATAAGATTTTCCGGTACCATGACTGTACCGGAAATAATGAATGAGTGGATGAGAGAGTGATTGTGTCTGCACTAATCAAGCTCATTATAAACGTGTTTGAAGTAAGTGGATAAACCTTTGGTGTGCACTAGCATTTAATCAAAAACTTAAGAACAGCTATGAGTGGATTTAAAATCAAATTGAAAATGCAGGTCCGTTTATCTGGAACCAGGCATAGCAGGGCACGGAAGGCCATGCACTCTGTGTATTATTGTTATTCAGTGCACCCTGTTACACAACATGCAGCCTTCAGAATATTGCGTAATATTTCAGATAAGAGTAGAGACATCTATATGCAGGGCAACAAGTAGCAAATATATCTTTGACTATACAAGCTGAGAAGTGAATAATTTGGTGACGGTGTCACTATCTTCGTAAGCAAGCAACAATATTGACATTAGCAGGAAAGAAGGGCCCATTTCTAATAGTCAGATATACAAGCCCCTTTTTGAAAAATGCTTATATCACCCGGTGCGATCCGAGCCATGAGCAGACCATTCACCAATTATGTTTCCATGTAAACATCTTTGCTGTTGCAAATGAGTTGTATATATGTGTACTTTGTTGGGAATAGGCTTGCAGCCATGTATTGTATGTAAGTCATAAATAAATCAACTGTCCTCCTCTCTGCTGCCCGTGTTTGACCTATTACACAACCTGCCTCTGATCCTCGTAAACACGCCGTGGTATGAAATGAGATGTCAACCGGACTAATCACTGTAGTTAAAAATAGTTACACCGACTAAAATACCTGCTCACGGCCCAAAACAATAACAACCCTGGTCGCCATCTCGTCCGGTCTTGAGTAAAGGGGTCTGGCTCAGGTTTCTGAGACCTTGCATCAGCTGCTGGTTTCACTCAGATGAGCATCCTGCGACAGTGGACGAGATCTCCAGAGAGGAGAGGTGAAAGGGTAATCTGATCCCACCTGCTGACACAACCTCCCAGGAGCACATGATTTGGCTAATTCTGTTAGACAGACATAAATTGTGTAAATGACATAGTACGTTTGAATAAATCATGACTTGACACAACTCTCAGAACTATCACTTTGCAGCAAACGGTCAGTGGGTGTGTTCCCTTGGAAGCTGTGGTTCCTTCCTTCGCCGGTTTCAAATCTTTACTTCATCAGTTCATTAAACTGATAGAACACTCTAAAAATAGTTAACTTTTCAGCTTCACGACCCTAAGTTGTTATTATAGCTAAAAAATCTAATTATGATGTTTGTCTTTTAAAACTATATTTTTGCAACTTCTCGTCTCGTGTTTCTACAATGGACATGGGAGGCTGCTTCCGGCAGTCAGTACATTTATTCCTTTTGTGTCTCCCTCCCAGAGACACCCATACCTTTGGAATCAGAGCCGCCACAGAGGAACTGATAATGGTTCATTGTTGTCACAGGAGCCTGATGATTGAAAACCAAATTAACTTTCCTTCTGAGTGACTCTTGAGTAAGCAAAAGCCGTCGACAGCTCACCGCCTCGCAACAGTTTCGAGTTATTGTTAATTTAAACGAGCTAGAGTCACTCAGAGGTCTCCTATAGCGTGGGAGCCGTTGGTTGAGGTGAAACTGTCCATTAAAAAATAATAGTCAATAATAGTAGATTACATTTTTTGTAACTTTTGAAGGATCTTCCATAGTTTTGGAGTGATGTTAAAAAAGCTTTGCTGCCCACACCAATTAGCCATGTCATGACAACCACTGACGGGTGAAGTCTGAATAACATCCATCATTAAATACTCATGGAGGAAGTATCCAAAATAAACTTATTCAATCTAGAGAAATTGTCATGTTGATTGTTAGACTGTTATATAATATTGGATAATAAATGCAGATCAGTCGTGACATTATAAATCCTGACTGAGTAAGTCAGAATAACTTTGATTATTTTGTTACAATATCACCTGTCAATCGAGGTGAGGAGCATTTTGCCTCCGACTCTGATTTGTCAGAGGCAGGAAAAATGTGCAATTTAAAGGATCTGGGCCACTTTGACAAAATTGTGACTGGGTCAGAGAATCTTCTAGAACTGCAGGTCTAGTTGGATATTCCCGGTCAGCAGGGGTTAATGCTTATTAAAGTGGTCTGGGGAGGACAACTGGTGAACTAGCAACAAGATCATGGGTGCCCAAAGCCCACCAATGTGTGTGGGAAACCAAAGCCAGCCAATATTGTCAAATAATAATAATAATAATAATACATTTAATTTATAACCCACAAGAAGAGCTTCTGTGGAACAAAACGCTGAAAAGGTTAATGTTGGTTCTGATGGTAAGTTGTCAGACCACACAGGGCATCACGGAGACACCAGGGCATCAATTTTGATGACAAAAAGGGGAATATAAAGCAGGTGTTTTAATGTTATAACTGATGTATATCAGTTGTAGTCACCTGTATAATGTTGGTTATTTATTTATCCACGATTAGAAGATCTTAGAGCATATGAAAGATTATAACAGTACAGAGATCTCGGAACGTAGGTGTATTAAACACGCTAAGTTACAAGTTGAGTGTAGCTAGAACAGGGGTCATTGTTCTCTCTTCCTTGTCAAACAGCATAGTTTTGATTGCAGTGACGTTTCCAGGAGAGCAGTAAAAATAGCATAACTGTGGTTAGCTCTGAAAAGTTTCCAAAATGTTTTTTTTCATTCGTTAGACTTTATATATATTTATATCTTGATATTTCTGATGTGAAATATATGGTAGTTGAATGCATTTTCAGTCAAAGCAATAAAAAGTGATCCATAGTTAAGTAGATATGTTTGGTAATTTTTGCCTGACTAATCCCATGCTTCAACTTGAAATACAAAATATAGTAATGCATTAACACAATGCATGTAACTGCAGATAGACTGATGGAACACATGGAACACATGGAACACATGGAACACAGGCACCTTAACACAGGTTACGGTGCCACTGTCGTTTCTCTAATGATTCTGATCATGTGTAAGCAGCAAGAGGATTTAATGTATATCTGTGGTACTTGAAACAGTTTGATCGGCAAAGAAACTAGAGGAGCAGAGTGTAGATTTAGGTCTCTAGAGCAGCAGCAGTAGGTGAGAACTGATTGGTGCTGTGAACCCATGGACGGCAGCGACTGATCATATCAGTCGTCTGTTGATCAGAGCTAGTCTGAGTCCAGCACCAATCAGCTTCGGTCTAATCTCAGTTGCTGACATTTATCACGCAAACCAGACTAAATTCTAAGAATAATGACATTTGATCTGTAATCAAGGCTGAATTGTTGATTTGACATGTAAAAAGTGTCATAAAAGAAGAAGATGGAAAATAAAACAAATAAAGACTTTGGGTATCTCCTGCAATGACTGGAGCTGTTTGGTGTATTCAAAGGAAACAAATACATTCACACTTACTACAGCTTTAAAATAACTATCAGTTTTAAAATATGTAGTTTTAATAAATATAAAATTATATATACGTTATTTTGTACAGCGATGTGTATACTATAAATATTTTATGTGGGTTGTTTGGTGTGTGTGAATTGGTATCAGCTGCTACTGGATTCCTAAATCAATCAATGAATCAATCAAGATTTGTGACTCATGAATGAAAAAATGATTGATTTCTTGTGTTGACTCAAGCTCTTATATTAAGAGCTTGTCTTGAGCTCTTATTCCATGGTATATGACATTTGATTTATTGTTCTTTTTTTACACACACAGGGAGCCTGATATTCCTGCCTGGGCTCCTCTGCTCTACCAGCTCCAGCTGCTGGACATCATAAAGAAACCAGACCCGTTAACTCTGCCCATCGCAGACTGCATCCGCATAGGCAACCAGAAGCGAGAGCGTGGAAACTTTCATTTCCAGAGGGAGGAATATTGCCTGGCAGCCCGTGCCTACTGTATCGCTCTGGATGTGCTAACGACACACAACAGAGGTACACCCCGTCAAAACCTGAATTTATCCATAGAAACTATGGACAGGGATATATTGGAGTTGATATGAGTCTTATCTTGTGGAGAGAGGGTGAAATACAAAGAGACAACCGAGAAAAAGTGTATAAACACACAGATTGCTTCAGAACCATAAAACACAGCATTTGATGTAAACCTCAGACACATTCCCACATCACTCCACAAGAGTTTAGTGATCTCTTCGTCTGCCCCCACACTAATCACACCATCGCTATGCAGAGTCGCATCCACCTACACCAGTGCCACCATAGATGTTTTTCCTTTATTCATCTGCATAATCAAAGCTAATCAACTTCCAGGTAATTTCCACCGTTTTAATCACTTCAATCATTTATGAGGCAGGATGGGCCTGTGAGGGAAATGTGCCTGAATAAGTCAGTTTAGCGAAAAACCATGAACAGCTTCCTAATGTAGTAATGATGGTGGACCCGTGAGTGAACTCGCCGTGGCTCTGAAGAGCAGCATTAATCAGAGCATCAAGATCATGTCATTAGAGGATGAGAAACGAGCAGTAATACACGGTAATGAAGACGAGTCATCAACACTTTCACTTTTTCTGAATTATATTTGGTCCAAAAAATATGATTTATGACATGTAGAGTTTATCAATCTCTCTAATTGATCAACTAACAAAAGTGTGGACTCACTAGAATATTAGAAGTAATCACCATTGTCTGAGTTATCTATCATAATGGAAGTAAATAATTCAATTTAGTATGTTTGCAGAGGAGTATTGATTTAGTATTTTCAGGTTTTAACTAAGCATTTGAAGTATTTTAAAAAGATGGAGTTAGAGGGAAGGAAAGAAGGATAAAAGGACGGAAGGAAGGAAGTGTTAATGGATAAGATAGAGAAAGTTAAATATTTGCTCTAAATAAAAAACATTTCGAGCATGCATATTTGGTAGTTCAATGCAAAGTCACAGTGATGAAGGATATATCACTACAATGTCTGTCTATGTATGTTATATTATATAGAGTGCAATCCTCATATTGCTCAAACAGTAGCTGTCAGTGCAGATACGGGTAATTAAATAAAGGTCCACTATAGTGCACAGGGCTAATATAGCAGTTTCCAGCAGTGTGAGGCAGCTGTTAGTGAGCAGTGCAATGAAAGAAGTGTGATAAACCTATTTAGATGGATGGATGGATAGAATGCCAAGCTTCAGACAGTTCTGCCTAGCCAGTGCTAAAAGGAGTTTTGATATATATTATGTACACAATAGAATAGATAAGATTAGAATATTTAAAATGATCAAATAAAAGTTAATTCATGTAAATGTACAAATGAACTACTTGCTTGCCACAACTATGCAACACGCACCAACATGCACACAGCAAGTTGTGAACACGGTGAACCATCCATCACCTGGATTAACATAGTCGTAAATTTAGCACCCAAGGAGCCTGCTACTTCACTCAGGAGTCTTAAGAGAACAAAAGAAATGTCAAAATGTAGAAATGTAAAAATCTGTCTTGTGGTATTTAATATTCAAGAAAATGTTTGATGGAGTAAATAGGCAACTGTTTGCATTACAGTCACCGTGGTAGTTGAATTCTGAATCCAAATATCTCATTCTGTTGGCCTTTGGCCAAAACAAATCAGGTAATGCTAATTTAATGAATCATACATGGAACAGCATCCTTAACAGAAGTTAATAAAATACTGCGCTGATAACAGTTTTTACCCGTCATACTCAGGCCCGTGTAAGAACAGATTATCTAGTTCTCATTAGTCGGGTCACTGCTGCATTCAACTGGACGTGTTTGGCTCAAATGATGAAACCATAAAATAAAACACCCATTATTATTATTAATCTCTTCTTGATTCTCCAGTATTTGTAGCTCCATTAATTAACTCAATATTAACAGAAGTGCAAACATCAGAGGTTGTTTGGCGGTGTCTCTGAACAGATGGTGACGACGCCAGTGTGAAGGCAGAGGAGGAGGAGGTACATGACTACCGGGTGAAGTGTTTGAACAATCTGGCCGCCACTCAACTCAAACTGGAGCAGTACGCTGAGGCACTGCACACCAGTCGTGACGTACTGGCTCGAGAACCAAACAATGTCAAGGCCCTCTACAGGATGGGAAAGGTGAGAGCCATCCCATCATATCAGGCAAAATCACTGCATCTAAATTTATCATAATCAATCTATAGTGATTACTGCAGACAGGGTTACTAGAACAAAGAGGAAATTGTTTCACATTGTGGGTTCTAATCTCTTTCAGCTCTTGTCAGACAAGGGTGAATTCAAAGAGGCGATGGAGGTGCTAAAAAAGGCCTTGAAACTGGAACCAACTACCAAGGTGAGATTATACTTATGGTTGAGCTGCTTCATCCCTTCAGCAAATTTACTCTGAATCTCCCTGTGAATCCATCACACACAAACCAAAGGTCCTTCTAAAAGGAGACCAATACACAGAACCTGCTTGAGCTACCAATCTATGACATAAATCTTGACTTAACTTTGGCAGCTCCTTGTATAACTTGTAAAAGGTCATTCAAAAAATAGAATTGTAATTTTAAAGCTGAAGTCACACAGTGGACTGTGCAAATGGCCTAAGAATTTTATCGCCAGGTGTAAAAAGTGGTACAATTATCATGCACTTATTAAGATACATAAGCATCAATGATAAAATTGATTTAACTGTACTGGCAGATATAATCATTTATCTGTCAGTGAGTCTGCCAGTACCTGACAACAATAAAATAATAATAATAAAAATGCTAATAGCTTTGTTAATGTCTGCATACTAACTATGATGATCCAAATATGTTGATTATTATTAATGAGATAATTATTTCCCCGAAAGGTACCCGCAGACTATTTCATTGATCATTTACAAACTTAATTCCCCCTTACACCTTAGTGTGAGGAAGAACTGGATTGATCTTGGGAAAGTCTAATTTCCACCACTAGGGTGAGCATTATCTCCAAAATCAGTGTTAAAGGTTATAATTTTGCAACCATTATTCCAATTTAGTCCAAACTTGGTCTAAATGATCAGATTGAGGACGTCTATCTTGCATATATCATATTTTACTATAATAGTTAATATTTTACTCCCTATAGGAGTTTTACCTAATATGAAAGAATCTGACTGGTTTGTAAAGTGTTTTCACATTTTACCCACCAGGGAGGATTTTTTCACAAAAAGGAAGAAGCAATCTTTGACTGTTTTCTCCCAACCATAAGTCCAATTGTGTCTAAATTTAACTCATATGAATGAAACAAGGAGTTCCATCTATTTTGAAAAAAACAAAAGCCGTTAACTGAACTTACCTTCATGATTGAGTCATTATGGGATCTCATCTTAGAGCATATTGCTGACTTCACTGAAATAGTAAGGTTGAGTCAATATGGTTTAAGATCATTAATGAGTCACTATTAATTTGCTGAGTTCGATCGGGAGGGTTTTTTGTACATCAGAGGCCATCTGTTGTACAAGAAATATTCACGGGGATATAACCTTGCTAGTTTAAACATTTTAATTCTAAGTCTAAGTTTAGCCTCTTAGCATGCTCACATTTATAAGTTTAAGAAAGACAATGTAAAGCGAAGCGGAGGCAGATGGCCGACAGTTTTAAATGTTGGACTAATTAGAAATTTGGACCCGATGATGGCGCTACATGTAAAAATAAAGCATCTGTGCTGTGATGATGTGATCAAACATCATAGTTAATCCTAAAAATGTTTGGACCCTAATCCATAGCAATCCATCCAAAGATTGATTAGATATTTCAGTCAGAACCAAAATGGCAACCTGATAGTGTGAATATTAATTTCTTCACAAATGTATGTCATAAACATAGCATGTCTGGTTCCGACCACTAAAAATAAACCAGTCCATGCAGGGATGCGGGCATTGTTGGAAAGAATGTTCCTTTTTCACCTCAATAAATTCTCACTTTTCATTGCTCCACAAACTTGCCTATATCTGACATCTGCTGGTTTGTTGGATCGTATGGCAGCTTCTATGCTACTAGGCGACCTTCTGGGGTAACTGAACACCTTCATCCAAAAGAAAACTTCCTCCGTGTTCAATATGAAAGTTTAGACAGCAAAATGCTGTTCAAAAAGGTTCCCAGTGAGCGACTTGTGCTGAAGGCCTGTCCGGTCTTGTTTGTGTGGTTTGTCTAATCGGCCAAATCCTCCACAAAGGCTTCGGGAAACTGCACATCTGGCAGTCTACAGTTGTGAGTCGGTAAAATTACCACATGTGAGCTAAATGTTGTCACTCTGAGGCCCTGCTCTCAAAAAGGAGCCGATCCCCGCTGCAGCCACAATGTAGACTCTGCACTGTGTTATTAAGATAACTACTCTCTTCTCCACAACGAAAGAGAATAGTCATCTCAGTTTATGGACATTATTTATCATAGGTTTCGATTTATAAGGGTTGGTTAAGTTTATTTACAGAGCGATAACCACCACTGTCTCAAATATGTATGCCAGGGCTTGTTTAAACAAAACCAAAATATATCCTGTGTTCGAAATTACAGCCTAGTTTCAATGCTGGATCAAATAATACAATGGAGAAAACTGTTTTAGTTGCTCTATGAAAGAGTTATTGTGCTATAGTCTGTGGATGAAAACCAAAAAGACTAAGCAGATGCATCTATGAACCATAAATAAGAAAGAGCATGTTTTTGCTACTTTAGTGCAATGTATTACAAGTTACGACATCTAATAGAACTATTCATCATGTAGAATGTGTTTTATGAACATTAGGAATGTGAATCAATGTGTATTTTTCAAGCAAATTTTATAATGAATCAGTGTTTTTGGCTGAAGTTCGCAAAATGTAATTTATGAGGGTTTGTGTGTCAGACCTCTGCTCTCACCTGCTGGGCATTTTAAAAAGTACAACAACCACTTCTCTAAGCAGGAAAGGTTTTGTGCCTCCTTTCAAACCTAAGCTCTAGATAAAAAGCAGTTTTTTCTCTTACAAGACACATTTTTCTTTAGGTGATCCATGCCGAGTTATCCAAACTTGTCAGAATGCAATCAGGAGGCAACAGCACCAAGGATTGGAGCGCTAAATCAGCAGAGATTCTTGGAGACGACATTACACCTTTTCAGGTTGCTCCTAAGAAGAAGCCACCTGTAAGCTATGATATTAAAATGGAAATTTTTGATTTTGATGAGCAACATACGACATTTTGACCGGATATTTTGCTGTGTTTCAGGGAATATCTTGGAGGTTTATACTGGGAGCCTTAGTGGTGGCCCTGGGCAGCTTAGTGACGTCGGTGATACTAACGGCAAGAAACTGAAATCCACTGCAGGAATTCTCCTTTCAAAATCATCGTTGTCATCATCAACATCATGAGCAGAATTTATCTCTATCAAGTCATTTTTAGTCACAGGTGAATACTTTTCTACTGTGAAGATGTGATGATGTGCAAACCAGAACCTGATGTTCTATTTATGTGAGTGTGATGTGGTAGAAAAATGTTAAAGTGCGCAGTATTTAGAAGTTGATGATCAATCATCATACAATTCCAGCAGCGTTAATGCTGATGGATGGAAGACAGACGTTTCTTTACGATCTGTTTTATTTTGAAAAAAAGAGACTACGTCGCTACAGTTTACAACAGTCTAAAAAATGTAAACAGAGAGGATGAATAATAGTTCTGAGGAACATTTGATCAGTGCTCCTATAATGGAAGGTCTTGAAACATTCATGTAATATTTCTTACATAAATAACAGTTGCAATGCCTTGCTGAATAAAAATGTTTCAAAAACTTCTGATAATTTTTAAATTAATTTGTATCTTGAAATTGTATGGACCCAAAAGCAAACAACCTTTGCTACAAAGATTCTGTGCTTTTATTGAAAAATATATAATTTCTTTTGTCTGATAGAATTTTAGATAATATTTAGTATTGTGCTTGAATCTTAATCCATGAGCCCCAATTTTCCTTATTATTGTATTTCACAAAATTACATTATTGCCATATAAATATAAAACTTGAGAAATGTATGCATGATTACATTAGAGTAATTTATGTGTGTATAGAAATGTATAGAAATCTTAATTTTGATCAGTGAATTAGAGTCGATGGAAAATTACTAAAAAAAAGGTTAAAGAGGTAAGAAAAATGTTGTTCATCACAAAATAAAAATCACTCAGTGTCCTTCATTGTTCCGTCACACGTGCTGATGTCAGTCATCTACAGCCCACAGCAGGCGTTTAAAGTCTTCTTCGAGTTGATGGGACTCAGGATGACCTGAGTGACTGACTGTCGCCTCAGTGTGCCACTTTTCTTTACCTCTCTGTGGAGAGAGAAATCAAAAAGATCTTCATTCATTCATGTTATGGTTTTCTAAGGGAGAAAACTTGAGACTTGGGCTTTCTTGCCGCCTACCTGGCGAGATGAAGCACAGCTTCGACCACATTGGTTCCTTCCTTGGCGCTCGTTTCACAGAATAAGGCACCATATGCCTGCAAGCAAAGCAGCAACATACCTGACTGCAGCGAGTTTATTTAGACATCAGGAAGACGGCATGTCCGTATAAACATTTTATCACCAAGGGGGGTGGAAAGTTTACACACCTGTGCCAACTTTTCTCCGTGCAAACTGCTCACACAGCTTGCCCCTGGATTCTGCTCCCGCAAGTCAACCTTGTTTCCAATAACACACATTGGGATTTTTTCTTCTGAAGAGTCCTGTTCAAAAACAGTGTCAAATATATTCCTGCTTTTCTGCCGTGTTTGCCATTGTGTCATTGTTCAAGCAGGTACCTGAATCTGGTCCACCCATGCTCTGACATTAAGGAAGCTGCTCTCTGAGGTGACATCATAAAGAAGAAGGACTCCATGAGCT
The DNA here is from genome assembly GCA_037951165.1 of Lophius americanus. NCBI lineage: Eukaryota > Metazoa > Chordata > Actinopteri > Lophiiformes > Lophiidae > Lophius > Lophius americanus. Next base: position 11,910,499 of record JBBDHG010000009.1, read on the forward strand.
TTGCGGAAATAGGACCTGGCAATGCTACGAAATCTACAAGAAAAAGAAACATGACTCTATTTTTAGTCTAGAGTGTTTTACATTCTGGAGTCATTATGAAAAGAACATGTTGAAACTTTTTCTCCTATGGGTGTCAGTGCATTACCTCTCCTGCCCAGCTGTGTCCCATATCTGCAGACTGGTCTTCTCTCCATCCACCAACATATTCTTCATCTGGAAATCAACGCCTGGGAAACCAAGAAGATTTAAAAGTCTGAAATGTGCAAGAATCTGTTATCACATGATTCGTTTGCTGTGTAACCCACCCAGTGTTGTTTGAATTTCTCCTCGAAACTCGTTCAGCGTCAGACGTAATAGAAAGCTGGACTTTCCAGCTCCTGCATCTCCAGCTAATACCAGACGGTACATTGGAGCCGGTACCACAGGTTCTTCAGTGTCCACTTCTAAAGGCTTCACATAATGACAAATGAAAACAGGCTTACTCAGGGTTATGTGTAAATGTAATAATTATTATTAAAATAAAAATAAAAACATTTAGTTGAATCACAATTTATGTAACCTTGGAAATAAAAAGATTGCCCAATATTCAGGTCCACTTAATGGTTTTCCTCAAGCCTTGGGACACATCTCACAGTCTTAGTTCCACACCAGCTGTGCCAGCTCATCAAAACAGGATCATTAATGAAAACTATGTAACATAGCTAAAACTCCAGAAAAAGCAAATGGACATTGAGTTGTTTTTTTTGTCAGCACTTTCAAAGGCATCCAAATGAGGAAAATGATTTATTTATATACATTTAAAATGTTTTTTTCTTATGGCAATGATTTCATTTTTTATTGTATGATGCTTTGAGCCAAATGCTAATAAAAACACTCTCACTCACAATTCTGATGCTCAGCAAGTGTTTGCTATGTTCATACAAGTCAACCGCAGCTCAGTGGGTTACATCATTGACTGGTGCAGGAGACTGGGCTTTGAATCCCAATCACAAGAGGGGACCCTTGGGTCCACTGTGGACCCTTGTGCAAGGTCCTTACTTTTCACCAGCCTACCCAGTCAAGTGCTGTTCCCATCCCTGGATTAATGGTATAGTTGTGTCAGGAAGGGCATCTGACGTAAACATTTTTTAAAAAACCTATGCAAAATCAATATAAAAAAGGGAAAGAGTTGAAAGAAATTGCTTGCTTTACTGTTTTTATAGTGGTTTTATAGTGTGACCCCTACTATAAAACCACCCATACACCATACACTATTTGTCCAAGGCGTTACTGCTGCACCTTTATTACGCCTCACTATTGCTGCTCCATCCCTGAGCGGGCAATAGAGGCAGTAACGGTCTCATATTGAGGTCTGTATAAGTGTAAAGACATGATAACCTAATATAAGTGGAACCCACAATTGGGAGATTTGAAAAGCAGCAAGCAGCGGCTAGGAGCTTACTGAAAAAGAAGAAAATTAACCGATAATGTTTTTATGGCTTGGGTCATGGAGCACATCAGCCTCCTGACAGAGAAGGAGATCAGCAGCCTTCTATACGGGAAGGAAAGCATTCGCCACATCCCTCAGTGTAAGGTCACGTTTTTGTGCTTACAGAACACACAACTACTCCAGTGGCATTATGCTACTGCTGGTTCGTTCAGTGTAAATAAATAAAGACTTCATCATGGCACTTTTGTGTGATGCCCATGTAAAACGTGCTCAAATCTCTGGAGTTCTGCCATGATTAACAGGAGAGGAACATAAAGTAGGCTCCCCCCTTATCTTTGGGGTTTTTTCCCTATGAATAAATTGTAATTTTTTGCTTCTTTGAGACTGGTACAACTCCATATCATCTCTTTTTGTCTCAGAGATAAATATTCAAAAAGGAAAACAAGTTGAAAGACAATGCCTTTTTCTTTTTCTTGACCAAAAACCATCGACAGAAGTTATTAAAAAAAAAAGAGTTGGATTTTCACTTTCTAATTTGAATAAAAACCCTAGAAAACAGAATTGAGAAATCAGTTTGTTTTATTTCATTTTCTGAGACGGGATGCAGCCATTTATGAGCACATGATGAGGGGAAATTTAAGTATAGTATTATACTTCATTCATTCAGAGTGGCGGTTTATTTCAAAGCCATATGGGGAAGTAAGAGATGGATTCTCACCTCTACTAGTTTGTCTTGCCTGCACTAGTTTCTTTTACTCCTAATATGTAATACATTTCCTTTTAAATAAACTGCTGAGTTACAATTGACAGCACACATCGCATCGCCCTCTCTCATAAGAACCACACTCATTGGTGCATACATACTGTAAATGACCACCTGTGGTCTTAGAAAACAGAAAAACGGAATATAGAATAATATAACAGAATATAGAATAATTTTCTATAAGGATAGAGGAGCCACCGGGTGACAGCACCATTCATAGAGAAACACTCCTAGATACACAATCCTAAATTTTAAATTGTATATTTGTAATTACCTCACACATGGCTGCTGAGGAGAGCTCATGAATTGAAAATGCAAAAAGCTGCTTTACCTTTGTGGAAAATGCAGACAGACGTCTTCTTAGGGATGATGCAATGGAGCTTGCCCTGCTCGGAGACTCCGGCACCGCAGCTTCAGATTTAACTTTGGCCATCTGAGGAAGAATCGGCTTTAAGGCTTCACAGTTCAAAGGCATATTGGTGGTATCTTACCTGATGCCTATGAACCTGACCTCGACTTCAGATGGGATGTATGAGTAACTGTGATGAACAGTTTCCACTGAACTCTCGCTGTCATCGCTTTCATAATCACTGCCTGTGCTCTCAGCTGTGTCCATTGCCAACGAGACCCCACTGTCCAGGTACTTATCCGCCCAGGTGGTCACATCAGGGTAGCTCATTTTGCTGGGGTCTCGATCTGGGCTGCAACAAAACATCGACACAATACTGAGCTATTGGCTGTGATAATTTCATTTCGATTCAAAAAGGTGTGTAAGGAACTTAAAATACCTGCCGTACTTGAGCGTGCTCTGTCGGAAGGGTTTCATCCTTCGGACTGGAATTTCCAATTTGGGAGACATCTGTTCCGAAAATTAGGAATGAAATCATTTCTTTTACATCGTGTATTGTTAGAGCCGGTAGGTATGAGAAAAAAAGGAACACTTACCGTCCTCTTGGCTGCACTGGCCAATGCAAAGCGAAGCCCGTCATTACTGTCATACAGCTCTTTGTTTGTTTCCCTGGTGAAGTGTTAAAGGAAAAGCAACATGGCTTTTTAAGGTACCAGTACAGATAATAACATTCAAATAAAAGGTTTTTCTTTTCAAACAGGCTGTACTGAGCGCTGAAAGGCTTCTTTTGATATGGTTCAACTAGATGGAATTTTCCAGACCGGATAATGTCGAGTAAGAAAACATTTACACAAAAAGTCCAAAGGATAGCATCCAAACTCAATTTGTAGCTCCTACAGACTGCATTGTCAATAAAATACAATCATTTTAGGGTAATCCAAATATCTTCCTTATTGTTGATGAAATAACAAATAAAACAGATAAATATTTTCAACATTAAGATTACTTAGCCCCCAATTTAGTTTTCATTTGCATCGCATTAACTCACATGTAATAAATGTAACAGCTGAACAAAGACATAGGGAAATTTATTTAGTTTAATAATGCAGTGTCCACCAATAACTTTAGTTTCTCTTTAGAATACATATTTTACAGTACTACTACTGTATTTACAGTTGCCATTGTATACAAAACCAATAAGAGTTGCGATATTAGAAGGCAATATAAGAAATTAGATCTGCTTCCAACTACATACAGTGTGTTATGTAACGATGTGACAAACTTAACAATAACAACTTATGCAAAACTAATAAAAGTCCTTTAAAGGTGTTGTACAACTAAAGAGAGACCATGTGTGAAATTGCATTGAATTACGTCTGGCGTTTTTTTCCGACATGTGAATAGAACATAACCTGTTGTAGAGTGATGGATAGAAGAAAGGACAGACGAACGTAATCCTATATGTCCCCTTTAGCGTGGACATAAAACAATTTGTTGATGTATCACCTTTGGATCTCTGTTTTCAGTCCAACACAAACAAAATTCAACTTCATTATACTGTATTTTGGCGTTAATAGAAATCTCAAGCATCTCAAAACCTGAACAATTAAAAGCAACCAAAAACTTAAACCAATAATGCCGGAAAAACACCGATCAGTGTCAATGAGACACAGGATTTGTGTAATTTTGGTGATCTCAGCCTCTAAAATGCTGACAGTTACACCTTTGGACAGCTTCCCTGAGTAAGAGAGAGACTTACTGGAGAACCTGGATGTGACTGGAATATGACTGGTACTCCAAAAGCATCTTCTTCAAATCGTCCGTCTCCCTGAAAAGGAATATAAGTTACATTTAGTAAATGTTGGGCCGCGGTTCCTACCGAAGGAAATTAGCTTGAAGACTGGGCCTCACTGTTGGTGTTGAGCTTTATGGTCTGAGTACATGTTCTTCAGCTTGTCCAACTCCGAGTGCAAGACTGCAATGTTTGTCTGGGCTTCCAAGAGAGACGTCTGCAGCTGCTCATTTTCCTGTCAGGAGATCCAGTGGTTATTTTACACAATGTGTATAACATTTAACATATTCAATTAAAGAAATGACTTACCCGTGTGAGAGCTCTGACTTCTCTGTTCAGCCTGGCTATCTCCTCCTTCGACTGTTGGAAGTCAGAATCCTCTTGGCTCTTGACAAAACACATTCATACAAACGTGTTTTAAGATGTTGATGACAAATCTGTGTCTTTTTAATATCAAAAGATGATAAGAAGGCAGTTTGTCGTAGAGTTGTAAAGGAAACAAACTAGCATCCGTGGCAGTCTTTTAAACCATAAGAAAACATGGTGACGTAAGTGTCATAAATCATTTAAATTCTATGGAAGGTTCCTTATAAAGCAAATTTTAATTCACGGAATCCCTGAGCGCTCATTTCAACTTGGTTGTTGTTATAAAAGGTACGTTTTTTTCTTTTTCTTTAAAAAGGTTTATATAGATATACAGTATATAAAAATTCAGATGCTTTAATAAAATGCTCTGCATTACATTTAATGAGTTTTGACAACATAGTGTGAAAAAGATTGTTTAAAATAACTGAGGGGAAAATATCATTGTATTTTCATGTTGTAAAACTGGAACTGAAAATTAAAAAAGGTAAATCTGTGTTGCCATGGAAAAAAAAAATCCCTCAAGCTGGTGTATTTTAAAGTGAAAAAAGATTCATATAAAACTCTGATGAAACATAAATCAATCAAATGCACCATTTCATATTCCATACAGAATATTAAGCCCTTGACAAAAAAATGGTCATGTACTTTGTTTTGGGTGGATGAATCTATGGAACTGAGTGAAAAGAATTATTCTGTGTTCCCCTGGATCCTCAACGAGACAATGACCACATTGCCTGTATGTAGCAACAAAAGCATGCCCAGATGTGCCAGAAGAAACTTCTGACAGAGCGGGAAGAGCACGCACAAGGATTGTACGCCTAAACTACGTTAGCTGGCCTGGCTAATGGGCTGAGAATGCTATGCCACTACCTAACATCCATTTTTATTGTTTTTATGTCTAACGGCGTTAAGGCAGTGCTGAGCAGGCCTGAATGGAAGTCGCTCACAGCCGCTCTCTCATACTGCATGGATGTTGGATAGCAGGGTGAATTTTTAGGTCAAATTTTTATGATTGTTTAATAACGAAATTGAATGAATGCATGTCTTCTTTGTACCATTGTCTGTCTCATTTATCTTGTTATTTGTTTATTTTTAGAGTGTCACCCATGTCTCTTCATGCTTAACCAATATGTGTATTTCTTAATTTCCCAGGGGTGACATTTTGTTGCCCTACATTATGCGAGCGTAGAATGCATTCTCTTGTTATAAGTGAACTCTTTCTGATGCGGATATTGGCACAGTGCATCTATCCCACATGCAGACTTCCTCTGTCTGACGGTGCAGCAGGGCTTCCCCCGAAATGAAATCAGAGCTGCATATACAGGAGATGTGCTGTTGTCTCTAATGGTATAAGAAAACATCACGTAACTTTTCACACAGCCTGGTTTCTGTGAGGAAAACCTACCTTTAACAGTCTGTCTACTGTTGCATTCAGATCCGTCACCTTATTTTCATACTTCCTCTGAACCGTTGCCAGAATTTCCTCCATTTTCTTTCGCTCCTGAAAACACGAAACCAAAGCAGTTAAAGGTGCAGACTGGTCAGGCCTGAAGAGGAGCTTTCATCTCCCTATACAGAGGCTCTTTGTGAGGAGACCTGCAGCCTGCCTGCGTGCTGCACCACAAACATGCAGGTAGCTCACAAGAACCAAGATGAAGAGTTTCACTTTATCCTGAAAAAACATGTTTTGATCCATTTCACTCGTTGTTTATTGCTTAAATCCAGGTAAGACGTCATGTGATTTATATACCAAATTTGAAATATAAGAGTAGACGACAGGAGCGAACATCCAATATAAATACAGTAGGTATCGCTCACCTCGTCTCTCATGCTCTGCTCTGCTCTGGTTAGTTGCTGTTGGAGATCGTCCTCCAGCTCTGACAGCTGACTGCTGTTCATCTCCTCTGCCCTTTTGTTTGAGCACAAGAGAACGGTCAAGCGTGAGCAGCTGGATCATAGCAGGTCTGGCTAGAGCAGTGCCACAGTTCGAATAAAAATCACATTCCATTCATTTTATACGTCAATTCTACATCATGTCAAGCGTGCTGCGGTAGTGAATGCTCTGTTCTCTGCACATAACCCATGGTTTGCATGGAGGGCAACAACATCAGACTCTACGTGTAAACTAATCTGAATCTCACATGTGATTTATTTTTACTCCATGTACGTTAAGTTTGAATGAGAAATTCAAAAGTCATCGTATCTCAGCTATGCCAGAAATAGAAGAACACTAGAAGGGTACACACTGTTTGTAAAAGAATAAAGGGAGGCTGGGCGACACATTTGAGTGCTTCCTTTAATTGAAGAATGTCACCTTTCTAGTGCTGTGTAGTCACCGAACCATAAAAAACAGCCCAAACACACAATTACCTTCCACTGGTTGGACTGAAATTCAATAGTTCCATCATGGCAATTCTCACAGATTTTAAAGAAATGAACAATATCTTCCTTCAACCTCTAAAATAACACCTTCAGTAATTAAAAGGATTGCTTATCTTCAATATCAGTAACCCGCTGCCAACCACACACACAGAGGTGACCTCAGGATCATTTTCCAGAAAACAACACCATATCTGAGCATGTTTAAATCTTAAGCTGGCCACTTCTGAAACTTCTGTTTGTTGTCTTTTCCTGAAAATGAAGATAATTAAACAGAAACATCTACATATGAAAATAGTCAATTATATTTTTCCAAAAAAGGGGTATGATTTGGAACATTGGCACCCAGGATAGTTCTTGTGAGTGTCTTTGAAGCTGATCTACCAAAATATCCCAGAGGCTCACTGTGTCCTGTTTCCATATCAGTGTAGTAAATGGAGAGTTAACAGATGGGTGTCGCCTTAAAACAGTGACACAGAAGTATTCCTTCACCGAAACTCAACTACAATATCTCATAGGATTGCTCATGCTGCTTAATGTTGACTTTGTGACATTTTTGAACTATTAATATACTGTACCTGTTGATATGAAAGAAATAAAGTAAATTTGATCCGATACATGCAGTGTATAGTTCACAAATAAATAGTAAAGCAGCATTTCATAATTTTTGACTATGTTTAAAGTCTATCGTTTCTCCTACAGTTCAGACCTCTGCCACTTCTCTTGTGATTGTGATATTGGCGAAAACAAGTGGAGGGAGATAGAACAGGTTGAGTGGCGTTTGGGAAAAAGAACACGTTTCTTAATAACCGTTGTTAAACTTGAGTGCTGTAATCTACCTCCACTAAAAATCTTCCGATGCTTAATCTAATTTATGGAGGATAAACAGGTTTAAAAGAGAAACTGACTTTTCCTGTGGCTCAGTCAGTCAATAAAGTGACACGCTGGAGTTAATCCCCTCCACTCAACATTGCGTGTCCTGTGATGTGACTATTGCACGTGGGCAAATTGTACATAGTGTGAGGCCCTTCTGGAAACTATCACTGCCGTCTGCTCCCGTTGACCTCAGAAACAGCAAAAACACCTGTGTACCTGATCACAGCAAACATCTGGATATGCACCAAAACTGAGCTAAAAGGAGGGCTAACATTGTATTCACATTAGCCCGGTGGCCATAAACATGGCTCCTGAAGAATGCCACCGTTGGTCTATGTTACTCCTTGTTTGGAAGGTTTATGGTATACAACTTAAGCCAACCAGTTATCCTCATCTCTGACACATTTCCCAGGCGATGATAATCTATTTGACGTATTTTCTTCCTCTGCAGCTGTAGAATGGGTAATTAACAGATTGAAAGCAACGTCAGACAACTTCAAATATATGTGCACAAATTTAAACCTGACACAACGAATATTACCACAGCAACACGTCCTGATGCCAAACGCGATAGGCATCATTCTCACCAATATGCCCCAGAGTGATTCATCCGGTGTAATTTTCCCCCAAGATTTCAGTGATCACTGCCCATAGCCTGAGTTAGGAATGTGATCGTACATAGAACAAAGATACACATTTCATCGAAAAGGATCTTCGGGAACTTTAACACTCAGGGGTTCCTACATGATCTCAATACACGTAATTCAGACAGATTGACAATCATACCCGACCCACATCTGGCTCTCACCTATTTCTGTTGACAAACATGCTCCCTTTAGGAAACTACATATTAAGGACACACCCACTGCATGATTCTCACACAAAGTATCTGAGTTAATTACAAATAAGAAGTCTGCATGGGTTAAAGCCAGAAAAACTGAGGTTGCAAATTGGACTCTGTTTAGGCAGTAGTGGAACAGATTCAATGCCATGATTAGTAAAGCAAAATCTTCATACTATCTTACTATACTATCTTCTCACATATTAGCGCCGGTAAACCAACTAAAGTCTCGAATAGAGCTAAATCAATGAAGAGTAATTCCACGGCTGCACTTCCCCCACAGTTACTGTCTGACTTTGGTCCCATTAATGACGAAGCAGATGTTTGTGACGCTTTTAATACTTATTGTAGGAACACAGAACATTTATTTGATAATATGAATATTTAAAATACTACCAACTCAGAACAGCATTATCAAACAGACATCTGTCAATCAAAAAAAGAGTATTCCTTTATTCAATGGGAATCGTAGTAGTTCCCTCTTTTATTCCACTATCCAAATTAGAAGTTGGTGATGCTCTTCTTAGGATAGGCGCAAAAAAGTCTATCGGTGTCGCCCAGCTTGACCCCAGTCTTTTGAGGACAGCTGCCTAAGTCATAGCTGGACCCCTCACATATATTTTTAGTGGGAGGAGATTGTAAAGATTTAAAAAATAATTACAGTCCAATTTCCGAGCTTTCCTGTTTGGCAAAAACTCTTGAATCTCTTCCAAAATCATCAACTTAACTCATTTTTAAAGACAAATTGTATTTTAAATAAATCTTTGATCGAGTCCATCATTCAGTTTTATTACATAGACTAGCAGCAGCTTGGCTGGACTAGTGGTTCACAAACTACCTCATGGATAGAACCCAAAGTATCGCTGCAGATTCCATTCATTCCAATATACTGAAGGTCAGTAAAGGAGACCCACATTTGATAATGGCTGCAAGGTGCATTTCTATGCTGACAACACTGTGTTGTGCTTCTCTGTTCCTACATTTAGGGGAGCCTAGGCTGTCTTGCAGATAGCCTAGGAGTTAATCCAACACTCAGTGCTTGATCTTAAACGGAACAGAAACAAATGATATGGTATTTTTTTGGATATCGCTCCTTGGAGGGAACTGATTTTAATGTTAACACTTTAGATACTACTGAAAATGAAAAAGTGTCCTCCTATAAGTATCTTGGGTACGTTCATGAGCTAGCTAAACAGATATGGATGAACCTTGGGTTCTTTTTTTAGGAATAAAATCCTACTTTTCAGCTGATGCTAGAAAGCGGTTAGTTAAATCCACATTCCTGCCAATACTTGACTAAGATATCATTTTTTATAAGCATGCTACCTCAACCACCTTGAAACCACTTGATAGTGTTTATCATTCAGCACATCGATTTGTAATCGGTTATCATTTCTGAAGCACTGGGATCTTTACCAGGCTGCAGGTTTGTCATCACGTTCATTAAGCAGAAAGCAGCACCTGCTCATTATGCTTACAAAGCTGTTTTACAGAAGCTACTCAGTTATCTCACGTTGCTCATTGAATGGCATTCTAATCCCCACCAAACCAGTTTTCAGGATTGGTTAGTCCTCGAAGTGCCTCCAGGTTATACTGAACTGAGCTGCTGTGTGGCTACAGCCTGGAATTAGTTCCAGGAAGCTGTTAAATTAAATACACTTGTCTCATTGGGCAGCTTCAAAGATTTACTACATGACGTAGTTTGACGTAGAGGACTTCAAATGTTTTATATTGTTTGTTTGAATATCTTTTAGTTTTTGATTGATATACTGGTATTGACGGCTGAAATTGTAATACTTTTCCATTATTTCATTGTTTTATGATATTATATCATTGTTTATAACCAGTGTATCATTTATGGCCGATGTTTTAATTGTTCTTTCCCCTCATTCTATTGTTTTTAAATTGTCTCATGATTTCAAATTATGTGTGTAACCAGGACAACATTGAAAACGAAACTCCAGTCGCAATAGATTTCCCTGTCTAAATGACGGTAAATAATAATAATAATCTCACAGGTGCGGGGCAGCTTATTATTGGTCTGTATCTGCAGGTGGAATGGCTACAATAATAAACTCCAATAACACTATATTATGACTGTTGATGAATTCCATATTACTTTCAACTACATCTCTCACAAGTACAACTTAAACAAATTCATTTTAAATACTACAGAATAGAAGATTGAGCACTTTTTTTTCTCAACTATACTGCTCTGGTCTATTCACAGGTCAGATGTAGTGAGCTACACCAATCCCACAAATGAAAACACTGACGTTTGTCCTTACCGTTTTAAACTGGTCTCCAGCTGCTCACATTCTAGTCTGTTGTCCAGGATTTGACTGACTAGAGAGTGAGTGATTTCTTCATACTGCTGCAGCAAAGTCATGTTTGCAGAGGATTGAATGGACTGGTAAAGATCCGCCAGCTGCTCCCTGAAACTGTGGGAGAATAGTTAGAAAACACTCAGTAAACAAATACATCTGCAACGCCATTCCAAGTAAAACCATAAATATCTATAACTAGGCCTATGCTGTCATCCCAAAAGCAGAGAAAGTCCACATTTCACTGTGTTGTACAATAAATCCCCCTGAATGAACCCTTCAAATTAAATTTGATGTTATGTCTGTACAACAATGTTTTTACCTTAAAAAAAAGCTCCCCTTCCTGTGAGTAAAATATAAACTATTAGAGTAAAATTTGAAATTGAGAGTCATTTAATTTCCTGAAGTCCATGTGGGCATAAAATTGAAAACGATTCTAGCAGTATATCTCCATCTTTTTCAGGATATAAATATTATGCAGACCATGTTAAACAAAATCATTTAACAATTGTTCATAAAAAATAAAAACACTAGATATCCGTGATGTCTTGCCCCTGGAAACCAACTCCTATGCGTCAGAGTCATGTGTTCATTGTGAACAGTTTGAGTTTTCAAAAATTATGATTTCAATTATGGTGCACGGGGATTTATTTCTCATTTATAGATACAGTAACTTCTTACCTTTCATACATGCATGAAAGTGATTTGAAAGACTGTGAACCAACATGATCTCAGCTATTAAATTTTTTCCTTTCTACTTTAATTCCCATCAATGTACACATGTAACAACGTCATGGTGTGTGTTTGAGCTGTCTGTGGTCTGAGCCTAGTCGTGTGATTAAGACACGAGACATGTGTGACTCATGAAAGTATTTGAGATTTTATAAAGGAAAGTCTTAAATGTCATATACATTGTGGGGATGAGGATACAAACATCCCTAAAATGACTTTGAGATTTGTTCCAAATGTAAAGTGCATTATAAATTAAATGTATTATTATTATTATTATTATTATTATTATTATTATTATTGATGAGGAGAGGTAACACCAGTTTCAGATTTTTATTATTATATTTACAAGGCCCAGTCTCACAATGTTGAAGAAAGATGAAAAAGCAATCCAGAATCTGTGATCACAACATGCTTCATCTAGAAATTTAATCAGCATCTCCTTAGACGAAAATCCACCTGACACAAACATTTCATCACAATGGGTTGAACAGTTTTGAAATATGATGGGTAAAATAATCAAACTAAGGCAGGAGATCATAATGTAGAACCTCCCCCAACAATCATTGATGGCTGTAATGAGATCAGTGTTGTTTTCTCTATGTCATGACATAATCTGTCTTTCAGGTACCTGATCCTGTGGGCTGCAACATTGTTAATGTTATGGCATTAACAATGTTGCTATAAATAACGTGAGTAGTGCACAACTCACGTTATTTGTTCATTTTACTGAACAAATAACGTGAGTTGTGCACTATTTTTTTCCCCCCATTTTTAATGATAGAGTGGTCCAGAATATTCCTACCCATATTATTATTAATGAAGGCAGTGTGTTTGAGTGCACCTGCAGGCTGCCTCCCCACAGAGCCGGATGTATACTTCACGTACCTGTCTGAAAGCAGACTCTCCACATCTATCCCGCTCACAAACTCTTCCCCCGGATTGTTAGGGCTCGATCCGGCTCCAAATGACGCCAGGTCCAGAGTCTCTGAAACCTCCCTAAACCTGGAGGAGAACTTGCTGTAGTCAATGTATCCATCTTTGTCCAGGTCGAAACTGTCGAACAAAGTTCTAATCTCGTTTTCGGGGACGTGGAGCTCACGGCAAACCACGGTGAAGTCCTCGTATTCGATCTTACCGGACTTGTCTACATCACACGCCGAAAACAGTCTACGTAGGCTGGACCGGTTCATGCTCGAACCAATAAAAAAATGTAATGTAAGACGATAAAATCCCCCCTCTCTATTTAGAAGTGATGTTTTGTAGCGTGTTAGTAAATAACGCCTCGGAGTCAGTATCGTGAAGGTCTCATGAAGGTGCCGAGGAGCCCCTCATTGGTCCAGGTCTCCGTGTGGGTTTTGGGTTGTCATCCCAAATCTACAAGCAGATATGACACCTCCTTCTAGTATCTCCCAGCTGCTGAAGAACTGTTGTCTTCTGAAGATTAGATGTCATCCGTGTGTGCAGGAGGGCTGTCATGAACACTTACGCAGGTTCTTGTTCCTATTTGCCTTTAAGGTGTGTGCTGCGTGTGAGCTTTATCTGATACTCCTTTAGTGCCACAGAGTTTGCAGAGTGACTTTTCTGACTCCACCCAACGAGATTAAAACAATAAAAAAACAGAAAAAACTCAAAATAATGTGAAAGAAGATACAATTCGAAGTATTTGAGAATTTACCTCTGTTTTCTTTTTATTTTATTTGTGTTATTTCTTGTGATTTTTTTTCCGTATGCACTTTAAAAACCACCAAAAGGAGATCATGTTTTTGTTTTTTTCCAGCATTAGTTTTATTGTTAAATTGATTCCCTGAAATGTTTATAGGTTTTAATAAGATGTTGTACAGGAGTCGATGTCGGATCAAAGACGGGTTGACTAAATTTAAAGTCAGATCCAGGAATAAATGATGACCCTGAGTTAAGTATCGTGCTCTAGTGTCACATTTTATAAAGAGTAATTTTGCCTGCCAGGGTTTTTCCAGTATAGTGTTTACTCTTACAATATAAAAAAAAACAGATCTAATGATTTTGAATGTTTCATATTAATGGTTCCAAAGAAAATTTACCAGTGTTGGATAACAAATGATTAACATACTGACTTTCGAATAAGATCAAATTGCAGCGGAGATATTTTCCGATTCAGCTACTGATGTGATGTTTGGGCGAAAAAATTTGGACTCATTCCTGATTTTCCCTCTCTTTGTGTGTGTCCCATATTAAATCGTGTTGGATCTTAAATGCAAGATTCATTCATTGATTCATTATCTCTAACCAATTATCGTATTCAGGGTTGCGGGGCTGGAGCCTATCCCAGCTCATATTGTGTAAGTCAATGTAAGATGCACGTTTAAATAATAACTTTGTTCAGTATATTATTCAACCCCAACTCAGCAGCGTGGAAAGGTAGTTGACCACTAGAAAGTAAATAATAATAACAATAAAACCTACCAAACTGTATTCAAATTTAGTTGGTTATCATTAGCTAGACTAGACACTCCCAGTCCTGTTTCCTAGCAACCTTTTCAATTACATCGTTATTCAAATAGACCTTTTTCAGAATCATTATAGGTCTCACCAGTTACCAATCACCAGACTAAACCCAAATCAATAGGAATTGATTTGGGTTTAGACATTAATCAATTAGTTCATTATTCTTG